>OY755214.1:27150744-27885514 GCA_963576765.1 Draba incana | reverse complement strand
AAAAATAAAATGAAAGGAAAATTAAAAGGAAGAAAATCTAACTTCGTCATCAGAACTCTGGAGACTTGTCAGAATCCGCAGTGTCCTCGGAGTCAGCTACCATAGCGTCATCATCTGATCTCAACGTGGTAGAAGGTCCAGCAGGCGGGGGCATGTGGCTTCCAGCAAAGCATGATCCTCCTACTGCATATGTGCCTCGGGAACAAGAAAGAGCACCCCAAATGGTGGACATCATACTGTACATCTTCTGAAGACTTTTGTGATGCCACTGCATGTACTCGGATGTAGTCCATGTGTCGTGAAGTGGAGAGGCGGCAAACTGGTTTTCGTACGGTGGAAGCTGGTAGCTCTGAGGCGGGGCAGTACCACTGCTAGTACCAGCAGTGCCAACACCTCTACTAACATGGTGGCACTTTTGGCGCCGCAGTGGTGCATCTGGATCTGTGCTCTCAGGTGAGGTGGACGGTAAAAATCTCACGTTATCCATGGAAGTGAGTGGTGCATGCTCAGTAGGTAATGAAATGGAGCTCTGAATCCCATCCAAATCAAAGTATCGCCACTTACCTCCAACTATCCATCTACTCTGAGTCAAATGTTGCATATCTAGGAGTGAAGGTGCCAGGATTTCCTCAGTGTTGCTCGTATCAATCTCATGGAATTTAAAGATGAGAGTGAGGAGACTCCCACATACCTCCTGCTTCGTCTTTCCAGGTCCAGCTAGACCCCTGAACTTCCTCTCTATCAGGAAATGTGCAAACGCTGCTCCGAAGTTAGTGTGCTCGTCGCGAGGACGCTCTGTGTAAATCTCTGACACAAACTCTGGCATCCCTAAATGCAGCAAGAATAACTCATCAAGACGCACAGCTCCTGGTTCCTCTTTGCAGAACATGGTAGTACTCAGAGCCTTAGCAACAATACGGATGATTGGATTCCGGATAAGGGTGAGCTTCATGCTGCGTGACTTTGCAGGACCCATACCTATCAAGTTCCATAGTCGGTCGCTTTGAGGAAAAGAATGACGATCAGGGAACTCCGGACTTATCTTACTTTCGTCAAAACCATAGATAGTACACAAATCCCGAAGGGAAATCACATACTCAATCCCTCTGATCACATAAGTGAGGGATCCCCTATCAACTGTCCTATGAGCCGCGTCTGGATAATAGACCTCACAGGAGGCAAGAAACTGTCGTACCAGTTCAGGATATAAAGGATACTGGTATGTAGCCATTGTTCTAAAGCCCATGCGATCGAGAACAGCAAGTACTTCGTCCAATATACCCAATTCTTCCAGCATCTGATAACATAATACTCTAGTGGGCAACATCTCGACAGTTAGCAGACCATTATAGCATATGCTATTATATCTAACCCAACCGTCTCCTTTCTGTTTGTTCTCATAAGATGGTTCACTAACTAATTGCTTCCGTTCTAACTTAGGGTGAATATCGATTCAAGGGAAAGGAATACCGTCCGGTCTTGGCCATTGAACATTCGAACTTCGCGATCGATGCGGAGCATCCGGTTGACTAGAACTTGCTATCCCTTTGCCCTTTTCCTTTCTCGTCGATCTCTTTGGTTTGTCGTGAGCACGCTTAGTTCGAAGTTCATGTTCTTCGTTCGAGCCATCTTCGGGTGGCGAATTGGTGGCGAGTGGACATCCAGTGCGACCCATGGCTGCAGAATCGAACCAATTGAGAGTGAGAAACAAGTGAATTAAACGCAAAAAAAATCCAAAGAGAAAGAAAACCCCAAAACCCGAAGCTTTCTCATCCAAATAAAAATTTCATACCTTGCAAATCGAACAAATTGATGGTATAATCAGATAGAGCTTGAAAATTGAGTGGATTAGAGCCAAAAATCGTTCAATTTGGTTGATAAATCAAAAAGTTAGGGTTTGTTGAAATTTTGGGAGAAAAACGTTGATGAACACGGGAGGAAGAAGGAAGTTTGTGATTTTGATCTGAAAATCGGGGTGTCTCATGTTGTTTAGAGTTTTATGCCAAAACCGGTTCACATTAAATGAACCAAACCGAAGAAACCCGGAAATTAGAACAATTTTTCACTTACCTGAGGCGGGACTGACCGGTCCCGATACTGGACCGGTCGGTCGAGATTCCAGAGACTTAGACGTGTTCGGCTTACCATTCTGCAGGACGGAAAGGATCGACCGGTCGTCATTGTGGACCGACCGGTCCAAATCCTAGGGACCTTGAACGGGTCTTGTGATGCTTTGGATCGGTCGGTCCAAGGTCTGGACCGGCCGGTCTCAATTCCAGCGGCATTTGACGGATCATTAAGCACGCAGGACCGATCGGTCTGGCATGAGAACGACCGATCCGAATTTCAGAATCCGAACCCAAAGTTATGTGACAAAAATTCCTAAGGAAAAATCAAAGAGAAAAATGAAAACAAAGGTAAAATTGAAAAAGAGTGAAAACCAAAAGAACGTATATACACTTACAACCCACTAAGCGCTTTGTTTAACGTCGTTAGCTCGACGTTGTATGCCGCCTAGGCGTGAGCAGAATCCGTATGAGGATTAGAGACTTTATTGTCCGGATCAGGGCTTGGTGGAGGTGGGTTGAGGCGTTGTCAATTCGCTCTTTGATCAATTATATTTAGTTCCAGGAGCCGGCTCAGCATTCCATTCACAACACCAATACCCTTCTCTTTAAACTCTAATGGAAGAATATCTCTAACTCTGAAGAAAGGTTTAGGAGTACCTTTGCACTTCACCTTGTATTCAACCAAATTTCCATCATATCCTTGAGGGATCAAAGTCATTTTAGGATCGCCCTTGATCCTTTTGCATTGTACGTTTCCCTGCACCCTTGTCTTCTCCTTAAGTACCTTGGTGATATGAGGATGATTTCCATCTAACACTTCATTGATCTCACTCTTATCACCAAACTCTTTGACAATATCAACAGACCGGTTTTCTCTTTCTACTGCTGAGATGCAAGAGGCATGCGTGGTGGTTCTTTTGGGAATGGCCTTGTAGAAAACCTCTTCGTTGACCTTGGAGAAAGAGAGTTGCTCATTAGGCATATCAATGATTGCACCCACTGTAGCCATGAATGGTCTCCCAAGAAGCATAGACATATCATAATCTTATCTCATCTCTACAACCTGAAAATCAATTCGAGCTAGGCAATCCCCTATTCGGACAGGTAAATCGTGAATGATGCCATACGATGTTGTTGTGGAAGAGTTTGCAAATCTAAGAGTCATGTGACTAGGTTCTACCTTAGCAATTTTCAACTTCTCTGCAATAGCCCTTGATATGAGATTCACACAAGACCCAGAATCACAAAGAGCTTCTTCAAATTCAACTCTTTCAACGGAGCATGGAACAAAGAATTTCCTAGGGTCTTCAACCTTAGGTAATATACTCAATGGTGGTGGAGATGGGTAAGGGATTGGGGGTGTATATACATGTGACCTAACCTTATTAACGAGCTCATTGGGTCGAAGCACTACAGAAGACGGTCCAGCGACATCTTCATCCTTTTTATCTCCTGGAGCAGGTGCTCCTTGTGGATTCTTAACTGCCTCGGTGTTTTGAGCAATCTGAATATCAAGCTTCTTCAAACGAGTGCAAATAGCTTCTATCTTACTGTTGAGATCATCGTACATGTTGTCCACCTTGACACTGATCTCGTTAGCAGACTTCTGCTCGCTGAGTAAAACCAATTGCATAAGGGACTTCAGTTCATCTTGAGGGTTAGATGCATGAGCTTGAAAGTTTGATCCGGCACATAGTCTCCACCCACATAGTTTGCCTCAGCATACTGCTCATCTCCTTTGTTCTCGCAAAACTTGACACTTCTCTGATTTCTCTTTAACAATAGGTTGACTTTCATTGTCAGCTCATCAATCTTCTGTGACTCAGAACTGCTGACATTTATAGGCTCATCATAGTCATGGCATCAATTCCTAGAACTTGCAGCCAAGTTCTCTATCAATCTATATGCTTCTTCCTTGGTCCTGGTCATAAAATCACCATTACTCGCAAAATTTAAAGTGTTCCTAAAATCTCGATCAACACCATCATAGAAGATACTAAGCAATTTCTTATCGGCAAACCCATGGTGTGGACATTTCCGCATGTACTCTTTGAACCGTTCTCATGCCTCACAAAAGGACTCTTCTGAATGTTGTTGGAACGTGGAGATCATGTTCCTTAGACTTGCGGTCATGGTTTTGGTGTAGAAGTGGTCCAAGAATGCTGCTCTACATTGCTGCCAAGTTGTGATGGATCCAGCTGGTAGCGACTTGAGCCAACGGGAAGCTTTGTCCGCGAGTGAGAAAGGGAAAAGCTTACACTTCAAGAAATCTGGGTTCATTCCATTAGAGCTTGTTGTGGAGCAAATCTCCTCGAAGTTTTCTATATGGTCCATTGGAATTTCCGCGGGAAGTCCATGGAACAAGTGCTGCTTAACCAGTGATATCATCTACGGTTTGATCTCATAATTACTCCGGTCAACAGGAGGGGGAACTATAGCAGCTCGGTTCCGGTAGAAAGCATGAGGATTATCCATATCCCCAATGGTACGATGCTGTTGTGGTTGTTGCTGCTGATGCAATTGAGCTATTTATTGTTCCATCCTCTGAATAGCAGCAGCTACATGACCATTTGCAGCTCGATTGTCGGTGTCGTCGCCCATGTTGGCTGAATTAGACACCTGAAACACACGCAAAAGAAAATAAAAACAAAGAACAAAATTAGCAAAATTCTTAGACTATAAATAAAATCAAATTTCAAAGGTAACGCAATTGGTCCCCGGCAAAGGCGCCAAAAACTTGGTGTGCTAAGTTTTAACCCAAAATAGTTCTGCAAGTGCACAGATAATCGCAGTAGTATATAGGGTATCGAATCCACAGAGACCAAGGTTACACTATGAAACTATAGATTCCAATTTAAAGTTA
The DNA here is from genome assembly GCA_963576765.1 of Draba incana. Lineage (NCBI taxonomy): Eukaryota > Viridiplantae > Streptophyta > Magnoliopsida > Brassicales > Brassicaceae > Draba > Draba incana. The sequence continues at coordinate 27,880,582 of OY755214.1, read as the reverse complement.
AGATAAAATATGGGTCTTCTCACGGTCTTCAAGCGTGGACCGGTCGGTCTCATGTGCCGATCGACCGGTCCTGATTCCAGGGGGCTGGCTTTCGTGTTCTTCAATGTGCGGACCGGTCGGTCCCTTTTGGAGGACCGGTCGGTCCAGATTCCAGGGAATCCGAAGTCTGCAAATCCCCAAGTGAGCAGGTGCTCAGAGCAGACCGAGCAGGTGCTCGGTTATGAGAAAATGCATTTTCTCTCCAAATTCATCCCGTTTGCTCCAGTGACCCCCAATAACTCAAATTCATGTTCCCAAGCCTCCTTTAGACCTAAAATGACTCAAAAGAGAAAGAAAGACTCGATAAAACCCTACAAAACAAAGGTTAGAATGCGCCAAAACGCATTATATCAGCCCATGAGAGGCTTAGTGTTTGGTCCATCAAATGATGATGTTTCTCTTTCAACTAACGGGAAGAGGTTAAGAATGGAAACACAGTCGGTGGGGAGAGAAGTGTTTGTTCCAATGCAAAAGAATTTGGAGAATGCATTAAATGGAAGAATTGGAAGCAAGAGTGAGTGTGTGGTGACACAAGCTCAGGTGGAGCTAAATGAGAATGCGATAAGTATGGAAGTGAGGGAGTCTATGAACCCGGAGATGGACCAACGGGTGATTCCAGTGGCATAACGAGTTGCCCTAGTAATTCTTGAGGAGTGTTTTGAACTTATGATGAATTGTTTGTTGTGGAATTGCCGGGGGCAAATAAACCCAACTTTCGACGCTCAATTAAATACATTTTGAAAAAATTTCCAACGGATGTGCTAGCAATTTTTGAGACTCATGTGGGTGAGGATAAGGCAAAACAGATTTGTGGAAGCTTGAGATTTGATAATTCCTTTAGGGTAGATATGATAGGACAGAGTGGAGGCTTATGGCTATTGTGGAGGTCGGGTGTTGGTGATGTAACAATTATTCAATCCTCTGACCAGTATATTTTTGAAAAAATCACGAGAGAGGAGGAGATTCTCAATCTTGTGGTGGTTTATGCTGCTCCCTAAGTGAACCGACGGAGTAGTTTATGGGGAACTTTAACGGATTTGGTTAGATCAGTCTCTGGCCCGGTGGTAATTGGAGGAGATTTTAATACCATTGTGAGGTTAGACGAGAGAATGGGTGGAAACGGAAGGTTATCACCGGACTCACTAGCTTCCAGAGAGTGGATGAATGAGCTTTCTTTAATTGATATGGGATTTAGAGGAGCTCAATATACTTGGAAGAGAGGTCATAGCGATAGGTTCTTTGTTGCTAAAAGATTGGATCGGGTGTTATGCTCGACTCAGACTAGAATTCAATGGCAAGAGGCTCGAGTTACTCATCTCCCTTTCTTAGCATCTGATCATGCACCTCTTTATGTGCAATTGTCACCGGAAATTGAGTTGAATCCGAATAGAAGACCGTTTCGTTTTGAAGCAGCATGGATGGAACACCTTGGGTTTCAAGAATTACTACAAATTTCTTGGAATCCACATGTTGATACACAAGTGGCGTTAAAGAGTTTGCAAGTGACGTTGAAGAGATGGAACAAGGAGGCCTTTGGAGAGATACAGAGGCGTAAGGATCGGTTGTTGAAAGAGATTACAGAGATACAGAACTTAATTGATCAAAATCAGTCGGATGGGTTGATTAATAAAGAGGCAGAATTGTTGCAAGAGCTGGATAAGGTTTTAGAGCAGGAAGAGATAGTGTGGTTTTAGAAGTCTAGAGAAAGGTGCGTAGCTCATGGCGATAGAAATACCCAATTTTTCCATTTGTCAACGGTGATAAGAAGACGCAGGAATCGAATTGATATGTTAAAAGATAATGAAGGAAATTAGATTTCAAATGGAAAGGATTTGGAGAGTTTAACAGTGGAGTATTTCCGAAAGTTATATTCGCTTGAGGATGTTGATCAAAGTGGCCAAGCTTTGCCGTGGAGAGGCTTTGCCATGATGTCACAAGAGAACTTGACTGCGCTTAATAAACCGTTCACAAGTAACGAAATTGAGAGTGCAATGAGAAGTATGGGAGGTTTTAAAGCCCCGGGTCCGGACGGTTTTCAACCGATTTTCTATCAAAGAAGTTGGGAGCTTGTTGGAGAATTTGTGGTCCGGTATGTTTTGGATTTTTTCGCGTCGGGAAATCTGTCTCAGGATGCTAATGATGCTTTAGTTGTTCTCATAGCTAAGGTGATGAAACCGGAACACATTACTCAATTTAGACCTATTAGTTTATGCAATGTGCTTTTCAAGATTATCACTAAAACTATGGTGAGCCGATTAAAAGGAATGATGACTAAGCTTAGTGGTCCGGCTCAATCGAGTTTCATTCCAGGGAGGTTGAGCACGGATAATATTGTGGTGGTTCAGGAAGTAGTTCATTCAATGAGGCGTAAAAAGGGAAAGAAAGGATGGATGCTACTAAAATTGGATCTTGAGAAAGCGTATGATAGAATTCGTTGGGACTTTTTAGAAGATACGTTACGTGCTGCTGGGCTCTCGCATCAATGGGTTATTTGGATTATGCAATGTGTTTCGGGGCCGTCTATGAGTCTTCTTTTAAATGGTGAAAAAATAGAGGAGTTTAAACCGATGAGAGGATTGCGACAAGGTGATCCTTTGTCTCCGTATTTATTCCTCTTGTGTATGGAACGTTTGTGTCATCTTATCGAGGAGGCAATAGATACGAGAAGATGGAAACCAGTTAGTTTGTCTCAGGGAGGACCAAAACTATCTCATATATGCTTTGCAGACGATTTGATTTTATTTGTCGAAGCGTCAGCTACTCAAATTCGAGTTATTAGAGGAATTTTGGAAAGGTTTTGCACAACGACGGGTCAGAAAGTAAGCTTGGCAAAATCTAAGATTTTCTTCTCGCAAAATGTTTCTAGAGATTTGGGACAAGTGATTAGTGTGGAAAGTGATATTGAAGCAACACATGACCTTGGGAAGTATTTGGGAATGCCTATTTTACACAAGCGGGTGAATAAGGATACGTTCGATGTAGTGATTGAGAGAGTTGCGTCTAAATTAGCTGGATGGAAGGGAAGAATGCTAAGTATTGCGGGACGTGTTACGTTGACTAAGGCGGTGATCTCGTCAATGCCGGTGCATTCCATGAGCACCATCAAACTCCCAGCGTCGATTTTGGCTAGACTTGAAAAGATATCTAGAGACTTTATTTGGGGAAGTACGATGGAAAAGAGGAGACAACATCTAATAGCTTGGGACAGGGTTTGTTTACCCAAAAACCAGGGAGGTTTGGGTATCCGGAGAGCAAGTGAGGTGAATTTAGCCCTCATTGCTAAAATCGGATGGCGGTTATTGATGGAGTGTGATAGTCTCTGGGCTCGGGTGATTCGAAGTAAATATAGAGTTTTTGATTTTCAAACGTATTCTTGGTTCGGAAGTAAGGGAAACTGGTCGAGTACGTGGAGAAGTGTGGTCGCTGGTACTCGAGAAGCTATAGCCAAAGGTTTTCGTTGGGTGATTGGGGATGGAAGCAGGGTTCGGTTTTGGACTGACCGGTGGTTACAAAATCAAACTCTTATGAAGATTGTGATGCTCCCAATTCCAGAGATGGCACAACATCTAAAAATATCTGATCTTTGGACGGAAGGACAAGGCTGGAATATTGAGCTCATATCTCCGTATGTTACGAATGAGATTCGCCTTGAGTTAAGTGCCATAGTTGTGGGTAATATGACAGGGGCGAAATATAGATTATCGTGGGGAGAAACAAGTGATGGTCGGTTCTCTGTCGCCTCGGCGTACATGCTGTTATCCAGGGATGTTAACCCGAGAGTGAACATGGAGAAATATTATGAGAGAGTTTGGAAGGTTAAAGCACCAAAGAGGATAAGGGTGTTCTTGTGGTTGGTCTCTCATCAAGCGATTATGAGTAATAAGGAGAGATATCGTAGACACTTGAGTGATACGGAGATTTGTCAAGTGTGTAAAGGAGGTGTTGAGTCGATCATGCACATTCTTAGAGACTGCCCGGTAATGAAAGGGATATGGGACCGAGTGGTTACTAGGAGACGGCGAATCGTGTTCTTTGAGCAAACGCTATTGGAGTGGCTATTCACTAATCTTGGTGATCATAAGGAGGAGGACGGGGTCTCATGGTCCATAACTTTTGCGATTGGATTTTGGTGGGGATGGAAATGGAGATGTGCTAATGTATTTGGAGGGAATAAACTTTGTCGGGATCGAGTAAAAGTGATTAAGGATATGGGGAAGGAAGTGGTTGCAGCGGAGTTGAGATGGCAGGATCGGGTGGGTAGGGCCGAGATGGTTGAGTTGTTAATAGCTTGGGTACCACCATGTTCAGGTTGCTTTAAGTTAAACACGGATGGAGTGTCTCATGGTAACCCGGGATTGGCGACTGTAGGTGGAGTAATACGTAATGGTGACGGAGAGTGGTGTGGTGGCTTTGCGCTCAACATTGGCCGATGCTCGGCTCCTCTGGCGGAACTTTGGGGCGTGTATTACGGGTTATGTATTGCTTGGGAGAAACAATTGGAGTGTTTGGAGCTGGAAGTGGACTCGAAGATGGTGGTGGAGTTTTTGACGACAGGGATTGGGGATTCCCATCCGCTGTCTTTCCTGGTACGCATGTGCCATGGCTTTTTACGGAAGGACTGGAATGTCCGAATATCTCATGTGTATAGGGAGGCTAATCGTCTAGCTGATGAATTAGCAAACTATGCTTTCTCTTTAGAGTTAGGATTGCATACTTTTGTTGTTGTTCCAGACGATGTTGGGTCGATTCTGAAGGAGGATGCTAATGGGACTACGGTTCCGAGGCAAACTCGAATGTAATTGTTTTAATTTTCATAATAAAACCTGGGGATTTTCCCCGGTGCACAACCAAAAAAAAAAAATGTCATATGAAATGGTTTGTTTTCAAATTTGAAGATGCATATAGAGCTATGTTCTTCTTTTTGAATGGTGATATGATTTTATAACAAATTAACCCACAGTTTTAAGCGTCGACCCAAAACAGAAAACCCAATAGTTTTGATGCTTTTAAATTGTGGTTCGTTCGCATCATTCAAATTTTGCAAACTATAGAATTTATGAGAGAATAGTGTTATATCAACATATTATTTCAGAATTTATTGGAAATCTCTAAATGGATGAATGGAATCCATTGTGTGACCACTTGGCATATGATACATCAAAATTAATATATGTATTAATCGAAACAAAAAAAGGAACTCGTTTTAGATTTTCTTCCTACATATTGTTTTTTTTTTCCTTTTACATATATATTGTTTTTTTTCTGTCAACCATAATATATTAGCAAGGCCTAAAGACCCAAAGATACAAATGGTTTCGAACATAATAACCCAATACAGAGTACATGTGAACACCCAACATTAGAAACATATTCAATTAACCAATTCGAAGCACGTGTCTCCAAAGTGGCTTCCACCTGTCCTTATTGAGTTAATGATGCAAACATCACCACCTGCAACTGACGCCGGTGAGAATTCCGATGATTTTGATGAAGCTCCAAATCGCATCCTCTATCTCCAAAACCATTTGATTTTCTTTCCCTCAACATCACGAAAATGTTAGAAAACTCTTCATAATTCACCGAACTAGATAAAAGCAACGACTAAGCTTCAAGTAATTAGCCACAAAGCCTTCGCCGAGACATTTTCCTATAGAAAAATCCTCAACTCTACTGATTCTGTACAAATTACCTAAGCTTAATCGATCTATTCGATTCTAAACTCGACAGAGAGACTTTGCCTATTACCTAACATAGATCCTTCTAGAAAGCAAAGATTTATTCTCCTCAAACATAAAGAATCGAGCAAGAACAATGAAGAATGGAAAGCTCTCAACATCCATCGGCATCTAACAAGAGAGATCAGAGAGAGGAAAACAAAAGATCCGAACACATCGGAATGAAACAAATTAGGACTAAGCCAGAACAAAATATCCGCTAAACGGAAATCAAATCCGGTTAAACCGGAACTAAAACAGAAACAAACAGAACATAGTAACTAGCCACGGCGCCGGCTAGCCGGACACAGGGCACAGATCTGGAACTCTTCTTTTTCTTTGATTAGAGAGAAGATGGGGAAGTTTCCAGAGAGAGAGAAAATAACTTTTTATTATAAATCAAAATATATTGGGTTTCGACTTTCGACCAAAAAATCAAAATCAAAATTTATTGGTTGCAAGTACTAAACCATAATTTTACATTTAACTATTGAAAATAATTTAAAAACAACAAGTTCTAACTTATCCCTTAATTAAAACATTTTAATCATCGGTAATCTTCTAATAAACCATTACTACCATATTGTTCAAACCAAAACAAGATAGTAAAGCAGAATCAGAAACTCGGAACAACGCCGAATCCGCCGTAAACTCCGACGCCTCCTCCATTCTCTCCTCTCGAAGAATCTGTTCTCTTTGCAAAACGTCCTTTGATCCTCGGTCTCATCTCTGCGTAAGCTTTACGCGATGCGTACCTTATCGTCTTCTCGAATCTTCGATTTTTCCTCTTCTCTCTGTACCTCATAACCCTAGCCTCCCTCTCCGCCGGTGATAACTGCACGGCCGGTGTCCCCGTCGTCGTCGTGTTCGAAATCTCCGTCGCGACTCCACCTTCAGGCACCAGCGCTACATCTACCGATGTCGACGAAACCTATCAGATCCCCAAATTTTCCAGATCAGAGATTTTCAAAATTGACCAGATCTGATATTGCAGATAGATAAAACAGAGAGAGGATTCGTAACCGTACAGTTTGGTTGATGAAGGTGAATCCGCCGTGTGGAAAAGTGGATTTGGAAGCGGAAATATCGAAAGTGAAGTAATCGTCGTTGAGAAACATTGATTGATTGTGATGAGATTGAGATCTCTGGATCTGAACAGGAACGACTCCGTCGTTGCCGGAGCTATTCTCCGACGCTTCCAATTTCGGATCTACCGGCGAGTAATCCAGATCGGAAAACAAATTAGGGATTTCCTTGGGCAACAGCCAAGAGGCAGTTTCAATGCTGACGTCAGCATCGTCGTCGATGAAATTGACGGAGGAGGAAGCGGATTTGGCCGGAGAGTCGTAGAAAGGCGTGACGGGGACGCGCTCGTGGCGGCGAGAGAGTGGATTCGCGGAGTGGATGTCTCGGTCGCACGTGACGCAGAGCGATGCGGCGTCGGCTTTGCACTTGACGTGTGCCGGAGCTTGCTCGCAGACTTCGCAGAGCCAGACTCGTTCGTGGCGTGAAGCGAGTTTGTTCGCTGTGTGGATCTTTCCGTCGCATTCGCCGCAGAGAAACGCCGTGTCTGCGCGGCAGAATAGAGTCGCTGCCGCCGATTTGCACGAATCGCACAGTCTCGACGACGACATGGTTCTCTTCACTTTCTCTCTGTATCTGTATTTTTTTAATTATTTTATTGGAACTGAGAGAGAGAGAGATGAATGATAATGGAGTCAGATTTTTGTCGTCTTGACTCTTCATTGCTCTGAAAAAATGGCATTTGTATTGAAGTGGGTCCATGGAGATCTGAAAGTAGCTAATAGGAATACGACACGTCATGAATCTTAGCCGAATTGGTGCATTTATCGGTTTCATGTTCTTACGGACTTTCGCTAAAGAAATAAGGGAAATTCGTGTAGAATATGTGTAGAATATGAATTTTTTGTTCTTACGGACTACACCGATTGCATTTATGGTGTAGAATATGAATTTTTTGGTTTAGGTTAATTATTATATAATTAGGATATAGTTTTAGGGGTAGAAAAATTGATTTTTAAAGGGTAAAAATATAAATTTTTTGGTTTGAGTTAACTATTGTACAATTATGGTATAGTTTTAGAGAGTAGGGTGTAAGTTTAGGGTTTAGGTATCTATTAGAATTGCCCAATAAATAATGGTAGCTCGGATATTTTTTTTCCAAAAAACTCAAGTTAGGATTTTTTTTTCCCGGCAAGATTACTTTAGCTTATTTTATTAATTTTAAGTTGGAAATACAAAATTTATATAGAACTTTTGAAATTTAAATTATTACATGAACAAAATATGTGGATCAAGTTATGGTTTGCCACAAAGTGGCTGACAAATCACAAATGCCATCACAAAAAAATAGTTTGTTTTTTATTTAAATTTAATTAGATTTCAAAGGAAATTACACAATACCCTTAACAACTTACAAATATTACGAACCCAACCACTTATTATCCACCCAAATCGGATATCCACCGACCCAATTGGATATTTTAAAAAATTGTTAACCTAAAACACTCTTTTTCTATCATTTTCTTCTTCTTCTTCTTCAAAACTAGAGTTTGATTTCTCCCAAATCTCCCTGACCAATCCTCGAAACCATCTCCTAGCTCCATTGAAGCTCGGTGAAACTCGATGAAGCTCCATTGAAACTCGTTGAACCTGAAAGTGAAGCCAAATTGAGGTATATTCTCTTAATGTTAGTTCTAATCGAAATAGTTTGTTAGTTAATTAACCAATTTTGGTGGTTTGAATCAGACATCGAAATACCCAAATCGAGATGGTTGAATTGGATTTCAACTTCTATTCATGCATATTGTAATTGTAATTGGGTCGATTAGAAATTTGCATTCCTAAGTAATATGACACAGTAATTGAATCGTAATGTCAATCGTATGTGCATAAAAAAAAGATCTCGGGCTCAAATTCAAATTTGTTAATTGATGAACACTGGGTAATACTATGAACACTGGGTATTACTATGAACACATGGTAATACTGAAAATACTGGGTATTGCTATGAACGCTGAAATACTTATAACAACTAGCTTTCAGTAGGTTTAATGACGTTTTCGGTTTTTTTCCAGGATACATTGGGCACAACCTTACATTTTGATTATGGAGGACATTATGTTAATAACAAATATTATGTCAAGAAAGGACAACAAGGAGAAGAAAGACATCAAGGACAACAAAGACAAAAAGAATAAACAAAAACATCGATTTTACTATGATGTAGTATAAACTATACACTTTGATTTATTGTTTTTTGTTGTATGGTTTAATTATGTACTTGATTTTTGTATATAACTGATGTATCTAGGTATCACTGAATGTTTTAGGTATAACTAGGAATATTAGGTACGACTGTACAAATAAAATGAATTAAAAACAATTTAAATTGTATAAAACTAAACTAAAAAAAATGAATTAAAAATAATTAATAAAAAGTAATATGTTTGAAATATATATATATAATAAAATAATTAATTCATTCAACCATTTAAAAAATTAAAATATTGATAAACCATAGAATTTGGGAGAATTATTTTTTTTGGTTATTTGGATATTTATTTGAATTAAAAAATACTAAAAATATGTAACTGAGTCAATCAAATTATGCCACATGACATCATTTTTTCGACATATTTAACACATGTGCACCGTCATTTAGTTATATTTAACACATGTGCGCCGTCATTTTAACACATAGTAGTCCCTAGTTTCAGAGTATTACGATGTTGGTCATAGTTGTCTGTTTAAGGTTTTTGCTATTTTGTTAGTTGTACAAGGGTTTATAAGAACACAATTTAGTTGTCCACTTGATTTTTGGAAGTTTTAGCACATTTCCAATGATTCTATACAATAATATGTCCAATAACACATTTTCTATGAAGATTTGCATCTTTTGGTAGTTAACTCTATCAAACTCATCTTATAAGTATATGGTGGTTTATGGAAGATAAATAGTTTGTGTGTTACAATTGATAAAACTTATTTTCAATTTTTTATTTAATTTAGTGTAAGATAAACAACTATTATAAAGTTAGTTCCTTTTATTTACAAATTTTGCTTAGTTTATATTTTTTGAAAATAAAATTTCGTATTTAAGTAGATAAATAAGAATAAAATACCATTAATTATTAAAGAATATTTTTAATTATTTAAAATACAAATAATAACTATAGTTTAGATAGTAATCAACTTCAAATCCTAATGACTATGGATAGTTCTAAATAATAATCAAGTTCAAACACACATAACATATCACTTCTTAGTGATACGCATACAAGAAAAAATAGTTCTTAGTTGTCAAGCATATGGAAGAAACAAATTACGAATAACATAAGGATCATGTCACACCGCTTTGGCAGCCTTCTTCCACACAACTTCTTTCATTCTCATTTGACTCACTACTGCTTTTACTCTGTCGATCTCCATTAACTTCATCCTCCATTGCTTCTTGTTGTTCTTTCTATGTTCTTTGATCCACTCCATAAAGAGTAACTAATTGCATATATCATCCAATACATCGAATAACTAATTTCTTCCACATAAAATTTCTTGAACAATAGTGGGTACATTTTACCTTTTATTGAAATACATTCATACCCATCTTCGTTCTTGACATAATATCCTCTATAATCAAAATGTAGGGTTGTATCCATTGTATCCTGGAAAAAAAAACTGAAAACATCATTAAACCTGCTGAAAGCTAGTTGTTATAAGTATTTCAGTGTTCATAGTAATACCCAGTGGTCATAGTAATACCCAATGTTCATCAATGTGCAAATTTCAATTCGAGCCGGAGATATTTCTTTTACGATTGACACTACGATTCGAAAATTGTATCATCACATTACTTACCAATGCATATTTCTAATCGACCCAATTCAATTGGAACAATGTACATGCATAGAAATTAAAATACAATTCAACCATATCAATTTGGGTATTTTGATTTTGGATTCGAACTACCAAAACTGGTTAAATGACTACCAAACTACTTTGATTAGAGCTAACATTAAGAGAACTCACCTCAATTAAGCTTGAACGAGCTGAACAGATCAAGGAACGAGCTTGAGCTTCAATGGAGGATGAGTTTCGGATGAATTTGGTCGGGGAAGAAGAATCAAGGTGAAGCAATGTGATTGGTCGATTTAATGTTTTTGTATTTTTGTTTTTTGTTTTAATTCAGTTCAATAGGTTTTTTGATCTTTTCACAACTTATTAAATGGTAAAGGAAAGAAGGAGTGGATTTTGTGGCATATGGGGTTAGAGCAATGTTTTCTGATTTGGTTTTTCCAGATTATGGCAAATCATAACTTGATCCAAAATAGGATATGTATCATATATTAACTAAAGAGTGAAGACAATAAACAAACAATATATATAAAACTACAGATGTTTTTCCTGATATAGTCTTAGACGTCTAACCCATATTAACATTTAAAATAAAAACTGAGTTCATCGTACTGCATTTTAAATGTTAATATGCGTTAAAATCAATTTTGAGTTTGAACACATGCTACTGTTCCCAAATAAATCTCAGTAGACCACTTGATTTATGTCAGTTAGTTACATATTATCCCTTACTTATTCATCTACAAAGAAACATTTTGAAATTCGCATACAAATATATCTATAAGAAAAAGTGTAACTAAATATCATAGGTTTTCAAATACGTTGAAAGTGAATGGAAATGCAATCAGATGTTTATCGCTTAAACTATGGGGAAGGTGCACGAATCGTACACTCATCAGTCAACCATGACAGTAAAAGCAATGGTAGAAAATCTGCAGAAAATTATATAAAGACTTGCTTATATTAAGAATCAAACAATTCAAGTTTAACTAAAAAACTTATTTGACAACTTACACTTCAAACCCATCCTAAATTTGCATTTAGAAATTTCTGCAAAGACCTGAAAGTTTCTTAGAGCTATCTATTAAAATGCAACGATCTAACTCGGTATATATATCGAACATTCGATCGATATTCTAGCTTATCTAAAGCATATATAAGATTTTCTTGGAATATAGCATAAGAATATTCTACCGAGTTATAAGCATAACTAATAGTATGTGCCAATACAAGATAAAACAATCGAACAAGATTTATCTTGTATTGGCTAACAAGATATTAACGGTATATAGAATATTCCTTTCAAATAATGATAATCTTGCAAATGAAATAAGAGTTTATCTTGTATTGGGCTTATTTGCACATACCATTAGTTATGCTTATAACTCGGTAAAATATTCTTATGCTATATTCCGGAAAAATCTTATATATGTTCTTTTAGATAAGCCAGAATATCGATCGAATGTTCGATATATATACCGAGTTAGGTCGTTGCATTTTGATAGATAGCTTTAAGAAACTTTCAGGTCTTTGGAGAAATTCTTAAATGCAAATTCAGGATGGGTTTGAAGTGTAAGTTGTCAAGTAAGTTTTTTAGTTAAACTTGAATTGTTTGATTCTTAATACAAGCAAGTCTTTATATTAATTTTTTACATATTTTCTACCATTGCTTTTACTGTCATTATTGATTGTTGATTGTACGATTCGTACACCATCCCCATAGTTTATGCGATAAACATCTGATTGCATTTCCATTCACTTTCAACGTATTTGAAAACCTATGATATTTAGTAGGTGTTATTCAATGATGGATTTTAAGAGAGTTTAAATTCAAGCATAATCCATTGTTATTCAATGGTGGGTTCATTAATAGAATTTGAAATTTAGTGTTATTGGTTCTAGTATTTACAATTTTTTTCTTAAAAGAGGTCAAAATCTAGTGTTATTGGTTCTATTATTTTCAAACTCATCACTAAAAGAGTTTGAATTTCATTGTTATTCAATCAAAGATTTGAAATGATCATTTAAAATCTTGTGTTATTCATTTTTGATAGATTCTAGCAACTCTTTTTACTTGGGAGATTTTGAGTGGATTTCAAATGAGTTTTTACATATAAATGATGGCAATTAAAATCTCACCTTTTACCCTCATATTTCACAATTCCTTTGCACAAATACTCACATTTACGATAAAATTTTTATTAGTGAATTCAAATAGATATATTCGCATGCGAATTTCAAATGAGTAAGTAAGGGAGAATATGTAACTGATTGACATAAATCAAGTGGTCCACTAAGATTTATTTGAGAAAAGTAGCATGTGTCCAATGTCCAAAATCAATCTCTAAAGCAACGACTGTCGGTGTTGGAAATTTATAACTAAATTAATTTTGGGGTTATATAGTCCACTCGCTTACTATCGGAGATTGAATTCAAACCTTTTTATGGATTTGATTAAGAAATATTTATAAAAAATACGTTATTCTTTTAAAATTTAGAAAATAATTGAAATTCATCTATAATACACTATCACAACAAATTGGTTTAGCATGAAACCAACACATTCAAATATTCATACATTCTGAAATTTACAAGATTTTAAGTAAATTTCAACCACTGAATTTTGTTGTCTGCCAAATTTTGGTCGCTAATACTTATAGACATCTAAGTGAACAAAATCATTTTTTCTCAACAACTTGCATTATATTGGTTTTGAATGATATCCCAATAGCAACACAACATTTACACTAGTACAAACCAGTCAATTATGTAACCAGTCAGCCTATTTCGTTAATATTTTTAATCTAACAAAGAACAAAACATATAGAAATTAGAAAATGTTAATTGGTAAAATCCTGTCTTAATATATAATTTCGAAAATAGTTTTTGATTGTTTTTGGAACACCTTTATAAATTGTGAGTCATGAAATCTAGTTCAATTCAGATCACACCAAAATATAAAGAATCGGAGACGGTAATACGATCGGAGCGAGGTTAAATGAGATTCGTTCACCGGAAAAATAACTATATGATCGGAATACTTGTTGCGAGATAAAAATGTAACGTAAAAATGGGTAAGTAAAAAGAACAAGTTTTATTGCGAAATATTTTACTAGAGAATTCAGAATGTCTTTTCTCTCTAGACTCTTTTTGTTTATATACTCGTTACAATTGCGAGAGTCTCGCTCTACATTTACAATCTTATTTAATTCTCTTTAACTCTCTTTGACTTTGACATTACATCGTTCGAATTCAAGACTATCTCTTCATATCTCCGACCTCGCGGACCTCTCGATTCCAAGACCCATTTTCAATTGAGAACTCGAGGCCCATGTTTAAGACCTCGTCAATAAGATCAATCTCGTTCCAAGTTCTGCAAACTAATCGACCCATTCTTTTCTTGTTCACGACTAGGACTTGTTACGGTAATGTCGAGATGAACTTTCTTAACTAAGATTTGGCTATCTCTAGAACCAGATCCCGGGTTACCGGGTTAGATCTCCTTGTACAGATTCTGATGCCAACATAAAGCACCCACTAACATTGTTCTTTCGGAACGTGACAAACAATAAAAATCGTTCATGTCGAATAGCTCACAAAGAGAAGTAAATAATACGGTAAACTGCCAGGGCATTTGCTGGTTACTAGCTCTGTATTACAGTTCACCATCTGTTAAAAAGATTCACTGCAAAATCAATCTGTACCAATTCTTTTTTTAATCAAATAATAAGAACAAAACGCAAGCAAATGCCAAAGAGTATAAGATTCGATTTTTTTTTTTTTTGTAATTGTTAAACGTTTGAGCTTATTAATCCATCAAAACACCAATAAGGCTCTTATTAGCTCTACATTTGGATTCATTTCAATTTTCAAGTTAAAAGGTGATATCTCTTATAGTCACAATCCCAAATCCTGAGTTTTTTTTTTGTTTCTCCCAAGGAAACTAAAAAAAGAGAGTATAAAAGAACATGTCATTAGTATTAACTCTTTAAATGAAGAACTATGTAAATGGAGAGAAGATACATTGTTGAGGGATGACCAGTGAGTGTTTATAAAGATGACTTTAGCCACTTCCTGACTTCAATGTATTACTCAACCTGAAAATCAAACATGTAAACGCAAAAAGAGATGGTCTCGAATGTTAATGTGAATATTTGAAAAGACGTGTTGTGATGAATTTTACTGGGAATTTCAGATGTTCTTACCAGTCCAATCCCTCGAAAAGTCCCTCGCCTTTCACAGCACAAGTTTTGAAGATTGCCCACTGACGACTCTTTATCTTATGCAATTCCAAGGCTTCCGTTACAGCAGCATCATCGAGCGCCCCGGGAAGATCCTGTTCAGTTGATTTAAACGAAACTCAGCACACATCGTTGCAGAAATGTTTACAACGCAAGCAAAAAAGTCTAAAGAGAACGGAAATCCATTTTAGCTACAGAAACCAATACGAGTTTCCTGATGAATCAACCAGAGTAAAACATTTAGATACTACTAACCTGCTTGTTTGCAAAAATGAGAACCACTGCACCTTTCAATTCCTCTTCCTGTAATACACATTTGAATAGAGATTTAAATGCAGTAAGCAGCAGAGGTACGCTCAAGTAAGCTTTGTTGCATAATGAAACAGTTTATAAGAGCGTGAGATCTACAGAGAGACATGATTACTTGTTCCTTTTCCATCCGGCATTTACTTAGATACTTCAATTTTAGGGTCACATATTGGAAGGCTGTTCAAATATTTTAGAGTACTTGTTCGAAAAATATACAAGCGTCTCCAATAATTACACTAAACAAGATACTGAACCAATATTCCATATAGCTACCAATATACAATGTAAGAAGTCCATCAAGACAATAACACAGCAGTATAAGAAGAGGAAGCCTCAGCAACAATTTACCTCCAAAATGGCATGAAACTCCTCTTTTGCTACCCCGATTCTATCTGTATCACTCGAGTCAACAACATAGATAACCGCTTGCGTATTCGGGAAATAGCATCGCCAGTATGGCCTGCCACAAAAACCATTAGAAATTAAAATAAACACAAACAGTCTCCATTTCTGTTCCTCATGCCTTTCACAGTAAATGCAATTATCATCGTTTCTAGAATTGAGAAAAGAGGTCATTAAGCTACCTGATGCTCGTTTGTCCACCTGTCACAGGAAAATTCAAGTTAATGTACTGTATTTCGGCAAACCGATTTATCTCGATATGTGAAACACAAGTAGCAAAAATATGTAAAGAATCTACTGACCAGCAAGACATATATACGAACAACACATGCATTTTATCTAAAACAATAAAGAAACTACATAGCAAGAAGAACATGTTGTACTTAATCATCAAGTCATAACCTTTTTAGATAAATACAATATTCAAATTTTTTCTATCTCTTCAAGATTCACTCAGAAGAGATTATTATACATGGAACAAGACTGTTCAATATCTCCACATTTGCCGCAACATCATTAGGAAGGATATAATCTAAGGAATTTCCTGATCAGAGTTCGTCTAATTCAACCGCATACAAACATTCCATTTATTCAAATGTGTCACTACAATGTTTTGATCTGGATTAGTCTAATACGAAAACCATTTCTAGTAACTCAAATTCAAAGCTTATAATTACATAAATCATGTTTACTCATTCGAACACATTCTTAGAAACGTACCTAAATCCCACACCTGAAATTTGATATTGTTGTACTGAACAGTCTCGACGTTAAATCCAATAGCTGCAGATCGGAGCAAATCAAAATCGAAATCACATCAACTAGATCCGATCCGACGAAAGAAATACACATATACAACAAATACATACTCGGAATCGTTGAGACGACTTCCCCCATCTGAAGCCGATCTGAAAAATTACGGATAATCAAAATCAAACCGAATCGAAAACCCTAGTCACTGAAAAGCAAATCTATTCAACAAATTGCGTTTATAGAGATACGAAATGCGAAATATGGAGGCAGTGATTTACAGAGGATTGTAGTTTTTCCAGCATTGTCGAGACCGAGGACGAGGATACGAGCTTCTTTGTTGCCAAATACGGAAGAGAACATCCGCGTGAACAGGATTCCCATTCTTCTTCTTCTTCTGGTAGGATCGGATCGAACGATCTAAGAGAGATTCTTCTTCTTCTTCTTCTTCTCCTGGACCATTCGACCTCAGATCTTTCTCTTCAGTGGAAGACTGAATGAAAACAATCCCGAGAAGGACGAGAGAAATCTGCGTTTTGAGATTTCTCATTTCTTTTGTCTTCTCTCTTTCATTCTCACTCATTCAACTAGAGGCTTTATTTGGGCTCAAATGTTTTTATTTCAGCCCATTATATTTCTAACTGAACCTTTTCTTCAATCTAATTGCTTTGCCTCTTGATAAAAATGTTTTTACTTCAGCCCATTATATTTCCACAAATGATCGATTAACACATTTCGAAGTTAAAAAATATTTTTGATTTTTCTGAATCGAGCAAGAAATTCTTAGATCCGGATATTATCATCCTCGACTATTTCGACTTCTGGAAGTGGAGCTTCTATTCCAAGTTCAATTGGTGCAGTGAGATTGCCCAATTAAATTTATCTCATTATCATGAGGACATCATCAATTTATCTCATAATATTTTCTATTAAATCTAGGTTATTTTACAACTTAAATGTTAAATATCACAATTTAAAAAGATAGTTTTAAAATATCATGATTTCAGCACTATGTATTCTAAAATATCATTTTTTGAAACAATATGATAGTTGAAGGATATTGTGTAAATAAAATAATATAATACCAAAAATGGTGTAAAGTCATAATTTACACAAAAATAGGGTATAAAGTCATTTTTACACCAAATATGGTGTAAAAAATAATGTTATACCACTTAGATATAGGAAATAGTGTTGGGTTGGAGACGGATTTACGCCAAAAAAAAGATTTGGTGTTAGGTTAGAGATGTCGTTCATATTGATAATTTATGTTTGTTTTTTTGTATATATATTTTTTATATTGTTTTGTATTTCTATTAAAATTGAAAGAAAAAAAATTAGCACAAAAACACAAATTAAAACAAGGGATTTTTGCCAATATTGCCATATTAGGGTAAAAATCTTCAAAATCTACCATAATTGGAAATGTCTTGTGAAATCTACCACATTTCAGTGTACACGTTTTGGTAAAAAAAATTTATACCCTTCCTTAATTATAACTTATGTTATAATCAATGTTCATTTTTGTCCACAACTACCGACATCTTCATTTTTGTCCACAGCAACAGTCTCTGATTTTTTTCCATCACAATTTCCGGCCAAACCACTATCCACCCCCATCTCTTTCCACCATCCACCATACATCTCTGTTTTTGTCCACCACTATCTCTGTTTTCGTCCACCACCATTCACCACCGTCTCCGTTTTTATGAACATAATGTAACGCGGACAACTTGTGAAGTTATTCACTAAAATCGTGATAGAGAGAAAGTTGTCCACTAAAATCATGCCAGATAAAAATCCACCACCATTTCCGTCACCATCAGCTCCGCCATCTCCGTCCACCACCATCTCCGTCACCACCATCCACCACCGTCTCTGTCATCACCATGCACCACTATTTTCGTCATCAATTTATAAAGAAAGAAAAAATAAGTGTGAGAGAGAGAGAAGCAATGTTTTTTTAAACCGGACCGGACCAGGGGTCGAACCGGATTAAACCGGGAACCGGCCACTGGTCCGGTTCTGGATTAAACCGAAAATCGGTATCGAACCGGAACAGCATCAAACCAGGTTTAATAATTTTGTTAATTAAAATTTTTGTTTTTTATTTTATTTTCATTTAGTTATAAATTTTTAGCCAAATGTTTTGGTAAAACTAATGAAATAATAAACTTTTTCGAAAGAAAACATTTTTAAATTATAAAACGTTTAAATGTTTAGACCAAAACACTTTAATTTGCTTTAATTGTGTTAGTATCTAATTTAGTTTTATTTTGCTATTGATTTTTTTTTTGTTTTTTAAATGTTTGTAATAATTGAAATGTTTTATTTGATATTTGGATAGACATGAACATATAAATAGAAGAAAAATAGAAGATCAAATATATATAAACGAATATTTTCAAAAAACTATTAAATCTGGTTTGACCATATTAACCCACGATCATAAAGTTTTTTCGGTTCGGTAGCTGGTCCGGTTATTAAAACATTGGGGAGAAGGAAAGACGTGGTAAAAAAGGGTAAAAATATTATTTACTTATTGATGTTGTAAATTTTCGAGGGAATTAAAAATTATAATATTTTTTGAACACCGAGTTTTAAAAATGATAGACTTTATAATTTTCTCTTAAAACAACTTTAAAATTCGTATTTTGTTTTGTTTATTTTATTAATTTTTTAAACTTTTCCTTTATTGATTATTGTGTTTGTTTATGCGGCACAAAGTTCGACGATTATAAAGATGAGGAAGATAAAAGGAGCGACGTAAATGCAATGAAATAAAAAACGAAAAGAAAAGAAAAAAAATTGCTTTGGAACTTTTATGCGGAGACGCGGCTGCTCGGCGCCTCATAAGACAGCTCAGCATTGTCAAATAAGTCAAAGCAGAATCATTTACAATTTTACTCTATTTTTGACACGTGTCCCAATTCCCTTATGCACAATTAAAAACTAATTTGGCTTCTTGTAATGGACAATATTAAATTTATAAATATGTTCATCATTTGTTTAATCAGTGGACTGTCTAGCCTGTACGTTTATTATATAACCATGTACTATGTAAATTGTCTAAATCAGCATCAACCAATTGGATGATCTAAATGGGGTTAATATTTTTTAAAAAAGGTTAAATCACTAATTAATCAAAGATTACATAATTACAAAAAAATCTAAAAATAAATTGTTCAAAGATTATGTAAACCTAAATTTTAGACGTTTGCGTGGAGGGCACTTCACTCCAAAATGTCTCTGCCTTAATCGCGTGAGAAAAGAAGAAATTTTGGACTTGTTGTTGGAGGAATCAAATTATAAGTAAATAAGCAAATCGGGCAAGACATCGGATTATCTTTTGATTTTACCATTTGTTTCAAATTCTTGATACAAAAATTTTAAGAGAATTTGATTTATAAATTGTTTGTTAGATTTAGTATTCAATATTTATTTTTCAGTTTATTTTGTCAACAACTACTTGAATTGAAAGGGTGGTATAACGATGACAATAGTACGAAGCATTAGACTATAAATCAAATGTTAAATCATTCACCAAAAAATAAATAAATCAAATGTTATATTCAGTTTACTCACTCTAAATAATTTAATAATATAGCTGAAATTAGTAACTAGACTAACAAGTATCAACGAGATTTATAACATCATAATTGATTGGTAATGTATCACAACTATGAAAGTAACACAAATACACGAAGGAGACACAATTATAACAATCCATAATGGAAAAAAAGAGTAAAGAAGCGAATATCTTTGGAAAAAGAAGAAAATGTTGAGGATAAAAAAAACGTAAAAAATTGATATAATCACCCAACCTTATGTGTAGAATGAATCACGTTTACACTTTAGTTTTGGACAAAGAGTTTTGTTTAAAGTTTCAAAAAAAAAAGAGTTTTGTTTACAATTAAACACCAACAAGCTTTGGATTGATGATCATTTCATGTAATTTGTGATATGATTCATTATAGTGTCATGATAATTACAAAATTAAGTTTTCCCCAGTGTAGGAAAATAGGAAATTCCAAACAAAAATTCATAAATCATAACCCAAAAAATTTCTCTCAGTAAGATTACATCCCGGGAAAAGACCAAGGAAAATTTCCCAAGAAAATCACCCACAAAAGAAAAGATCTAAAAGCAAATAAGTAAACAAAAAAACTGAGAGAAGGAAAAAAAAAAAGCTTAGTGATTCGTTGCTTCTTCATTTTCTTTTGCCTTCTCTCTCTCTACCACCTTCTCCTCTCTAGCACCACCACCATCCTCCTTGGAAATTACCATTTTACCCTCGTGACCACACATACACTTGTTCGCCGCCGGCGTCGCCAGAAACCTCGGCAAGTTATCGCCAGCCATTATGACAAGAATCTTCTCCTCGTAAGCCGAGTTTGCCGCCTTTTCGCCGGACCGACTCTCTTTTTCATCGTCGTTTCCTTCGCCGGAATCTTCACCGGAGGTGGACAAGCGCCAGTAGGAGCAGGCAAGAATGAGCAAAGCAAAGGCTATGAGACCTAGCATCACCGCAAGGCCTCCGAACAAGTACGGCACCGGCGAGTGCCACGGCGATTGCGGCGGTCGGTAACTCCCCAATGATTCTGCTGACGTGGCATGTCTCGCTACATCTAACGATTTAATGCTCAATGGCCTCATTGTTTTATGTTTCTTCTGTTTCTCTCAGGTTTTGTTCCTCTTTGTTTTCTTTTAAACAAAAAAAAATGTTATTTTGCTCACTTTATACGAAGGAAAAGAAGAAAGGTGGAGGATGAAACAATTGGTGCGATGAGTTGTTGTATTTATAGGTAGGAAGTACCTGGCGAAAAAGAAAGAAAGTGAGGCACACCGATATTTAATTTACTGAATTTAATTAAAGAATAATTTTTGGGTTTCACCCCTAGAGGTGAACCTTCTCGTTCATCCCCTCTTTACTAACCAATCAAAACAAAGATGTGGGAGCCACATAATTTAACTAAAAAAATAATTAATATAATTTAACTAAAAAATAACATTAATTTGTTTGAAAAATTGAAATAAATTATAAACTCCAAACTCAAACTCTAAACCCTAAAGTTATACCCTAATTTGAGAATAGTTAACCCAAAATAAATCTTCAACCCAAACTTAAATCCTAAACCCCAAACTATACCCTAATTTGAGAATAATTAACCCAAAATAAATTATAAACCCTAAACCCCAAAACTATACCCAAATTTGGGAATAGTTAACCCAAACCTAAAATTTTTTAAATACAAATCCATTGAAAATTACTTTTTGTAGTTAAATCTTTTGGGTTTGGGTTAACTATTCCCAAATTAGGGTATAGTTTTAGGGTTTGAGTTTGGGATTTAATATTTATTTTAGGTCAACTATTCCCAAATTAGGGTTTAGCTTTGGAGTTTAGGGTTTGGGTTTGAGTTTGAGTTTGAGTTAGGATTTATTTTGGGTTAACTATTCCAAATTAGGGTATAGTTTTGGGGTTTAGGGTTTGAGTTTGAGTTAATTATTCCTAAATTAGGGTATAGTTTTACGGTTTAGGGTTTGAGTTTGGGGTTTAAGATTTATTTTGAGTTAACTATTCCCAAATTAGAATATAGTTTTGGGGTTTAGGGTTTGAGTTTGGGTTAACTATTCTCAATTAGAGTATAGTTTTGGGGTTTAGGGTTTGGATTTGGGGTTTAAAATCTATGTTTAATTAGATAATTATTATTTATTTAAGTTAAATTCGTTTTTATTAAAGATCCCACATTTATTTCAATTTTAATTTTTATAAAATCAATTTATTAAGATTGGTGGACCCACAACTAAAATTTGATTGGTTAATCAAAAATTGGTGAATGAGATGGGGGTGAACCCAAAAATTGTTCTTAATTAAAGCCTTTTATTTTTTAATTTTCGAAATCCCAAGTGGTTTATTACTTTTAGGTTCGCCACATATATTTTGCATGCAGTGTAAAATTCACTTTTAAAACCAAAAGAAAAGAACCTTTTTTTTACTTCTAATTTTTCTTTTCTATAAACCGTGGGAGTTCCAAATTTTTGGTTCATAACTTTTTTGGTATCCAAAATCAACCTTTAAATTTTCCGATTTAAAAAATAACTATTCCGTTCCAAAGAGAGTTTTTACCCATGACACAATTAAACCAACCCACATGTGTTACTATTAGGCTATCACACTTTTGGTCCCAAAAGAACCTACGTTGTTTAGTTGATAGATAGAGTACATATGGATTTTTTTTTTTTTTACAATTATATATCATGAATTTCAAATCAGAAATGTAAAGTTATTATAAAAAAATTTCAAAAACATATATGTGCCATATATTGAAGACGACAAACATAAAGTGAAATAAAATGGTGATTTCTTAGTAAAGTTCTATTCGCTAATGTATTGTTGAGCCCATGTTTTTCTTTCTTGGTAATCAATCGCATTATGAAGTGATTTATGGGCATAAGTAACTAGGTGACTTCCCGCGTTATATGTGGAGATAATAGTTAAAAACAAATTTACAACAATTTGATGTTGTGTGTATGATAGTATAAATCATTTTTGATATCAGCTACAAACATTTTGTATAAATTTTTTTTGATATTGTGCGTAAGATGATATAAATCATTTTGATATTACTTACTTTTTAATACCAAATAAATTATAGAATTTTATTTAATGATTAAATATTTATAATTATCAGTCGGAATATCTATTTGGTTAAGACATGTAAAATTTTGAATATCTTAATTAACATTTAAAATACAAATACTGATCTAAGATTTCTCAAGTAAAAGATTTTTAAGTCTTTTATAACATCAAAAAAAAAAGGTGCTAATTTGTTTTTAAAAAATCAATGATAATTTTGAGTTACGTTTTTTCAGATGACAAAAACCAAATTGTATGAAATATTTATGTTATATAAATGGATAAGTAATTAGAAATAAGAAATTAGAGAGTTGCAAAGTTTTAACTTTTTCAAAAAAATTTAATCGAAAGATAAAAATATATATATATATATATATAACAATTTTTCTTAAATTATTTTATTATTTTTTGAATTGTCTTGTGTTAGATATATTTTCTTTAAAAATACGTATATTTGTTAATATAAATTTGAAAAATGTTTTTTTTCACAAAACATATCAAAAGTTTTTTTAAAAATTGGTAAATATTTATTATAAATCTGAGTGAAAAAATATTTATATAAAAGTTTTACAATCGTGGGAGGCTAGGTCAAATATTGTCGTTAGAGGGGAGATATAATATTTAAAGAAAATTATCATTAACCCACTAATCAAAATACTAATATGAAAATTAATTTGTTATTTGGATCATTAAAATTGTCATTAGCCCACTAATCAAAATATATTTGTTATTTAGGCCACTAAATTTTTGTCTTGTCACATTTTAGGGGATGTCATGTCATATTTAAATTTTGAGACTAAATGAGAGGATGACATGTAGGATTATTAGGAGAAATCACCTCCCTAATAATATATAGTGGATGCTATGTCATATTTAAACTATGAGAATGAATGAGAGGATGTCATTTATGATTCTTAGGAGAAATCACCTCCCTAATATATAGGAGATTCTTGAATGAACCTATCAATCACACACCGCATTACAAAACACACCGATTCTGGAAAAAAATCTGTTTTTTTACAGTTTAATACCAAACTTTTTGTAGAGAGTCATTAGAGCATATGCAGCCGTGATACTTTTGTAGTATCAGGTAATTAAAACAAAAAGAAAATAAAGAAAAACAAAATTATTTGGCGAGCTTTCACGTGAACCGTATCATTGTAGTGATATTTGTGATACCGTATCACATGACACATGGTAGGCTGGGATTCGTTGATGGTTTTTTTTTTTTTTAGAAATTGGTCGAGTGATTTTACGTTTTTACGGATACTCAGATATTGCTTTGTTTGGATGATAAATATATTTTTTGGTTGTCGTAAGCCCATGACTTGAAATTTATTTCGATTCGATCCCAAGGGAACCATAATTAAACCATAATTCCTTCGAGCGATTGGCCATTATTGTCCCATAAACCGATGATACCAAGATCGAACACCCAAGTTACATCTCGAAAGCATATGGTGGAGGGTAATAAAGTTATCTGGGAGCCCCACTTCAATTTCCTAATAGGAGTATGTGGTTGAAAAGAGAAGATAAACACAATTAGAGACATGGTAGACACCGGAAAAACGTTCTACAAGAGAGAAAGGCAACTCGTTTTTTTCTATTTTAAATTTGAGATACGACGTGAGGGTTGTTATCCAGGCTTTATTAGTTTTTTCAAGTTGGTTTTCAGCTTCACTCTTGTATACTTTGAATTTTTTCCAAGACTTTGTCTTTTCTACGTAATAGGTTTACATAGGTATTTTGTACAATCATACACAAATTACTTTGGACGATTTTCAAAAATACAGCCATTTTTTAAAAAATTCTAGAAATATCATTTTTTGTCAAAGTTCCAAAAATACTACTCCCTCTGTTCTCCAAAGGTTGATTTTTTTGGTTTTTTCCTTGTTTTTGAAAGATGATTTTCTACACTTTGCTTTATGCTTTTACGTTTTACCAAGCGATTAAATAGTTTTTTAATCAATTAGAAAGAGAAAATTAGTGTGATGTAGGTAATAGAATTATTGGAAAACAAAAAAGTAAGTCAAAAAGTAAAAATAAATAATTAGTTAACTCATTTATTTATTGTGTCTTAAAATGTGTGAAAACCCCAAAACATCAATCTTTGAAGAATAGAGGGAGTACAAATTTAAAATGAAGTCTTAACGTTCAAAAATAAACCCTAAACCCCAAACTCAAACTTTATCCCCTAAAACTATACTTTTTGGGAATAGTTAATCCAAACCCAAAAATTTAAACTACAAATCCATTGAAAATCAATTTTTGTATTTGTAGTATTTTTCGAACTATTGAAAAAATGGTATTTTTGAAATTTTTTAAAAATTAATGGTATTCTAGGGAATTTCTCAATCTTCTATTTACCACCTCTTGTACAAACGTTTGTACATACTTTTAAGTCGTACAAATTTGTTAATATTAAACCAAGAGGTTTGATCGGTTCATTCAACATTAGGTGATATACTGATATGGATCGCAAATTTGCTTGTACACAAATTTTCCTAAATCCATTACGTGGGAATATGGATCACAATATTACGTGGGAAGATCTTCCTTGAGTGAGAGTTCATATCGGACAGAGGAAAAAAACACATCTTCCGTTTACGAGATAAAAACGAAGCCACCGTCGGAGGATTTACTTGTGATGGATATGAAATCCCAGAAAAGAGAGTAATGAGATAATACTAAGTTATATTAGGATTATGATGTATTCCTAATATAACTTGGTATTATCTCATTAGAGAGCCAAAAAGATCATGTAGTTGATCTTTTAATTGAGTCAAATTTCATCCATCACCACTTTAAGGAGACAGAAGAGAGTGAAACGACGCTTTTAAGAATATTCTCACTCATGTCCATCCAACGATGATTTCCATTAGAGAGAATATGTTTGAACTGTTGTATGGAGTAATGGAAAAAAATCAAATGTGTACATGGAGTGTATATACGAGTATAAAAAACGACAATGTATGTTAAAAACTTGTATATTATAAAGATAGCGGACATAAATTACACTAACTTTATTGATAGACAATAATACAATGTGTTCTTCACTTTTTTTTTTTGTTCCGAATGTTAAAAAAAACTTGGACCAAACTTCACATGAACTATCAAATTTGGTTTAATCTTTTTGCGTTTTAAAAATAAAAACGATTTTAGTTTTACAAAAATTATATATGGTAATCACATTAGTCCAAATACATAATTATGTCAAATAGTAGTTAGAGATCAAATTTACCGAGAAAGCTTAGTCACACAATATATTGATTTAGCTTATAATATGATGCAATTCTTAACGGGTTCGTTTGGTTTTCGAGACAGTAAATAAAAATGCAAAAACAAGTAATGGAAATGCATTAAACTAAACAAGAAACTAAGAAAGACGAGTAAAAGCAAAAAAGTAAATAAACGATTAACATAAACATAAACAAAACGAAGTTGTTCTATGCAGGATTGAACCAGATGGAAACCAATGCCCTTCCTAGCTATGGTTTCCCTACTGGTACTCTTCCTATTAGATACCTTGGCTTGCCCCTCATGTCTCGAAAGCTGAAGATTTCAGAATATGATCCTCTAATCTTCAAGTTAGTGGCCAAATGTAGAGCTTGGGCTATCAAAACACTCTCCTTTGCGGGAAGACTGCAGATTCTGAGGTCTGTTATATCTGGAATTGTTAACTTCTGGATTTATGTGTTTATCCTCCCCAAGGGTTGCATTAGAAGAATTGAATCTATATGCTCAAGGTTTCTCTGGTCAGGAAACATTGATGATGCTAAGCTGACAAAGGTCTCTTGGGCCACAGTGTGTCTCCCTAAGTCAGAGGGAGGACTGGGGCTTAGAAGATTTGGTGTTTGGAATAGAGTCTTGTGCTTGAGGTTTATCTGGTTTCTATTTTTTGGCTCAGACTCTCTATGGGCAGCTTGGCAAAGAATATATCGTCTGGGAGTTAAAAGCTTTTGGGAGATGGAGGAAGGGCAGAGTGACTCATGGACTTGGAAACAACTCTTGTAGCTCAAACAAGAGGCTCAACGGTTTATAACAGGGATCATAGGCAATGGCAAATTGATCAGTTTCTGGTTTGATAAGTGGACACCATTGGGCCAACTCATATCTGCCTTGGGTCCAAATGGTCCAAGGGACCTCAGAGTCCCCATCCATGCTAAGGTGGCTGATGCGTGCAACGTCACTGGATGGAAAATAGCATATCCAAGGTCTGAAACAGCTCTTGCTCTACACACTTATCTCACTACAGTTGCTCTGCCCCTCCTAAATGTGCATGATGATTGCTATGAGTGGAGAATGGAGGGTCATAGTAGTTGTAGCTACTCCTCTTCTGGTACTTGGGAGGTTTTACGGCCTAGAGAGGACCCTAAACCTTGGGCAGATCTTGTCTGGTTCAAGGGCTATATACCTAAACATTCTTTTACAATGTGGGTCGCCAATTACAATCGGCTCCCTACAAGGTCAAGAATGGGTGCCTGGGGTATGCCTATAGCAAAGGACTGTTGTTTCTGCTCTGTGCATGAAGAGACAAGAGATCACTTGTTACTCACGTGTGATTATAGTAGGGAGTGTGGGATCTTGTGATTAGTCGCCTCAATCCTTCATGTAGCAGACACTTGAATTGACCAGACCTCCTTTCCTAGATCAGAGGCAACACTCAAGCTGCTCCGTCCCTGCTCCGTAACCTAGTGGCTCAGATCACTATATTTTACTTGTGGAAACAGCGAAACAATGTTCTACATAATCAGGTCTCCGTACCTCCAAGTGTTTTGAACAAGTGTATTGACCGTGAAGTGAAGAATTTGATCGCTGCTAGGAGGCACAAGAAGGAGTTTTCTTCCCTGATATCTTTGTGGTTTAGTTGAGAGTTTGGTTAGCCAAGCATTGTTATACAACCTTGTTTTTTTTCTTTTTTTGCCGAGGTTGTATAGGCTTAGATTTAACTTCTTGTAAAATCTTTATTCATTTATAATGATATTTACCAGTTAGCAAAAAAAAGTAAATAAACGATTAACTCAAATAGATTAAACATCACAATGTACGTAGGTGATTAAGGCAAAATAATGACCAAGACCAACGGTGATGCAAGGACAATGATAGAATATATGGATTACTTAAATATGACTAGGCGAATCTCATGACTCTATATTATCTATGTGACAAACAGTTCTGGTCCAATCATTTTGGATGTCATATGCATATCACTACAAGAAAACAAGCGGTTTTCTGACGGCCAAATACGTCTGTAATCCGTCGGAATACCCTCTATTCCGACGGATTACAGACGGAATTTGTCCGTCAGTTCTATCGCGTCAGAAAATACAAATCCGTCAGGATCCCGTCTGAGTATCCTGACGGTTGTCTGACGGAATGTGGATCCATCTGAGTACGTGACAATTCCGTCTGAGTTTGTATTACCGTCGGGAGTCCGTCAGGTATCCGGTGATCGACAGTCCGTCAGACAACCGTCAGGATACTCAGACAGGATCCTGACGGAATGTGGATCATCGGAATCCGGCCACAAATCCGGTGATCGACAGTCCGTCAGGATCCCGTCTGAGTATCCTGACGGTTGTCTGACGGACTGTCGATCACCGGATTTGTGGCCGGATTCCGGTGATCCACATTTCGTCAGGAAACCGTCTGGACAATCTGACGGGATCCTGACGGAATTGAAATAATTTAAAAATAAAATAAAATATAAATAAAATTTATTTATTTTATTTATATATAAATTTATAAATGAAATATATTTAAATTAATAACAAAAAATAAAATTTAAAATCATAATAAAATGAAAAATGTTTTGATACCAAATATAAAGTTTTACATAAAAATTTAAATTGTCCATAAACATTTACAACCCTTGACGACGGAAGAACTCGTTCATCTTTTCCTCCATCAGACGATATTTTTCATCCGCCTCCGCCTTCTCTCTCCGGCGGATTTCCTCTGCCTCCGCCTTCTCTCTCTGGCGGAGGGCCTCCGCCTCCGCCTTCTCTCTCTCGCGGAGGGCCTCCGCCTCCGTCTTCTCTCTCTCTCGTACCTAGCCTCCAAATCTGTGATCCGGTTGGTCAGGTCGGCGTTTTGTGCTAGCAAACTACTACCACCGTGAAAGGGAACCGACGAAACGGATGAGGAACTCTCTTCGGGGAAGCCGTAGACACGACCTCTGGTCTTAGGGGTAACCTACGAAAAAAAAAATAAATCAATTTCAAAACTTAATCGTATTAAAAGGTATTTTAAATGTGTTTAAAATTGACTCATTTACTAACCGTGTAAGTGAACTCGTTAATCTTCTCGACTGGAACTTCGGTTGAGGGCGGAGTTCCCTCGACGATCGGTTGCGATTGGAGGTACTCCTGCCCGAGCTTCTCCACGGTCTCCACGATTTCCCGAGCAAGCGGATCTTGGATTTCACCTGTCTTTCTGTTGGTGTGGACATCTCTGACGACATCAATATGCGAAGGAAGCACACCGGTCTTCGCATACTGTTATGAAAGTCAAGTATGGAAAATGTTAATTATAAATTAAAAAATGTTGAAAAATTAAGAATGTTACCATTTGCTGTACACGTGTCGCCTTGCTCGTTGCACCGAGGTTATGGGTCGCCGGTCCCTTCCCCTTCCGGTCGCTCCTCCGGTTAGTCGAGTGTGTTTCGGAGGTGGCTTTAGTATCCGGAAGATCCCAATGTGCCACTAGTCCAGCCCATAATACTTCGTTGTTTTTAACAGCGGTAGGCACCTTACGGTACTTCATCCACCCCTCCTTCCACTCGTTCATCTTGTGCCTGTACTGGCTCTTTGCCTTCTTGTCGAATTCACGTCGGACCCGAGAAGTCAGGTGTGGGTTCCACGTAAAATCTTGCTGAAAAAAAACAATAGTCGAATTACTATTGACAATTCGAATGTATTATAAAAGATGAATTTTCAATTTAGAATATCAAATCATACCGCAAATTGCCGAAACCATGTGTCCCGGTCTTCCACTGGCATGTCCTTATAAGTGGGATACGGTTTAGTTATCATGGAATTGATCATTCCGTTGATAGATGTCGAGATACCGTTCTGGGAATATTGGAACCTACATTTTCTTTGATATTTTGTTCACAATTTTATTAACTTAATATAATCCTATAAATTTTGAAAAGTAGTCATTACCAGGTCGTGTTAGGTGGTAATTCGGGATCAAGGCGAGGCAAGACATCCCGACCGGGTTGCGACACAAAGTCCTCCATGCTCATTTGCGTAAGAGCTGGGCCACCTGAACCCATAGGAGCAGTCTCGGGGATGTGCGACTGACCCGCAGTCCCACCTCCCCCGGAGGAAGAAGTACCGCCTCCTCTACCCTCACTAAATCGCCCATAATCCCTACGATTTACAAATTTTTTACATAAGTTTTTGATTTTTCCTGACATATTTAAAATTTCTATGTCAATTATAAATTTAAACTTTACAACCTTTATTACGGGGTTAAGGCTTTTGGAAAATTGTGATTTTGAGATTTTGAAAGTTATAGATTTTAGTATATATGGTAAATTGGGAATTTCCGATATTGGAATTTCGAAAAAAAAACAGTTACCTAATTCGCCGACATCACGAAGACCAAACACGTACTCTTTTTAAATGTTTTAAAGGTTTTTGTGCATATAGTTAATTTTTTATTGTTTCTTTTTAGATATATATTTAGGAATTTAGGAATTGTGACATATATTATATCATATTATAATTTTGTACATATGTATATTTTTTTGATAATTCAAGAATTGGATCATACTATAAATATGTATATTATAAATACGTATAAATCCTTATAAATTACAAACACTTATTAAAATTGAAATTCAATTCTTTGCCAAAAATAATAAAATTTTAAAAATTTCATAATTTAAAAATCCCTTCCTAATTTCCTCATAACCCCAAAATTCTCATATTTTTATATTTTATCAATAATTTTAACATCCCTAGTTTCATAAAATTACTAATTTGCTTATTATATCCCTAAATTCATAAGGATTCTAATTTCATTTTCTAATTTCTAAATTCATAATTTCTAATTTCTAATTTCATAAATTAGATTTCTAATTTCTAAATTTCTAAATTCTAATTTCTAATTTCATAAAATCATAAATTCATAAAATTTCTAATCACTAACATTTCTAATTTCTAAATTCATAAAATCATCACAAAATTTTAAATCCCTAAATTCATAACATTCCTAATTTCATATTTTCCCCAATTCAACAATTCTTCACAAAATCATCCTAAAATTCACATTGTTCAATTCCAATTTAACAAATTCCTAATTTCCTTTCATTTCCAAATCAACAATTTCCTTTCAAACCCCTAAATTCATAAACACCCAATTTACATATCCAAAATCCATATGAAATACACAAAACTCAAAAAAAACTTACATTCTTTGGTGCATATGATGCAAGGACGCCGGAAAATGAGTGGCGAACGGCGGCTTAGCGGACGGATGATTGAATAACGTCGGAGTCGGCTATTTGGGGTGGTTTTGTTTTCTCCGTTCTGTGTCTGCGAAGAAGACGAAGTGTCTGTTCTTATAGAACTATATGACGGACTCCGGACGGTATTGTGACGGATATTAAAAATCCGTTAGATTTCCGTCAGCAACTCCCGCCGTTTCGATGAGATCGATGCGTTTAGGCGGGAGGAATTAGGGTTTCCGTCAGAATCCCGTCATAACGTAAAGACGGGATTCTGACGGTTAATGTTTTTTTATTAATTTTGTTTCTCCGTTCCTAAATTAATAAAAAATATATATAAACCGTCAGAATCCCGTCGTTACGTCATGACGGGTTTCTGACGGGTGTTTAATTTTTTTATTAAATCTTGTTTCTCCGATCCTAAATTAATAAAAAAACAAAGGACCGTCAGAATCCCGTCATAATATACAGACGGGATTCTGACGGTTTAAATAATTTTTTTTTTAATTTTTGTTGATCGAATCGAATCGGATCGGAAAAACAAAAATTAATAAAAAAACATTAACATTCAGACGGGATTCTGACGGTTCTTAGTTTTTTTTTTATTTTGTCTATGTCCGAGTGGAACAAATATAAAACATCTAATCCGTCAAAAATCTGTGATGGTTGAAGTTCATTTAGTTTGTATTCGGAGAGAAAAAATTGAAATATGATGAAGAAAACGTCGGATCGAGTTCCTTCAAAATGTATGGCGGATTTGTTACGGATTCGTAATTTTATTCCAATTTATTCGTATCTTAGAATCGAAAAGAATGAATTAAAGGTTCTGTAATATTTTCCGTTAATAATTCTTTCTAAGCGGAAATAATACTTTACCAGAAAATCAGTCGGAAATCCGTAATATGACATATAAATTCATCGATGGTACATACTAAAATCGTGGAAGGTAAAATAAAACATATAACAACATTATGCGGATAAACACAACATCAGTAACATTTAAGTTATCGTAAGGAGGGCTTGCAGGAACAAGAGTTGTGTTTGGAGGGTAGTGACCGGGGCCTCGGTTTTGCATATAGTAATTCCATAGATCTCTGTTACCCATAACTTGACTGACTATTTTTGTGTTATGTTTTTCTGGTGAAAAGTTTTATGGAGGAATGAGATAGAAAATGTGGAAACTTATGTAGAACGGATAAACGTCCGCAATCCGTCAGTAATCCGTCAACTCAGTCCAACATAAAACCCCACCAATCCCTTCGGCCACTGGAGACGAATCTTAATAACCACTAAAACTTTGCCGACATCGAAGACCGTCGGCAATCCATCATAAATCCGTCAACCCACTCCGACATAAAACCCCACCAATCCCTTCGGCCACTGCAGACGAATCTTAATAACCACTCAAACTTTGCCGACATCGAAGACCGTCGGCAATCCGTCAGAAATCCGTCAACCCACTCCGACATAAAACCCTACTATACCCTTCGGTGTATACACAAAAATTCTACTATAAATACACTTCATGGAGTGTATTTCTTCTACACCTCTCAATAACACAAAATATGTCTTCTCCCTCTCCTAATGAAGACGCAGAAACAACACCCGACCTTGATCCTTTTGGATTTCCAATAATACCAAAATTCTCGTGGGAAACCCAATCTTATTGCGACGAATCGTTTAAAGAGCTGCCCACTTACTCGTGGGAATTTGATACGTGCTCACCAATCCATAAAGAAGATTCCACATCAACAATAGTGCCTGACACCCAGTGCTCGCCAAACATCCACCACATTCCAAAATTGTCGTGGGAATCGCCATCTCAGTGCGACAAATACACTAAAGATGTACCCACATACTCGTGGGAAGATGATTCATGCACTCCCAAAAATGAAGATGGGTTGGGTTTTCCTAATCACAAATACGATACGTACCAGGCCTATTGTGCTGACCAGAACCGGGTTCTGGAAGCCGTCCAACCATATGAATTCAGTGAACCGTCATATACTTACGGTGGAAGTCCTTCCTATGATTTGATAGGCGCCCAAAGCCCAGAAAAGCCAAACTTCAATATAGATGTTGATGCAATCAACAAATTATGCGACGGAGTTTTAGATTCTCCACCAAAGAAAAAAAAGGGAAAGAAAATCACTAAATGGTTCTAACCAATGGTAAGTTTGGAGTGGATACAGACCTATGGTATTGATACCTGAATATTGTCTATTATGTTCTTGTACCATAACCGTTGTGTGTTTATCTGTTGGAAGTCTTTACTCTACCTGTGTAATAAGTTGTTTTACATTTTATGTTTCATTAAATGTAATGTTCTATTGGAGTTGCATAATCAAAATATATCGTCAATTAATAAAAAAGGCTTTATTATATACTAGTAAATGGCAATGATATCAAACATTTATTCACAGATTATTAATCTGAATCTCCTCCTCCACTTTCACTAGGGATGGAGTCTGAATCGTCGTCAAATTCTTCACTTGTTTCCTCTTCGTCCGAATGCACTAGATCATCCCCGATATGTGTGACATCAACGACAAGGTCAATGTTATCCATCTCCTGAACAGGTGACATTTGTATACTTCTCGATGGTTGTAGAGCATCTTGTTCTGGAACTCCATATATTTTTCCTCTCGGGTTAATATGAGTTACTGTGATCCAAGGATCACTACGATAGGCGACTCGAGGATATGGAATGTAGCAAACCTAGTAATAAAAAGTGGATATTGTTAATATACATGATCAACAAACCTTAAGTATGCACCAACTCCTGGAAACAAATATTTAACAAGTTAATACATATATAGTAATATTATGGTATTAAGAAACCAATGGGAGTAAGAAATATACCTCCAATTGCTAGGTGGATAGGATCTGGAAGAAGATATGCAAATACAAATGGAAGAAGACGCTGCATGACGACATGACAATCATGACTCTTCATTCCTGTAAACTTCCCTTCCGTCTCGTCCATGCAATTACGTAGATTAGATGCGTAGCCGTCTGGAAATTTTACAAATTTTTTGAACCATTCAAAAAATACTTCTTTCTGCCTAGCGTTTAACCGGTACGCAGGCATCGGCAATCTACCATTAGGCAGAACATGAAGAGATGGCCTCGAACAAATCAATGGCAAGTCCAATCTAGACTTCCAGTTGTCTTTGGTCTTTCCTGGGACGTTTAATAAGGTGTTCATGATGTTGTCAAAGAAATTCTTTTCAACATACATGACATCTAGATTATGCCGCAGTAGATGGTCTTTCCAGTAAGGCAAATCCCAGAAAATACTCTTCTTGTGCCAATTGTGATATTCCCCACAACCGTCGACCGGGTGGTGGCCATTACCCCCACAATCAGGAGTCCGCTCTGCACCAAAATCTCGCAACTGTTCCAATATGGTTCGACCATCTACCTCAGGAGGTGGACCATGTAACACTGGTAAATTCTTCCTGAAATGTCTTTTAGACCGACGGTATGGATGATTTGCCGGTAAAAAACACCTATGACAATCAAACCACGATGTCTTCCTTCCGTGCTGCAGTTGGAAAGCAAAAGTATTGTCTTGGCAATAAGGACATGCCAATCTTCCATGCGTTGTCCATCCAGATAACATACCGTATGCCGGAAAATCGCTTATGGTCCACATAAGAACCGCACGCATGTAGAAATTCTGCTGGACCGAAACGTCATATGCCTCAACACCATGCTCCCACAATATCTGCAACTCACAGATCAATGGTTGGAGGAATATATCGAGCGACCGTCTTGGATGATCTGGCCCGGGAACTAGAATTGACAGAAACAAGAACTCTCGCCGCATGCACATAGATGGAGGCAAATTGTAAGGTGTTACGATGACCGGCCACAGTGAATATTTTCTTCCATGCTTGCCAAACGGGTTGAAACCATCAGTGGATAAGCCTATGTATACATTCCGTCGTTCAGATGCAAAATCTGGATATACGGATTGAAAGTGTTTCCAAGCTTCTGCATCAGAAGGATGCGTGATATCTCCATCTTGATTATGCTCTGCATGCCATCTCATAGCCTTAGCTGTGCGGTTTGAATCGTACAACCTCTTCAACCTCTCCGTTAAGGGTAAATACCACATCCGTTTGAATGGAATCTTCACCCTGCCGCTTGTGTCCTGGAACCGGGGTTTGTGGCAAAATTTACATTTGTTTCGGTTCTCGTCTTCTCTCCAGTATATCATACAGTTGTCGATGCACACATCTATAACCTGGTAGGGCAAACCAAGTCCGGCGACAAGTTTTTGGACCTCGTAGTATGATCCAGGGGCCAGATTATCTTCTGGCAAAACATCTTTCACGAACTCGGCGAATGCATCAACACATTCTTCGGACAAATTATAATCAGTCTTCAGGTTCATCATCCTAGTGGCAGAAGACAGCGGTGAATGACCATCCCTACAACCGCTGTATAGAGGTTGCTTTGCTGCGTCTAACATATTGAAAAACCTCTGAGATTCTAAATTAGGCTCTTCAACCCTATCACCCTTATGATGATACACACCCGACTGCAAATTCTCTCTAAACGCATCGTTTACCATCGCAACCGTACTTATCCCAACATCTACTTCCGCCGTAGATTCCCCTACGCTAGACGGAAAATAAGGTTCATTGTTACTGGTACTACCATATTCATAATTCCTTTCTCCATGTAAATACCAAACCTTATATCCCGCCCTAAATCCGTATCTATATAAGTGGTTCCAAACAATAGGAATCGCAACACTAATTCTATTACAGCAATTAGAGCAAGGACATTTGATATCCTGACCTTTGTTGGCTGCCTCTTGATTTTTAGGTAACTGCATGAACTCGCAAATACCTTGAGCGTATTCTGTCGTTAATAAGTTCGACCCCTCTTCCATCATTGGCTCGTCCATCCATGACCGAAAATATGAAGAACTCATCTCTAAATTTTTGTTTTTTTTTGTTTTGAAATGTTGTTATGAACGTCGGAAGAAATGCGAGACCTTATATAGAATGAATAACTGTCAGATTTCCGTCAGCCAACCGTCAAAACGTCCGACATAGCAACACTTCAGTCCCATCGGCCAACCCACACGATATGTTAACCACCCAAAGTTTGCCGACATCGGAAGCCGTCAGAATCCGTCGGAAATCCGTCCGCCAGACAGTAATATCCGATTTCCGTCAGGTTTCCGTCAGAATGTCGACGAAAAGACAAGACGGATTATTTCCGTCAGGAAACCGTCTGTTAATTCTGACGGTTTAAGGACGGCATACGGACGGCAATCCTGACGGAATGATTTTTGTCAGAATGCCGTCAGGAGAAACAGACGGTTTCCTGACGGAATGATTTATTGTCGGAAAACCGTCTGAATTCCGATGGAATTGGCCGACGGAAACCCTGACGGAAAGAATTTCCGTCAGAAAACAGGTTGTTTCCTTGTAGTGATATATGTAAAAAAGTGACATTTTCGTATATTTTCTTATACCGTAAAAATAATAATCTAAAAAAAAAATACATTAAAACTCTATTAAACCGTTTATAATTCCAAATAGTTAGTAAAAAATAAAAGAAAGACTAACAAAATAGAATTTGTTTTTGAAATATTGTTTTCTTTAGATTTTTGCTTGCAAAATCATTAATTAAACTCACGTTGTCGAGCTTTTCAACTATCTATGTTTCAATGGATGGCAAAGCTAACCCATTCAATCTCTCTTGTCACATGGTAGACCGCAAATAATTTTGTTAACAACTCAACTTCAAATTTTAACTAATAATCTCAAATTAATTTTTAAAAATGAGTAGTTAACATATTTGCTTAGAGAAGGCCATAAGTATTAAAAAAAATATTTGAAAAACAAAATCTTGCGAATATTATTATTTTAGTAAAAGTTTATAATTTTTGTAATTATAACTATAACAAAAATTTAATAAAAAAAAACCTTCTAAATTTAGGGCCATAAGCGGTGGCTTCACTGGCTTGTCTTCTGGGCTTGGCCTGGTGACAAATGTCATGAGATTCGCCTAGTCATATCTCTATGCTTAAGGTAAGGTGAAGTACATAGAAGTGAGTTGATTGGGATGATTTCTATGCTTAAGGTAAGGTAAAGTACATAGAAGTGATCTCTGAAGTCAATGTTGTTCTATGTGGCTTAAAAGAATGAATATTGTTTCGGCGGCGCTCTAAAAGATATGTAAGTTTCCATGTTTCCACGTTTTCAAAAAAATTTCCTTTACTTTGATTTCTCATTTGTTTGAGCTATATACTCTGGCTTTTACACCTTTTTAACTATGATTTTAAATGTTTTTATTACTATTTACAGTTATATACTCTGGTTTTTACACCTTTTTAACTATGATCTTAAATGTTTTTTATTACTATTTACAGTTTTAGTGTTCCAAGGTTTTTTAGTGTTTTTCGAATTTTGAAGTCTTTACAAGATATTTGCTACAATTGGACTGAAAAAGCACAAATGCAGTATATACAGTTTCCGGATACATCTGAAGCATCAGAAGTTGGAGACTTTTTACTAACTTAGCCATGCAAGAAGTGATAGATATAGTCCGGAAGTTGTGCTGACACCAGGTACAGGTCAAAAGTTCATCAAAAGCTGTCACCAAATTAAATGTCATATTTATGTTTCAGATGTACTTTCATATTTCTCATATGATCGGTCCGTTTCAAAGGACCATGTTATGATCTGTCGCCCTGCATTAGGAAGGGAGGAATTAGATTAGAAAATATAACCAATACAATCAAAAAGCACTCATGAAGGG
This sequence comes from Draba incana, assembly GCA_963576765.1. Taxonomy (NCBI): domain Eukaryota; kingdom Viridiplantae; phylum Streptophyta; class Magnoliopsida; order Brassicales; family Brassicaceae; genus Draba; species Draba incana. The sequence goes on along the minus strand of OY755214.1, from coordinate 27,842,371 downwards.
AAGGAGAGAGTGCATTCCTTATTACAAGTGTTCTTGCACTTGACTAAAGATCTTAAGCAGCTGAGATAATATTGTATATGTAGTATGCATGTTGTGTGTTTTTCTCGTGTAGGTTTTAGAAATAAAACCCAAATAGAAAAGCCGTCAAAGATTATTGTTTTCTAACAGAGCTAAATTAGCTTTGGGTACAACATCATTCACTTCTGTTGGAGAACACTTCATGATGCTTTTTACCTGTAGCTTTTAAATTGAGGCAGAAAAAAATAATTCAAGATAGTAGTTGTTCTTTATGTGGTGAAGCAGAGGAATCCATAAACCATTAAAAAAAATATTTGAAAAACAAAATCTTACGAATATTATTATTTTAGTAAAAGTTTATAATTTTTTTAATTATAACTATAACAAAAATTTAATTAAAAAAACCTTCTAAATTTAGGGCTCTAAGCGGTGACTTCGCTTGTCCTCTGGGCTTGGCCTGGTGACAAATGTCATGAGATTCGCCTAGTCATATTTCTATGCTTAAGGTAAGGTGAAGTACATAGAAGTGATCTCTGAATTCAATGTTGTTCTATGTGGCTTAAAAGAATGAATATTGTTTCGGCGGCGCTCTAAAAGATATGTAAGTTTCCATGTTTCCACGTTTTCAAAAAAATTTCCTTTACTTTGATTTCTCATTTGTTTGAGCTATATACTCTGGCTTTTACACCTTTTTAACTATGATTTTAAATGTTTTTACTACTATTTACAGTTATATACTCTGGTTTTTACACCTTTTTAACTATGATTTTAAATGTTTTTTATTACTATTTACAGTTTTAGTGTTTCAAGGTTTTTTAGTGTTTTTCGAATTTTGAAGTCTTTACAAGATATTTGCTACAATTGGACTGAAAAAAGCACAAATGCAGTATATACAGTTTCCGGATACATCTGAAGCATCAGAAGTTGGAGACTTTTTACTAACTTAGCCATGCAAGAAGTGATAGATATAGTCCGGAAGTTTTTCTGACACCAGGTACAGGTCAAAAGTTCATCAAAAGCTGTCACCAAATTAAATGTCATATTTATGTTTCATATGATCGGTCCGTTTCAAAGGACCATGTTATGATCTGTCGCCCTGCATTAGTTTCACTTGACACCTAATTCAATTTTTATTTTCATTCTTTCTTTTTATCGAAAAGGTAAGGATACGTAAAACTTAAATATATATATACATAATTTGAAATCATCTATGTATTCACATTGCGTTGGTTCGTAATTATTTTTTTTTGGGGGGAAAAAAACACTGATTTTCACTTATCCTTGTAATATATAAATCCCTTTGGTGCACGCAAAAATGGGGCATATATACCTCTACAAAATTGGGAAACAAAATCATATGCTGACCATGAAATTGAAGTAGTCTAAAGGAAACCAGTAAACTGATTCATCGAACATAAAAATTTGAAACTAGGAGTGGGCAAAAATAACCGGAACCGAAAAACCGAACCGAAACCGACCCGTAATTATCCAAACCGAAATCGAACTGAATTTCAAAGAATACCCGATGGATATTTTTTGTTAGAATAAAAAGAACCGGAACCGAACCGATACCGAACCGAGAACCGAATGGGTATCCGAAATATCCGAAACATAAATTAATCCACAAATATGTATGCATAGTTTGAGTATATTTTACGATTTTTCTTTGTTATGTTTACAATTAATTCGGTTCAAATATTGTTATCTATTAGTAGGTAGTTCGGATAAAAATAGCTAATATAAGTGCATATTTTTTGAATAATTTAGTGTATTTTGGATAAAAAATACTCGTAACCAAACCGAAATCGAAATTAGTACTTTAAGATTTGTTTCATTACAACGTCTGTCACTCTCTTAAGACTTTGATGTTTCACAACTTGTTTCGTTATTTTCGTATTTTGAAAGGTTTGAGTTGAAACTTATAAAGTTTATCACTTTGAATAGGTTTAAACTCTTTAATTTTGTTTATTTAATATCATTGTCTTGTAAACTCTCAAATCTTGTGTTACTTTATAGAAAAGGAATATCTCTCTAGATTACTCAAATCTTGTGTCATTTTCTACTGTTTTTGTACAATGCTTTGCTTAGGATTTCAACTTTTAAGTTCGGTACTTTGTTTCAAAACAATAGGTAATTCGAGTTGTACTCTTTTTCCTTCAATGTGATTTTCACATTAAGGTTTTTAAATGAGGCAAGGAGAATTACCTATCTTAGGATTTCAACTTTTAATTTTGTTATTTTGTTTCAAAACTATTAAGTTGCTTTTGCATTTATATTATGAACTTGTTTCAGTATTGTCGTAATATTATGTTTGGTGGCATTTTGGGTATAACCGAGACCGACCCGGAACCGTAATTCAATGGGTATCTATATGGGTATAAAATATCTAAACTCGATATATCCGGAACCGATTGGTACCGACCCGAAATCGAACCGAATATCCAGTTGCCCAGGCCTATTTGAAACCTTCATTTTTGTAGCGTAATGTTCTCAGTCTATTCAAGGACAACAAAAGTTTTTAACCGGTTTTTTATTCCCATTAGGTCGATCGATCAATGCTAGAAATGACTTGTCAACAAATTATTTATAGAAAAAACAAGTTTACCTCTTTCTATCGCTAGTCCCCCCCCCCCCAATTCAAAGTTAGGAGAGAAAAAACAAAATTGAAGTGATTTCACTCTTTTTCCATAAAGATATAATCGAAAATATGTGATGATGTAGTACATAGAGGCCCCCAGAAGATACTAGTGCAACATACGGCACAGTGAAAGAGCACATTGGCTTTGGTGGTGAGTGACAGTGTTTGCACAATAATAAGAGAGACAAGATGACTGGGAAATGACAAAGAGGAAATAAGGTATTATGGTTTTAATGTCCCAACAAACCCCATTGTGTTTCCCTTCTTCATTTTCATCTTTCATAGTTGTTGCTTTGATGTGATCTACATTATTTTTTCTCTCCAAAGCTAGGGTTATGTGGTGAAGGACATAGCTTTACATAAGTTATGTATTCTAGATTGTTTATGTACCTTTGAACAACTCCATATACATTTAAAGGTACATAATTATATATAGGTTATAATGTGTTAACCGTTAACCAATTTATATTATTTAACCTAAACTTCAGAAAACTGAAATAAATGCTTTTTTTTTTCTTTTAAATTATCATCAGCATAATAATTGGGAACATCCAACACTCTCTAGGTGATGGCAATGGCGAGAGAACCCTAAATATTCGGAATGGATTTGGAAGATACCGACAAATAACGGATTTGTTGGAGAAAGATACATATACGGTTGAATGTGGACAATTGAGGTCATGGATTCATGAGAGATATAAGTTTCAAATTTCAGGGATCTCGATAGGATTAAGTTTTGGGAAAGAATGATCGGATAATTTAACACCATTACCGCCACCATTCGTTGGTCCCCATGCACACTCTTGGTTCGTTGCCCTCACATTCGTCCAACGGTTGATGCGTTAGTTTATGAGGCTCGAAAGACTTGTTTATTAACCCTACAAACATCCACATGATTTTTTTTTTCGTGTTTCCTTTAATATCATCAATCACAATCACCATGATGTAATTTGCTGTAATTATATGAGCATCTCTAACACATCTCTATTTTTACTCTAAGTTATATTTTCAAGTAAAATCTACTACAATTCACCTCTATTTTTTATTCTAAAATAAAAAAATGTTATTTCTCACTCTATATTTAGAAAAACAAAAATGTATTTTTTTACTTTAAAATAGTGTTAGCTCTAAAATAAAATAATACATTTAATAAAAAAATACATTCGAACTAACACCGATAACCCCGAACTTGTAGAAATGGTGAAGGAGTCAACGAAATGGCCTCATTCACTGTCACTCGGAGGATTTGGAGTTTTACAAGCAAGTGTTCCACAAGTTTTTCTTTCCTATATAGCCCTCGTCTTAGCATCTCAAAGTGGATATGCTGGCGCGTTCCCGACGATAACCACAAAATGTTATGTATGTAAACATTGTTCTCCGGTTTAGGTTTCTAAATCTAGCTAATTGATCATAAGCTATTGGCAAAAAAAAATACAGTGAAAAACTGGAACGTGCTTGTTTGTTTTCACTAAAAGACTTCTCGAATTTGAACTCACCTGTCGTCTTTTCATTGCCCAAATTCAATTATATTTTGTACCCTACGTCCTATAATATAAGATGTTTTAACATTATTAATTTATTTCATTTTATAAAATGTTTTGCATATTTCTATGCAAAAGTTAATATATGTGACTACTTATAGACTGTAGTACTTTTTTTTATTGGTTGATATATATTTGGGAAATTAGCATGAATAACCATAAAAAAACTATAATCTATAAACTAACAAAAATGGGTATATGTGGCCAAATCACAATCCTTAGATTTTGGTATTTTAGTTAGTTTATGAATTTTAACTTTTTTCATGGTTATTGAGCAAATTGACCCTATATATTTTAGTTAGATATTAAATGATACTTTTAATATATAAAAAAAGATCATTTAATATAAAAAAAAGATTTAAATTAATAGAATTTTTAAACTACACACTTTTAGCTAAAAAATCTTGTATTATGGGACATAGAGTATTATCAAAGCACACAATCACAATCCTTAGATTTTGGTATTTTAGTTAGTTTATGAATTTTAACTTTTTTCATGGTTATTGAGCAAATTGACCCTATATATTTTAGTTAGATATTAAATGATACTTTTAATATAAAAAAAAAGATCATTTAATATAAAAAAAAGATTTAAATTAATAGAATTTTTAAACTACACACTTTTAGCTAAAAAATCTTGTATTATGGGACATAGAGTATTATCAAAGCACACAATTATAGATTAGATTCGAGCAACAATATCTTTGGTCCAAATTGATTGGGCACATTGTCACACTGAGAATCATTACCATAATATTAAATTCAATACGTTTGTCACTAAAGAACTCAATATATATTTTCTTAAGAATACAAAGCACCAAGCACAATGCATACCGTTATTGCAGTTCCATAATTGATTTAGTTAGTGTATCCAATGATTTAATATACGGTTCCGATTGGTTACGTTTCCTTTCAGGAGTACAACTTATACTATCTCTTGTGACCAATTAGTAAAACATCATTACAAAATATAATATTATTATTTTATGTACTTGTTGAGATAAACTTGAAGAAAGCTTGAGTCATAGGCTATCCTACCGAGTTATGGTTATTAAAGAGATTAGGAAAAGAGACATATTTAGGAGTAATCTAAATATGTAAGTTATATCCTTTTATGTTTATGAATTAACCTAGAGCTTTTATCTATATAAAGAGTTGCCAAATTGTGGTAAACCTATAAGTGATTTGAGAGATTGAGAGCTTAAGTTTTGAAAGATTTTCTTAGGCAATAAAGAGAAGTATTTTTTAATCTTGGTTTCTCAAATAATGAAAGAGTGTTTCAATAGTACTGTCATCTGTAATCATTTTGTACTGCTTTTAATTGTATTCTCATCTTTGTACGGCTACTTATACCATCCAAAAGTTTGTAGTGATTTTTGTTACCAATCAGACTCATTAGTATTATAATTATATTTGCATTTACGAGAAAAGAAGAAACATAATAATGTATTTGCACCGTTATATTGTATACATTCATCCATGTCCCATGTTTCGTCACCTTCCACTTGGACCTTTCAGCAGTGGAGGGTACACCTTTTGCACGGCCAATCATTTCCTAGTTTTATTTGTTTTTCTTATCAAAGATTTGTTTTGAATTTCGGATTCATATTATGATTCAAATTTCAATCCAAATAATCAAACCAAATAATTCTTTTAGCAGCTCAACATTTTATCTACAAGAACCCCAAATAAACTACCATACATCATTTTGACGAAAATAAATAATGAGCTTTGGAAAATTTGAATTCGCTATATTCATTAAATTTCCCCGTTTTGAAAAATGATTTCACTTTATACTATCAACGTGTTAGAAATAAAATTAGAAACAAAATAATTAAAGCCAATACTTTTGTTATAGAAAAAACAAAAGAATTCAGTGTTTCATGACTATTTGCAAAAACTTTACCACAATCATTTATTATTTGCAAAATGGTTAAAAGCATTATTAGGTCCTCGAACGTTGAGTAACATGGCCATGTTATTCGGTACAAACATTACTAGTAGATGAGTGATCATGCAGCGTAAAGAAATCAGTCTTCTGTCCATGACAATGTCCAATGTATGATCAGACCAAATATGAAATAATCCATCCTTACTTTTTGTGGGCAAGACACTAATTTATCACGACTCATATCTGGTCATACGTACGTGAAAACTTATATATATGTATAAATATATATATATATATATATATATACATATTAATTTATCTCATTCGTATATGGTAGTAACGTATAACATCTTTTTTTTTAAAAAACTTAGTTGTCCTCAAAAAGATAAAAATACATAAAACAAACGAGTACAAATGTACAAACTATGTTTTGCTTGTGCGCACATATACACACACACAATGGTCTTCCCACGTGCCTTTAGATTTGATCGTCTACCAAGCATCAACAAACGAAAAACAATAGATGATAATACTCGAATGCGACTCTAGTTCGCCCTCTCTCCATAAATTACCTTTAGTGAATTAGGTAAACGACAAAGATTGAAATTGTAAGTAGGTAATAACAAATGCTAACCAGTTGGTCCTCCCCCCAAAATATATATCAATTTGAAAAGAAAGTATATTATAAAATAAAATTTTGACCAAAAAAAAAAATTATTATATAAGAAATTCGAAGCTCAAAAACCAAATGAAAACATGACATGCACTGTGCTAAAATGAGTTTCAAAAATGTGCTTGAACCTTAAAAGTTGTAAAGCAATCATCGAAAAAGTGTACTGGAACCAAGTGGTGGTATTCTAGTGGTTTCCACTTGAAGAGGAATTGCCCTGTTAGTCTAGGCCAGGGATCGATTCCCCTCAAGCGTGGAATTACTAACAATTCCCATTTGGCCACACGGATATGGGCTATGCTTTCGGTCCATTTGAACATCCGGAGAGATGGTCTATCCATGGGCTGCACCTCCCCCAGGGATTAGTCTGAGCCCTTCCATAGGTTTGAGATTCTCTGAGTTATCAAAAAAAAAAAGTGTACTGGTAAAACATACACTACAAGAAAACAGGCACATTTCCGACGGCCTAAACCGTCGGAAATCCGTCGGAATAAGGGTGTTTCCGTCGAAAATTAAAAATCCGTCGGAAATTAAAAATCCGTCGGAAACTGTTGACGGATTTCCGACGGCAACCGGTATAACGGAATTGCGTCGGAAAGCCGTCGGAAATTCAACCGCCGACGGATTTCCGACGACGGCCTAATACCGACGGATTTCCGACGGTACTAGATTCCGACGGATTTCCGACGGGTGCTTAAACCGACGGATTTCCGACGGCAACTGTTACTGACGGATTTCCGACGGCAACTGTAACTGACGGATTTCCGACGGCATTTGGAATTTTTATTTTTAAAAAATTAATTATAATTAATTAAATTAAATTTTAAAAAAACTAATTAAAATTTTAAATTAAATTAAATTTAAATATGAAAATAAATTAAAATAGTTTGAAAAGTTATTTAAAATTTAAAGTATTACATAAAATTTAAAAGTCTATTGTGGAGGATAATTACGGAAGAACTCGTTCATCTTCTCTTCCATCCCACGAATGCGTTCTCCATCTGCTGCACGTTCTGCCTCAAACCGCTCTGCATCTGCTACGCGTTTTGCCTCAAACCGCTCTGCATCTGCTGCGCGTTGTGCCTTAAACCGCTCAGCATCTGCTGCGCGTAGTGCCTCAAACTGCTCTGCATCTGCTGCGCGCTGTGCCTCCATTGCGTTCATCCGCTCGAGAAGCTCCGTGTTTTGTGCCCGCAAACCGCTATCACCGTGAAATCGGAATGAAGACACGGAAGAGGTGGAACTGTCTTCCAGAAGACCGAAGACACGACCTTTGTTCTTCGGAGTAACCTACCATATACAATAAAACTATAAATGTTATAACGTATAAGTATTATAAGTTATTTTAAATTCGTTAATAATTGAAAACGTTACTAACCTCATACGTAAGCTCGTTGATCTTCTCGAATGGAACTTCGGTGAGCGGTGGAGTTCCTTCGACGATCGGTTGAGATTGGATGAACTCCTCACCGAGCCTCTCAACACTTTCCACGATGTGCCGGGCAAGTCCATCATGGAGTTGGCCTGTCTTTCGGTTGGTATGCGCATCTCTGATCAAATCCAGATTCGAAGGACGCGTACCTTGCTTTTCATACTGTTAGCATTGAAAAGTAAGCAAATAAGTTAGCGATTATAAAAATGTTTCAAAATAAAGAAACTTACCAGTTGTTCTGCACGAGTCGCCTTGCTCGTCGCTCCGAGGTTATGGGTCGCTGGTCCCTTCCCCTTCCGGTCGCTCTTTCGGTTCGTAGAGTGGGTTGCAGAGCTCGACTGAGTTTCCTCCCGTTCCCAATACGCAATGAGTTGAGCCCATAACTCGGGATTGTTTTTCATATCCCGAGGAATCTTACCATGCCCCCACAGGTCCTTGTACTCGTTCATCTTCCGTGAGTACATTCTACCAGCCTTGGCGACGAATTCCCGTCGAACCCGACCAGTCAGCTGTCTGTCCCAATTAAATTCTTGCTGGAAAAAAAACTTTAAAACGATTTAGTATATAAAATTTAAATGTAATACAACCGCAAATTGTCTAAATTACAAAATTTAGAGATTACCGCAAATTGTCGAAACCAACTGTCACGGTCATCTACCGGCATCGAAGAGTATGTGGGATACGGTCGAGTTATCAAACAATTAAGCATTGTGTTGATAGACCTCGATATCCCGTTTCCCGAAAATTGAAACCTAACCAAAATTAAGGAAAAATATTTATTAAGTTAACTAAATCGAAAACATTTTTAAATAAAACTTACCATGTTGTGTTGGGAGGCAAGTCCGGATCTAGGACAGGCAAAGGATCCCTTCCGGGTTGTGATACAAAATCCTCGATGCTATTTACTGTGGGAGCTGAGGTCGTTCTACGATTAGGAGACGGTTGTTGTGTATCCAAAAAGGGAGTGTCGGGGATCTGGGACTGACTAGAACTCCGACCCCCCCTACTGGAACCACCGCCTCCAAAACTCTGATGAAATCGTGAATAATCCCTACGATTTCCAAGATTCGTAATTTGTATACAAATTTAGTAGTTAAAATTTTAATTTAAAATTTTTAAATAATTTGATGAATATATTTATTTGAATACTTTTCCAAATCTAGTTAATATAAACCAATTCATATAATATTAATTACATGATGGTAATTTAGTATTTTATACTTTGTGACAATTATATAGATATTTACAAATTATTAATTATTTTTAAAATTTCATAACACGTACGAAAATTTCATAAAAATTATCTAAAATCATGTGTTTAATCAATATTAATAATCTATGAAATTATTAAAATTATACAAAGTTAAAAAAACTTTATTTCGTAAAATATTTATTCCTTAAACAACTAATACGTTTAAAAATCGAAAACAACTTCCTATACCCGAAAAATAACAAAATAACTAAATTTCTAATTACCTAAAATTCTCATAATTCCTAAAATTCTCATAATCCCTAAATCCCTAAATTTCTAAACTCCTAAAATTGTCATAATCCATAAATCCGTAAATCCGTAAATCCGTAAATCCCTAAATTTCTAAATTCCTAAAATTCTCATAACCCCTAAATCCCGAAATCCCTAATTTTCTAAATTCCTAAAATTCTCATAATCCCTAAATCCCTAAATTTCTAAAATCCTAACTCTCTAAATTTCTAAAATCCTCAAATTCTCATAATCAAATTCCCACAACAATCCTAAATCTAAAAACCCAAATTTTCAAGAACAATGTTGAAACAATCAAAATTATCAACCCAAACTTACATTGGTTTGTAGATTTCGTGATGGATTAGGCTAATTGGATTGAAACCGTTTGATGGTCGGCGTTTTCCGGCGAGTTTTCCGACGATTTCCGGCGATTTCCGTTTTTCCTCTCCGTTTTTCGATCTGTCGTCGGGAGGAAGAAGAGTCTGGTTTTATTCGAGAATTCTGACGGAATTCCGACGGATACTCCTGCCTTTTCGATGAGATCGAAGTGTTTGGGCGGAAAAAATTAGGGTATTCCGTCGGATTTCTGTCGGAATATATTGACGGATTTCCGACGGACTGTGATATTTTAATATAATATTTACGCGGAGTAAAATAAAATATAAAAATAATATAATCCGTCGGAAATCTGTCAATATATTCCGACAAAATTCCGACGGATTATGTTATTTTTATATAATATTTCCGCGGAGTAAAATAAAATAATCCGTCGGAAATCCGACGGTATATTCCGACAGAAATCCGACGGATTGTGTTATTTTTATATTTTATTTTCTTATATTTGTAATAAAATCCGTGGGAATTTCCCACGGATTTCCGATGTAATGTGTTATTTATGTATTTTATTTTCTTATATTTGTACTGATTTTCGTATAAATTTATGTAAACAAATATTTCGAAACTTATTACACATATAAAACACCAATATTTCACATACGCAAACATTTATTCATACAATATTACTCCGAATCTCCTGAGAAACCTTCACTAGGGATGGAGTCTGAATCTTCATCAAATTCGTCACGTGATTCCTCTTCGTCCGAATGAACTAAATCATCGCCGATATGTGTGACATCAACAACAAGGTCAATGTTATCCATCTCCTCGACAGGTGACATTTCAATACTTCTCGATGGTTGGAGAGCATCATGTTCTGGAACTCCATATAATCTTCCTCTCGGGTTAATTGGAGTTACTGTGATCCAATGATCTGTACGATAGGAAACTTGAGGATATGAAATGTAGCAAACCTATTATTAAATAGTTGGTTTTGTTAATATACATGAATAACAAAACATATCGTATGAGCATGTTGGAAAACATATTATTGACTTCATACTTGGTCTGCTTGCGACGCAAGGATAAATGGATCGTATTTCTGTAGTTTTCGTCTTGAATTTATCGAAATCACACCAAGGGGGTCAATTCAAACTCCACGTCCATTGGATGGATCATACCAATCGCACATAAACACAATGCACATCAAGTCCAACATTCCTGGATACCGGATTTCTAAGACTTCGTTTAAAATGCCATAGTAGACGGTATCTCCTGATTGCGACGAAATACCATAGTCTGAAGTTGACCTCGGTCGTCCTTCCTCACGAATCCTAAACGAATATCCCCTAGTGCAAAACCTGGGATATGAAGTCGCGGTGGTGCGCAAACCATTAGCAAACTCCACTAACCATGTCGGGAGAGTTTGACCACTTGCTAAACCTTCGGAAACCTAATGAACGATAAAAGTAAGATATCATTAACATATAAAACGTGAAAATCTGGAAATGTAAGAGTAAGGAATTATATTAAACTTACCTAAAATTTCGGATTCTGTCATATCAGGATGGTAAGTTTGGACTAGGGACATGTAAATGCTGTAACATAAAAATATTTATTAGATTAAGACAAATAATTCTAAAACTTTTGTATAAAAACTGATATACCTTTCGTACTCCATAATTTCGTCACAATTTCTGAGGATATACGTATGCAAATGTGTGACCTCTTGTGCTGATAGTCTGCGTTTTTTTCCTTTTCCACTTACTCGACCAACTTGGGCAAACAACTCAGGTAAAACCACGGGATACATTGCTTTCTCACCTCTATCATCATGTCGCGCCGGACGTCTAGCCTTAGTCCGAACTTCCGATGGAAGTAATATTCGACAAAGTGTGAGACTTCTTCATTTAGGCTCTGTGCAACAATAGATCCCTCCAGCTTGCTCAAATTTTTAACCTTTTTCTTCAAGTGGAACATGTAACGCTCGAACGGATATATCTATCGGTATTGAACAGGGCCTCCTAATGCTGCTTCTCGTGGGAGGTGAATAGGAAGATGTTCCATAACATCAAAAAAAGACGGTGGAAATATCTTCTCAAGATTACAAAGGAGTACCGGGATGTTGGACTCTAAATTACGGATCCCGTCCACTGTTAGTGTCCGTGAACATAAATCTCGAAAGAAAGCCCCAACTCCTACAAACTAAAAGTAAACAAGTTAGTGCATATATAGTAACATTATATTAGTAAGAAACTCACGGGAGTACGAAATATACCTCCAATTGCTTGATGGATGTCTTTTGGAAGAAGATAAGCAAATGCAAATGGAAGAAGACGCTGCATCACAACATGACAATCATGATTTTTCATTCCAATAAACTTCCCTTCTGTCGAATCCACGCAATTACGTAGGTTAGATGCGTAACCGTCAGTAAATTTAACATTTTTTTAATCCATTCAAAAAATACTTCCTTCTGACCAGCGTCTAACCGGTACGCAGGCATCGGCAATCTACCGTTAGGCAAAACATGAAGAGATTCCCTTGAACAAATCAATGGCAAGTCTAATCTAGACTTCCTGTTGTCTTTTGTCTTCCCTGGAACGTTCAAAATGGTGTTCATGATGTTGTCAAAGAAATTCTTTTCAACATGCATGATATCTAGATTATGCCGTAGTAGATGGTCTTTCCAGCAAGGCAAATCCCAATAAATACTTTTCTTGTGCCAATTGTGATGTTTTTTTGCAATTGTCTACGGGGTGATGCCCATTACCCCCACAATCAGGAGTTCGCTCAGCACCAAAATCTCTTAACTGTCCCAATATGCTGCGACCATCTATCTCAGGAGGTGGACCGTGTAACACTGGTAGATTCTTTTTTAAAATGTCTTCTAGACCGACGATATGGATGATCCGCGGGTAAAAAACACCTATGGCAATCAAACCATGAAGTCTTCCTTCCGTGCTGCAACTGGAATGCTGAAGTATTGTCTTGGCAATAAGGACATGCCAATCTTCCATGCGTTGTCCATCCAGATAACATACCGTATGCTGGAAAATTGCTTATGGTCTAAATAAGAACCGCACGCATGTTAAAATTCTGCTGCACTGAAACATCAAATGCCTCCACACCATGCTCCCACAACATTTGTAACTCATAGATCAATGGTTGAAGGAATATATCGAGTGACCTTCTTGGATGATTTGGGCCGGGAACTAGAATTGAGAGAAACAAAAACTCTCGACACATGCACATAGATGGAGGCAAATTGTAAGGTGTTACAATTACCGGCCAAAGTGAATATTTTCTTCTATGCTTTCCAAATGGGTTGAAACCATCAGTAGATAACCCGAGGTATACATTTCGTCGTTCATATGCAAAATCCGGATATACTGATTGAAAGTGTTTCCACGCTTCCGCGTCAGAAGGATGCGTAATCTCTCCATCTTGCCTATGCCCCGCATGCCATCTCATTGACTTAGCTGTGCGTTCAGATTGATACAGCCTCTTGAACCTCTTTGTTAATGGTAAATACCACATCCGTTTGAATGGAATCTTTACTCTACCACTTGTGTCCTGGAACCGTGGTTTACGACAAAATTTACATTTTTTCCGGTTCTCATCTTCTCTCCAGTATATCATACAGTTGTCGATGCACACATCAATTATCTGATACGGCAAACCAAGACCAGCCACAAGTTTCTGAACCTCGTAGTATGATGCTGGTGATAGATTATCGGCGGGCAAAACATCTTTCACAAAATCAGCTATTGCATCAACACATTCTTCGGACAAATTGTAATCAGTCTTCATGTTCATCATCCTACTAGCAGTCGATAACGGTGAATGACCTTCCATACAACCACTGTATAGTGGTTGGTTCGATGCGTCTAACATATCAAAAAACCTTCGAGATTCTGAATTAGGTTCTTCTACCCTATCTCCCTCATAAACACCCGACTGCAAATTCTCTCTGTACGCATCGTTAACCATCTGAACCGTACCTACACCAACATCTACTTCCGTTGTACGTTCTCCTACGCTATCCCCGAAATAAGGTTCATTATTACTAGTACTACCATATTCATAATTCGTTTCTCCATGTAAAAACCAAACCTTATATCCCGGCCTAAATCCAAATCTATATAAGTGATTCCAAACAGTATGAACCGCAACACTAATTCTATTACAACAATTAGAACATGGACATTTGATTTCCTGACCTTTTTTTGCTGCATCTTGATTTCTGGGTAAATTCATGAACTCGCATATACCTTGAGCGTATTCGGTCCATAATAAGTTCGAGCCCATATCCATCATTGGCTCGTCCATCCAATACCAAAAATATGAACTCATCTCTTATAAATTTTTTGATAATGTAAATTGTGTTATGATGAAATGAAGAAATGTCGAAGCTTATATAGAACGGATTCCGTCGGAGATCCGTCGGAAATCCGTCACAAACCTCTGACATATCACCCCACCAATCCCGTCAGCCACCACAGACGATAGGGTGACCACTCAAACTTTGCCGACATCGGTTTCGGTCGGAAATCCGTTACAAAATTACGACGACTTAGTTTCGTCGGTACTCCGTCGGTACAAAGTGACCAATCAAACTTTGCCGACATGGGAATTCGTCGGAATTACGATACAAAATTACGACGACTTGGTTCCCTCGGTAATCCGTCAGTACAATGTGACGGAGTACCGACGGATTCCCGACAGTTTCTGTGGCCGTCGGAAATCCGTCGGAAATTTTCGACGGATTTTCGACAGAATTTGTTATTTATATATATATTATTTGCGCCGAAATATTATAAAATATATAAATAACAAATTCCGTCGGAAATCCATCGAAAATTTACTGACGGATTTCCGACGGATTGTGTTATTTATATATTATACTTTATTCCGGTAGAAATATTATATATAAACCAACCATATCGCACAACGTGGTCGACAAATAAAACATTTACCGTTCATATTACAGAATCAAAAGACTGTTTATATTAATAATTTATAAAACACCAACACACATGAATTTATTTTTTCATCATAAAGATTCCAAAACTACTACTTCTCGTCCCACTTCCCGATGGTGTATCCTTTACAGTACCGTACGCAGTATAACTCTCGTCAGAGTAAGTATCCTCGACATACGAGTCTCCGTTAATATTAGAAGTATCTTCATCGCTGTTCTTTGAAGGAATACAATTTTCTTTCGTCCAGATAGCATCTATGTTTTCAAGCTTGATGTTGAGGTAAGTGTACCCAGTTCCGACTAGAACTGGAACCTACAAAATAGGCAAATATAATGTAATCTATAGTTCATTTACTTAAATTTTCATATTTCAAACTTACATTACTCAATACAACGACTGAGCCAACTCGTATATCAGGGCCAAAAGAAGCGTGTACACACTCTACTTTTTGAATATTTCCGCCAATTCTCCCACATGGATCCTACATCAATACATATTAATATAACGTTTCAAGTAACAAAATATATCAATTGAATCATATTCTCAATTATAATTGCCAATTACCTTTAAGACAACCATAGCGTCTCCCTCATCAGTACAATCATACTCATCAATAATCGCAATTACCTACTTAATTTAATAGAACCGATTATACATATAACTTTCATATAAAACCTCTTTTACAATAAAACTCAATCTCACCTTCCGAACAATGTCCAAATGATTTAAATAGTTAAGAATAACGTCCAATTCAACGGACAATACCCAATCCCTGGGAGTCTGCATTAACCTCGCTGGAAAAGTATAAACATTTTTGTAAAAATACCCTAACAAAATCAGACTGCATTCGTTTTATGCTATTCAACAAACCTAATATTGTACCTGTGTCACGTAGGTGTTCAACTGCAGAAATCCAAGGATGGTCGCTAAATGCGGGATCTTCCGGCATGCTGAAAAAAACCTGTTGCTTATTTTATGGAATGTATTTTTGTGTTCTGATGAAATGCAGAAGTTTCCACCCATATATATAATATCGGAGTCCGTTGGAATTCCGTCGGTACTCCGTCGGTACAAAGTGACCAATCAAACTTTGCAGACATCGGAATCCGTCGGAAATCCGTCGGAATTACGTTACAAAATTACGACGACTTAGTTCCGTCGGTACAAGGTGACGGAGTTCCGACAATTTCCGTGGCCTTCGGAAATCCGCCGGTAAATTGTGACGGAATTCCGTCCGTCGGAAAAGTGGATGTTTTCTTGTAGTGATAGTCCGAGTACTATATTGATCAGTGGTACACTTTAATGAAAACATCACTTTAATGTCTCTTATGATTAACAACTAATACAGTATGATTAAGCTTTATGAGCCTCTTATGAACCGTACACTTTAATGTCACTATTGAAATATTATCAGAATTCGTAAAACATCACTTGCGCATAATACAAATCTTTGATGTGCACATTATGATAGCATTCAACTATATGTGATATGTCCAACATGAGGTTAAGGCAGTACTTTAAAATAAAAATTATATTCATATAATGGTTTGATTATAGGGTGAATTTGCTCACTAGCTAAAAAAAATTAATAATTGGAAAACTAACCAAAATTAACATGTGGCTTAATTATATCCACAAAATTTAAGATATTTGGTTAGGTTGTTAATTATAGTTTTTTTTCTTATATATACAATCCAATTTCCCTTGATTATATAATTTAAAAATATGTTAAGAAAGGTCTGATTGCAAATTCTGGTCTTGTAACTCTAGAGACTGAGCATCCACAACCACAACCATGAAAAACCCCATAGAGTTTAAAAAAAAAAATTAATAGAATTTAGTTAAATAATTAAATTTATTTAGTTTTATAGAGATAGGCTAATCAGTAATTGACAAATTTCTTTAGGGGTTCTCATGTCAAAATTTCTCATTTGAGAACCCTACCTAATTTTCCCTCTCTTTTTAGCATTATTTTTAATGTGAATAGCTCTATAAAAAAACTTTATGAGAACCTCCCATTGAAGATGCTTGTACAGTAGATATCTTAGAAACCATGACCAGCCCAAGACCAGTTTTAAAGACCAATGCAATGAAGGCTTGGTATCTTTCTACGTCTAATCATACTCATGCAAATCTTTTATTTCCTACATCTTTAGTCTTAATAACAATCTCTATATTCTCATATTAGACTCCAATCGATGTGTTTTTTCTTATTTGGCAGATTGCGCTTACTAACGTATGAGAGAGATGAACATAGTATCATGATAATTCAAAAAAAAAAAAAAAAACATAGATTCATGACTAAGACGCTAGATATTTTTGCTATTTTTTTAAAGAAAAATGATTGTTTACAAAATCACTTAACTAATAATATATAAATTTATCCAAAAATTCTGAGTGAGTAATTTTTATAGACGGAATAAGACTAATCTGTTTGTGGACAAAACCGTTTGTTATTCACAATTCGTAGTGGTCTGGTATGAAAAAAATAAAATAGAAAGCTAATGCGGATTAATTTCGGACCCTTTAAGAAAACAAAAAATTATTTGCTACGGATTATTGTTTCGTCCAAAAAACCAGACACTCTAGTCGGCAAGTGGATTAGTTTCTTTTGGTCCATTACAGCCATTCAAACACAAACTAATAACCGTACAAGAACATGTATTTTTTAAAAGGTAGTAACATAAAACACTACAAAGGTGTGTGAATAAGAAATAATCCTTTGGAAAAGAATATTCTTTATATCTAGTATATGCGTCAATCATTTTAATATAAAAATATAAAAATCTTTGGATGATGACAACATATATAACACATTTCCATAAATTTGTACATCCACTTCACAAAAGAACAGTTTTTGGACCGGTTGTTTTAAGCCATGGCCACTTCATAAAAATGATTTTCAATGAATTAACGGGTTCTACTTTTGTACTTGAACGGGCCATTCTTACTGCTGCATTATATTTGTATTTTCTAAATTTTCAAAAAAGGTTTCACGAAGAAACACAAATAATTAAGCAATATGTATTACGTAAGCCAGTGGTGTAGTGTTAGTTTAGTAGCTAAGATGTAATTACGTAAGATCTAAGCTCATGTTCGGCGCTTCAGTTCCGGCTATGATTATGAACAAAGTCACTGTGCGTGGACCATTAGGCGATCTTTTAAAATAGCACAATAAAAAATTTTTGTTCCAAAAATATTATCACTAGTCCTTTTTTCAAAAATATTTGGTAAGTTTGTTGAAAACGCATACGAAAGGATTTGTTCACCCCTACAATTAGTCGGCGCGTTTGCAATCGATTGGACGAACAATAATACGTTACAAATTGTTGGAAGGACGTGATAACGAAAGGAAAAAAAAAACTCATAGAATTATTTTTATATTTTTTATATTTATATTTTTTTTTCACGAACACACTTCACTATTGATTAAACAAATACATTTTGTATATCAGAAAACCAATAAGGTACTGAAGTGTCGATAAATGAGAAACAAGTATCTCGCGCGCGCGCGCAGTTCTTGCCAGTAAATCCGCTCTCGTGTTATTCTCCCGTCGCCGGTAGATGAGTTCAAATTCGAGGAAAGATTCCCGGAGGGCTGCCAAATCACGTAATTCTGGCTGGAAACTGGGCCATTCATGTGGGGCTGCCACCATGGCCACTAAGTCAGAAGAGTCTGTCACAAAGACGGTAAAAAACCGACGCTTCCGTAGTAAGCTTCGCATAACCCATAACAGGCTATGTAGTTCTGTATGAAGGGGGGAGAGGCTCCGGTGATATCCTTGTAGGCCGAGCAAGTCCGTCATTCCGTCCTGAAGCTGCAGCACCCATCCCACTCCACTCGTACGATCATCCTCTTTCCACGAACCATCAACAAAAAAAGTGAACGTGCCCACAGGTGGTGGTAAGTGTAGGAACCGCGAAAACCGAATTGAGAAATCCGAATGAAATATGAATACGAATTAAGAAGAAGAAGAAATTTTTGATCAGAAAACGAATACGGAGTCGAGATTGCTCTCTTTTCTTAATTCGAAAAATCGCCTGTAGTGAGACGGCTTGATACGATTACGAATCCCAGGATAAAACCGTAAGGAAGAACGATTTCGCAACACTCAAAATCGTAATCTGACGAACAGATATCTATGAATACTCTCTAGACTTACTTTGTGGAGGATCGAAGTTTTTCTGTTTCAGAAAAAATTTCGCAGAGAAAAAGAATATATGAAGAAGACGATGGTGCACCGGTTTTAAAGAACCGACCGGGTGCGATTTTGAGTCGCGATTGTTTGGTTAACATGAACCGAATGGATGCAATTATTCGGTTAAATTTTTAATAAAAATTTTCTCCAAAAAGAATAGTCTTTAATGGACCTTCGGCCCGAACCCGAACCCGAGCCCGGCTCGGCTGGGCTTGGTAGTGGTGGTGGTGCGCGGGTGGTATCCTTGTGTCTTTCCATGTGTGGGTGTTATGTTTTAATCATAGGTATATCTTAAACTCTTTATATACCACTTGAAAAAGTTTCCACTTGAAAAATTTTTCCCCAAAAAGAATAGTCTTTAATGGACCTTCGGCCCGAACCCGAACCCAAACCCAAACCCGAGCCCGGCTTGGTTGGGCTCGGTGGTGGTGGGGGTGCACGTGTGGTATCCTTGTGTCTCTCCATGTGTGGGTGTTATGTTTTAATCATAGGTATACCTTCCTTCCAATAGGCTGTTTCTGGTGTAGACATGACTTCTGAGTAATTTGTTGGTGCGTTCTCTGGGAGAAACACCATCATGAAATCTTCACCAAAATATTTTTCCTTACGAGCTTTTTTGCTTCGTCGAGGTTCATCTGCTACGCCTTCCACATCATGTGTTGAGGTTCTAGAAGTGCTTTCCTCATTTGTTGAGAAGCTTGTTTCCCGTTGTTCAAATGTCCTCTTCTGACGTTGTTTTTCTTTACAAGAGAAAATGTGTTCAAAGAAAGACGCATTTCATGATTCCATTACTGTATTCACATGAATATCGAGTATGTCTGATTTGTGAACCAGAAATCGATAAGTATACTGTTGTGTGCATATCCTATTAAAGTACAGTCCACTGTTTTAGGTCCAATTGTGACCTTTTTTAGAGGTGGTATTGCGACTTTAGCAAGGCACCCCCACACTTTGAGGTATTTGTACGAAGGTAAAACACCTTTCCAAAGTTCATATGGCGTTTTGCCAGTAACTTTGTGTGATATCTTGTTGAGAATATAGTTCGTAGTAAGCAAAGCCTCCCCCCACATTGCCTGGGGTAATCCAGATTCCTGCAACATTGCATTCATCATCTCTTTGAGAGTTTGGTTTTTCCGTTCCGCAACTCCGTTAGACTTAGGGGACTAGGGAGCTGTGGTTTGATGTATGATGCCATGTTGTTGACAAAAGTCATTAAACAGACCATCATACTGGCCTCCTCTATCACTTCGAACTACTTTAATAGTTTTACCTAATTGGTTTTCAACTTCAAGCTTATACTCTTTGAATTTTGACAAGGCTTCATCTTTGCTACGTAACAAGTATACATAACAATATTTTGTATTATCATCGATAAATATGACAAAATACTTTTTACCGCCTCTAGTTTGTATAAATTTCAGATCGCATAAATCTGTGTGTATTAAACTAAGAGGTTCTGTGGTTCTTTGAACTTGGGGAGAAGGAGTTTTTGTGAGTTTGGCCTGTACGCACACTTCACATTTTTCCTTGTTTACTTTGCATTTTGGAATTAGGTTCAAATTCATTAATCTTTGCATAGATTTATAGTTGACATGTCCTAAACGTTCATGCCAAATATTAAAAGACTCAACCAAATAAGCAACAGAATTATTATTAAATGAATTGTCAGCAATTACAACATTAGCGTTATTAATCTTATCAGTACAAACTATGAAGGACTGTCGAAACACACAACTTGACAAGTCCTCCTTTCTCATAACCCTTTCCTAAATACATCCCATTCTTCCTAAGTATTAATTTGTCCGCTTCGAAGGTGACCACGAATCCTGCCTTGCTCAAGAGAGTTCTCGAAACCAAATTCTTCCTCATGTCCGACATATGTTTGCCATTATTGAGTGTGAGTTCACGTCCTGAAGTCAGCTTCAGAACCACTTTACCGCGACCTTCAATCTTCAATGAAGCCCGTGTTTCCCATGAACAGCTGCTCCTCCGATTTGATCTTCTGATAAGTGGTGAACATCGACTTATCAGTGTAGATGTGGGTGGTTGCACCTGTGTCATACCACCATTCCATTGGGTTGTCATCAACCATGTTCACTTCATTGACGACAGCACACTTATCCTCTCCAGTGAGGTTAGCTTCAGCCTTTTTGTTACCCTTGAGTTGGCTCCTGCATATATCAGATTTGTGGCCTATCTTTCCACACTTGTGGCACTTTCCTTTGAACTTCTATCCTGGTTTTGCAACCTTCTTGAAGTTTGTTGGGGATCTCAGTTTTAGGGACTTTTGCGGAGATATCCGTTTCCCTTTACCCTTGCTCATATGCTCAGCCACATTGACATTGTGTTCCTCTGGAGGAGAGGAATTAGCACGGTTCATGTCTTCTATTTGGAGCCTCGTGATGACATCTGAAAGTGACATATGCTTCTTCTTGTGCTGGAGATAGTTCTTGAAGCTTAGCCAACTCGGGGGAAGTTTCTCAATGAAACAATTGACAGTGAAGATCTCACAGATTTGCATTCCCTCGCCTGCTATCTCATGGCACAGCTAACTCAATGCATTGACTTGTTCCATGATGGGCTTGGAGTCTACCATGTTGAAGTCTAGAAACTTCGCAACAGCAAATTTCTGACAACCAGCATCGTCAGACTTGTACTTCTTCTCCAAGGCCATCCAGAGTTCCTTAGAGGTTTGTACTTCCAAACTGTATACTTGATACAGTGGATCAATGAGGCGGCCTAAGATCCAACCTCTACACACAAAGTCTGCATGTTTCCATGCAACAACAGCAGCAAGAAGGTGAGCATCTTTGTTTCTGAATGGAACGATCGGTGTTTCCTCCTTCAGAAACTTCCCACAGTTTAAGTTACTCATGTAGAAGAGCATCTTGTTTTGCCATGTTTTAAAGCATTTGCCGTCAATTTTTTCCAACATTAACCCATGCGCCATGGCTGCGGGTAATTGAGACATCATCTGATAGTTGTCTTAGGGAACACTCGCCTGGAGGCGAACTCCGAACAGATCTCTGGCCACCGAGTCCATTGGCATTTCAGTTTGTCCATCAGATGGACTTTTCCCAGTCATATCGACATCATCACCATCATTCGCCATCTGTTAACAGAAAATCAGAATGTGAGCCCGGTAGTGGTGATGGTGCGCGCGTGGTGTCCTTGTGTCTCTCCATGTGTGGGTGTTATGTTTTAATCATAAGTTTATCTTAAACTCTATATATACCACTTGAAAAAGTTTCCCCTAAGGGATGTGAGACTTTTTACATATACACTACATTCCACACTATTTGGGGGTTTACCAATATGGCCCAAATCAATTTCTCATTAAACTTTAACTCAATTTTTCATAAACCAAATGCCCAAATTAATGGCCCATTTGTTTATTGATAATTAGTTCCAACAATCCCCCACATGAATAGAAATGACCTCTAAACATATGACGACACGATAAACTCTAAGACTCTACTGATTAGACTAACTTATATGACTAGACAGACAGACGGACTTTCGAGAGTATAACGAAAAATTACTGTATCTAAGTTGGTAGCAATTTTTCAGCTTTGAACCAGTCGTAGTCAGTACCTGTCGGATTTACTTGGCCAGGAGGTGAACATGATGTCTTGAACCACCCGGATTTCGATGTAAATCTAGACAACAGATATAACACAACTCATTTTCTCATAGAACCTTGTTCTCTATTGTGTTCATTTTGGCATTGAACTTGCCTTGTTTTCATGAATGAACTTGGAGAATATAGCATTTCCTTCATTCTCCTAGAAATGGCCCCATTTCACACAAACTAGGTGATCTTCGTTACCTTAGCGTTAGAAGTATTCTGAAAAACCATCTATTCTAAGGCTAAAGAATCATTAAAAGCCAAAAGCTTATCCTTATTCCATACCGATGTAACACTGCATGTCATCCTAGGAACATGGTAGAGATATTAAACTTACAGTGTTCTTTCAGTTTAAGTTTGAATTTGTTGTCTCTTTGAACCTATTTCTTGGGATCTCCAGTCAGGTAGGTGGGGTGTCCATCAAACTTCAACTTTATTCATGGGCTTGTAAACCCAATCTTCTTGATGATTTGACTACTTGATCTCTTGCCAAACCTTTAGTGAACGGATCAGCTAGGTTATCGGCAGATTTGATATAATCTATCGTGAGTACTCCGGTGGAGATCAAGTTTCTAATGGTTTTATGTCGTCGTCGTATGTGACGAGACTTGCCATTATAATGATTATTCAGTGCTCGAGAGATAGCCGATTGGCTATCACAGTGTACACGTAAAGCTGACAAACTCGAAAGCCACTCTGCTTCTTGAGCAGTTTTGTCTAAAGCGACAAACTCGGATTCTATGGTCGATGTGGCTATCACGGTTTGTTTGGAAGACTTCCAGGACACTGCTGTACCTCCAAGTGTAAAGACATATCCACTTGTCGATTTTGAGTTTTTGGAGTCCGCAATCCAGTTTGCGTCACTGTATCCTTCCAAAACTGCTGGTTCTTTACCATAGTGTAGTCCATAATTTTTGGTATAACGTAGGTAATTCAAAACTCTAGTTATCGCTTTCCAATGTTTATGTCCTGGATTACTAGTATAGCGACTTAGTATGTTTACAGCATGTGCTAGGTCGGGGCTAGTACAATTTGTCAAGTACATCAGACTTCCGATTACTCGTGCATACTCCACCTGATAAACTGCATCACCTGAGTTTTTAGTCAGGTGAATATGAGGGTTAACTGGAGTTTTTGCAGTCCCACTTGAATAGTTTTTGAATCTATCAAGTATATTTTGAGCATAATGTGATTGTGATAAGATAATTCTTCCAGCATGTCGGTGAATCTTAATACCGAGAATGACATCTGCCAAACCCATGTCTTTCATTTCAAAGTTACTATGAAGTAAGTTCTTTGTTTGATTAATCATGTCATTAGTGTTGCCAATAATGAGCATATCATCAACATACAAACACAACAAAACATATTCGTGAGGGGTACATTTGATGTATATGCATTTATCACATTCGTTAATGCTGAAACCATTTGACATCATCACATTATCAGATTTTTCATGTCATTGTTTTGGAGCTTGTTTCAGTTCGTACAATGACTTGACAAGTCTACAGACTTTGTGTTCTTGTCCGGGGACAATAAATCCTTTAGGTTGTTTCATATAGATCTCTTCTTCTAAATCTCCATGTAGAAAAGCGGTTTTGACATCCCTATGATGTATTTCTAGGCCTCTTAATGCTGCGATACTAACCAAAAGTCTGATGGAGGTTATTCGCGTTGATATGCTCAAATTTAACCCTGAGCTACTCTCTCAAATTAAGAGATCGTATAGTACTTAGGGATCGAATCCTCAGGGAAAAGATTTACACAATAAAATTTCAATTTCAAATTAAGCTAAGTAAACAAAGTTGTAATGTAAAAAAAATTAAGTAAAGCAAGCAAGCGATGATTGTTGTTCTTTAAATTCAATAAGACTAAAACGCTAGGCATTCGGGTAATTTGCAGGCATGACTCAAAATCAAAGCACTAGATTACTGTCGGGATATTTATGGAGTATCATTCTTAAACTCGAAATCAATTGTAAAACTAATCAACTTTCGCTGCAAACCAAATTACTCAGACATGATGATTAGATCCTAGCAAACCAAATTTCTGCGAGTTCTATATATTTAACCAAGCGTTAAAAGCGGTTTCGATAAGTTCACAAAATCACTAAGCCAAATTTCTTTGCGAATAGTTATTTTGCTAACCAAAGATATTAATCCAGTTAACTAATAATGCTTTCGCATCTACCAATTAACCTAACATGTCTAAATCAGGGCGATCAATCCTAAAGCAGAATTAAAACTATCAAGGTGAAGAACACAAATAGATTGATCCCAACAGTAATAAAGTTCTAGTAATTTATCATCAGCCTTTGAAAAACCCTAAGCCTAAGTAATAGATTACTCAGACATGATGATTGAAACAAGCATAATAACTGAATAATATTGCATTAAAGAGATAGAGTAAGAGATACAAAAGGGTTCGAAGAAATTTCTGACAAGAGTCTAAACTTGTCTCCCTAAACGCTCTGAATCAATCTCTTGCTAGGTCTCAATAGAATAATTGCATAAAGCCTAACAATGGCTGTTAAAAACTATATAAAGGACTTCAAAACCGTCTTGGAACAATAGTGTGATCTTCAGGAACTTCTGGGCTCAAACGGGTTCCATGAATTGGGCTTTTTTCTCTGTTACGAACAGGGTGTCGATCGACACCGAGAATCTGAGTTGTTGTCTCTGTTGCAAACGGGTTCCATGAATTGGAAATCTTCCAATCCGAGTTTGACACTTCGAACTCTTTCTCCAAAATGCTCAAGAATGCTCCTAAATCTCCCAATATGCTCCAAACACCTATAAACCTGTAATGATTCTAAAACAATACGAAAACACCAAAAAGACACTAAAAACGGACATATCATGGCTTAAAACAGGTAAAAACCATGATATATCAACTCCCCCAGACTTAGCTTTTTGCTTGTCCCTAAGCAAAGCTGATGGAATCACTCCTTTAGGGACCACATACCTGCAAAGCCAATCTGGTAATATTTCGATGTGTCCCTAAAAGCTTAGCAGTCCCCAGATTGATTCCAAACTCCTTAGAAAATCTCAGACTTTCAATTGCAAAGCTCTGTCATTATTAGGTGCGGTCTCATCGAGGGAATATCGATCGCTGGACCTTCTAGATTCTTCCACTTCCTTGAAAACTTTCCTGTGTTTCACCCTCTCTCTTCCCTCTGAAACTGTTTATCCAATTAAGGATATCATAGAGATGCATGCCTTTTTGATTGATTATCGATTGTTGTTGTTTAGATTTGTAACACCCGTGATCCAAAATTGTCTTTTTGGAAGGGTGTCGATCGACATAGTGTCTGTGTGTCGATCGACACGAAGTCGTGTTCTCTCAAAAGTTTGGGCAGTGAGGGCCCTGTCGATCGACACAGAGGGAGTCTGTCAATCGACACGCGTTAAAAAAATCAGATCTGGGTTTGATTTCGGTTCGGTTTGGTTAATGGGCAGGTTTGGGAAAACTAGGGTTCCGTATATAAGGGTGTCCCAGATCTTGCGTGGCCGAAATTAGAGGAGAATAAGGGGTTTTTTAGAGAGAAAAGAGTTTCAGAGGATTTGGATGAGTTTTGAAGGAAATTCTTATGGATTATCCTTGATTCTCAATCCTATAGTGTGTGATTCCGTGGGAGAGGCTTTGGGTGGCTGATTTGGTGCGAAAATCAGTGATTGAAGATTCGTGTTCTTCGTGTTCTTCGTGGTTGATCCTCTTTTTCTTCAGATCTAAGGTGAGTGCGCGACCATAGGTCCTTGGATTGAGGATTAGATATTATACGATTGCTTGTTGTGTGTTTTTGGTGGATTTGCGATTGTATGCGCAGGTTTTGGTTTGAGAAGTGTGGAGATTCGACCATGAGAGGATAGGTCGGATTCCAGCAGCAGATCGCCTATCGATCGACATGATTGTTTCCGTGTCGATTGACAAGGGTTTTTAAAGTGTCCGTCGATCGACAGGATTGCTTCCCGTCGATCGACAGGGTTGCTGCTGTTCCTGTTTTGTGTTGTTTGCTTGTTCTGTGCATTGTTTGATAACCCTGGTATTTCATGTATTTCTCTATTCAAGTAATTGGCCAGTAGATGGGAAGACCGTCTCACTAAGTATTTATGATAATACTTACGCAACTCATTTGTTTTATGTGTTGCAGATAAAGGATTGTGTGATCGCGAAATCGTGGCAGAGGAAGAGGATGATTAGGGATTGTGAATTGTGATTAGGTTGCTAGAATGAATTGGAGTGTGGAATTGAATTGAGTTGTTGTTGTTAGGTTGTTAGTTTATAAATTGTGAATTGTTTATAAAATGGTGATTGTCGTGTTCTGGAATTGTTATGTTGTTGTGTAATGAATGGTTATTCTTGAGAACTTCCGCGTAATAATTGTGAGGAATTATAGTCGTTGAGGATTAAAATTTATGGGAATATTAATCCGGGTTATTTAATTAATTGTAAAAAAAAAAAAAAAAACTCGGGTGTTTTATTCTAGCATTTCTGAATTCGGGCGTGCACTTTTCTGCTTGAACTACACTTTTCTGTAGATTTTTTTACTTCCTTGGCATCTCTATGATACACTAGATCAACGCTCATTACTATTGTTTCTTGTGGAGACAGGGTCATGAGGCTTTTGTTTCGATCTAGGACAGTTGAATTCGTCATTTGGGAAGAAGCTTCAGAGCGGTCCATCCTTGCTTTCAATTGTTTGGAAGCTGAATCAAGTCTTGCGATTTCCAACGCCCTAGACAAGAGATTTAGAGTTGATTAAAGGCGGGGTCTGCAAGATCCTTTTCTGGCATTCTCCAGAAATCTGAACTCGCTCCGTTAAACCGATCTACTTATAGTTACCCACCTAATAAAACCAACCAACTTGCATTGGTAATGGTCTTTGAGTGCTGCTCAAAGCAAGTTATTAGGGGAGTTTCGACCCGAATAAAAACAAAAACAGGACTGACTCAATAAAAACGTAGAATAGAACACAAAAGTTAGCGACTACCTCTCCCAGACATAAACAACACGTTTTCCGCCAGTGGTTCCTGAGCAGGCTCCAGGTTTTCCTCCAGTGGCCGGTGTGCAGCAGAGAGCTGCAGAGGTTGAGCAGCCGAGGGCTGTAGTTGCAGTGCAGGGTCTGTCATACCTTCAGATTATGGGACATATGCAGAGGATTGGTACACCGTCGTTTGATGGCCGAGTCGGTCCTGCAGAGGCAGACGAGTGGCGCTTGAGAGTGTAGCGTAACTTCAGATCGATTCGATGTCCTGCTGAGTATCAGGTAGAGTTGACCATTCACTATCTGTGTGCTGATGCGCATCTGTGGTGGCGAGCTATAGAGGCTCGGAGAGCGGTGTGGACCTGGGGAGAATTCTTAGCCGAGTTCAATGCTAAGTATTTTCCTCAGGAGGCTCGTGATCGTCTTCAGTTGAGTTTCATGTCGCTGGAGCAGGGGGAGCGTTCAGTACGCGAGTATGATGCCGAGTTTGGCAGACTGTTAGTGCATTCGAGCCGTGATTTTGAGGATGAGAGGACTCTTGTGGAGT
Organism: Draba incana; assembly: GCA_963576765.1. Lineage (NCBI taxonomy): Eukaryota > Viridiplantae > Streptophyta > Magnoliopsida > Brassicales > Brassicaceae > Draba > Draba incana. The sequence goes on along the minus strand of OY755214.1, from coordinate 27,814,019 downwards.
GGTTTTTGCAGGGACTGCGGTTAAGTATCCGGTCTCAGTACAGAGGTGCCAGGTATGCCTCGAGGGCAGAGCTAGTGGAGCTTGTAGCATCGATTGAGGAGGATTAGCGAGAGCAGGCTGGATCGCTAGTGGTTCCGCCCGTGGTTGCTCCTGTTGCTCAGCCGAGGGGTCAGCAGCAGCAGCAGCCGTAGGAGCATCAGCAAGATTCTGGTTCCAGTAAGGGCGGTATGCCTACACAGGGTCAGAAGAGGTGATGGGATGACGCGTCTAGGGCGAGTTTGAGGAGTCACGGCAGTCATGAGTGTTTCGGAAGTGGGACTTCTGAGCATGGCGTGGCGGACTGTCCCGAGTTTTCCGGGGGAGCTAGAGTTTGCTTTTATTGCAGAGAGCCGGGGCATATCAGGCCGATGTGTCCCAAGTTGCAGCCATTAGCGCTTGCGGTAGTTCATCCGATAGCAGCACTGCCTTTGGCTCAGGTAGCGCCAGAGCAGCCGTTGGGTCAGTTTGGAGGAGCGCAGCGTGGGCTTGAGTAGTGGAGGAGCAGTTCGAGGACTAAGTTGGTGATCGTTTCGTTCCGTTTCGTTTCCAGTTCAGATTTTGTTGAGCTTTAGTGTTTCTGTTCCTGGATTATTGTTTTATCGTTGGTGTTAGAACGATGTACCTTTTGAAAATCTATAAGATGGTGTTCCTTATTTATTTTCATATGGTTTGGAGTGTGTGGTTGTGATGTGTTTATGTATGTGGACCATGTTGGTCAGGTTGTGAGGTATCCCAGGATGGGGATGTTGTGACTATACCACGTTAGGCGACTCTAATCAGAGGAGAGGTGTGTTCTCCTGTGTGCTTAGTGGGAAGCGTGTTCCCCGGATAAGCAGCGAGGGATGTTAGATCTCTTGCGGGGGTGTGAGATCCCCAGATACCGCTGGCTCGAGGGAGGTGTCCCGAGAGTGCGAGCGGTATATTTTCGTGTGTGGATTAGAGGGAGCCTCTGAGGTCAGGGGAGGATCTCGTGTGGTATCGACTGTGTCGGGCCGGGATTTTGGCCCATGTTGGACGATTGCAGAATGAGTGGGAATCTCGTATAGTGCTGGCTGGAGCCGCCAAGTTTTGGTCTGTGATAGACAGTTTGAGTGGCTCAGGTGGTGAATCGAGGTATCGCTGGTGAGGTTGGGCCTATGGTGGAGTTCGGGAAGCAGATGTAGCATTCAAATCCAAATCTGGACTGACGGATGGCTGTACATGTTCTTGTTTGATTGTTGTACAGTCAACTGTCAGACCTAGTTGGGCTAGGTATGGTCTGGACTGACGGACGATTGTACATGTTCTTGTCGATTGTTGTACGATTGACCGCCAGACCCGGACGGATTAAAAATGTCGCATCGTGGGTTCTGGATGAAACTAGGCAAGCGTTGTGCATTTCGAGTGGTGGTTATGCTCTTGGTGTGTTTAGTGTGCTTGTGGTAAGCACAGGAGGTGGCATCGGGATCGGAGATCACCTGGACGCGTTTGTTATCATATGCTTAGTGTATATCATGGAGTGTTTGAGGAGTCCCGAGGAGCACGAGGCTCATTGGAGTTTGGTATTGGAAAAGCTTCAAGAGCAGAAGCTATTTGCCAAGTTGAGTAAGTGCAATTTTCGGCGGAGGCAGATGGGATTCCTTGGTCATATTGTATCTTCAGAGGGTGTCTCAGTGGATCCGGCGGAGATAGAGGCTATCAGGGATTGGCCTAGACCGTGTAATGCTACCGAGATCAGGAGTTTCTTGGGTTTAGCAGGTTGTTACCGGAGGTTCGTCAAGGGTTTTGCGAGTATGGCTCAGCCGATGGCGAAGCTGACTGGTAAGGATGTTCCGTTTCTGTGGTCGCCGGAGTGCGAGGAGATTTTTCGTGACTCAAGGAAATGTTGACTAATACGCCGGTATTGGTATTACCCGAGCCGGGGAAGCCTTATACCGTGTATACTGATGCTTCAGGAGAAGTGTCAAGGGTTTTGCGTGTGTGTCGCAGGTTGGGACGAAGGTAATGGTGAGGAGGTGGGTTACGTAGTGTTGCAGAAGAAGTTCCAGAGGAGTGATCTAAGTTTGGAGCTATCAAAGATCAGAGTTGATTGCGTAGTGTCACGCATTCAGGAGCGTGTAGGAAGTTTTGTGTGATTTTGAGGCAGTCGGTTCAGTTTCAGGTCTCTTCGGATGAGACATGCAGGATAAGCAGGTGTATCGGCTGCCAGTTGGTTGCGCTGAGGCGTCAGGAGTGGCTTGGGCCCTTGTGGGGCAGTTCACTTTTCAATCGTTAGTGCTCGGTATTTATTGCTCTAGGGTCTGCGATCCCGAATAACTCTTGTGTTGTGAGGAGAGGTGAGCTCTCCTGTGTGCTGATTTGGGATGTGAGATTCCAGTTAGCGTTGACTCGAGGAATGTGTTCCGGGAGTAAGTGTGGTATGTGTTATGATGGGCCATGGGATGCGTCCTATGGGTACCAGGTGTAGGCCGAGTTAAGAGCAATAAATATCTGGAGCATGCGTGGAGTTGGTTTGGTGAGGTGCTTTGAAGTTGAGGTGTGGTTCTTCAGTGAAGTTGGTTGTGTTGCTAAGTGTGTTCTGTAAGATTAGTTTGTTTGCTAGAATAGGTTGCGTGTTGCGTGTTGTTATCAAGGGAGGTATTCTTAGTTTCAGATGCTTGTTTACGTATGTGTTGCATTACTCTAAGGAATTATCTTCCTATATAGAGCCAGAGCTTGAGGGAGACGTCCTGAGAGTGGAGTGGCATCGGCATCGTTACCTCGAAGGAGACGTCCTGAGAGTGTGATGATGACGGTAAATAGGAGTAATCAACATCTGACAGGGTTGCTGCTGTTCCTGTTTTGTGTTGTTTGCTTGTTCTGTGCATTATATGATAACCGTGGTATTTTATGTATTTCTCTATTCAAGTAATTGGCCAGTAGATGGGAAGACCGTCTCACTAAGTATTTATGATAATACTTACGCAACTCATTTGTTTTATGTGTTGTAGATAAAGGATTGTGTGATCGCGGAATCATGGCAGAGGAAGAGGATGATTAGGGATTGTGAATTGTGATTAGGTTGCTAGAATGAATTGGAGTGTGGAATTGAATTGAGTTGTTGTTGTTAGGTTGTTAGTTTATAAATTGTGAATTGTTTATAAAATGGTGATTGTCGTGTTCTGGAATTGTTATGTTGTTGTGTAATGAATGGTTATTCTTGAGAACTTCCGCGTAATAATTGTGAGGAATTATAGTCGTTGAGGATTAATATATATGGGAATATTAATCCGGGCAATTTAATTAATTGTAAAAAAAAAAAAAAACTCGGGTGTTACAAGATTTTTCTCTGCGTTTTATTCTAGCATTTCTGAATTCGGGTGTGCACTTTTCTACTTGAACTACACTTTTCTGTAGACTTTTTTACTTCCTTGGCATCTCTATGATACACTAGATCAACGCTCATTACTATTGTTTCTTGTGGAGACAGGGTCATGAGGCTTTTGTTTCGATCTAGGACAGTTGAATTCGTCATTTGGGAAGAAGCTTCAGAGCGGTCCGTCCTTGCTTTCAAGTGTTTGGAAGCTGAATCAAGTCTTGCGATTTCCAACGCCCTTGACAAGAGATTTAGAGTTGATTAAAGGCGAGGTCTGCAACATCCTTTTCTGGCGTTCTCCAGAAATCTGAACTCGCTCCGTTAAACCGATCTACTTACAGTTACCCACCTAATAAAACCAACCAACTTGCATTGGTAATGGTCTTTGAGTGCTGCTCAAAGCAAGTTATTAGGGGAGTTTCAACCCGAATAAAAACAAAAACAGGACTGACTCAATAAAAACGCAAAATAGAACACAAAAGTTAGCGACTACCTCTCCCAGACATAAACAACACTGTCCCTAGTGTTATGAAAGCCTGAAATTGGTAAAAGAAATAAAAACAAATGGAAAAATGCTGAAAAACAGATGAGAATCGTGTTACTAATTGGGGTGTCGATCGACACCATCTCTGGGTGTCGATCGACATCAGTTCTGAAAATCCGAAACTTTTTCACCAAATTCTATTTTTGGAGAATGTTAATGTGCTCGTCATAGTTAAGTTAATCTCTCAAGGTTAGCATTGTTAGACACTCAAAGAAAACATGATTAAATGCAATTCCATAACATAATCTTATAAGTTTATCAAAGTACTGAAACATAAACAAACTGACTCAAAAAATCAAAAGCTGACTCAAAGGAAAATAAAATAAAAGAGAATAGAAAAAGAAACATAAAACCGTAAAAGATAGTTCTGATAACGCTGAAACTAGGCCTCATCCTCTGCAGGCTCCTCTACATCCTCTGTTAAAGAGGGTGAAGGTAAACGCGCGGGAGGTGGTGAACAGAACGAGGACGAGTGCATGATATGCGATCCCAAATGGCCTTAAGAGTTCGAACAATCGAACGCTGAAATACCGTCTCCTCCATCAGGAACTTGATATCTGGTGGAAATCCGGGAAGAGGCTCAGGAGTCCTAGAGGAACTCGCATCTCGAGTAGAATGTGTTCGCTTCTTGCGACTCGCAGTATAAGTCCGAAATAGCGTTGGATCAATCTCGAAGGAAAGTGCAGAAGGGTCTATCACGCTAGAAACCAAGCCTGGAACAAGTAATTGGACCAAGCGCGAGACTTTAGAAGCATCGCGGTAAGACCAGAAATTACCTGGTTTAAGCTAGGTAACTCTATGAAGATAAGGAAGATCCATGGAATAATGCTGGTCCTGTGCTGTATAACCCGTAAAGTCAACTCTGCAGAAGGTAAAGATAGGAGTCAACAGACTCCCAACAGTAATAGCCTTGCTCCCCAAAGCAAAGGTCAATGGCGTGCTCTGTAAAGTCATCAAATGATGAGTGAAGATTGCTCCCATGTTAACATCAATGGGAATCTCAGGACTTCCCGCAATGTCTCTCCAAAGTGCCAAGTACAACAAAACCAACTCGGATTGTCGCATCTTGTTCTGCTCAGCGTGACACAACAATGTAGAAGCAAAGATCCGAGCCAAGTAGCACAGAGCGGGATGGCGAAGATCTATTTGAGTGGATTCCTTGCTATCATAGACCCCCATCCCAAATCGTGCCGAAAAGGCTCTCTCCTCAGGAAAATCCGACGGAAGCGACGAAGACTGGTAATCGGGTTGCTCAAAACCCATAGTTGGTGCAAAGATCACGGAAAGAGACTCGGTACCTATGTCCTCGAATCATGATACTCAGAATCCCGCGATTCGCTTGAAGTAAATCCTTGTCAGAATCTGGCTCGGTGTAGTAAACACGAATGGACGCGAAGAACTACCTAACGAAATCAGGCCATAGAGGATAATGCCTGAATGCAATGCGACCCAATCCTGTGTTAGCCAATAAACGCACAATCTCATCGTAGATCCCAAGGGTTCTCATAGTCGGAGCATCCGCAATCTTTGTCGGTTCGAGCTTCACTTTCCTCCACCGGTTGTAATACAACGAGTTGTAATCATCCGAATTGTCACGAAGTGTCCTATTCGCAACTTTATCACTGAGAAGTATTTTTCCAACATCGCCCCATTTCTTGTTGATTTTGATCGGAACCTTTTCTGATTTACCAACGGGCCAACGATTATTGGAATCCAAACCAGAAGCAATCTCTTTCCCCTTACGAGGCTTCCCCGTTGGAGCCATCTGTAATAACATAAGAAGAAACAAACACGAAATCCGAAGTCAGAACAAAAATCTCAATCTGTTGTAAGTGTGTCGATCGACACTCCCAGGTGGTGTCGATCGACACCACACAATATCAACCCGAAATAACTCTTTAAATAACTCAATGCAATCTATGGTATCAATCAATTCCACTCTAAAACAACCTAGAGAGGCCGGATTAAATGATATTATTTAAGTGAAAGAGATGAATTTTTCGAGTTTCAAACCTTTGCACCGAATTGAAAAGAAGAGATTTCGAGACACATACCTTGTAGATCGATAAAATGAATGCTAGAATCGAATAGAGGATGAAAATCCGTATGGATTAGGCTCAAAAACGTTCAAATCGGTGAAGATTTAAGGAAGTTAGGAATTGTGAAAGTTGATTTGCGATTTTGCGGTTTTGGAAAAAGGTTAAAAGAGTCGGGTTTAAAAAAAAAACTTACCTTGTTAAGTCCGCAGGGTGTCGATCGACACTGGGTTTGGTGTCGATCGACATCTTAATGGATCGGGCCCAATTTGCACAATCCTTTGGTCCATTGCAAATCAAATACCTTCGGAGTACAATGTTTTTTTTCGGGTTTTTTTTTCCTAAAAGAATTAAAACTAAAACCAAAAATTAGTAAAACAAGTGAAATAAAATTAAATAATTATACTTACCAGTGGGTTGCCTCCCACTCAGCGCTCGTTTTTAGTCATTAGCTTGAGTATGTCGGGGCTTAGGCGACGGGTGCATCATCCAAAGAAATAATGTGTCCTGCTGGAATCTCGGCTTTTGCCTAATAGTGTTTCACCCTTTGGCCATTAACAGTGAACTCCTTTCCTTCTGAACTGATTAGAACAACAACTCCATGGGGCCTAACTTCCTTGATTGTAAAAGGACCAAACCAACGAGAACGTAATTTTCCAGGAAATAATTGTAAACGAGAGTTATATAGGAGTACCTGGTCATTTGGCTCGAATTTCCTGGAAATGATCTTCTTATCATGATACGCCTTAGTCCTCTCCTTGTATAACTTGGAGTTTTCAAAAGCGTGATGTTGTATCTCATCCAGTTCATTCAGTTGAATCAAACGCTTTTCTGCAGCTGTCTTATAGTCGAAATTCATCTGTTTGAGTGCCCACGCTGCCTTGTGCTCAAGCTCCACTGGAAGATGCCAAACTTTTCCATAAAGTAAATGGAACGGTGTTGTTCCCAAAGGCGTCTTGAAAGCTGTCCTGTAAGCCCAAACCGTGTTATCCAGCTTGTTTGACCAATCCTTCCTTGTAACTCCCACTGTCTTCTCTAAAATTTCCTTGATTTGTAGATTCGAAACTTCGACTTATCCACTTGTCTGAGGATGATAAGGAGAAGCAACACGATGTTGAACACTTAGCGAACACTTTGTTAATAAAGTGTGGTCCTCCATCACTGATGACAATCCTAGGCACTCCAAATCTAGGGAAAATGATGGTCTTAAACAGCTTAAGAACCACCGCAGAATCATTCTTTGGACTAGCAATCGCCTCAATCCACTTAGAAACGTAATCCACAGCGACAAGGATATACTTATTCCCATAAGACGATGGGAACAGACCCATGAAATCAATGCCCCAGTAATCAAAGACTTCAACCTCGAGGATGAAGTTTTGTGGCATCTCATGTCGCTTACTGATTTTCCCTCTCCTTTGACAAGCATCACACTTAGAGATGAAAGTGTGAGCATCCTTAAACATAGTAGGCCACCAGAATCCAGCTTGTAGAACCTTAGCAACCGTCTTGAACGTAGCAAAGTGCCCTGCATACTCTGAACCATGACAGTGAAACAACACATTTTGAACTTCAGCCTTTGCAATGCACCTTCTGTAGATCCCGTCTGAACAATGCTTGTAAAGATAAGGCTCATCCCAATAGTACCTTCTTAGCTCCCGCATGAACCTCTTCTTCTCATATCCTTTAAGATCTGTAGGCACATCCTCTCCAGCTAAGTAATTGGTGATGTCAGCGTACCATGGTTGATCAGACATCGTGATAGCAAAGACAAGGTTCTGAAAAGTCTCGGTGATGATTTTTGGAAGATCTACCAATTTGTCGACCTGGTGTCAATCAACACTGGTATTGGTGTCGAGCGACACCTTGTTTTTAGCCAACTTCCCAGATTCGTGAATAAAAGGTGTCGATCGATGCTCACTCTCAGTGTCGATCGACACTAAGGTCTGTGAACCACTTCCGACGAAATTAACTCGTTCTTCCGGTAAGAAATCATCTATAGGGACTTCATCTTCAATTCTGATCCATGAGAGATGGTCAGCTACACCATTCTCAACTCCTTTCGTGTCTTTAACCTCAATAACGAACTCTTGAAGAAGTAGAATCCACCTCAACAACCTTGGTTTCGCATCCTTCTTCTGCATCAAATACTTGAGTACTGAATGATCCGTGTGAACAATCACTTGAGACCCGATCAGGTAAGAACAAAACTTCTCAAAAGCAAACACCACATCTAACAACTCCTTCTCAGTAGTCGCGTAATTCCTCTGCGCTTCATCAAGTGTTCGACTCGCATAGTAGAGAGCATGAAGCTTCTTGTCCTTCTTCTGTCCTAAAACAGCTCCAACAGCAAAGTCACTAGCATCACACATGATCTCGAATGGTAGATCCTAGTCCGGAGGTTGCACAATAGAAGCACTCAGTAGGGCTTTCTTAATCTGCTCAAAAGCGGATAGACATTCCGCAAAAAACTCGAACTTGACATCCTTGCAGAGTAGAGCAGTCAATGGTCTCACGATCTTGTTGAAATCCTTGATGAACTTCTGTAGAAACCAGCGTGTCCCAGAAAACTCCTTACAGACTTCACATCATTAGCAGATTAGCTCGATCCTCTTCAATCCCAGAAAACTCGTCATAACCTCTATCTTAGCTCGATCCACTTCAATCCCAGCTTCTGAAATCCTATGTCCGAGCACTATGCCATCTTTCACCATAAAGTGACATTTCTCCCAGTTCAAAACCAAGTGCATCTCCTCGCATCGAGCTAGAACCTTAACCAGATTATCCAAGCAGGCCTTGAAAGAGGACCCATAAACAGAAAAATCATCCATAAAGACCTCCATGTAATCCGCAATCATGTCCGTGAAGATGGACATCATGCAGCGCTGAATGGTTGCAGGAGCATTGCACAATCCAAAAGGCATTTTGCGATATGCAAAAGTGCCATAAGGACAAGTAAATGTCATTTTCTCCTGGTCGTCTGGATGAATAGGGATTTGGAAAAATCCCGAGTAGCCATTGAGGAAGCAATAGTGTGGATGATTTGCGAGCCTCTCCAACATCTGGTCAATAAACGGCAAAGGAAAATGGTCTTTCCTTATCGCTGCGTTAAGCTTCCTGTAATCGATGCACATTCGATGTCCAGTCACTGTCCTTGTAGGAATCAGCTCATTCTTCTTATTCTTTACCACTGTGATACCTCCCTTCTTCGGAACCACATGAACCGGGCTGATCCAAGAACTATATGAGATAGGATAGATAATCCCTGCTTCCAAAAGCTTCATAATCTCCTTTTTAACAACCTCAGTCAGATTCGGATTCAGACGCCTCTGATGCTCAATCGATGACTTCGTCTCATCCTCTAAGGGAATCTTGTGCATACACAAGTCTGGAGAAATACTTGAAACGTCATCAAGAGAATAGCCAAGAGCCTTGCAAAACTTGCGCAGCTTGCTTAGCAATAACGTGAGTTCTGCGTTATTCAAAGAAGAATTGACAATAACAGGGTAAGTTAAATTTTCATCAAGAAACGCGTACCTTAGCCCTGCAGGAAGTGGTTTGAGATCGATTTTGGGAGCTTTCTTCTCACTCCAACCGCTAAGCTTTGCATCTTTCATAGGAATTTTAACCACTTCCTTATTAGCAACCACTTCCATAACTTGCTCACTCATATCCATCATTGAAGCATATCCCTCAACAATCTCATCCAAATGCTCAACTTCTGAAGATCTAATCAAGGCTCTTTCCAAGGGATCAGTGAAGCTCATCTCATGAAAGTACTCCTCTGCAAGATGATCCAAAGTGTCCAAGTAAAAGGTCTGACCATATATTGTAGGCTTCCTCATTATCTATTCCATATCGAACTTCATCTTTAAATCGCCTATATTCAAAGTGATCCTTCCTCCCTTGACATCTATCATTGCTCCCACTGTAGCCAAGAAGGGTCTTCCTAAGATAAGAGGATCCTTGGGTTCTTCTCCATATTGCAGAACCACAAAGTCTGTAGGAATCATGCATTCTCCAACTTTGATTGAAACATCTTCAAGGATTCCTTCTGGGATTCTCACTGTTCTGTCTGCTAGGATAAGAGAGATCCTAGTGGGTTGAAAATCAGTCATCCCAAGGCTGATAGCAACCAAAAGTGGCATCAAATTGACGCTAGAACCCAAATCGCATAAAGACCTTGGAAACCTTTCCGTAAAAATCAAGCAATCGAGCACAAAACTTTCTGGATCTATGAGCTTCTTTGGTATTCTGTTCTGGATCATTGCACTAACTTGCTCAGAGATCATTGCACAACCTTCCTCAAGTCCCAAGTTCTTAGTGACCATCCGCTTCACATATCGTCGAATCACTGGAGTTGATCGTATTACATCGAACAATGGCATCTCAACAAGAATCTTATCCATAATACTATTGCATCTAGCATCTTGTAGCTCCTGTTTCGACTTTTTATCACTCCTTGTATACGGAAGTTTGGGTTTGTAGACGTTCTCCTCTGTGATAACCGACGATTGAGCAACTTTTGAACTGATCTGGACAGGGTGTTGATCGACACTGGGTTGGTGTCGATCGACGCTCGTCTTTGGTTTCGCGATTTCGTCGATTTTTGTCTAAACAGATTCTGGCTCAGCTTGGGGTATCGATCGTTTCTCATCCTCAGCGTCGGTCGACACTATATTTGGATCAAAAAAATCTTCATCTTCCACTTTGATTAACTCATCGATTGGCTCCGTATCATCACTATTCTTCAGAATTGGTTCCAGCTTCTTTCCACTACGTGTCATGATAGCCATAACACAACGTTTCAGATTCGTATCCGTCCTTGACGGAAGAAATCCTTCCTATCTCTTCACCGCCTCTGCTGTGTGTGCAACTTGTGTATCCAATTTCTTCATATGAGTGCTCAATGACTGGAATTTCCTATTAAGATCTGGGTAGACGGAGTCCAACTTCCCATTGAAAGTCACTGCCATCTTCTGTTGTCCCTCTAAGATTTGCGCAAGCATAGCTTCCATCTTCGAATCCGCGGACGGAGGAGGAGGTTTCACATAAGAAGATGATCCAAAAGTCCTGGTATATCCACTGTTCTGAAATGGCTTTTGATACTGCGGGCTCGAAGGTCTATGGTAGTTGCTCTGGTAGCCTCTGTTGTTATTCCCTTGCTGATTGCTGAACTTCTGAAATCCAGAACCGTTGATGTAGTTGAGATCTTCTTCCTTGTTTTTGATTTTTGGATCGAAAGTCTCAACCTCATGAGCAAAGTGAACTGTCTTCTTTCGAGCAAAGAGACTAATTGCGTTGTCCAGCTTCTTTGTGACTTCATCAAGCATGTCGTTGCTCATGTTTGGACAGTACTGGATTCTCTCAAAATCTACACTCTTAGTGTTGTTACTGTTCGCCAAGTTCTCAATGAGTTGAAGAGCAGTCTCTGGAGAATTGGTCTTGAAATTTCCATTGCTTGCAGCATCCAGAGTTGTTGCATACCTCAAGCTAATCCCTCTAGAGAAGATACTGAGTAGCTGAACGTCCGTGAAACCGTGATGAGGGCAGTCCCTTTGGTAACCCCTGAACCTATTCCATGCAGTCTTGAATGGCTCAAAGTCTCCTTGCTTGAAACCAGTGATCTTCGACCTGAGCTCTTCAGATTTGGATTCATCGAAGAAGTGAATCAAAAATGCATTCTTGGTGTCCTCCCAGGTAGTAAGTGATCCCGGAGGTAGCATCTTCAGCCAGTGGCTTGCATCTCCAAGAAGGGAGTATGGGAACAGCTTGCAGTAGAGGTAGTCTTTAGACCCATTAGCCTTTATGCTAAACACCAAATCTTCAAAGCGCTCAATGTGGTCCATAAGATGTTCATGGGGGAGACCACAGTAGGGATGTTGAGCAACGAGAGGGAAGTAACCAGGTTTCAATTCAAAGTCGTTTCTCTGGAACGCAGGGGGTCGAATCGCAGCTCGATTCGCATAAAACCGGTCTGGTCTGTTGTAATCACCCAAAGTACGTCCGGCATTCGCGTTCTGAAGCAAAGGATTCGGAATCTAGTTCGGGTGTCGAGCGACACCCTCTGATACACAAAGTTTTAACCCTATAAAATCTACTGCAAGTGCACAGCAAACGAAGTAGTGATTTAGGGATCGAATCCTCAAGGACCAATGGCTTACGCAACAGATTATAGATTATTAAACTAACCTAAGCAGGAACAAAGATGGGTGATTGTTATTAAATTAAAATAACGAGAAAGCAAATAAAACGATGTAAATTTAGATAATTAAAAGCGCTATGGAATAGGGAATTCTCAGGAAATCACAATCATGAACCAGACAACTATTCAGATTCTAATATGCATGCATCTTAAACTCAAAACACGATTATAAATTGCTCCACTTCCGTGATAACAACTACTTTTCTTAGAGATCCGAGTGCCAAAACTTCCGTTTGGTCACGGCTATCTTACACAAGCATTAATGTTCAGGTTTGATCAGTTCATAATACTCTATAACTAAACTTCCGCTTGTTATAACGCATTACTCATCAACAGTAGTTCTAGCAATACATAAGCTTTCGGAATGTGTATCAACCTAAGATCTAGTGATTAAATAGCCAGTTCAATCCTAGCATTATGCCTAATAGTGATGAAGATGGTAATTGATAAGCAACCTATTTGTGTCTGATTCAATCTGTGAAATCCATCAAAAACCCAAAAACCTAACTAGAGATCTACTCAGACATGAAAAAACACAAAGCAGAATTCATGGATGAAAAGTGCATAATCATAGAATAAGAAATAAGAATAGGGTTCAGAAATCTTCTCCGAAAGATGATGATCTCTTCTCCCAATTACAACTCTCTCAAAAGCTCTCAAAGGTCTGAATAAAAGTGATAAAAAACGTGCATAATAAAAGTTTTTTCTAAAACAATGAAACCCTATGGGTTTATATAGGAAATAAAACAAAAAAAGGAAAACCCTAAAAAATCTGGGACAGGGATTGGTCGGTCTGGAAACTGGACCGGTCGGTCCGGTTTCCAGAGCCGAAAATCTTCAATCATCTTCAAGTGGACCGGTCGGTCCTTGGTGTGGACCGACCGGTCCGGTTTCCCGAGCCTTTGGTCTTCATCTTCAAGGTGGCTAGACCGATCGGTCCTTAGTGTGGACCGGTCGGTCCGGTTTCCCGGATCGGCCACCGTCTTCAAATCTTCTGAACCGGCCGGTCCTTGGTGTAGACCGGTCGGTCTGGTTCCCAGGAGCTTCGGTTTTCGCTCGAAATGCTTGAATCTCATTCCCGTACGCATGCGGTTCCAAATCCTCGAGTATGGATCTAAATATCAACTCAAAACAACTCAAAAGGCTCCGAAAACGCGTTAAGTTCGTGGTTAGGAATGTCCAAATTCACGTTATATCAACTCCCCCAGACTTAGATCTTTGGTTGTCCTCAAGTGAAGACAAACTAGAAATAAGTTCAAGGAAGCTATAAAAACCACACTAACCTTTGTGAGCTGAATGCAATCCTTTAGGACCCCACAGATGCAATGCTGAAAGCCTGAAAACTCATAAACATATCAAAAACCAAGATGGTACTTCATGTACTTTGCCAAATACATAGCAATGTTACCATACTCAAGTTCCTATGTCTAAGCGACTTTATACCAGGGTCCATAATTCTTACCAGAGGGAAAATGTCCGTCGCATAAGGGTTAAGGATTTGGGTTATTTCGTGGTGGTACGAGTGTTTAGGCTAACCTCGGTCGCGGCCGAATGCAAGTCATGGCACAAAAACCCAAGAGAACTAAATCCAAAGATGATGCACAACCTTTCAAACTTAAGACCTCCTATTCTTTTATAAATACTAACTTTCTGCTAATCTAAAGAAATAATGCGGAGAACAAGAAACAGAAATGTGCTTAATAGATATTCTTTTAAAATCTAAGCTTTATTCTGATCCCTTTCAGCATTTTAATGAAATTTTTTTTTTTTGTTTTTTTTTGGATTACTGGGGATCAGTTCTAGCTTTTTTTTTTTTTTACTAAGCACAATGATAATAAAAAAACGAAAAATAAATAAAGAAATGAAATTATTAACAAAATCCTAAGCAGAAAGTTTGATAAGTTGTACCGGAAGGTCTTTAGAACGATCAGCTGGCCGGACTACGTCTCCGGAGTTTTTGCGCTTGAGTGCACGTCAATGTCTTGGAAAAAATGCATGAGGTTTGAAAAAAATGGTTAAGGTTAGGGTGTGATACCAGACTAAAAGTGAGCCTGGCCATTAGGAGTCCTGAAGAGAGGATAGTGTTTGAAAAATGATAGGACTCCTAACATGGTTGATACTTCTTATGCGATTTCGAATTCCCTGAGTTAAGAAAAACAGATTAGCATAAAAGTGTCAGCGTTAGCTTTCAAAGAGACGGGAGCCTTCTGGTAACACTGATCCGCCTATGGTGTTTTTAATCTTCTCATAGCATTGGTTAGTCACTATTAATCTAAAAACAGAGTTAACAAACATCATGTGGTTCTAGAATTGCATGCATATCACAAAGGTTTAAATAAAACTGAAAATAAGAAAATAAACATAATTAGTACTAATAGTACTTCCCCCCCAAACTTACTTCACACCGAGCCGGTGTGAAAATAAATCCAAAGGAAAGAACTATAAAAGAGAAAGAAAACAAAATGAAAATGAAAAAGAAAAGAAAACCTAACATACAGGTGGGTTGCTTCCCACCAAACGCTTTGTTTAACGTCGTTAGCTCGACGTGTGTGTGTTTCAAGGTGGATTAGGTGGATCTACAGGAGAGATCACAACACCTTCTGTGATGGTGGTGTTAGGGAGGGTTGGGTCCTCGTTGACTTGATCTGTGATGTCTGGCTCCTTGACCGAGAAAGGTGGGTCATCGGTTACATGCTTCTCCAGCATCTTGTCCATTTTGAACGTCATCTCAGTGTCTCCCAGTTGGAGATCAATGCGTCCATTCTTTAGATCAATCTTTGCACCAGCTGTGCAAAGGAATGGCCTTCCCTGGATGAGAGGATCTCATGGTTCTTCAGCCATGTCAAGCACCGCGAAATCTGCAGTGACAAAAACATCACCAATTAGCAATGGAATGTCCTCAAGAACTCCTATAGGAGGTTTAACAAATTGATCAGCAAATTTTAAAGAAAATTTAGGAGCCCTGAAATCTTTAAAACCTAATCGTTCTGCAACAGAGTAAGGCATGGTGATGACGCTGGAGCCTGTATCGCAGAGTGAGCGAGGAAAGACTGTAGATTCGATCTGGACAGAAAGTTCAAAGCGACCAGGATCCCCAAGCTTCTTCACTGCTCCGTTCTGTAACACAACATTTCACTCCTGAGACTCCCTAGAACAAACTGGGTAAGGTGCCTTAGGAACATAAGCGTGAATTGGCGGGCTGTCCACCAGACCGACCGGTCTCCCTGCAGCCCGACCGGTCCACTCTCCAGAGGCAAGAGACTCGTCTGGTGATGGTGCCAGACCGACCGGTCTCCCTGGAGCCCGACCGGTCCACTCTCCAGAGGCAAAGGACCGGTCTCGTGGTTGTTCAAGACCGACCGGTCCTTGAGTAGACCGACCGGTCGGTCCCATCTTCCCTTGTATCTGAATCAGTAGCAAAAACGACCCTTTCCTCCACTAACCTGGAGATTGGCTCAACTTCCATTGTAGAAATGGCATAACAATCCCTCTTCGGATTCTGCTCTTCTTTAGCCGGAAGAGTCCCTTGTTGTCGCTTAACAACTTCTGCTTGTTGTGCAACTTGAGTGTCCAGCATCTTCAAGTGAGTAGTCACAGCTTCTAGTCACCCATTAATGTTCCTAATGTCAGTGGAGACCCTCTGCTGATTAGCTAGCATGAGCTGCATCATACCCTTCAACTCGTCATTGGGATTAGCAGCTGGAGGTGGAGGAGCTTGTTGTCTAGGCTGGTACTGGTTCTGATTTTGGTATCCGGAACCTGAACTCTGTCCATACTGCCTCTGATAGCCTGCATTGTAGCCTGGAAATCCTTGACCACCTACAAAATTAACCTCATGAGTGCCCTCTGAAACCAATGCAGCTGGCTCTGAATAGCAGCGCATCTGAAGCATTTCCAACCATACTAGTGCCCTGATGGCTTCCTTGCATAAAGTCCCTGATCTTAGCAGCTGTCAGCTCTGCTATCTTTGCTGCAGATGGCGTCTCAACACTGCAGACCCTCTTCGACTGATCATATTCAGAACATTGATCGCTAGAGCTCTGCACCATATTCTCAATCAACCTGTACGCTCCTTCTATGCTTTGAGTCATAAAATTACCATTACTAGCTGAATTAAGACTTGTCCTATAATCCCAGGTGACTCCATCGTAGAAAATCCTGAGCATCTGCTCATCAGTGAATCCGTGGTGAGGGCACTCTCTACGGTACTCCTTAAATCTATCCCAGGCTTCAGCAAATGACTCTCCGCCCTTCTGCGAAAAGTTGGTGATTCTGCTTCTGAGATGAGCTGTCTTGGTCTTAGTGTAGAAGTGGTCCAAGAAAGCAGCTCTAGCTTCGTCCCAGCCGTTAAGAGAATGTGGAGGAAGCGACTTGAGCCATCTTAAAGCTTTGTCAGCGAGAGAGTGCTTGAACAACTTACACTTGATGTAGTCAGAAGGTACCCCATTGGCCTTAGTTATCTCGCAGACCTCTTCAAAGCTCTCTATATGATACATGGGGTTTTCAGAAGCCAACCCATGGAACACGTGCCTCTCTACTAGATTAATCAGCTGAGCCTTAATCTCGAAGTCATTCCTCTGAATCACAGGGACGCGAATGGCTGATCTATTCTGGTAGTACTGGTGGACATTGTCCCCTTGTCCAATTCCTCTCTGCGGTGGAGGATTCTGTCCTGCTGGTGGCATTTGTTGTGCCATCATCGTAGCAAACTGCTGCTGCATTTGCTGCATCTGTTGTTGCGCCAGTTGCGCATTCGCTGCAGTTGCAACACGGATCTGCTCTATCTGATCAAACAGAGCAGCCTGAAGACCCTCATTATCAGGCTGATCCACTACTTCCATAGCGGGCATGAGGTTCCTTTGAGCTCTGTTAGACCTTTCTGTTCTGGCTAGTTCTTCGTTAGAGAGTGATATCAGAGGTTCAGTGCGATTACTTCTCCTTTGCATACACCTGAAAGGGCAACCAAAGACAAAAACAAAAAGAAAAATAAATTAGTAAAATTGCTTAGACTAAATTTGCAAATCAAATCTGATGGCAACACAATTGGTCCCCGGCAACGGCGCCAAAAACTTGATACACAGAGTTTTAACCCTATAAGATCTACTGCAAGTGCACAGCAAACGAAGTAGTGATTTAGGGATCGAATCCTCAAGGACCAATGGCTTACGCGACAGATTATAGATTATTAAACTAAGCTAAGCAGGAACAAAGATGGGTAATTGTTATTAAATTAAAATAACGAGAAAGCGAATAAAAACAATGTAAATTTAGATAATTAAAAGCGTTAGGTAATAGGGAATTCTCAGGAAATCACAATCATGAACCAGACAACTATTCAGATTCTAATATGCTTGCATCTTAAACTCAAAACACGATTATAAATTGCTCCACTTCCGTGATAACAACTACTTTTCCTAGAGATCCGAGTGCCTAAACTTCTGTTTGGTCACGACTATCCTACACAAGCATTAATGTTCAGGTTTGATCAGTTCATAATACTCTATAACTAAACTTCCGCTTGTTATAACGCATTACTCATCAACAGTAGTTCTAGCAATACACAAGCTTTCGGAATGTGTATCAACCTAAGATCTAGTGATTAAATGGCCAGTTCAATCCTAGCATTATGACTAACAGTGATGAAGATGGTAATTGATAAGCAACCTATTTGTGTCTTATTCAATCTGTGAAATCCATCAAAAACCCTAAAACCTAACTAGAGATATATTCAGACATGATTAAACACAAAGCAGAATTCATGGTTGAAAAGTGCATAATCATAGAATAAGAAATAAGAATAGGGTTCAGAAATCTTCTCCGAAAGATGATGATCTCTTCTCCCAATTACAACTCTCTCAAAAGCTCTCAAAGGTCTGAATAAAAGTGATAAAAAACGTGCATAATAAAAGTTTTTTCTAAAACAATGAAACCTTATGGGTTTATATAGGAAATAAAATGAGAAAAAGAAAACCCTAAAAAATCTGGGACAGGGATTGGTCGGTCTGGGAACTAGACAGGTCGGTCCGGTTTCCAGAGTCGAAAATCTTCAATCATCTTCAAGTGGACCGGTCGGTCCTTGGTGTGAATCGACCGGTCCGGTTTCCCGAGCCTTTGGTCTTCGTCTTCAAGGTGGCTAGACCGACCGGTCCTTAGTGTGGACCGGTCTGTCCGGTTTCCCGGATCGGCCACCGTCTTCAAATCTTCTGGACCGGCCGGTCCCAAGAGCTTCGGTTTTCGCTCGAAATGCTTGAATCTCCTTCCCGTACGCATGCGGTTCCAAATCCTCGAGTATGGATCTAAATATCAACTCAAAACAACTCAAAAGGCTCCGAAAACGCGTTAAGTTCGTGGTTAGGAATGTCCAAATTCACGTTATATCACCCTCCTGGTGTCGCTCGACACCAGCATCTCCATCACGCAGTTGCTCGACAATCACGACCCCAGCTTCGTCAACCTTCTGCCCAGCTGCGTTGTACCTCTGTCCATTTAGATCACGCATAATTCCATCTTCTCCTTGCGTCACAACTACTAACTGTCTATCATCCATCTTAGCTTCTCTTACTGTTCTTCTGTTTTCCCGTTCTAAGAGAGCTAACGTATCAAGATCGAATCCAACTAACTCCTTGTATGTATTGCTTTTAGTGATGTGCTTAGGCATACACCTGAAACCCAAAACAAAAGCAAACAAAAAGAAACTAGTTAGTAATTAATAACAAAAATAAAGACTTAGACAAAATTCTAATATCGAAAATTTTAATGGTGAAATCAAATCCCCGGCAACGGCGCCAAAATTTTATATGCTCAAATTTAACCCTGAGCTACTCTCTCAAATTAAGAGATCGTATAGTACTTAGGGATCGAATCCTCAGGGAAAAGATTTACACAATAAAATTTCAAATTCAAATTAAGCTAAGTAAAGAAAGTTGTAATGTAAAAACAATTAAGTAAAGCAAGCAAGCGATGATTGTTGTTCTTTAAATTCAATAAGACTAAAACGCTAGGCATTCGAGTAATTCGCAGGCATGACTCAAAATCGAAGCACTAGATTACTGTCGGGATATTTATGGAGTATCGTTCTTAAACTCGAAATCAATTGTAAAACTAATCAACTTTCGCTGCAGAAGTTATCTATGATTAGATCCTAGCAAACCAAATTTCTTTGCGAGTTCTATATATTTAACCAAGAGTTAAAAGCGGTTTCGATAAGTTCACAAAATCACTAAGCCAAATTTCTTTGCGAATAGTTATTTTGCTCACCAAAGATATTAATCCAGTTAACTAATAATGCTTTTGCATCTACCAATTAACCTAACATGTCTAAATCAGGGCGATCAATCCTAAAGCAGAATTAAAACTATCAAGGTGAAGAACACAAATGGATTGATCCCAACAGTAATAAAGTTCTAGCAATTTATCATCAGCCTTTGAAAAAACCCTAAGCCTAACTAATAGATTACTCAGACATGATGATTGAAACAAGCATAATAGCTGAATAATACTGCATTAAAGAGATAGAGTAAGAGATACAAAAGGGTTTGAAAAAATCTCTGACAAGAGCCTGAACTTGTCTCCCTAAACGCTCTGAATTAATCTATTGCTAGGTCTCAATAGAATAATAGCATAAAGCCTAACAATGGCTGTTAAAAACTATATAAAGGATTTCAAAACTGTCTTGGAACAATAGTATAATCTTCAGGAACTTCTAGGCTCAAACGGGTTCCACGAATTGGGCTTTTTTCTCTGTTATGAACAGGTGTCGATCAAGGTGTCGATCGACACCGAGAGATGGTGTCGATCGACACAAGTCTCAATCTCCAATCCGAGTTTGACACTTTGATCTCTTTCTCCAAAATGCTCCAGAATGCTCCTAAATCTCCCAATATGCTCCAAACACCTATAAACCTGTAATGACTCTAAAACATTACAAAAACACCGAAAAGACACTAAAAACGGACTTATATCATGGCTAAAAATGGGTAAAAACTATGATATATCAACTCCCCCAGACTTAGCTTTTTGCTTGTCCCTAAGCAAAGCAGATGAAATCACTCCTTTAGGGACCACATACCTACAAAGCCAATCCGGTAATATTTGGATGTGTCCCTAAAAGCTTAGCAGTCCCCAGATTGATTCCAAACTCCTTAGAAAATCTCAGACTTTCAGTTGCAAACCCCTTTCATTATTAGGTGCGGTCTCATCGAGGGAATATCGATCGCTGGACCTTCTAGATTCTTCCACTTCCTTGAACACTTTCCTGCGTTTCACCCTCTCTCTTCCCTCTGAAACTGTTTATCCAATTAAGGATATCATAGAGAATAGTCTTTAATGGACCTTCGGTTTAATTGACCAAACCTAAACCCTAAACCCTAAACCCAAACCCACGAACCCGAACCTAAACCCAAACCCGAGCTTCAAGCCCGAGCCCGACCCGGTTTGGTTTGGTGGTGGTGGTGGTGCGCGCGTGGTATCCTTGTTTCTTTCCATGTGTGGGTGTTATGTTTTAATCATAAGTTTATCTTAAACTCTATATATACCACTTGAAAATTTTTCTCCTAAAGGATGTGGGACTTTTTACATATACACTACATTCCACACTATTTGGAGCTTTTCCAATATGGCCCAAATCAATTTCTCATTCAACTTTAACTCAAATTTTCGTAGACCAAATGCCCAAATTAATGCCCATTTGTTTATTGATAATTAGTTCCAACAGTAAGGCGGCCTCCGTTTGTAGTGCTTGCTCATGGTCAGTTGTATTGGCCTGGCACCATTCCCTTGCCTCCTTAGTGGCCAAAGCAAAGGTCTCATCAGCAGATCGTGTCACCGAGTTGAATACTTTATCATTCCTCGCCTTCCAAATATACCAGATTATCCAAGGAATAGCCTGAGTCACCGCTGAGAAAGTCTCAGTGCGGGGAATACGCCAGAAGAGAGTATCAAAATTGGGCCTTAAACTCTCTGACAAAAAATTTGGGGCTCCATGTGGTGTAGATGATAATGCCCAAATATCTGTCGCATGGGGGCACGCAAAAATAGCATGGTTAATAGTTTCCGCTTGACTAGCACACCGTGGGCAGGAAGGAGTATCTCGAATATGTCTATAGTTCAGTTGCTCATTCACCGCCACTGCACCCGATAAACATTGCCAAAGAAAATGGCGTAGCTTGTTTGGGGCCGGTATCTTCCAAACGTGTGCCTTAAGAGGATTATCCGAAGGCAGCTAGAGTAAAAATTGTGTATCCACATCCTTGGTTACTTTTGCAAGATGTACCCAGATTTCACGGTATACACTCCTGCCTTAGTATAATTCCAGCAAAACCCATCTTCTGGTATCCGGGTTGATAACCGCAAACTTAAAATCCGGGGGATATCCCTCTGTTGAATATGAGCTCGGATGGCCTGGATATTCCACGTGTTAGTTGTTCGATTAATGAGATCCGAAACTCGAAGCAACAAATTGGGGTTGGCAGCAATGCTATACGCCAGTCGGGCATCCATGTCCGGTATCCAATTATTTGTCCACACAGTAGTGTTAACCCCATTACCTATAAGGCGGCATGTACCTTGTAGGATCAACATCTTGGTAGACCATATGCTCCGCCACCCATATGAAGGACGGTTGGGTTTTGGGGCCTGAAAAAGATGCATTGTCCGAAAATAGCGACCTTTGAGGACCCTTGCCGCAAGAGAGGTTGGAAACTGATGCAATTGCCACATCTATTTTGCCAAGAGGGCCTGATTAAAATCTTCAAAAGATTTGAATCCGATACCGCCCTGATTCTTGGGTAAACAAAGTTTCTTCCATGCCATCCAGTGTAAACCCCTTGATTGTAGATTAGACCGCCACCAGAACTGGGAAACAACACTGGCTAACTTTCTACATAGTCCCTTTGGGAGGAGAAAACAAGACATGACATAAGCAGGAATGGCTTGAGCAACCGACTTAATCATCACCTCCTTCCCACCTTTGGATAAAAACTTGGCTGACCAATCATTAATGCGTCCATTGAGACGATCTCTAATATAAGCAAAGATCTGGGCTTTAGAGTCTTGTAATTGCTCAGGTATACCCAAATACTTTCCATTACCTCTTTCATTCAAGATCCCTAACCGTTTATGGATTGCTGCGCGTAAGGCGGGGTCGACCTTTTTCCCAAACGTAATGGCTGATTTGTCAAAATTTATCTGCTGACCCGAAGCATTCCCGTACTGGGTGAGGATGTGGATGATTGAATCACTCTGTTCCAAATTGGCTTTGCAAAAAAATAGGCTATCATCAGCGAACAATAGATGTGACACCGACGGACTCGCATATGCCACTTTTAAGTCCTGTAATACTCGCATAGATTGCAACAGCATATTAATAATATGTAATTCTGTTGATAACATTATTACCGTAGTATTAATATTCAGACCTAATACTTTATGCATTAATTATTCAGGGATTGACGTTTTACAGATATTATACAATTAAACTGGAAGCAACAACATCAACTTTACATCATTTTAGGATTTTAATAGATAAAAACACATTCCCAACTTGTGTTCTTTTTAAATTTCGTGGGTGTTTGGTGACGTACGTACAAAAAATATCAGTGTTTCTAGATTTTCTTTGACATCTATTCTTCTAGATTAGAAATTTAGCTCTCAATTTTTTTTATTAGATTATTTTGACGGAATTGACTAATTGTTTTTGGACGGTGTTAGAAAATATCATATTTTTAAGTTTTGTTTGGAAATGCTATTAATAGTTTTAAATTTCCAAAGATAGCAAAAAATTAATTTGTAAATGGCTCAAAACTCTTTGTAGATGTAACGATCATTGTAAACTGGCAAAACATCCTCTTCCACATTCGTTGTTTGTTACGGTTTTTTTTCTTGTTCTATCCGCTTTACTCATCTTTCTCGTAAAGATAATTTGGTATTTTGGTTGCAAACAATCTGGTAAAAGAGCCATTCACCAAAAAAAAATATGGCATAAGAGGTACTTCGCTCTCTTTCTACTTTCTATTTGTAACGTTTGAATAGGTTTAATGATATTAATTGGTTTGCTAAAAAAATAGTAATTTGATGAAATGTTGTTATAGTATTATCATTCAAATTTAAATTCGTGTAATACATATTGATAAACAATTTTTTTTTTACTAAGAGTAGATCTCTAAGCTCCCTAGCTAACAACTCAACCATATAAAAAAAACTTCTAATCGATCAAGTTGTTAATTGCTGGTCAAACGCTTTAATCTAATTAGAAACCATTGCTCATTTTGCAGTTTTACATGCACAAACACCAGCAAAATTCACAGTACATCATTTTTCTCGTAATTGAATAGATTTCAGTTTTTGTCATAGTTCGTCTTTCTCAATTCAAAAACAAATAAGCGTCTACATAATACCATTTGTACACTAATAACCATTTCAAAGTTAAAGGTCCAAAACCTCTTAAAACCTTAAGTAAATAAAGCAAAAAGCTACAAATTAAGTTTAAAAAGATTAGGAGGAATAGAAATGAGTATCTTTTAATGATGGAGATGGTTACAAGTGGCTGTTCCATTTATATGAATATACGTAAGCAACACTTCTTATTTGCCTCGTCCAAAATATCAGATTTGATACGCCACCAATGTTTTACTTTCATGATTTGCAAACTCCATCATCCGAATAATTATGTATATATAATTAAGAGATTACGTGTAAAGTTCAACCATTCGCCTACGATAAATAATGTTGTTTTAAAGAAAAAAAAACTTATATATTGCTTTCATTGTAAATTTGGAAACATTAGAAATCATAATGTCAATTCATGAGATTCCATCTAATAATCTTTTATCAATTTCTTCACTCTTTCACTTTCTCTTCATTTTTAAATATTTTTTGAGACAGTAATTTATTATCTAAAACACTTACTTATATGTAAATTATACTTATTTATTTTTGTCGTTATATATATATTCTATTTAGTATTTTGGTTGGTGGGTTTTAGTGCTTTCATGTCATATATTCTTGTCTCCCAACAAATAAAAGAAAGCGATTTCTACATAAAACTGAAGATGCTAATCACAGTTTTAGATTTCATTGATTGACCAATAAAGAATCATGGGTATTCTATTTGTTAAAAAAAAAAAAATTCTTTTAGTTCTTTTTCATTGTTCTTTTTTTTCCAGCAATCCTTGTTATATTAGATCATAGATTATTCTATATATCTATTGTATATATATTTTGTTTTTGGGTCGGAATATATCTAATGTATTTTATTCTTAGGCATTGTAAGTTCTTATTCAAATATATCTGGTAATTGATATTCCTAACCAAAAAAAAAAACAAAAAAACAAAGAGAATATACCAGTATAAACCTTTCTACTACAGTTCATCAGATGCTCTGAGTTGCCAATTTTTAGCTGTGTGTCGGCCTCTAGAGTCTTATAAGCCCATATCTAATTAGAGCACTAAAGAGAAATAATAAATGGTATAAAGAGAAGTTAGAGAACCATGACTTTTTTTAGTTTGTGAAAGCAGAACAATGGAACATATCCGATTTAAAAAACAAAACATTTCTTTGCAAATATAATATTTACCACTTTAAGTAGACTGATATTCTCATATTTTACCTCATTTTGATATGTTTTTAGCACGTCTTCATCCCGCATTTGCATATCGTTTAGGCATTTTTAGGTGCATTTGCATCTTCTTTCGTATTTTTATAGGTTTGGAGATGGTGGCTTTAGAATGAGGTGATTTGGAGACCAAATGGATGCAAAATGATGGAAACTTGAAAGGGAGAAAGAGTGATCCATTTGGGATGCAAGAAGGACTCAAGTTGCTTTTCAAAAAGGTGAAGAAATGAGAAAAATCGGCAGACTGCATATTGTGGGTTGATACTGAGCCCCGACCCTCAGCGTGGAAAGAAGAAGAAATAAGCAAAAATCGGCAGACTGTATACCGTGGGTTGATACTGAGGGTTGACCCTCAGGATGGGCATTCTGAAAACCAAACTTTGAAGATCCGACCCGGATCCGAATCTGACCCAGTTCGCGACCCAGTCCGCGTTTTGGCTTTAAAAACTCTCATTTTACATCATTTTTAGGGGAGACACATTTGGGGAAGAAGAAGGAGGCTAGGGTTGAGAGCAAACACCATTTGGGGAGGCCTTCATGGCCTAGAAGACCCCAAACAATAGGGATTTAGAGGATTTATGCATCAATTTAGAAGATTTGAAAATTTCCTCAATCCCCACTATTTGGATTTGTTTCTCAAACCCTTTATCTCTTTTCTTTTGATGTTTTCTTTGATTTTAATGTTGATTTGGGTTGCTTAGACCTTGTTTTAAGGATTGAGTGTGAACCCATTTGGAGATTTTAATGGATTTAATTTTATTGTGCTTAATGCTTCCCTTACTTACAAATTTGCCATGGAAATGAGCTTAGATGTATGATAGAGATGATTCTAAAGAGAAATTGATGTTGGGTGATTCTTAATTTGCTCTTAATGCTTGTTAATCTTGATAATCACTAATGGAAGTTGGGATTTGTTTAGATTTGACATGAAATTTGGATTGGGAATCATTGAGTTTATGGCTTCCTTTTTTATGTTCTTGATTGATCACCTAGCATGATTAAGATTCTAATAAACTCATGAATGTATCTAGTGTAGGTTTTGAGTTTCTTTGAATCATATCCTTGATTGATCATCTAGGATTTGTGAGAGGATTTAAATGGACTCATGCCTTTAATTCATTGTGCTTAAAGAGATTTGTATTCTCTTTGGTATTTGTTTGGTGATATGTTCTTAATGCTTGTTTGAGACTCATGACCTCAAGCATGTTATGTTGGGTGTTACATCGCATAGGGATATGGATGTTCACTTAGAGCCAAGATCATTGATTAGGGGGTTTGAAGCCAATCGGAAGATTATGGAATGAATCTCTCTAGGAACACGATTTAGGCCTCATTCTTAATGCTCCTTATGAACTCTTAGTACCAAGTGGAAGCTTAGGATTCTAAGATTCGTTAGGTTAGCTTAGCTAGATCACGGGAGTGGGTAGTTAGAACATTAGATGTCTAAGTTCCTCATTATGCATAGAGCACTACACCAATCTCATCATTAGAACACTAGAGAGTATTTCTCATAGTATCCCAATTATTTTCAAGTGTGGTTACACTTAATTCCTAGAACCCGAAAACATTTATCCCCTTTATTTTCTCCACTATCTTTAGGATTTGTCTTAGTTTAGGATTAGTTTAGTTTGGATACCGTTACACCCACCTTTGTTTAGGCGTAGCTCATCGTAGGCATAGTCTAGCTTGAGTGTTAAATGCATCTTCCCTTGGGTTCGACCTCTAAGTACTTCATTGACAAAACCGTGCACTTGCGGTCACTTAGAGCTTTATAAATGTAGAGCTTATATGAACCGAGTTATGGCTTCTCTCATTAGGAAGTGAAATTTGGGCTCAACAAGTTTTTGGCGCCGTTGCCGGGGAAGATTGTTTTTATTTAGCCTTGAGCTTTGTCTTTGTCTTTGTCTTTGAGTCTATGTCATTCTTTTCATTTTCTTTGAGTCTTGCTTGTTGAGTCTTGTCCTCGTTTGTATAGTTTTCTTTTTACATGGGTGTTTTGTGTCTTGTGTTTTCTTTTATGTTGAGTAAAAAATAAAAAATAAAAAATCTATTTTTGTGTTTGTTAATATGGCGTTTGTTTCTTCTATCGTTCGTCCTTGCATGCATTTTTGTTTCTTTATGTTTTTGGCATTCTTTTATTGTAAATACCATATTTTCCTTTATTTTCGTTTTGGTTTCTTTTGATCTACTCTTTCGGGTCTTTTCTTTCACCAAGACGGTGAAATTTAAGTC
This sequence comes from Draba incana, assembly GCA_963576765.1. NCBI lineage: Eukaryota > Viridiplantae > Streptophyta > Magnoliopsida > Brassicales > Brassicaceae > Draba > Draba incana. The sequence continues at coordinate 27,787,018 of OY755214.1, read as the reverse complement.
CGGGGGAGTAGGTTAGTGGCTAACCACGTTTTAGTTGTTTTGTTTTCTTTTGCTTTGAGTCTTTGCATTGTGCATATTTTTAAAACCGAAAAAAAACAAAAAACAAAATTGAAAAATTTCGAAAAATACAAAAACATTCATGTAGTCTCTCATAGCATTAGCATTTTTATTTTCTTTTAGGAAGGAAACGTACGGGCTTGGCCCGTATAGTAAGGAGCTGGAGAAAATTTAGGAAAATAAATATTCTTCTAAGGCATTCGGTTGTGTATAAATAGTGAGCAAGGATAGCTCATTATTGACACCACCGAAATTAATTCTCTCTCTAGGGCCAAAGATAAATGCTTAGGAGGAAGAGAATAATGAGAAGCTTGAGAAGGAACTCAGCACCCCAAGTCCCTAGAAGATTGGTTTAAAGCCAAGGTAATGCGCGGTGCGTAATTAATATACTCCTTTTCTTCTTTTCTCCATTATGGTCTTCATGTAATAGTTTAGTATTATGGGGTTAAGGGTAGGGTAGATATGGGTTGAGAGAAACTCGGCATGGTTAAGAGAGCCGGTCGAAGGCTTGATCCATGTACGTAAGTGATGCGTACGGATAAGGGATCCGTACGTATGCTTGCGATGGGAACGGAAAATAGTCTAGTATGTGTGTGGTATGATAATGGAATGGGTCCATACATACGTGATACGATGGAAACGGACATGGATCCAGTAAGTCCATGGGACGATGGAACGGATGTGATCCATACGTCCATGGTACGATGACAGATGTGATCCGTACAATGGAAACGGATGCAGGTCCGATACGTAAAGTGTTTATGTATGGATTATGCTGGTATGGCCTCGGGGTTTGCTCAACATAATGACCTGGAGATGGTACCGGTATGGCCTCGAGGTTGCCTCGGTTCCTCTTGTCTAGGGTCAATACGGGCAGTGTAGGAGCACAAATCGCATTAATGCTAACGTAGAAAGCAGCTGTCCGAGGATTGGTAAGATCTTGGCCCGGGACCAATACGACCTCAATCCTAAAACAGCACAAGACCGTAAGGATAAGCTTAAGCTTAGCCATAGGCGCAGTGACAGAGCATCCGGTTGGATCATGGCGATCTAGCTAAGGACTCGAAGGTACTCATGGTATATGGTTCAGACATGGACTTGATCTATGATTACATTGGTTATGGATGTAATACACGTCTCCTAGGCACAAGCGTGAGACTTAAACCATTAGCTCGAGGAAACTTATCTTAGCCAAGGATATGATAAAAGTGACTCATTATTTGGTGAGAATGACATGAACTCGAAGGATGTTCAATGGTCCTAATCACATTTCATATTGTTGGGATTGTTTAGGAATTGTGAAATGATGGTTTACTGTCAATGAGTCAAATGTTGATCCGATTGCGGTCACTGGTAAGTAGCTCGATAGCTCATCATTTAATTATGGAAATAGAGCTATGGAAAGATAAACGATCGAGTAAAGATTGTCTAAGTTGAGGAAGTGCTTGTTCATAGGTTCTATTCTGCATAAACTATACTACCGCGAGGTGGAATGAGATATTGACCCATGTGACTTTGTGGTTACCTCTAAGGACTCATTATATGGATAAGTATAACTAAAATAAGGACTTCGATCGTAAGAAATGTTTTTACCCGCTGGTCTGCTTGTTTGCCGGGAAACCTTACCACTAGGGTAAATTACCCAGACAGGATTAGGATGAGCAATTGTAAATGTTGCTCGATCGATCCTTAGTCAACCCAACAATAGATCTATTGGTAAGATTAGTTTGTGAAGCTCTCGAGAGGTTGGGTAAACCCAAGCTAAAACTCAAGCCACCAGAATTATATAATTGCATAGGGCGTATGTATGGGCATACGTTCCACCTTGTTTGTGCTTGGCCTGAAAAAATGGCACGAAGACCTAACTTGACCACATGTCTTGTTGGATGAATGAACGGCTAAATGATATACCGCCGACGGGCCGATTAACGGTAATTCTCGTGAGAGAGTGTTGATGGGAAATATAGTTGTTTAACCAGTTGATAAGAATGATCCTGGTTGTTCGGTGATGGTTACAGGAATGGGAAACTAAAGGAATTGAACGGATAATGGAAAGGTCATTTGTGAAGTGACAAGACAAATAGTGTTGGGGTACTATGTGGGGATTGTAATGGTTATAGGTAGTTTAGGATATGTTAAGTCGTGGAACGGAGAAGACCTTTTTACTGAGTATTCAATACTCACCCCTTACCAAAGTGATAGGATAGGTAATCAGAGAGGTGGACCAGAGGATGGCAAGGATGGAGTAGCAGTAATGCTGAAGACTTTCCTAACGCAGTGTAGTATATAGTCTAAAAGCGTTGTATTTTACCAAACAATGTAAATAATTTTTTAAGAGCAATGAAATTGTATTAAGTTGACTAATATTTGGTCGTTGACTTCTAGTCAATGAACCGGGTGTTACAGAGCAGTTATGGATGTTGATTGACGAGGAGGAGTTGGATCTAGCGAATTCGGCGGCTCCAAGTGGATGAGGAAGGTTTCGCATAATCTCGGAGGTTATCACCAGAAGGTAGGAGAATGAGTGATTTGCAAGATACATTGGATCTTGCAGTGCGAACATGGCTCTAAATTTCAAGCCGGTATCGATCCACAGGTCACCAGAAGCCATGGGAATCGTTGAGAGGTTATCGTCGTTGACTAGAGTCAAAATACCGGAGGTTAATAGCTTGTGAGGAGTTCTTGTCAGTGAGCCAATTACAACGACGATAGAGTGTCAGAAGAATCATGAAAAGATGGAGGTGCAAACAGCGGCGGTGCAACGGCGAGGAACCATCAGATATGCGGAGGAGGCTTCGGCGCGGCAGGTGCCTTGGGTCCCAGGCCTTGAAGAATTATTGGGGCGACTTCCCCATGTAGCTTGTTTACCTTCGATTAATGGTCAACAAGTTAACCATAAATTTATTAAGATAATTTTATTTGGTTTAACCATACTAGTCAAACATTGAACCAAAAATTTCATTGAATCATATTTATGTTTAAATTTTGATAATGTCATACACGAGTGTTTACTAATTAGGAGAAATCGGTATTCACACCAAATATTGTAAACTAGGGAATTCCTACATGTTGCATAGGTTTTAAAACTAACATGATAAAATATAAATTAATTTTTAGCTTATTGACTAATTGTATATCTAATATTACATAATTTTGATATTTATAGTAATTAATTATCTAGGTTATAAAACTGAATAGTTGTAGCAAATTGTTAGACATATACAATGTTATATAAAAAATAAAAGAATAGGCCGTTTATAAAATTACAACATATAGAAGACATATTTTTGGCACAAATCCCTAACTTGTATGTTTTAATCATTATTCACTATGGTTCTCTAACAAAAATGATTGGTCGTCTTTTTTCTTGCATCAAACACATTTGTAAAAAAAAAAGTTATTGATTAGAAAAGTTGTAATATATTTTTGGACTCTACCTAGACATTTGTATTATCTCAACAAAGATGTTGAAATGCATCTATGTGTTTATTTCATTAGAACTTTGAATCTTAGTGAAAGAATAAATGATGCTTTATATTATTTTTGTCACATTTTTTTTTATCTTTAACATTGATTCATTGGTGAAGTGATTAGTTGATTTATATTCAAAACAAATTGTATTAATTGCATTAGGGGAAGATTGGAAAATTGACTTTAGAAATTGTGAGGACTTTTTAAAAAAAAAATTAATTCAAAAAGGATGATAACAATCTTAAAACTCTTACAATAATTTTCACTACATTATTATTATTATTTTTGTTTCGTTCATGTTACGTTCCTATTTATCAAAGTATCTCTTTTGTTACTTTAAAAAAAAAATCACAATTACTTATATAACACCAAACTCTTATTTTTTTGTATGTTATAGTTTTAAATTTCACAAAAAAATTATCTATCTAACAATACACATTTAATTGTTGGAATTAGCTATTAAATTGTTGGTATTAATTATTAAGTTATAAAAAATATTTAAATTTCTTTTCTTTATTAAATAATTTTCTTTAAAATGTCAAAATAGTCGATGACACATGGTAATTTCTCATGACTTGAGTTTAGGTAAACCTTAAAATATTATATAGATAACATTAATATTATAAATACTACATATTTCATGGCTGGGTTTAGCTTTGTTTGGTTTTCAATTTCATGGTTAGCTATAATTTTTAAGGTAAATATATTTAGTTTGACTATAATGTTCAACTATTTGACCATAGATCTTCTGAAGGTAATTTTGTTTTCTTTGACCATATTGGTCAACCATTCAACCAAAATCTCATTGATTCATATTTATGGATAATGCCATAATAATATTATTTACTAATTAAAATAAAATCTGGTTTCATACAAAAAGTAATATAAATATTGTAGATTGATGTGCTCATTATTTCAAACAATGATCTTCTATCTAAAAAAAATGGACAATCTTATACTTTTTATGTGGGTTATTGTTACAATTATTAAGCTCAACGAAGCTTGTGTAAAAAACCGTGTAGTAATTCAAAATCAACTCGGTCCAGGTCAAATTCTCGAATTTCATTGTCGTTCTTTATCAGACGATTTAGGCATCAATTTTTTTAACTTCAATGCGACGCCATACATCATTGAATTTCATGATGACACATTGTTTCGTGTAACAAACTGGAAATGTCTTTATAGGAAAGGGCCTAACATGGAGTATTCTTATGATTTTTATGCGTACCAATGTGGAATTATTCCTCGATGTGGCCAACTACGTGTATGAATAACAAAAGAAGATGGAATATATTTTACAAGAAAATGGAGTGAACCGTCACTGTGGACACTACGATGGAATGCAGTACAGTGGAATAAAAGATAATGTGCTTTTCTTTTTTCCAAAACTTATTTAATACATGTGTAACTGTTTTTTTTTTAATGTTTTATGAACAAAACTATAAGGGCTAAGTGCAATCTAATTTTGTTATAATATATAACAAAATCTTATAATAACATATGTTTATTTTATATCTATGTTATAAATTTTCTTTTTGTCAATTATAAAATATGTCCGTAACATGAAAGTTGGTCGACACTTCTTCATCACCTGTTATTCCTCTAACACATCACCACCAGCATCAAATCCAGGATCATACCCGAAATAAGAACGGATCTCTATCGAGTCCTCCTCTGATAGCAATTGAAAGTGCGGTACGGTGTGATATGTTCGTCCAACGAGGATTATAACAATTAAGAGCATAAAGTACATAAAACTCAAAGTTTTTTAACAAGGTTCGTTTCCTACTCTCCGGGACCTTGTCCAGAACAAATCCACTATAAATAAGAAATGAATACATAATTCCAAAACGCATAATCAAACAAACTTGTTCTGACTACCGCGCTACTCTTCAACATGGATTCAAACCTGAGAATCATCACGATCCCTCAGCAACACCAATTGGCAGATCTTGTTCTCTGATCTCCTCCGGTGGACGATGCCACACACACATGTGTACCTCTCTCAGTGATACCCTAGGCGCGTAAGTTTTCTTGTCAGCGCCTCTTGGTATATATATACTCACGTTCCAACCCTAATGACTCTCAAAGTCAAGTGGTCTTCAAGCCCATAATCGTCAAGGCCCATAGCCAAGCCTGTCTCAGCATCTGCTTCAACGTCGTGCTTCAGCTCTGTTTCAGCGTTCTGCTTCAGCGTCTTGGTGAACGCTCTGTTGTTCTTTATGTTCTTAAATCAGTCAGCAATACACTAACGATCTCTCCATTGATGACTGAGTTTTAGAACTCATGCTCTCAATGAACACCTCAAGTGACACACCACATAGCGAGACACTTTGATAGTCTCCAAACTCTTCACTCTTTTTCGGTCAAATCTTCTTCTGTATGAGCACTCAAGATATAACATCTTCATTCTCCCTCTTGTTAACTTAGTTTGGTACTCAAGCATCCATTGCATGTTTTCCATAATCTCTTGCACTGCTCATACACCATGCTCTTAAAAACAGCACAAATCAAGTTAATGAACATATCTTGGAAGCAACTTTTCCACACCAAAAGATACTGCTATCGTTAATAGAACAAGATCCAAGCTTGTCGTACGCATAAGACATGTTTTTATTGATGTGGTAGCAGTTCATAAAGTCCACAACAGTCAAAGAACACCTGTGAAGCACAAACAACACATATCTCCCCCTGCTTGAGTGCACAACTAAGTTAAAAACTCTCAGCTGTATAAAAAATTCTTCCCTTGAGTAAACGCTAATCTTAGATCATCAAAAGTTCTTCTGAACCCTGTAACAACATCCTGTCTCTGAAGTCTTGTTCCAACCACTGGTTCAAATCAAGAGACACTTATTTTCTGCAAATCTGCTCGTTATCTCAACAAGCTGAATCTCGTTCTAACAGTTGTGAAATGTTAATCTTAGACAGCCCCTGCAGTACACCACTCCTCTTTTTACAACTCTTCTCTTTGAGCTAACCCGTGGATTAACTTTTATATCTTCCGGTATGACACGTCTTGTGTCAATCTCTGCTCATCACAAGTCCTTCATTCTATCAAGCAAGCATTAGAAACTGTTCCTCTCGCCATAACAAGTGTTCTCCCTAACACAACCTTGGTCCTGCGTTACTTGACTTGCATCTATGTAAGAAAGAGTTTTCTCATACTTTGCATCATTTCTCAATTTTAGACTTAGTAACTCTTCTCCTTTTAGTTCTTACAGTAGAACTAAACCCTTGAGATGACCAAGAAACTTCTTCTTATCGATTTACTTCAAAGATAGAACATAGATCACTTCAATCTTGATTATCACACCAGTAGTAAACTTCTCATACTCTCTGAAGTCTGATCACTAAGCACAGACTGAATCACTCTCAAACAGAGACTTGAATTCTTCTCAACACCATACCCAATCAAGATGATTGTAGAATTAGAAGCTTCATGTTTTAACATCACAATCAGTCTTACAAGGACAACAATAAATCACCAACTAACCATTAGCTTATGAATCCCACCGTTGATCATGAAGTGTAGTATCTCACCATTTATGTCTCCAAATTTCAAAAAGATCGGACTCTATTTGACCTTCCAAACGATCTTATGAAACTGCTCCATTGCAACAGTTTTCTGGACTTCTGCAAATTCGGATGATTTTCGGTCAACGTTCACTGCGATTTGCGGATGGATTTTGCTTTAGATTGAAATGTCGTCGGTCTCTATCTCTTCCTTGCAGTTAGATCTTTCTAGGGATACCTTGACCTTGGATTAACACTCTCTGAGTCATCGGGAATATGTCCTCGAAGTTGCCTCCTCCTTCACCAAATTGCAGGATTTTCTGCGGATTTGCAAATTCTGGGCGAGTAAAAAACAATCATAACTAGCTGGTTTTGTCAGAATTGACCTCTGTTTTGATCTGTGGAAAGCTGGTTTCGTTATCTCCTCCTTCTTCTTGTCACTAAGCTTCCTTTCTGCATTGAATATTCAATCCCAATTGTAATTTACGGGGAGAATTAAATGGTGATTTCACGACCGTTGATTCTCCTCATCTCAAATAAAAACTAGATGAACAACACTCTTGATCATTTTCTTTCTCGCTCTAAGACGGAGTGAAATGGATATGAAGATTTGATTTCTAACTCTCTTTAGATTCACATGTGTGATTGTCTTAGGCCCATATAAACATTCCAAACAAAACAGATTAATGAGCCCATACGAAAAACAAGAGACACGGCAACAACTTCACCACTCTTTCTCGACGACAAGGACCCAACCCTATTTTGCTATTAGATTCCATGAAAGTCTGTCGACACTTCTTCATCACCAGTGATTCCTCTAACACATCACCACCACCACCAAATCCATGAGCATACCCGAAATAAGAACGGATCTCTATCGAGTCCCGCTCTGATGCCAATTGAAAGTGCGGTACGGTGTGATATGTTCGTCCAATGAGGATTATAAAAATTAAGAGCATAAAAGTAAATAAGAATTAAGGTTTTTTAACCAGGTTATTTAACGATGTTCATTTTCTACTCTCTGGGACCTTGTCCAGAACAAATCCACTATAAATAATAAATGAATACATAATTTCAAAACGCATAATCAAACACAACCGTTCTGACTACCGCTCTACTCTACAACATGGATTCAAACCTGAGAATCATCATGATCCCTCAGCAACACCAACATGCATATCTTGTTCTCTAATCTCCTTCGGTGGACGACTCCACACACATGTGTGCCTCTCTCAATGATACCCTAGGTGCGTAAGTTTTCTTGTCACCGCCTCTTGGTATATATATACTCACGTTCCAACCCTAATGACTCTCAAAGTCAAGTGGTCTTCAAGCCCATAATCGTCAAGGCCCATAGCCAAGCCTGTCTCAGCATTTACTTCAACGACGTCCTGTTTCAGCTCTGTTTCAGCGTTCTGCTTCAGCTCTGTTGCTCTTCATGTTCTTAATTCTGTCAGCAATACACTAACATATCCCTCCCAAGAAGTACTAAAAAGCAGACGCTTGAGGAGTTGGCATCTAACGAGGAACAAAGGGATCTTTCCGAGGGTGCATGAGCCTTCGTTTTCGAGAGAGGACTCGGAAAAGGTGGGAAGAGAGTGACTTGACCGCCGTAGGTAAGTAGGAAAAGGAAATGTGGATCTCCACGAGCTGCAAACAGAGCGAGCATGAGCAAAATCGAAACATTCCTTGAGATTCTCAGAGATAATGTGAAGTAGCTCTTGAGGGAGAAGAGACCGGTCTGGCATCATCAATGACAATCTCTTCTTTTCAGTTGCACGTCCTGTCATGTTTGGTAATGAGACGGCTGCGATTTCGAAATCTGGAAGAAAATTTACAACCATAGGATTATGAAATTGTAATCAAAACATGTCTCATAAGATCAAGATTGAAAACAGAGAACCAAATACAAAATAGATTTTTTCGTTTTCATACCAAAACGCTAAAATCACAGGGAACGAAAGATGTGTAAACACTTTGAAATTCAAGTAAGTATCTACCTACTATAACGGTTTTTTTTAGTTCTCTTCCATAACGTTAAGATTTTGAAAATTCGACCAAAGAATAAGGAAGGAGTCTTTGAAGGATAATAGTTAGCGATTTCTATTTCTATTTCAAGGGTATTCCTAATTGAAAACAGCAATTACTGGGAGCGCATTTTCTTACGTGAATTCATCTAGACTAATATTAACAAACTATGCAAATAAACAAAAGTTTTGCAAACCGTGCATTGTGACGCTAGACACGTACCAATAACAGCATGCACAATGGTGAGCTAATTGTGGTCTCATAAAACATAATTTAATATATTTTTTAATAATTGTTTATTGTTTGAGACTCAATAAGAGATTGTTAATAAATTTGTCTCCAGTGGTGAGACCAGTCTCGGTCTCATAAAACAAAATTCATGAGATTAACTAAGAAGTTTTAAAAGAATTTTATGAAGCATTTAACAAACAACATATTTTTCAGTTATTAAACACTTCTTCATGTGAATGTGATGACTCTCCTTATCTTTAGTATTCAAATACAAGTAACATACCTGCTATTCATGTTACAGCTTAAAATGTACAAAACTCTAAAAAACTCAAAAGATCTCAACAACTAATTACGCATTCAGCAGTATCACAAAACAATGCAAAAGGTACTTCTTGAGCGTAAGATTCATTTCATCAAACACAGAAACAATATTTCAAACAACCAAAAGCATAGACAAAGTACTTGCACCAAATAAACCAAAAGTTGGAATCTAACCCATTTCCAAAAATAAAATATATCTATCAAATTACAAACTATGAATGACCCCGATAATAATTATATCCAGATCCGCCACTGATTGGCCTTCTGGTGCGATTAAGAACTGTTCCTAGAGAAACTCGGAAAGCCAAAACCGAGGATGCGTAATGGATCGTCACACCATTCTCTTTTGGTAATCTCCAACGACTCTTGATGTCATCATATTTATAGAAGAATGTTACATCGCCTGGCCAACTGGTGGTGAACAAAATCGAGTTTCCACTCACACCACAACCGTTAGGAAGCTCTTTAGCCGAGCAAGAGAAATTTCCCAAGTTTCCAATAAACAAGACGCGGTCTCCCAAATCGCTGACCTCGACCCATCTACCATCCTTCTCATCTAGCCTACTCACTCTAAATGCAAACTGCCGAGCAGAAGCGCGACTTTCCTCAACCAGGAAAAGTTCATTATTGCCTGATGGAACTAAATAATTGTTTGCGTTAAAAGGCGGCGTAGGCATCAGGCTAGTCGCTTCCAGCGAATAAGGGTCGATAACGAAAATTTCGTTGTTGTTATTAGTAAAGTTTGCATAAAATCTACCTCTAAAGGGGACTATACGCCTACATTCAGGTGGGACGTTCTTAATCTCTATCCACTTCCTTCAAGCACTTGTTAACAACAACAACTTTTTGGTGTATTGTAAAAGCACTGCGAATTCTTCTCCTTTGTTTAGTGGAAGAAAAACGACACATTTGTAAACTGTTTTCTCTCCTTCCGGATTCCAACATATCATCTTGTACTGGTGGCCCAGAGAGATCATTTGACAATCGAGCAGCTTCAACGATGTCGAATCACATTGTGGGATTTTCACTTTCGCTATGCATTGAAGAGGAGATGGAAGAAGCTCCATATGATCCACTGAGTCGTCTCGGCTTACTTCTCCCAAAAAAAACTCAGAAACAGTAACTTCTCGAGGCTGCACACGGATACTTTTTGGAGACTGCACAAGCCTAGTCTGGGCTCTAAAGAGGAACACAGGGATCTTCTCGAGATTGCACAAGCCTACTTTTTCGATAGGAAATGTGGGAAGAGAGTAACTTGGGTGTAATAGGGAAGCCGGAACGGGAAATGACGATCGCCACGAGGAGCAAACAGAGCGAGCATGAACGACATCGAAACAGTTGTCTAATTTCTCGGAGATAATGTTAAGTAGCTCTTTAGGGAGCTGAGTCCAATCTGGAATCGACGATGATGATATCTTCTTGTTTCTCATTGTAGCTTCTGCCATTTCGAAATCAGGAAGAAATTAAGCTTTTAGGGTTTAGTAAATTCGTAAAACGAACATGAACAAGGAAGATTTATCGCATAACAATTCCGAAATGACCAAAATCATATTTTTCTGAATGCATCAACACAGACTACAACAAAAATATTGCTAACAGAAAACGAAAATCCAATTCCAGAATTCAGTACCAAAGGGAGAGAAAGAATCCGTACTTAAACCCTGAATTAGAACCCTACAATGACAAAACTGAAGGAGTCAGTAAAATAAAACGACTTCTCTCCTCCCAATGTTTGAGATTTGGGCCTTAAATATTCAGATTGGGCCAGACCTGCGATCCGAAGACCAAGTGCATAAATTTAAATATATTGGCATTCCAACTGAACTCTGGGTAACTGCAAATTTTATGCAATGTTTGAAACTTCAGTATATCCACATTATCGAACTCGTCAAAATTCAAATTTTCCTATCTAGACTTATAAAATTAGATGTAGAAGGTTACAGTATTTATTTTATCCATTAAATGTGTTGACTGGGACGATGAGTCATTTGACAAGTTAGATGGACTTTAGGTTTATTTGTGTGTGCCTCAACTCTAGGCATGTGTGCTAAAAACAGCTTAAAATGTACAAAACTCTCAAAAACTCAGCAAGTAACAAGTAATTCAGCAGTATTACAAAACGAATCAAAATGTACTTTTTGAGCGTAAGATTCATTTCATCAAACATAAAACAAACAACCAAAAGCACATACATAGTACTTGCACCAAAGAAACCAAGAGTTACTTGGAATTTAACCATTCCTAAATGTAAAGGTTTACCATTGTGTTGTGCATCTGCTGCAGAAGGAGTATATCGCGTTCTGAGTTCCGTATCATTTTGAGACAAAGTAGGATTTCTTTTAAAAGCAATCAGTAAATTGGAGAGTTATGGCCACTACCAAGAAATGGTTTGGAGAGTTCACGAGACACATTTCCATAATGTAACAAAACCTAAAGAGTTGAATACCAGAGTGTTACTAGGTCACAGCATATTGCCACGACATTGTCTTTTACCTAAAAAAACAATAGAAACAGATTGTTCTTGATCTAATAAAATAAAAGTAATAGAACATGTCTAGGTACCCAAAGTAAGAATTTTGCGGCTCAGAGCTCAACCTGGAGAACCAGCACCGGGGATGTGCTAAGCTTCTTCATACGATTCTCTTCGTCACGCACCACTGGAGATGTCATGAGGCAATTCACACGATTCTCATTCAAGGATCTCCAAAACGTGAGGTCGTTTTCTGCGTTTCCAATATCAACTCCATATTTATAAGCGTAACCTACAGGGCCCATACTAGTGAACACAATTGAGTTCCCACTCACACCACAACCATCAGGAAGCTCCTTAGCCGAGCATGCGATATTTCCATAGTGTCCAATAAACAACACACGGTTTCCTAAATCACTGATCTCGACCCATTTACCACTCTCCACATCTAGCTTACTCACTCTACATGCGAAACGAGTAAAATCTATTACATCAGCTTCAGGATACGGGTCGAAATGCTCAACCAGGAATAGTTCATCATTATCACCAGCTCGAACCAGTTGACTAGTTGCCCTCAGAGGTGGAGAGGGCATTAGGGGAGTCCTTATCAGCGAATAAGGATCGTAAACAGAAATGTCCCCGTTCAGAAAGGTTGCATAAAATCTGCCTCTAAAGGCGAATAAATCTCTGCATGAAGCCTCTGAGGTTTCCTCAACATGCATCCACCTCATTTCTGCACTTTTTAACACCAACAGAAAATTAGTGTAGTTAAGGAGCACAACGAATTCTCCTCCTACTCCTTTCTCCTTGTTAAGTGGAATAAAAGCCACGCCTCTGTACTTTGTTGACCATGATTCCGGATACCAACCAATCATTCTGTACTGATGGCCCAAAGGTAGGATCTGCAGTCGTTCACGTTCATCAAAGTTGGATTAGTTGTTGGGATGTTCACTTTAACTGAGCACTGAATAGGAGATGGAAGCTCCATTTGATCGTCGGACTTATCTCGGCCTATTCCTCCCAGATAATACTCAGAAATCGTTACATCGGTAGTCATTTCTTCCCAAAAATATTGAGAAGTCAATACATCGGCAGCAACAGAAGGAATTTTGGCTCTAAAGAGGAACAAAGGGATCTTCTCGAGGGTGCACAAGTCCTTGCTTACAACAGGGAACTCGGCGAATGCTGGAAGAGAGTAACTTGGGCGTAATAGGGAAGAAGGAAAAGGAAATGTGGATCGCCACGAGTTGCAAACAGACCGAGCATGAACAACATCGAAACAGTCCTCCAGATGCGTCGAGACAATGTGCAGTAGCTCTTCAGGAAGAAGAGACCAGTCTGGGATCATCGATGATGATGATGATGTCTTCTTTTCCGATGTCATGTTTGTTGATGACGATGGAAACGCCTGCAATTTCGAGACCTGAAAGACATTTACGAATCAGATATCATTTTGTGTGTGTAAACAGACAAGATTTAAAACATATCAAAGAGCAACCAAGAACAGATCTCACTTATTTGAAACTCCTAACAAGCATTTGAAACCACTCACTTGAAAAAATATTGAATCAGGGTAAAGTAATAACCAACACAAGTTAACTCAACATAGTATCTCTAGTAAAATGTGAAAAACCCAGAAGATTATTCACCATAAACCACAGGTTTAATTTAAAAAGATTTCAAGATAAAGGTGACAATGTTTCAGAATTATGGAAACAAGAACCCAGAAAATTCCTCTGATAACTGATACACAATTACGCCGACAAATTGGTTTGATGCAAGGATAGTGAAAAAATTGTACCTTTTGATTTGAAGGAATTGCGTTCGGAGTTTACACAGACATTTCTGTAGTAACTGAAAGGCAATAAAAAAAGTTACTCGACAATATAATTCGGAGATAACCGATTCAGGGTAAATTTCGATTTGGGAAATGGAGAAGAAATTACAACGATGTCGTTTCAAGAAATAAGTAACCAGTAACCACGTCGTTTTTTGGAAAAAAAAAAAAGAAACCACGTCGTGCCCGGGAAAAAAGTAACAACCTATACATTCCGGTTCAATCACTACAAAAACATTTGTTTGTTTCTCAATATACCGAATTATGATTTCTCTCCTTTAACAATATTTGTTTGTCAATTCTTATTTTAATGATTTTTTTTTCTTGTCAACAGGCAACAACCGGCTAACTCATTAGTCTATCTTTATATTCGCAGGGAGTGAGATTCAATCTTTCAGATATAATGATGCTTATATGCAGTGTGCTTATAATTGCCACTAGACTAAAATCATTTCACTTTTACTTTAATGCTTCTTTGTGATAATATGTGATTCTATTTATCATGTAATTGGTGATTTTTGTTTTTTAACAGGAAAAATTCAATTAGTATCTATTATTTAACTATATTCCAATACTAAAAAAAGTTCACGCGTCGCGTGGAAAAACTATTCAGATAAATTTTAAAATTATTTTACTATACATAAGTGATATTTAAGATATATTCTCACAAGTAATATTTTTAAAAAATCATAATATGAAATAAACCATATGATAATATATACACATGTGTTTTATTTGAACACCATATTCAAATGTGTACTAAAATTTAAAATATTCTTCTTTTTGAATATCTTTATTATAGTCTACTATTAAATATCTTCGTCGATGGAACCTCATGAATAATAAAAAAAAAACTATATATGAGAATATAGTTTTACATATTTTTAACTAATTTATGAAAATAAATAATTTTAATTGTTTACTTTAAAATTAATATTACTATCATATTTTTAATTTAAAGAATCAATACATAAATCACAAATTTAAGGGGTTAAATTTTTGCAAAAAAGAAAATTAGGAGGACAAATGTTAAAACTAAAAGAAATACAAAGTTGTAAATAAAAAAACTGACACGTGTCATCCTCTCAGAGCTTCACATTTTGGTAAATCTTAACATATTATATATATTCGTTTGAAATATGTTGTTTCAACTACTCAATTTGAATCCAATCTTTATATATTAATTAAAGACACTCTATTATCTATTTGGAATTCGTCGATTTCAACCGCTCAGTTTCTTCAAAATTGAGACTCGCTCTTCCATTAGTATACTAATACCAAAAATCTCATCATACTAAAATCATATTACTGGATTCATCAAAATTTCATGTTGATATCAATGGGAAGGTCAATTATTATTAGGACCACAATCATAAATAAACATGAACATGAAATTTTGATATTATATTCTTGAAACAGTTGCATCTAATAATAATAATTGAGATGCTTTTTAATAATAAAAAATTAACATGCTTTTTTTTGGATATCGTCAAATGGTTTAAGGATATGACACCTTGTACATCATGAGATATAATTGTTTTGGAACAAATGGAACTTAGGTGGGAGGCTAGAGAGAATTTGAATAGCCTGATCTTCGTCGGATACGCTTATCTTCAAGCTTTCAAGATCATCTACCAGTTTGAGAAAATCATTCATGTTTTCCTCAATACCTTTATTCTCCTCCATCCTAAAGCTTGCAAACCTTTGCTTTAGATAGATTCTATTAGGTAGAGCTTTGGTTTGGTAGTCTCTTTCCAAAGCTTTCCATACAGCAAGAGCCGTAGGCTCTTTCATGATCTTCCTTAGTATAGTGTCATTCACACTCATACAGATTAGATTCTTGCATCTTCTGTCCTTCTCCATCTTTAATGAATCTGATGCAACTGCTTTACCCCTGTCTTTGTCATCAGCAACCTTAGCATCAGTTGATGCTCCACCTTCCTCCAAGCACTTGTCCAAGCCTTGAATTTCCAACTGACACAACATCTTGTACTTCCACAGCCCAAAATCACCCTTACCGTCAAACTTAACAACATCGAACTTTCCTGATGTTGGTTCCATGACTGATGATGACTTTGTTTCCTTGTTTTCTTGCAGGTACCAGAAAACCACAACTGATCCAAAAGTAACCTAGCAACAATCAACAAACCCGTAGACTGATCAGAACAAACCCTTGAAACCACTCAACAGATCGAGTGCAAAACCCAGGTAATATCTCTTATCAAAACCAGATAGAAAACCCTTACCACACGACTGATTTACCTCTGTTCCTTGGCCTCTCTTCTTCCTCTGAATTTTCCTTCTTGTAAACACCAGGACGCAATAAGCCTTGCGCTCTGATACCACTTGTCAGGTTCGCAGCGCCTAAACAAGACCTTGTTCTAGTTTCTACTTAACCGGTTTATGTGTTTGCTTTGATAAACAAGTAAGTAAATAACACCAAGAATTAACGAGTTCCCCGAATGGCTACGGGTACGTCTCGGAGGGATCTTCTGCCCTCAAATCCACTAGAAATCAAGGTATACAAAGGGTAAAACTCTCTGCCGTTTACAAGAGAATAATGAAGAGATTATCAAGCTTACAATACATGAAGAACCCTAGCTTGTATATAAAGGTTCTCATAAATCTTCTTGTACGTAATGGACCTCACAATCCGAAGGCCCAATACTCTTCTCTTCTTGTCTTCATTTACTTCTCTTGTACTGCCCATATTGGCTTGGTCCAATTGTAATTATTTGAGTCAACATAACATTAGAAGATTTTTGTTACTTCAAGATATAATTAAACATCTCTTGTTATATGAATTTTTTATCTTAGAAATGTAAGAAGATCATGTGTTATGTGATGATTGATGTAAACAACTTAATTATTATCTGTTTAGGATACAAACATATTCATTATGAGTTAATAATTATGAGTTAACATTTAGAATATAGTTTAGTGATGTTGGCCAGAACTTCCGGAGCTAACAGGCTCTTCTTCTCTAATCTTTGGACCAGGATGAGAATATCCATGCGACAAATTGACACCGTTCTCAACGCTAATCTCTTTTTCCTGCATTAGAAATCAATTTCTTATGTATTTACTTTCTAATATTACCTCGACGAATAAAATAGTATAAATTTAGTTCATGCGTATGTGACTAAAATTAATAAATAGTTAATGCTTATCAAAAGTCAAAATCCTAAACTACATATCAAATTCTGATGTTACAAATATCATAAACTATAACTCAGTTTTATTTTGAGAATAAAGTTGTATAAATTTAGTTCTTGTGTATGTGACTAAAAAGGAAAAAAGAAATAGTTAATGCATATATAGTATATATAAAAAGTTAAAATCCTAAGCTACGTATCAAATTTTGATGTTATAAATATCATAAACTATAACTCAGTTTCATTTTGGGAACAATATAATCGATTTCCTTGCTTTTGAGTTTGTTTTTGAGTTTATATGTTTAAATTACTCGAAATAAAAGAGTAATTTTGATGAAAATGACCTGCCGTTTGATCTATAAAAGAATATGAGACATGGGAGGAGAATAGCCAAGAGGCTTCAAGGTGGCTTTAAAGGTTTCTTCTTCGCTTCCTGTCTTTAGTTTCTCCATTTAAATTCTTTTATGAATGTAAATCTTAAACAAAGAGATCGATATATGAGACTACAAAATATTAAAACTCATAACATGAGATTACAAGATCTGTTTTTGATCTAATCAAAACAAAAAAAAAGCCAAAATAAGATGTTACGGCTTAGCCTCGATCCGGAGAGTCACCATCGGAGATGCGCTGAGTATCGTCACATGAGTCTCTCTTGAGGATCTCCAAAGGCTGAGGTTGTCTTCCTCGTTTCCTGTTTCTACTCCATATTTATAGGGGAACGTTTCATCGAATATTTCATTGGTGAACACCATTGAGTCCCCACTCACACCACAACCATCAGGAAGCTCCTTAGCTGAACAAGAGCTATTTCCCGGTTGTCCAATCAACAATACTCGGTTTCCCAACTCGTTAACCACAACCCATTCTCCAGCCTCCACATCAAGCCTACTCACTCTACATGTTAATTTACTAAAACACAATACACTACCACGAACGATGATTCTCTCAACAAGGTAAAGCTCATCATCGCCATACGGAACCAGATAGTTTTGTGAGGTCAGACGCTCCGAGGGCATCAGAGGAGTCCCTTTTAGTGAATAAGGATCGATAACAAAAACGTCGCCATTAAGAAAGACCACGTAAAATTTGCCTCTAAAAGTAACTATATCCTTGCAGTCAGCTCTTGAGGTTTGCTCAAGCCGCATCCATCTCATTTCACTACTTCTTAACGCTAACAAAATATGAGAGTAGCCGATAAGCACAACGAATTCTCGTCCTCCATCCTTGTTCAGCGGAAGAAAACCCACGCCTCTGAAACTTGTTGCCAATGAATTAGGATCATAACCTATCATTCTATACTGATATCCCAACGGGAGAATCTGACAGTCGAGCATGTTCATCGATCTTGAATCAGATCCCGCGATCTTGACTGAACATTGAACGGGAGATGAAACCTCCATATGATCCTCTGACTTATCTTGGTCTATCCCTCCGATGAAATACTCAGCCGCCGCAGGTTGAGATCGGACTCTAAAGAGGAACATAGGGAACTTCTCGAGGGTGCAAAAGCCTTTGCCTTTGCGAGGGAACTTGGAGAACGAGGGAAGAGAATAACGTGCGCGTAATAGCGAAGACGGAAAAGGAAAGGTGGATCGCCACGGGCGGCAAACAGACCGAGCATGAATAACATCAAAACAGTCCTCCAGTTTCTCGGAGATAACTTGAAGTAGCTCTTCAGGGAGAAGAGACCAGCCGGACAGCTGCAGTTCAGGTAGCTCTTCCCGGAGAAGAGAGCAGTCTAGGAGACTCTTCTTTTCCGTTTCAGGTTTTGACACACTTGCTGATTGCTGTGATTTCTTAACCTGAAACAAAAATTAAGCTTATAGGGTTTTAGAGAAACAAATCCAGTTCAATAAAAATCAGACCTTTTTTCAAATTTGTACCAAAAGATGGAGAAAGAGAGAGTTCAGTACCCAAATCATGGTTGATGTCTTCTTTTTCGGTGCCATGTTTACTGATTGCTGCGATTTCCGAAATCTGTAAAGGAAATTTTAAGGTTACAACTATTGAATGTAAACAAACATGAACAGAGAAATTAATCGCATAACAATCGCAATGAAGAATTAATTATCGGAAAGAGAGAATCGAATCCAATTCAAGAATTCTATAAAAAAAAAAACTAGATTTTTCCATTTCGTACCAAAAGGAGGAAAAAGAGACCGTACCCCAAATCCTGGATTATATATAAATTCAGAACCCTAAAGTACTCAGGAATAGATTTCTCAAGCTCGAAGTCACCAAAGTGAAATGGTACTATTTGTAGGTAACCGAAATTTGGTAGCAGTTGACTGTAGAATTTGTGATAACCGGTTTTAGATGTGATCCGGTTAAGATTCTTAATGTGCGGGTTCATAAGCGTAACAAACTAGCTCACTAGCATTGTACTACCTGGAACACAAAAGATGAAAGCGATCCGATTCTTCCGTTTTCGTTGTTTCTCCTACAATTTGACCTAAATCGATTTTTGATTCTCACGATTGGTTGATTCCTGCGAAAGATTCTGATTATTCCAACACGAATCACTAATTTCGCATTTGTATCTTTGATTTGAGCTTCGATTTTGCACTTGTATGGCGATCGGACGCAGAATTTCACGTCGATATAATGAAAGCTCCGGTTCGACCCGACGTCGTGAACCATGTCCACGCTCAGATCTCAGATCGCGTATCCCTCGTGTTACCGGAGGCGGTACTCACCGCTCCTGTCAAGCTGCGTTCGGAAACATGTGTCGCGATGCGAATGAGCTATGGCGTCTCTGGCACCGTCGTATCAATGTCAATTTGAAACGACACGCAGTTGTCTCTGCGATTGCTGCAACTTCTGTTCCGGAGATGCCTTTGGTTGTTAGTGACTCAGCTGAGTCTGTGGAGAAGACGAGTTGTGCGATTAGGATTTTGCAACAGATGCTAATGCTGAGAAGGCTAAGGATAGAATTGGAATTCGTTCTGGTAAAGGTAAATTGAGGAATCGTAGATACATTTCTGGTTGATTGTTTATGGAACGGAGGGTACTAAGTTAGTGAAAGCGTTTAGGAATTGATTTATGTCATGTTGAGAGGTTGAGTTTGCTTAAACTTGCTCCTGGTGGTGGTCACTTGGGTCGTTTCGTTGTTTGGACTAAATCGACTTTCGAGAAGTTAGAATCGGTTTATGGATCGCTTGAGAAGCCATGGGAGATGAAGAAGGGATATGTTTTGCCTCGCGCTAAGACGGTAAATACTGATCTTGCTAGGATCATAATTCTGACGAGGTTCTTAAGAAGATTCTTCTTCATCACAACTCTATTTGCATCACATCTTGGCAACTAACCAAGTTGACAGTCCTATTCAGAGCGTTGTTAAGCCGATTAAGAAGGATGCAAATGGAGTTGTGACCAAGACGAGTCCTCTCAAAGGTATAATATTTTCTACTCTTCTCTTGGAGATTCATTTCTTATGGTATTTTGCCATTTTATATTTTAGATTTGTCTATCTACATACTAGCTATGAGCTCGTATTGCATCATCTCATTAGTCACTAGTGATTTGGTAAAAGATTATGTTTTCTTTGGTTGTTATTGGGGTTCTTAGGAATTGTTATTTAGTGATGAGCTTAGATTATGTTATCCGATAGCGACTACACTGAGTTTGATAACTTCACCAAGTGGCTCGGTGTGAATCAGTAAAATCTACAACTTTTTGGTTTTTCTTTTTTGTTTTGTCAGTCTCTGGTCGTTTCTATGTCGCTCTTACATGTGTTTCACCATTATTAATCAATTCATTTTCCCAGTGTTAGTTAGATTCCTTCTAACACAACTCTCCGATTAAATAATCTGTTACTTACTTTCGTAGAATTGAAATTACTGACTAGGTCATATTTTTTTGAATATGAAGAAACTATTGTTAAGTTCATTTTGCTATGTTACTTTGAATCAAGTAGCCGAATATTTTAATTATACGACGCGCTTAACTATTTCTCCAACCATATACCAAGAAAATTATACAATATAGAATGCAAAGTCGTGTCCTAGAATACAAGAAACTTCGAAATTGTATATGAAATTTTTATATTTTAGCGTATTTGTTCCTTGTTTGGACTTGGTCTTTGATGACAATTTGAATTTAAAATTCGGCAGCTTATTAACATTTTACCTATATATATGCATACACATTTTCAACTTAAAAGAAACACCAAATGAGCATCGAGAGGCTTTTCTTGTTCTTCTTGTTCTTCGTCTCCTTCTCCTTGTTGGTGGAACTAACCAGAGGAGAGAATAACAGAAGAACGGAAGTCAATGTGGGTGTTGTAGCAGATGTTGGGATAATGCATTCAGAGATTGAAATGCTCTGCATCAATTTGTCCCTCGCCGATTTCTACTCTTCTCATCCCCATTTTCAGACAAGGCTTATCGTCAACATCGGTGACTCCAGAGACGATGTTGTTGCTGCTGCTGCTGCAGGTACCTTCTCATTTCCTTTCTCTCTCTATATATATTATGTTACTGTAACTGTTTGCCATCATCGATCTGCTTATCGACTACTGGATCTATTCTCAACCTGCATTTTCTTGGTTTTGATATTGTCACAGCTCTTGAGTTGATAAAGAACAAGCAAGTGAAAGCAATTTTGGGGCCGTGGACATCTATGCAAGCTCATTTTCTGATACAAATTAGCCAAAAAGCACGGGTGCCACTAGTCTCCTACTCTGCAACAAGCCCATTTCTTACTTCTCTCCGGAGTCCATACTTCTTCCGTGCTACATACGAAGACTCCTCTCAAGTGAACGCTATTAAAGCTATCATTAAGCTGTTTGGGTGGAGAGAAGTTGTGCCTGTTTACATCGACAACACATTTGGAGAAGGTATAATGCCTCGTCTAACTGATGCATTGCAAGAGATCAACGTTCGAATACCTTATCGATCTGTTATAGCTCTCAATGCAACGGACGATGAAATCTCTGTGGAGCTTCTAAAGATGATGACCATGCCCACAAGAGTCTTTATTGTCCACATGTACTCTTCTCTTGCCTCAAGACTCTTCATTAAAGCTAAGGAGATTGGTTTGATGAAACCAGGATATGTTTGGATCCTTACCAATGCAGTTACGGACAACTTAAGATCGATCAATGAGATGGGTATTGAGGCTATGGAAGGGGTATTGGGTGTTAAAACCTATATCCGGAAATCCAAAGATCTAGACAAGTTTAGATCTAGATGGAGGAAGAAGTTCCCAGGGAAGGAACTGAGTGTCTACGGTCTGTGGGCTTATGATGCTATCACGGCACTGGCTAAAGCTGTTGAAGAAGCTGGAACAAATAACTTGACTTTCAGTAATGCTGATCTTGGAAGGAATGTGTCTGAACTTGAAGCTCTTGGTTTATCTCAATATGGTCCAAAGCTTCTTCAAACACTGTCACGCGTTCAGTTCAGAGGACTTGCTGGAGATTTTCGTTTTGTCAAGGGCCAACTGCAACCATCGGTGTTTGAGATTGTTAATGTGATTGGAACTGGAGAAAAGTCCATAGGATTCTGGACGGAAGAAAATGGTCTTGTGAAGAAATTAGACCAAAAACCGCAAAGCATAGGAGCTTTATCCACTTGGCAAGATCATCTTAAGCATATTATATGGCCTGGAGAGGCTAATTTTGTGCCCAAAGGATGGGAGATCCCAACAAATGGGAAGAGGTTGCGCATCGGAGTTCCAAAGAGAACTGGTTACACCGATCTCGTGAAGGTCGCAAGGGATCCTATCACTAATTCACCAGTAGTCACAGGTTTCTGCATAGATTTCTTTGAGGCTGTAATCCAAGCAATGCCTTATGACGTCTCCTATGATTTCTTTCCTTTCGAGAAATCTAACGGTGAACCAGCAGGGGATCACAACGACCTGGTCTATCAAGTGTATCTCGGGGTGAGTTAAACCATCAGTCCGTTCTTAAGACATTACAAAAATCTCTCATAATTTTCAGTTTCTTTTCAGAAATATGACGCGGTTGTGGGAGATACGACTATACTGGCAAATAGGTCCAATTATGTTGACTTCACAATGCCGTTCATTAAATCAGGCGTGGGATTGATCGTCCCAATAAAAGACGCAGTGAAGAGAGACAGTTTTAGTTTCTCCAAACCTTTGTCATGGGAACTATGGTTGACTACCTTTGTCTCCTTCTGCCTCGTTGGTTGTACGGTTTGGGTTCTTGAACATAGGGTTAATCCGGACTTCCGTGGACCGGCTAATTTCCAAGCTAGTACCATCTTCTGGTTTGCCTTCTCTACCATGGTTTTTGCTCCAAGTACATTCATTCTCCCCTCTTTACATCTCAGCATATATTATCACTTTGCTTGATGCTTACTCTTGAGTCGCTGTCCGCAGGAGAAAGAGTGTTCAGCTTTGGGGCTAGGGTTCTGGTTATCACATGGTATTTCATCGTTCTCGTGTTGACTCAAAGTTACACAGCCAGTTTGGCGTCGCTTTTGACATCACAACAACTTAATCCAACCGTAACCAGTATGAGTAGCTTGCTTGAGAAAGGAGACACAGTGGGTTATGAGAGAACATCCTTCATCCTCGGGAAGCTTAAAGAAACAGGTTTCTCGCAATCTAGCCTTGTGCCCTTTGATTCTGCTG
The DNA here is from genome assembly GCA_963576765.1 of Draba incana. Classification (NCBI taxonomy): domain Eukaryota; kingdom Viridiplantae; phylum Streptophyta; class Magnoliopsida; order Brassicales; family Brassicaceae; genus Draba; species Draba incana. Next base: position 27,763,329 of record OY755214.1, on the reverse strand, counting down.
AAGAATGCGATGAGCTTCTGCGAAAAGGACCAAAAGAAGGCGGTATCTCTGCAGCTTTCTTGAGTTTACCTTACATGAGACTCTTTCTTGGACAATATTGCAACACTTATAAATTGGTTGAAGAACCCTTCAAAGTTGATGGATTCGGCTTTGTTTTTCCGATCGGATCACCTTTGGTTGCTGATGTTTCTAGGGCCATCTTAAAAGTAGCAGAGTCACCAAAGGCAATGGAGCTTGAGCGTGCATGGTTCAAGAAGAAAGAAATAAGTTGTCCAGACCCAGCCACCAATCCAGATCCTAATCCATCTGTTACCTCCAGGCAGCTCGGTGTAGACAGTTTCTGGCTTCTGTTTGTTGTTGTGCTTGTTGTGTGCCTTCTAACTCTTGGCAAATTCGCACTCTGTCTCCTATGGAAGACCAAAGGGAAGAGTTTGTGGGAAGCTTTTCAACAACCAGACAACGATTCGTACATCAACAAAGTAGAGAAATGCCCGTGTTCGTCAAGTCGACACATGCATGATAATAATAGGGTTCAAATACCACTGAGCAACTACTTTGTTTGAATCTCTCAAGATTAGTGAGCCAAGACTGTCTTTAATTCAATCAGAACTATTGTAGTTTGTTTCTTAGAATCTAATAGTTCTAAAACGATGTAAATCCATTAACATATATCAATGAGACTAACAAGTCACCATAGGTTGATAAGGTTTATGTGCCAAAGACTACTGGGTTGTTTTGGTGTTTTCACTACAAACCTTGTCAATGTAACAACACATTATTTATGACTAGCATCTTTTCTCATCTATGTTTTTGAATTTCTGTAGACTGAAGTCATTCTTTCGCTGTTTTTGAGGTTTTTTTAAGGAATTGTTTGGACTTGATGATCTTAGAATCTATGGTCTGTTTGATCTGGCTTGTGTCATTGTTCTTCTTCTGAATTTCCATGTCGTGCAAGAGGAATCAGCCAAGATCAAAGCAGCATGAATCTATTGGTCATATTTCATCTCTTCAACAAGTTTCGTAATGAGCATAACGGCCCTATTGTTCCCATGGAGAGAAGAAATAACATATGATTAGTTTTTCAAGAAATTTCCAAACGAACAATTTCAACAAAATCTTTTCAAGGTGCATATGGTTGTTCTTCTTTTAGAGGAATAAAAATGGGTAGAATTATGTATTCTTTAGATTTTTACCACTTGATTGAAACAAAAATTGGTTGAATTATGTATTCCTCTAATGTTTACCATTTAGGTTGAAAAGTTTTTAAAAGTGATTCAATTTATTCCACTAATAAAAGTGGAAAACATGAACAAAGTTGGAGGAAAACATTCCTCTACAAAATAGGAGAGGAATTAGTGGAACAAAAACAATCAATTTTCCACTCCTTCATTTTTTTCACTCTTGTTATTCCATCTATTCCACTTATGCAAACCATTTGCACCCTCAATTTCTTATTTTACTATGTTCAACTCTCTGTATTCCTCTATTGGTAGAGTACATTGAATGTACATTGAATGTACATTGAAGAATAGACCATATATTTATATTTAATATTTTTTTTTTGTCAACTCAAAATATTATTTCACAAACAAACTACATAGTCCAAAATATTACATATGCCTTTCGTATAACCTAGCTTCCCTAGCCAAAACATCAGCTTCCATTACAACATCCCTTTTAACCCAAACAAAATAATATCCTTATATAGCTACGGAAATTCTTTTGCTAAACTATCGCTAATGAGCTACGGAAGAATTCGTAGACATGTCGTTGCTATTGGCTACAGATTCTGCTCTCGCCAATAGCAACGACATGTCTACGAATTCTTCCGTAGCTCATTAGCGATAGTTTAGCAAAGGAATTTCCGTAGCTATATAGTTATGGTTTTCCCCTTGCAAGTTTGTCGCAATCATATTTATGTATTTTATAATAAGAATTTAGTTTATTTGATTTTTTATATTTATATTACTATTAATAATAGATCTTTTTTTTTGTTCAACAATTATAGATCTAAATTAATTTTCTTTTATTAGCAATTTTTTTTTATTAGATATAACTACATTATTAACAAATGCGTGGACATAATTTTAATATAATCACATTAAATATATATATATATATATATATATATATATATATATTTAATTACATTACTCTACGCTAATTAGAATGCTCCAACTCAACATTAGCACCATCGTGTTGACTAGTTCGTTCACCAACCCAAACCATGTGCGAGAGCAGTCATAATAAAGTATGGTGTAGAGTCCTCTCTTGTGATGGCTTGCTCATAAGGTAGTAACAAACACTGGTAGTAGTCATGATCGGGTGCCCATTGGTAAGTCCAGCCGCGCTCCTGAATCCTAAAGCCTCATGAACTCTAATGGTCAATTCATGATACCTATTTTAGTCATGACAACAAAAAATAAGAAAATGTGTCTACTATAACAATATATAAGTTCCACCAAAAAATCAAAGAAACATAACACATAAGATCAGACAACGAGAGAATTGTAAAGGTTTGTTGGAGCTTGAAATTACATGTTACCATGTTCACTATGTTAAGTGAAATCAAGATTCCACTGGTTAACTCTCTGCATTGTCTTCTCAGGGATGTAAATCTCCATTATGTTGTCTGGTGATCTAAAATGATTCAAAATTTAAAAGAGCAATACACAAAGTATCATGTTCTACATATTTCAGGAATGAGGCAAAGAAAAGTCTTTTACTTGTTAAGTGCATTGGACCAAAAAATCCAAACAAATGTCAAACCACAATCACTGCACTAAAACAAAATTGCTAGTCAGAAACGGCATAATGGAGAACAATAGAAACTAAATAACTTCAGAACCTGTCAATAATCAAATACAACAAAAAACTTGCATATGAATCTGAAGCTAAAAAAATCCAGAAACAATCATCAAACGAAACAAAATCACATAAATACGTTTCATGATGCATAATAAGTTTCAATGTAAAACCACATTGATTGTTCTTGAGTAATGAAAACCCTAATTTCAATTCCCTAGAGGAAACAAAAGTGTTATCGTCGTTCTCAAATTCGTTCAGTATTACTATAACCGTAGGGGAAACTCCAGATTACTATGCCTAAGATTCGAAATAAATAATTAGAGAAGATTATGCATACCACGAGCTGTTTCAGGAGCCACAACGGTGGAAGACGACGACGAAAAAGCTAAAGCAGCAACGGGATGGCTCACTAGAACCTGAGACGAAGAAGAAGCTATTACACAATAACACATTTTGAGAACACAACAAGACACAACAAACCGAGAAAAGAAACAAACCTAAGTAGCAAGTTGATAGCTTGGAGCTTTTCCTCCAATGTACTTACGAGCATTTTGCTTAGTACGAACCATATGTTCATGAACACGGTTTGCTTGGTACGAGCCATCTGTTCATAAACATGATAGAAAAAATAGACTTTTTAACAAAATTGAAGATTTCACTAAGGACCCGTAACTAATGATGAATAAATTGTAAACTCAACACGAAAGTAGATGAATCATTATCAATCCAGACAATGTTTAAAAGGGGGAAAATTGACTCTAACCCCTAATTATCAAAACATCAATGCGCAATAACTATCAAACACAAACACATCGACGACACTTGGATTCACAAAGAGAGAAAAAAACAAATGGGGAAGAGTTCATCACCAAAGAAAAAGATACAAGGCTCGATCTTCTGGTTACCTTCTTGTCCTTTCACAACATAAAAATTGAAACAAATTCGCTAGTCATAAACGGCAAACCAATGAATCAATCTAAAGGGAAAACCCAACGAATATCAATGACTTTCTTCGCAAAAAAAAAATATATATATAGAAGAGATTCATACCTGAGAGAGAGAGAGAGAGAGAGAGATGGGACAAGAACCTAAGCCCTGGAAGAAGGAGAAGAGGATTGGAGCCTTAGCGGCGGAATAAGAAGAATGAGAAGGCAACTAATAGCGTTTATCGAAATCCAAAAATATCTAATCGTTTCACGGTGATTTCCATCTCCTCCGCTGAATATCGAAGGCTTCCCGTTCTTCACTCTGAGATCTAGTTCACGGAGGAAGCAGATTTAGCGAGTGTGTTTGGGGGTTCATTTGTATCAACTTAAATTCCTTAAAGATATGCACCACCTATATTTTCCTAAATGGCTAATTTTGATGATTCTTCTTCTTGTTTGCAATCATTACTTTTTTAAAAAATTAATAACTAAATTAAAAATAATACTTTTTAAAAATTCTTGCAAACAAAAAGTTATACATAGATATATTGTGTACATACACTAATGTTGTCATTAGCAATAGAAATATTTGTAGCCACTCGTTGCTATTTAGCTACAGAATACCTACGGAATTCGTCCGTAGCAAAATAGCTACAGATCGCTACAAATTTGTCACAGATTTAGTTGCAAAAGTAAGATTATATGTTCTGTCGCCATCCTTTGCTATTTTCGTAGCTAAAAATCTTGGCTACGGAAATGCTCTCGCCAGTCCGCAGCTAATTCACTGATTTCTTGTAGTGAGACAGATGCTATCATGGTACTCCCTTTAAGCAACTGGACGCCTTCTTTTCTATACAAGGACCATCCAACACCTGCTTTTTGATCAACAGCACTCCAAGATGAATCCACTAGACAATAATACTTTGAATCTGGCCGAACCGCTTGCCGGAACTCTAATTTTTGCTTCAAACTCTTTTTCTGAGACTTACTTGCATCCTCCACCTCATTCACCTGTGCTTCTTTCCCATCTCCTCAGATCAATCAAAGCCTGATGAATAACATGAGTTATGTGCTCCCTTTTATTATTAAAAATCAATGCATTTCTCATTTTCCATATTCTCCATCCTACCAATAGAGAAAATGCTTCACTTTTTATAGTGTGGGCAAAAATCTCTTTTATATTCTGTTCAAGAGAGCGGTGCTGAGCTTCTTGTTTAGAGAAGGATATTCCAGGTGCAAGTTCCCAAATCACCCCTGAAATTCTACATTGGAAAAGCATATGATTAACTGTTTCAACTTGCTCTCCACACAGCTGAGATTCTGGATTTACTTTGATATTCCTCTTTAGCAAATTATCCGCAAACGAGATGCCATTATGAATAACTCTCCACCAAAAAACTTTAATTTTAGGTGGCACATGAAATTTCCATACCTCTTTCGCCACCTCTTTCACTTCAGAATCCTTCTCACTAGCTTGAGTCTCCACTGTGCTTTGCTCCCTCCCCATATGTTTTAGCACCTTATATCCTGATTTGACCGAATATTCCCCATCCTTGGCATATGTCCAAATAAGAACATCCCTACCTCTTATAATGCTTGGCCTAATGTTTTTAATGATTTGAACATCAAAATGATCAATAAACTCAGCCATTCCAACCATTTCCTCCACTACCCAGAAATTCCTTCACCTTCATGCCTGGCCTTCTGTAAACTCCCTGACCTGTAGCTGGTTTAGGTGGATCTGTAGGCAACCAATTATCTTCCCATGCCCTTATATATTGACCATTTCCAACTGCCCATCTTGTTCCTCTTCTGAGTAGATCCTGCGCCTGTATAATACTTCTCCATGCATAGCTGGATGTGGTATATGTCCTGGCAAACAGAAAAGAAGTGTTCATGAAATATTTTGCTTTAAACACTCTAGCCAGTAACGAGGTTGGATTACTCATAATTCTCCAAGCCTGCTTGCCCAACAAAGCCAGGTTGAACAACTCTAGATCCCTAATACCAATTCCCCCATCATTCTTTGTCTCTATGATTTTATTCCATGCTACCCAAGGGATTTTTTGCTTATCCTTAATTGCTGACCACCAAAATTTCCTCATTGAAGCAGTAATCTCCTGAATCAATCCCTTTGGTAACATAAAGCAGGACATAATATAAGTAGGGAAAGCTGTTATAACCGATTTCAAAAGAACTTCTTTTCCAGCTTGAGATAGAAATCGATTGTACCAGGCCTCCAACTTATTTGTCACTATGTGCTTGATATAATGAAACACCTCCTTCCTTTTCCTTCCTATCTTCTCTGGCAATCCAATATATTTTCCAAAACCACCTATTTTCTTGATTCCTGTCATTTGAATGATCTGAATTTGAATAATTGAAGGTGTACCTTTACTGAATGTAATTGCTGATTTTGCATAGTTGATCCCTTGACCTGATCCTCTCTGATAACTTTGCAAAACCCTTAACAGATTTCCACACTCTTCCGCATTCGCCTTGCAAAATAACAAGGAATCATCAGCAAAAAGTAAATGAGAGATACTTCAACCACCCCTAGATGCTTTGTAACCATGAATATTGTGTGTTTTTATCCTATTCTTGATTAACTGAGACAGCCCCTCTGTGCAAATAAGGTATAAATAAGGAGAGATTGGGTCACCTTGTCATATTCCCCTATGGGAAGTAATTTTACCAGATGGGCTTCCATTGATTAGCACTGAATACGTAGTTGAACTCAAGCAGTTCCTTACACTACAAGAAAACACCCCCATTTGCGAGGGCAATTTGTGTCGCAATTCCGTCGCAAATGTCCATTTGCGACGATTTTTGGTTTGTCGCAACTAGCTCGTCGCAAACCGAAAATCGTCGCAAAATCGTCGCAAATATATCTGTAGTCGCAAAATCATCGCAAATATAGCGACGATTTTGCGACATGACAATTTGCGACGGATTTGCGAGATATACTGTTCACCGTATTGTTGCGTCGAATTAGCAACGGGTTTATGGGTGAAGGTTTGCGTCAGTTTAGCGGCGGTTTATTTGCGTCGGTTTTGCGGCGAATATTTTGCTACGGAATTGCGGCTATTATTTGCGACTAATTTGCGAGATGTATTTTGCGACGGTTTTGCGTCGCACAATATTTGCGACTGTTTTGCGACATGTATTTTTCTACGGTTTTGCGACGAAAATCATAGTGATTTAAGAAAAAAAAAAGAAGAAAAAATAATTTATAATTTAAAAAAAAATTCAGAAATATTTTAAATTTAATAAAACATAAAATAAAGTTTAACATAAAACATTAAAATTATATAAATCTAAAATCGAATACAAATCTAATCGAAATTGATTTCATCGAGCGGATCCCTCGTCGATGTGCCTCCTTGTTTCTTACTCATAAGCTCGGCAATGACGGGGTTCGTCTTCGCTAACTCCGCGAACATATGATCATAGATGGCCACGGTAGTCTCTAACTTCTGCTCCGTTTCGCCGAGCCGTTTTTTGTTTCTTGGAGCTCCTTGGCCATTTGCGGATCAGAAGCATATCTCGAAACAGGACAATACGACACTCCCACATCATCCGTCCGGATAGATCCTGTAAATGCCATCTTTCCCTTACGGTTTCGAGGAGCCATCTACAATTTATAAAATTAAAAGTTTACAATTTAATATAAATAATAATAATATATTTTTATTTTTGAAATAGTATAATAAATATTTAAAATTGTGAATAAAATGAAAAAGGAAATTAAATTTTTACTTGTGATGCGACACGGTTGATCTCCAATGGTGTGAACTGAGTAGGTTGACCATCGGGAGTAGGCTGGGATTCAAGTTCCTCGACTCGGTCAATGACATCGTCGTGGAGCTTGTGGACACGTTCATCAACCCATGTTCCGTCCGGCCTGCGGTGGGTCCTCTCCCAAAATGTCCAATTTGGTACGGATTCGCGACGGAACCCTCGCAAAAACGTAGCAAATGTTCATACCCTAAACCCTCAGCAATACATTATTTACCCGGTTCAAATATGCCCTTCTTGGAATATAAAAACATATAAAATAGGCCCTAATTGATATATAAAATTATTTGTATCATCTTTTAAAATAAGATATTTTTTTTACAACACATCTTTTTAAATGAAATATTTTTTTTACAACACATCTTTTTAAATAAAATATTTTTTTACAACACATCTTTTTAAATAAAATACTTTTTTTACAACACACTCGAAAATACGTACTTAATATATACACATAATTAAATTTATTAATCTTCTTCATCATGATCAGAAACATAACGTTCTACTCCGCCATCTTCTTCATCATCGTCGTCCTCATCTTCCTCGTCGTCTTCCTCAAATTCATCTTCGTTTCCTTCCAAATCCTCGAATATCACATCAAGACCACTATGAAACGGGTCAATTCTTGTCAAATCGGTGGTTACCTCTGTAGGGATTGAAACTTCTTCGGTTCTTGTAGGTTGCACTGGGGGTTGATCATCATCAGCATCAGATGCTAATCCCCCGACAATTCGACCCCTTGGGTTAACTTTAATCACAGGTAGCCAATCTTGATCCCGTCGTCCACGAGTACGAGGGTAAGGAATAAAGACTACTTGCTCTGCTTGGGATGCTAAAACAAATGGCTCAAACTTGTCAGTGTAGCTCATATTTCCTTTTACGTCAACAACTCCAAATTTGCTGCTTCTAACCCCGACACCAATGGATGGATCAAACCAATCACAACGAAATAATACACTTTTCAAGTTCAACGCACCAGCATACTTGATCTCAATGATTTCTTTCAAAATACCATAGAAGTTTGTATCGCCCGGGACATGAATACCATAATTTGCAGTGGCTTTATTTTGTCCATGTTCAAATGTGTGAAAAATAAAGCCGCGAATACAATACATCTTACTCGTTTTTATGCTTGCAATATGCCCTAAAATAAACTCATGTACCCATAAAGGCCAACTTTGTCGAGATTGCTTCGCCACCTATTCTCAAATTGAAATAATTAGTATATATATAATAGTAATATAACTAATGCATGGTTCTTATATACCTTCTCCTGCATCCAGCCAGCAAAATCACGTTCTAGGTAAAATTGAACTTCTTCATCATTTAGTTCAGGAAATGCTTCTCGTATTTGGCCTTCTAACATTCTGTACACCCGTTAATTAGTTGTATATATATTTTAAATTAATATATATATATATATATACCTCTCATATGGCTGAAAGTAGTTATAATTTAGCAGTATATACGTATGAGCAGCTTGCATATGCTTGAAATCACACCACGTTGTTTCCTTGACTTTTCCACCCATCCGACCAACATCAGAGAAAACATCTGGTACACCCTCTAAGTGATATGTTCGGCCAACCCCACCATCGTCGTATCGTCTACGATGGGTTTTCTTAGTTTTCACGGTATGGCTAAAGTAGTAAGTAGAGAAGTTTGATGTCTCCTCTGTCAAACTTCCAGCAATGATTGATCCCTCTACTCTAGCGAGATTTTTCGCCTTCATCTTCAAATATTTGAAGAACCTTTCGAAGGGGTACATCCATCGAAATTGGACAAGACCACCCAAATCTAACTCATTTGGTAAGTGTACAACCAAATGTTCCATCACATAAAAAAAGGAAGGTGGAAATATCTTCTCTAAGTTGCAAATAGTGAGTGGAATGTCTGAATTCAACTTCGAGATTTCGTCCTTCATTAAGGTTCTAGCACATAAGTCTCTGAAAAATGCTCCAATACCTGAAACGCCAATCCGGTCCGGAGTAAGTTAATTAATACAGTTACAAAATACATGTATGTATATATATATCAATAACCATAGATAAACGCAACACCTGCAATTGCCTCCTGTACATCCTGTGGTAAAAGCTCTTGAAAGGCGAAAGGGAGTAGTCGCTGCATGAACACATGACAATTGTGGCTCTTCATCCCAGAAAATTTCCCCCCTTGCTCAACACACCTTGAAAAAGTGGACACGTATCCATCTGGGAACTTCACCCACTCCTTAACCCAGTTAAGCAAAGCATTCTTCGTAGCAGGTGATAGTCGAAAACTGGGAATAGGTGCCCTACCATCCTCTGTTAGATGTAACTCTGGCCTTATGCTTAAGGCCGCGAGATCCAGACGAGATTTCCGATTGTCTTTTGTTTTCCCTGAAACATTCAACAATGTGTGTATAATATTCTCGAAGAAATTTTTCTCCACATGCATGACATCCAAGTTGGGCCTCAGCAGATGATCCTTCCAGTAAGGCAATTCCCAAAATATACTTTTCTTATGCCAGTTATGGTATACCCCATACCCAACAGGCATATTTGCAGGATTACTTTGCCAATTACCTCCAACTTTTACAGTTTCTTCCGCACCATATCCATCCATTTGTTCTTCCAACTCCTCAACTGAGAGGTAAACCAAGGGGGAGGTTTTAACAACTCGATTTCGAAACAACGTCCTACTCTTTCTATAAGGATGACCCCTTGGAAGAAAATGACGATGACAATCAAACCAGCAAGCTTTCCCTCTCGCCAACAATTGACATGATTCGGTCTTATCTAAACAATAAGGACATGATAACTTTTTGTGCGTTGTCCATCCAGATAGCATACCATATGCCGGAAAGTCACTTATCGTCCACATGAGGACAACCTTCATGTTGAAGTTCTTATGGCTCGACGAATCAAATGTGCGTACACCACCATGCCACAACTCCTTTAGTTCCTGGATAAGAGGCTGTAGGAAGACATCAAGTGATCTTTTTGGATGCTTTGGCCCTGGAACCAAAATGCTGAGAAATAAAAACTCTCGATGCATACACATTTTCGGTGGGAGATTATATGGCGTCACTATGACTGGCCACAACAAATATTACCGACCAGACATCCCAAAAGGACTAAACCCATTAGTGCAAAGACCCAAATACACATTTCTATGTTCTATAGCAAAGTCTGGATGTACCGTGTGAAAGTGTTTCCATGCCTTTGCATCTGATGGATGGGCGACCACCCCTTCCTCACAATTGTGTTCTGTGTGCCACCTCATTGCCCCTGCTGTCTGCTCTGATTGATGTAATCGCTTCAGCCTATCTGTTATTGGAAGATACCATATACGCTTGAATGAGACTTTGGTGCGACCACTAGTCTTCTTATGCAAAAAACGACATTCTTGCAGCTGAGCATCATCTTTCCAAAAAATCATACAATTATCAATGCAGACATCAATAATCTCATACGGTAATCCAAGACTTGCTACCAATCTTTGTATCTCATAGTAACTCTCTGTAGAGTTATTACCCTCTGGCAAATACTCTTTAAACAATTCACCCCATTTATCCATGCAATTTTCACTAAGGTTATCTTCGCTTTTAATTGTCATCATCCTAGATGCTAACGATAATTTTGAAAGCCCTTCTCTACATCCTTCGTAGATAGGTTCGTTAGCAGCATCTAACATATCATAAAAAATTTTAGCACTCAGGTTTGGTTCTTCAAAAGTATTATCACTAAACGAAGCAGTAGTTTCTTGAAATGCATCATTGACAATATCATTAAACCTATTCCCATATGTATTTCCATATGTAGATTCATTAAAATTATCATGAACATATTGATAATTATTATCCTCATAATTACTACCACCTTCTACATTCCCACGATAACTCGTACTTGAACTACCCGGAACATTGACAACAAAATCCTCCCCATGAGAAAACCAAACATAGTAGTTAGGTAAAACCCCCCCTCGTAAATAAATGTTTCCAAACAGTTCGCGTATCATGTGGAATATAGTTTTTGCATTTTACACAAGGACAAAAAATTTTCACGTTACCGTCTTTGGTATATCCAGCGACGGCCCCTTGGTTGTTTATCGCCTGGGTCAAAAACTGGTCAAGCCCTTCTCTAAATTCTCTAGACACTTCGGCAGTTTCTGGATCTTTGCGGTTGTACATCCATGCTCGAACCATGTACACCTCATGATGCGACGAAGACATCTTTGATTATCAAAATATCTCTCTTTCAAAAATCTTTGGAAAAAATAGTGTGTTTCTCAGATTATGATGTTTTTAGAGAATGCTTTGAATGTTTGTTAATTTCTTTCATCACATTCACAGAATTTATAGAACTTTGGTTTTTTTTGGCTACTAATTTGCGACATTTTTGCTTAAATTTGGCGACATGTTTGCGACAAAAAATATTGCACCCATAAACAAGTAAGACTCATAAAATATTGCACCCATAAACATGTCGCAAATGCGTAGCAACTCTTACTTCGTCGTAAAACATACGCAAAATTATCGGAAATATCAAAAATATCTTTCGACTCAAAACCGTCGCAATATTTGCGACAGTTTTGCGTCGATTGTGAAGCATCGACGTAAAACCATCGCAAACACTAAACCATTTGCGACGGTTTTGCGTCGAAAAGTTGCCACGCAAATTTGCGATGATTTAGCGTCGACCCGCGGAATACCGTCGGCAATTCGTCGCAAATTGCTCGCAAATTTGCGAGGCTTCTTTCCGTCGCAAATTTCCGTCGCAAATGGGCCTGTTTTCTTGTAGTGTTATCCAGTCTCTCCATTTATCATTGAAACCCATCATCAACATTACCTGATCTAGAAAATGCCACTCAACTTTATCAAAAGCTTTGGAAATGTCCAATTTCACCGCCATATAATCCTCTTTCAACTTCTTAGTATGTAGAGAATGAAGCAATTCATGTGCAATAACCACATTATCTGTAATCATCCTACCAGGGATAAGAGCATATTGATTATCTGAAATTATCCGATAAAAAAAACTCCTCAGTCTATCCGCTAATATCCTGGTGGTGATCTTATAGGCTACATTACTAAGACTGATAGGCATATAGTCCTTAACCTGAGTTGGGTTCTCTATTTTGGGAATTAGGCAAATGTATGTATGACAGATCTCAGTGTCCAAATAGTTCTCTTGAAAGAAAAGCTTAATGTAGGAACACACACCTGCTTTAATTGTCTCCCAATGATGTTTGTAGAATCCTGCATTCATTCCATCTGGACCAGGAGACTTATCTGAGTTTATAGAGAACACCACTTTTTTTATTTCTTCCTCTGTAGGTAGACACGTTAAGGATTCATTCATTGCATCTGTGACTACTTTTGGAATACCTTGAAGAATTTCTTGAGGAATATCACAACCTCCTGATGCATACAGATTATTGAAGTACCTGTCCATTTCCTTCTGAATTTCCTCAGGCTTGGTGAGAACATTACCATCTTCATCCTGTAGTACTTAAATTCTATTATATGCTCTTCGCTGCTTTGTTTTTTTATAGAATTTTTTTTGTATTTCTATCCCCCAATTGCAGCCACAATACCCTACTCCTAGTTTTCCAATATTCTTCTTCTAACTGGTATTCCTTCTGTAATTGTGACTTTAGCTCATTAAGATAAGCATAATCTATACTTGAAGCCTCATAAGCACGGTGAATTTTCCATTTCAACTCCTCAATATTCTTTTGAGAATTATGCTTCTTATCTCTTTTCCAATGAGCTAAAGCACTTCTACACTTATCTATTACTCTACCAATTCCATATGGAGAGTTAGAAAGAAGTTCCTTATTCCAGACTCGGGCTACTATCTGCTTAACCTCTTCCTCATATCTCCACCTATTGTCATATTTGAACATTTTTAGGCCTTTTCTAGATATCTTCTCCGTACTAACCAATAGAGGCCTATGAGTTATTTGGGCCTTCTTCTCGAAGCTTCTGGAGATTGGGAAGGAGATTTGGAAACCAAAATCTTTCGATCCTCTGATCGATCTCTCTTCTTGTTAATCTGGATCTTCTCTTTCGCTGTTTCTTCCTCTCTGTAGTGAAGACTCTGGCGATTCAGTTTCAACTTGATCAATTTTAATCTCGACTCGTTCGATCTCAATCGAATCAAAGCTCAATCCTATTCTAATAGGTACTTGTGAAGCTCCATTTTCAGATATTCTCTTCCAGTCTCTTTAATCCTCAAATTTACCATAGGAAATATGAAAATTCTGCATTGGAATTGTCAGGGATTGGGAAGCCCTTTGACAATCCCAAATTTGATGGATATTAGGAGATCTGTGAAACCAGATATTATGCTGTTAGTAGAGACTAAAAATGGTGAAGACGCAGTGAAGAAATTTATGTAAGGATCTAGGATATGCTAGCTTGGAAGTAGTTAATCCTATAGGTACGGGAGGTGTGATACGCGGTTCGGTATCAAGTACAGTAGAAGGAAGAAATAAGTTAGCATTTTTCTTTTACAATAGAGTTATGGTTTTGGTGTATTTCCTTTTAAGTTTAAAGTGTTTTCCTTTTTACTCTTGGGTTATAGTCGGTTGTACTCTAGCCTATTTAAGGGTCTCTTATTATCAATAAAGAATCATCTTCCAAGCATTAACCGTATTCTCAAGAGAGACTAGGGTTAAAGGAAGCTTAGCTAATCTTTCTTTACTTACGATAATCACGGCTCCTCTCACAAGATCTAAGACTAAACAACTAGCTTGTGAGAAAGAGTTACTTGTTTGGTTATTGGATCGTATCAATTTGGTATCAGAGCCGAACGATTCGATGGGAGACCAAAATACTGTGTTGACACAACTCGCTCTCTTGATGGAGACGATGAACACCATCGGGAAAGAGATGAAAACCATCGGCGAAGACGTAAAATCTCTTAAAGAAACAGTGGCAGAACACGGAGCTACACTTGAAACACTACCCTCAAGCCGTGACAAGGAACGTACACCGACCAAAGGACAAACCACAAGGGATGTGGTAAACACGGGACTGTCGCTGAAACTTACGACCGATGAGCTTTCTGAGGAAGCGGTATTAAGTGGGTTCAAGGGTAGTAAAAGGGTGACATCACAATCAGGAGGAGCAGGTACAAGTGTTACACCGGCCGGAGATGGCGACATGGTAAGAGGCGATCACAAATTTACCTTCTCTAGTGGACCTTGGCCAACACGAGCTGTGGGGCGAGAACGCGGTCACCGAAAGACAGATGGCGGCGGGGATTGGCGCGTGCGACCGATCGGAGAAGAACCGCACGACATACGACATGGTTACTCTCATGATGATTTCAAAGTTCATGAGAGGTTTGCTGATCTTGTCGATGAGGATGGTGGACGACGCAGCTCAACACGATGCAGCGTGCCACCGGCAAAGATGGAATTTCCATCTTACGATGGAACCACAAACGCGATGGAATGGCTACAAAAATGTGATGATTATTTTGCAGATCAAGGTGTTTTTGATGAGGATGCTAAAGTACGTCAAGCGACATTCATACTAACGGGTCAAGCATATCATTGGAATAACAATCTTCGAAGGTTAATAACTCATAGACTAGGGTGGATGGAATTCAAGAGGATTTGCAAAAGTCGGTTTGGGAAAGCCGACAAAGTTAATCTAGTGGGGGAATTGTGCAACTTGAGGCACACAGGAACGGTAGATGAATATTGCAACCAGTTCGAGGAGTGTTTGGGTCGACAAACTCGACTCACCGGTGATCAACAATTATGGCAATTTTGCGCAGGTTTAACCGATAGTTTGCGAAAAGAAGTAGAATATCTCCGACCAGAGACAATATTTGAAGCAATGGAGTATGCTAGAGATAATGAATACAAGATTGAGGGAGACAAAAGAACACGAACGTTTGGGGGACATTTAGCTCCACCCTCCAAACATTCAGTTACATGGACTAGACCACATGAGAAACAAGGAATGTCTAGTAGGAAAGAGGGGGACTTGTCATCAACTCGACAAAACAGTCTAACAAAACCGGTGCAAAAGAAGTTTTGGAAAAAACTAACACGTGCCGAAATTGCTCAACGACGGGCCGAGGGCCTCTGTTTTAACTGCGACGAACAATTCACTCCAGATCATATATGCCAAGCCGTCTTATTCTACATCAAACCAGTTTTGGACGGGGAGGATCAAGAGGATGAGCCGCTTGAGGACGACGAACTGGAAATATCCTTGAATGCAATGAACGGGGCGCAAACAGAAACAACTTTCCAAGTACAAGCAGAAATCGCGACAGGTACGGGTTGGGTGTTGCTTGATACGGGCAGTACACACAACTTTATTAAGAGTAGCTTGGTGGAAAAATTAAGGATTCCGATGAAACGACGACCAGGACGTTTCGTAGCTCTTTCTGATGGGGGCAAATGTCCTATTGATGGATTTTGCAAAGGAATCACCATGTGTGTTCAAGGGCACCGATTCCAGGTTGATTGTTTTGCAATTCCACTAAACGGATTTGACTTGGTTCTCGGGATTCGTTGGTTGAATTCTTTAGGGCGAGTCGTGTGGGATGGTACAGCTCGAACTGTGGAGTTCCAAACGAGTATGGCCGCTATAAAGTGGCACGGGGAAGCTTTAGCAAGAGAGGCCAAAGAAGCTACGCTCAATGCAATTAGTAATGACACTGAGAAATTGGAGAACTGGTTTACCGAAGAAGAAGAAATTTTCACCACGCCAGGAATTTCTATTTTATCTGTTAAGAGACCAAATCATATAGTGCAGCAACAATTATGGCTAATTGGCATAGAAGAATCGCTCATTAATCCACTATTACAAGAATTCAAGGATATCTTTACAAAATCCATGGGGCTGCCACCACAACGTGATTGTGATCATCGAATCAGGCTTTTGCATGGAGCAAATCCAGTAGCAGTACGACCGTATCGCTACCCCCATTTATTGAAAGATGAGATTGAGCGACAGTGCGCAGAGATGCTTCGTAATGGCATTATTAGACCAAGCAATTCACCGTTTTCATCACCTGTATTACTGGTAAAGAAATCAGATAACACTTGGAGGTTCTGCATTGATTTCCGTGATCTTAATAAGATCACTGTCAAGGATAAGTTTCCCATTCCGGTAGTTGACGAGCTCCTGGACGAATTACACGGTGCTCACTTTTTCACCAAACTAGACCTTGCTTCGGGATATCATCAGGTACGCATGTACCATGAAGACATTGAAAAAACAGCATTTCGAACACATCATGGTCATTATGAGTTTTTGGTCATGCCTTCCGGGCTCTCCAATGCACCATCAACGTTTCAAAGCCTCATGAATTCGGTTTTTAGTGCCGTACTTCGTAAGTTCGTCTTGGTATTTTTTGATGATATTTTGATTTATAGTGCAACTTGGGAGGACCATTTAAGGCACATACGCTACGTTTTTGAGCTTTTGAGGAAGCACAGATTGTTACTTAAACCATCGAAATGCGCGTTTGGACAGCGCGAGGTGGGATATTTAGGACATGTAATCTCTCATGAAGGAGTTAAGGTTGACCAATCAAAGATCGCAGCTATCACCGAGTGGCCAAAACCAGTATCTGTGCGAGCGGTTAGGGGATTCTTAGGATTGTCTGGTTACTACCAAAAATTCATTCGGAATTATGGTATTATTGCGGCTCCATTAACAAAGCTCCTCAGGAAGACCGGGTTTGTCTGGGATGATATTGCTAACAACGCTTTCCAAGAACTCAAGAAGTCGTTATGCGATTCACCTGTCCTAGCACTTCCCGATTTTTCTAAAGAATTTGTCATCGAGTGTGACGCCTCAAGGACTGGTATTGGTGCTGTTCTTCAACAAGACGGACACCCTGTAGCTTTCTTTAGCCGGAAGTTGGCAGATCGCCATATTAAGTTAGCTGCATATGAACGAGAATTAATTGGACTTGCTAAAGCCGTAATCCATTGGCGACCGTACCTATGGGGACGCGGGTTTCTTGTCCGAACGGATCACTACAGTCTCAAATTCTTACTAGAGCAACGGTTGTCGACGTCACCTCAAATTCATTGGGTGAGCAAGTTATTGGGGTTTGATTTTCGAGTGGAGTTTCGAGCAGGTTTAGCTAACAAGGTCGCAGATGCATTATCTCGAAGAGACGAAGCAAAACCAGAAGAAGAATGTACGGTATATGCCTTAAACAATTCAGACAAAGGGATCTTGTCGCGTTTACGAACCGAGGTGAACACAAATACGCAACTAGCAGATTTACATGATAGAATCATACGCGGAGAAGAGTCATCAATTTGGGAGGCTCGTGATGGATTGATTTTTCGAAAAGGGCAAATTTATATGGATGCAGAGTCTTTTGGTACATGAAGTAGTAGTGGGGTTTCACAACTTTGGTCATGAAGGAGTTAAAAAAACTATGGATCGCATCAGACGAGATATTTATTGGAAAGGATGGAAGAAAACAGTTCAAGAGTTTATTAAGAACTGTCAGGTGTGTCAAAAGAACAAGTGGGAAACTCTTCAACCCGCTGGGTTAATGCAACCATTACCGGTTCCGACGAAAATTTGGTCCGACATTTCAATGGATTTTGTGGAAGCATTACCTAAGGTCTCGGGAAAGACTGTGATTTTGGTGGTCGTTGACCGATTCTCTAAATACGCCCACTTCATAGCTTTGAGTCATCCTTACACGGCAATCACTGTAGCTCAAGCGTTTTTTCGTGATATTGTTCGTCTCCATGGAATTCCTGAGACGATTGTCACCGATCGGGATAAGATATTTCGCAGTTTATTTTGGCGGGAATTATTTAGATTGTTGGGCACAAATTTGTGTTTTACAACCGCTTATCGTCCTCAATCGGACGGTCAAACGGAGGTGGTTAACCGAACTTTGGAAATGTATTTACGGTGTTTGACGGGAGACGTTCCACGGAAGTGGCTTAGTTGGCTTCCTTGGGTTGAGTACTGTTATAACACTTCCTTCCATACAAGCTTGAAAACAACGCCGTTCAAAGTAGTATATGACCGAGAGCCACCAAAGCTTTTGGATTATACTATGGGGACTGCAAATGTGGATGCGGTTGATGTGGCATTAGGAAAACGAGATGAATTTGTTAAGATGGCCAGGGAACGACTACTTGATGCACAACTACGAATGAAGTCCGCTTATGATAGCAACCACCGAGCACTAGAGTTTTTTGAAGGAGATTGGGTGTGGTTAAAGATTCAACCATATCGGCAATTAACCGTATCACGCAAGGCTTTTTCAAAACTGTCACCGCGTTTTTATGGGCCATTTCAAGTGATTGCTCGAATTGGAACAGTTTCATATCGGCTTAAACTGCCTAAAGGTACTCGCATACACGATGTATTTCATGTGTCATTACTTAAGCCACACAAAGGTCCAACACCTACGATTAGCTCCACCCTGCCACCAGTATTTCAAGGACGGGTGGTTCCAGCAAAACCAGTTAAGCTTCTTCGGACCAGGACACAAGGCGGAACTCGACAAGTTTTGGCTCAATGGACGCAAGACAATGCAGAAGATTTGACATGGGAAAATGCAGAGCATCTACTAGAGGCATATCCGGAGTTGGAGCTTGAGGACAAGCTCCTAGTCGAGGAGGGGAGTAATGATACGCGGTTCGGTATCAAGTACAGTAGAAGGAAGAAATAAGTTAGCATTTTTCTTTTACAATAGAGTTATGGTTTTGGTGTATTTCCTTTTAAGTTTAAAGTGTTTTCCTTTTTACTCTTGGGTTATAGTCGGTTGTACTCTAGCCTATTTAAGGGTCTCTTATTATCAATAAAGAATCATCTTCCAAGCATTAACCGTATTCTCAAGAGAGACTAGGGTTAAAGGAAGCTTAGCTAATCTTTCTTTACTTACGATAATCACGGCTCCTCTCACAAGATCTAAGACTAAACAACTAGCTTGTGAGAAAGAGTTACTTGTTTGGTTATTGGATCGTATCAAGGTGGTATGGTCGTATGTTGGGATGCTCATGTTAAATTAGAGTTTGTGGAAGACCCTAGCCTATATGCTACGAATATGTTGGTAAAAGATGGGGTTAATAGCTTTTGGCTAACATATATATATGGGCATCCTGTTTCGAAGTATAGAAGGGAGATGTGGAATCAGATGATTTCTTTTGGTATAGCAGGAGCTTATCAGGACAGAGCAAGGTTGTTGATTGGTGATTTTAATGAGATTAAAGACAATTCGGAGAAGCTGGGTAAGAAGCTACTTTCGCCCTCTTTAGGACTATGCTTGCGGTATGTGGTATTCAAGACCTGAAGATGATAGGGGGGCAATATACATGGACTCAAAATAGAAAGAATTATACTATCAAGTCGAAGATTGATAGAGCTTTAGCTAACAGTCATTTATATTTAATATAAGTAAACTATAAGATAAAGTCTCTTTTTATGTAACTTTCAATGAAGCAGGTCAAAGAAATTTACTATAGTCAATATAATTATTCTCGCACAAATACGCAAGATTGCGAAGTCCTCTCCTACAAAACTAAGGGGGTGGTATTCAACGTAGATTTTAATGGAATTGAAAAACAATAGACTTTAAAGGGTTTTACACCCTGTTCCAAAAATCGGCCGCCTAGCCGATTAACGATTAATCACTGTTGTACACTCTGCGCCATGATTATCGTCCGATTAATCGCATCTTTTACATTTTTTGAAAAAATTCAAATTTTTCATCATTTTAAGTTCAAAATCGATTAAAACTTGATGGATTGTCATATTTTAATATTAAGAACAAGAAAAAGTAAAAAAAAAAAATGAAGAATAACGTGAGGAAATTGAACATATATGGCGGCTAGGGTTGCAGAAATCATTTTCCTTCATGAGGAAGACGACGACAATTTGTCATTTTTCATTTCATTAAAGTAAATACGCAGAAATAGATCAAAAAAGTAGATGGGAGATTCGAACACGCGTTCTCAATGTATAATTAGTCTCATCGTACCACCAGACTATCTTAATGTATTGCTATTTATCCGCAAAAATAATATATATACTATATTTCCTTAGAAATGTGTAAAACTACTCCCCGATTAATCCCCGTTTAATCTACGATTTTCTCATTAATCGCTAGCTGTCCACTCCGACTGCCCGATTAACGCCTAGCGAATTTTTGAACATTGGTTTTACATGATTTTATAGAATTCCATCAAAATCATAGCAAAAAGAGGAGAGAATTGATTCTTCACTATTTTTCATTAGAATTCTATTAAATTCCCATAAAATGATAATGCCATAAAAGGTGTAGTGTAATTGAATAACACTAACATCTAAAATGGAATTAAGAATTCCGTAGATTGAATAACACAAGAATTGAAAAGAATTCAAAAAATAGGTAATCGAATAACAGTGGAATTTGATAGAATGTTCAATTCATTCAAATTCTTCAATTGAATAACACTCCCAAAAAACTTGGTTAAAAAAGATATAACAGGATTAAAATTGCGACAGACTTTGAAATTGAATTTGCTTCTTAACGTTTTCATTTTTATATGCTTTTTTAGATTTAGTCCTGAGATAAGAACTAACAAAATCCAGCAGCTACTCAAAACTTTGCTATATATGTGCATACAAACAAACCAATAAACATCATCAGTTAAAAGCTATAAACACATTTTAAACTAAAACTAAAGAATACGAAGGAGAAATCCTCAAATGAGAAACTGAAAGGTTTTTGTTACACCTGGATTTGGCCCAAGGCAAATCCTGCTCTCGGCCCAGCAAGCTCCAAGGCCCAATTCTTCAAGAGGATAGGAGATAACTATGTATAGTTATCTTACAATTAATTAAGGGTTACTTTTGTGCGGTATATGGTTAGTTTTTAACCATATACACATTTACCCTAGATTGGAAGTCTTATATATAGTTGTATCACTCTTTGGGGGAAAACCCATGCTTTTTTACTACATTTGGACAATAATACAATTCTATTCTGGTCTATCCTGCTCGGATTAATCACCTCTTATTTAACCTGCTCGGAACACAATTGCCTACTCTCCCGAAACAGCATACTTATTTAACCTGCTCTCACCTACCATCTAACTTACAAAGAATCTCGAACCTCCTTTACAAATTTAGTATAGAACCCGCTCTCCGAGTTCAACATTTGGCGCGCCAGGTAGGGGGACTTCTCGAAGATCTCTTTTACGCCTGAAGATGGTAGATCTCAACAAAGACGCAGATTCTCGATCGCAATCCGACCAGGTGTTGGGAGGGGCAGCCACTCCCCTCGGGCAAGATCAACCCCTGTCAACGGGCCCATCCGTCGGCCCAACTCCCGCCCCACGCAGGACTAAACAGCCTTCAAGCTCGGTATCTGTCCTCCAGCGACCAGGGTCGCCTATCAACCTTGTCTCCGCCCAGCAAGGGATCAAACATCTCATTGGGACAACCCCGGACGGAACCGGGCCCGCCGGACCAAATCAAGCCGATCCCCGACGAAACTCTGAGCATGTTAGGGATGCCCGCTCGTCTCCCACAGTTGGGCAGGGCTACCCTCAACCGGAGGCTCGAACCGAACACTCAGCGTCCACCGTCGGACCTCAGGCGGAGTACGGACAGATCATGGATTTGTTAATGAATCGAGTCGACCAACAGGACGAACGGGCACGGCAAACGAATGCCCGCCTCAAAAGCCTGATCGCATCGCAAGGACTGCCGTGGGAGCCAAGCGGGCGAACACAGACGAGGGCAACGTTCGAATCACCCACAGTACGCGCCAGCTCCTCACCCACAATCTTCGATTGGCTGGGCCAGGGAGCAGACCTCAGAAGAACGATCGAGTCCCTCCGGGAGCATTCAACCGAAGGAAGGAGGGCTGCGAACGCTCAGTCCACGGAGTTAGACGAGGTCAGGAATTAGATTCGGGAAATGAAGTCCACAATGCACCGTACCCTTAGCGCAGCCCCAAAAATTGATCGCGTCCTAGCCGAGACCCAGCGAACTCCGTTTTCCGAACAGATAACGACGACTCCGATCTGCAGCACGGTGAAACTCCGTCTCCAACCCTACGCAGGAGACTCAGACCCGAAGCAAAATCTCACCGCCTTTTCAATTGCTATGGGTTGGGTCCATCTCTCGTCGGAAGAGCGTGATGCAGGGCATTGTCAATACTTCGTCGAGTACCTATCTGGACCAGCCCTGGACTGGTTCTCAAGGTTGGAACCAAGATCGATCGGGTCCTTTATGTAACTATCGACCGCATTCTTAAAGCACTACGCACTGTATATCAGGGACAAAGCCTCGGACGCGGACCTATGGCGTCTTGTCTAGGAAGAAGGGGAAACGCGGTCCAACTACATAGACCGGTTCAAGGCCGTGCTGTCCCGATTAACGGTCACGGACACGTCAGGACTCGTCGCTCTCAAACAAGGCATGTGGCTAGGATCCAAATTCCAGGAAGAACTGATCCTGCATCCCATCCAGACTATCGAAGAGGCAATGCATCATTCGGTGGGATATGTCAGGCTTGAGAAGAACCAGGCCAGCCATCTGAAGAAGGCCTCCCCGAGCAAACTATCGGTACCACGGGAGAAGGCGAAGGAAGTCGCCGATGACACCTACCGAGAACCTCGACACTACTTCGACCCATACTACAAGAGGAAACTCTCGATTAACGCCGTTGGAACCGGTTCGAGTGCCCCCTCTGAAATAGTGGAATAAGTATCAGCGGCCCTCGGAGGCCAGAGAGCCCACGGGAAACCAGTCCTACTGCGAGTATCACCAGATGCATGGCCACTCGACCTCGCAATGCCGGCAGCTTAAGGAGTACCTCTTCGCCCAGTATCAAACCGGTGCAGTCAAAGTTGCGCCCTCGCCTGACCACGGAGAAAAGAGGAAACCTGAAGAAAGCCTGGCCAAGAACGAGCAGAAGGCTAACAACAACTTTAATCTCCCCGTTCCCCCGAAACGGCAAGAAACCGACAAGGAAACGGTCACAAAGCAAGACCCGAAGAAGAGGGTGATGGTCATCATGGGAGGCTATAGTATGGCCCACGACTCCGTAAGGTCCCTCAAGTAATATGTGAACCAAGCAGTAATCGACCAAGGATGCTTCCAAAGATCCGAGGTGGATATGCCGATCATATTCAACAAGGCAGACACTAAGCATCTCGCGATGCCCCACAACGACCCCCTCGTGGTCGAACTGAAGATCTCCGATTACAAAGTCGCTCGGGTCTTGGTCGACACTGGAAGTTCAGTTGATCTGATTTTCAAGGACACGCTTCAAAGGATGGACATTTCGGACGACAAAATCAAGCCGAACGTCAGGCCATTGACGGGATTCGACGGCGTGACCACCATGACGATGGGAACGATCAAGTTGGTGGTTCACTCGGGCGGCATTTTGCGGAATGTAAAGTTCATGGTCGTGGATAGGCCGGCCGTATATAATGCGATTATGGGAACCTCTTGGCTATTTTCGCTTCAGGCGGTGGTATCCACGTATCACTAATGCGTCAAATTGCCGACTCCAACCAGCGTGTTTACCATCCGTGGAAACTAAAAGATGGCCAGAACGTGTTTTGTAGCCGAAAAGCACCTCCGTATGGTGAACCTGCACATCAGTACCCCCGACGAGCTAGACTCCTCGGAGCCGAAGCAGGAGTCGACGATTCAGATTAACGTCGACCCAGCATATCCGGATCGTCGCATCAGCATTGGAGCCAAACTCGCCGAGCCTATCCGCTCCTCTCTGATAGAGTTCTTGAGTAAGAACGTGGGGACCTTTGCTTGGTCGAGCAGAAGGCTAACAACAACTTTGATCTCCCCGTCCCCCGAAACGGCAAGAAACCGACAAGGGAACGGTCACGAAGACCCGAAGAAGAGGGTGATGGTCATCATGGGAGGCTATAGTATGGCCCACGACTCCGTAAGGTCCCTCAAGTAATATGTGAACCAAGCAGTAATCGACCAAGGATGCTTCCAAAGATCCGAGGTGGATATGCCGATCATATTCAACAAGGCAGACACTAAGCATCTCGCGATGCCCCACAACGACCCCCTCGTGGTCGAACTGAAGATCTCCGATTACAAAGTCGCTCGGGTCTTGGTCGACACTGGAAGTTCAGTTGATCTGATTTTCAAGGACACGCTTCAAAGGATGGACATTTCGGACGACAAAATCAAGCCGAACGTCAGGCCATTGACGGGATTCGACGGCGTGACCACCATGACGATGGGAACGATCAAGTTGGTGGTTCACTCGGGCGGCATTTTGCGGAATGTAAAGTTCATGGTCGTGGATAGGCCGGCCGTATATAATGCGATTATGGGAACCTCTTGGCTATTTTCGCTTCAGGTGGTGGTATCCACGTATCACTAATGCGTCAAATTCCCGACTCCAACCAGTGTGTTTACCATCCGTGGAAACTAGAAGATGGCCAGAACGTGTTTTGTAGGCGAAAAGCACCTGCGTATGGTGAACCTGCACATCAGTACCCCCGACGAGCTAGACTCCTCGGAGCCGAAGCAGGAGTCGATGATTCAGATTAACATCGACCCAGCATATCCGGATCGTCGCATCAGCATTGGAGCCAAACTCGCCGAGCCTATCCGCTCCTCTCTGATAGAGTTCTTGAGTAAGAACGTGGGGACCTTTGCTTGGTCGATGGACGATATGAAAGGGATACACCCGAGCATAACTACCCACAAGCTTAACGGTGATCCCACGTACAAACCAATTAAGCAGAAACGGAGAAAACTCGGCCCCGAGCGGGCATAAGTAGTCAATGAAGAAGTAGCCAAGCTTTTAGAAGCGGGGTCGATCACGGAAGTGCAATACCCCGAGTGGCTAGCCAACACGGTGGTAGTGAAGAAAAAGAATGGCAAGTGGCGAGTATGCGTCGACTTCACCGACCTAAATAAGGCATGCCCCAAGGATAGCTTCCCACTACCCCACATCGATCGAGTGGTCGAAACAACGGCCGGCAATGAGTTGCTTTCGTTCATGGATGCATTTTCAGGGTATAACCAAATTGCAATGCACCCTGACGACCGTGAAAAAACAGCCTTCATCACCGACCGGGGCACATATTGCTCAAAAATGCGGGGGCAACTTACCAACGGCTCGTCAACAAAATGTTTGCCGATGAGCTCGGACCCGCAATGGAGGTCTACATCGACGACATGCTGGTAAAGTCCGCCTTAGCGTCCGACCATGTTGAACACCTCGCAGATTGCTTCAGAGTTCTGAATCACTACGGAATGAAGCTGAACCCGGCGAAATATACTTTCGGAGTTACATCGGGGGAATTCCTCGGCAGATCGACGTAATCATAAACCTACCCTCCCCGAAGAACAAGAGAGAGGTCCAACGACTCACCGACCGGATAGCGGCCCTAAACCGCTTCATCTCACGCTCGACCGACCGTAGCCTTCTGATGTGATAAAGTTTTAACCCAAAATAATTTTGCAAATGCACAGACAATCGCAGTAGTATAATAGGTATCGAATCCACAGAGACCAAGGTTACACTATGAAACTATAGATTTTGATTTAAAGCTAAGATAAAATATGGGTTTTGATTTTCGTAACAAGTAACAGCAAATAATTAAACGATGTAAAATTCAATATAAACAAGCACTAGATCAAGGTCATTCGCCGGTGATTTCGGATTAAGGACTGAGCAACTATTCAGGATTCAATTTAAGTACGGTCTAGAACTCAAACATAAAAGTAATATTGTCCCACTGTCGTGATGCATCAATATCTTTGTCTACAACCTAAATGCCTAAACTGTCGTTTGAATTCAGAGATGTAAACAAGCATTAATGAATTGGTTCAATTTGTTCACAATTGATGGTAACAATCAACTGTCGTTGGTTACACACCAATTTTTCACCAATGGTTTATCTAGCAACCTAGAGCACCGTCGTGAATAAGTTAAACTTGAAATCATAGATTAGGTGTACAGGCTAATCTAAGCGTTATGAATCCCAATTGATGAAGACGAATGATAATCTATCCTATTTGCTCAGTCACTAACAATCCTAAATCACCATTGAAAGCCCTTAATCTAGCTAAAGGACTACTCAATCATGGAGAAAGCAAACACAACAAAGATACAAAGAGAATTCATGATGTAATTGAAAGAGATAGGGTTTAGAATTCTTCTCAATAGAATGTTGTGGAATGAATCTCCAATTTGCAAATCCAAAACTTGGAAAAAGTACTCGTGAACAGTACTCGTGAACAGTAATCGTGAACAGTAATCGTGAATCTCTAAAAGAGAAAAAAGGAATTTTTCTAAAAAGAAAGGTTCTCTTTTCAGAGGTGGCTGCCTCTCTTATTTATATAATAAAATTAGGTTAAAGGTGGAGCATCCAAGCGAGCAAGTGCTCGGGTACGGAAATCGCCTTTTTAAGCCAAATTCATGAGTCTCTGGAATCGGGACCGGTCGATCTGGTAATGGGACCGGTCGGTCTCAATTCCAGTGAGTTTTGGCTTTGTGCATCCAAGCGAGCAGGTGCTCGGATCGGAGCGAGTAGGTGCTCGGATCGGAGCGAGCAGGTGCTCGGATCGGAGCGAGCAGGTGCTCGGATCGAGAAAATCGCCTTTTTGCTCCAATTTCATCTCGTTTGCTCCCATGAGCCCCAATAACTCCAATCCATGCTCGAGAGCCTCCTAGAACCTGAAAAGACACAAAAGGAACTGGAAAGAACCGAAAAACAATAGAAAACAATAAGTAAAAGAGGCCAAAATCCAAATATATCAACTCCCCCGGACTTAGATCTTTGTTTGTCCTCAAACAAAATAAGATCAAGGGCAGAAGAGTATCTGAAGATCGCATGGAATTCACTCGCTTGTTGGAAAAATATTTGGACTTCATACTTTCATCACTTGGCCTTAGAACATGTACCACAATCTAACCTTATTCACTCACAACTCAGCAAAACTTTGGAATCGTCAATATCATCTCTTAATCAATTAATGAAAATGAAAGTACAGTGATCTTACCCGAGGGGAATCGTTTCAAGGGGTGCCGACTTCTTCTAACCAAGACCCTCTCCCGTATACTCTTTTTCTCAACCTTTATTATTATTATTATTATTATTATTATTATTATTATTATTATTATATATATTTTTTAATGGGACGAATCTAATGAGGTCACAAAGGAGATACGGGTCTACGCATCATCCCTTGGTTCACTTCAAAACTTTTAGTTTCCCTTACAACATGCTTTCCGTGAGGTCACAAAAGAAACACGGGTTTATGCATCATCCCTTGGCTACTTGGGCATGTTGCTTTGAAGTTTTTTTTATGGGACAAATCTAATGAGGTCACAAAGGAGATACGGGTTTACGCATCATCCCTTGGTTCACTTCGATCCTTTTAGTTTCCCTTACAACATGCTTTCCGCGAGTCTCAAAGGAGATACGGGTTTACGCATCATCCCTTGGGTCACTTGGGCATGTTGCTTTGAATTTCTCCCCCTTTTATTTATGTTTTCTTCTTTTTTTTTTTTTTTTTTTTTTTTTTTTAGAGGGAGAATTTAAAAGCAAATGATTCAAAAGTTAGAGAGGAAAGAGTATACTTGCTGGAAAGTTGCGATGTCTTATATGGTTCAAAAAAGTCTTGCCCAATGAACATCAAACCCCTGAGAAAGAAATTAAAAGTCAAGATTAAGTACCGAATAGGAATTTTGAGATGACATTGGATCAACCTAATTTCCGATAAGTGTGAGCTTTGGGGGAAAGTTTAATCTACCCATAACCTTTCGTGGGAGCACCCTGCACGAGCAGGTGCTCGACAGAGATGTGGGGTGCTCTAAATAGAACTTTGGCCAAGCTGTGAATCATATAAGTAATCCCTAGTCTGAACATAAATCCAATAGATCAAGTTCATAATTCCATTTCCAAACAACCTCTTATTGACTCGATAAACTCAAAAGCAGACACAACAACAAGACCGCTCCCCCGGACTTAAATCACACCGTCTCTGGTGTGAAAAAGTTCAAGAGATTGGTGACTCAATAAAATAAACATAAAAATAAAGCGGATAGCACAACGATGGTAGTAGGGTTAGAAAAGATATCACCGCGTAGAAGCCTCCGCGTCGTCGTCGAGCAGGTGCTCGATGCCATGCGAGCAGGTGCTCGACTAGGGGGCTAGGCTGGGGACCGACCGGTCCCATTTCCAAGGACTCCTTCTGGTCTGTTGAAATCGGTGGATCGACCGGTCTGGGCTTCTGGGCGAACATCTCTCTCTTTTTTTTTTTTTTTTTAGAACTGAAAACACAAATAAAATGTTAGTGATAAAAGGAATTAAATTGAAATAGTTAGAAAACGTACCAGTGGGTTGCCTCCCACCAAGCGCTTGTTTTAAGTCGTTAGCTCGACTTTGTAGACCATCTAGGCTCAAGGAGGGTCACGGAGGGTGATAGATTCACCTTCTCTGATGCAAGTGTCAGCGAGATATGGCCGGAGCCGCTGACCATGATGTACAAACTCACCTCCTTTAGTGTCCAGCAACACTATGGCTCCTTGTGGTCGCGCAGCCGGAGCAGGTGCTCGGTCGGATGCTTGGTCGGGTGGATACAAATCTGTAGGAAACATGAACATCCATCTGAGTATACGGAAGAGTGTCTTCAACTCAAGCTTTGGAGCTTTCAGCTCACTCCAAGAGCCATGAACAGTATATTTTTCGGGAGCTGGTGCTCGCTGGGGTGCTGGCTGACTCTCGATTTTTGTCCCCCTTATTCACTCGGATGTTAGAATCCAGAAACTTAGCGAATCCTTGGGTGTCTTCACTCAGAAAACCGTGTTCATCCTCGGCTTTTGGCAACGCGACTTCAAGCGGATCACTTGCTAAAATCTCTTCAACCTCATTTTCCGACATCTCTATTGCATCATGGATAACAAAAGCCTGTCCATCAATCATCAGTTTCTTGAGAAGCTTGCTCATCTCAAACCGAACTACCATGTCTTATAGACGGAGATCCACTGTGCCTTCTTCGACATCAATGATAGCACGTGCCGTGTGCAAGAAAGCTTTGCCAAAAATCAATGGATCCCTTGGTTCTTCATCAAGTTCAAGAACAACAAAATCAGTTGGAATTAAGGTATCCCCAATTCGGACGTGCAAATCCGCAATAACACCCACCGGAAGCTTTTTAGACCCATCCGCAAAAACCAACGAAATCTTGGTAGGCTTGAACTCGGTGAAGCCCAAACGCTTAGCCACAGAATATGGCATCAAATTGACGCTGCTTCCCAAGTCACACAACGAACAAGCAAATGTGGAAGGCCCTATCTTCACGGAAATCACAAACCTTCCCGGATCACCTTTCTTTGTCAACACCTTACTCTGAAGTACGGCGCTACACTCCTTAGAAACCATCATCACACTTTCATCTTCAACAAACTTACCAGCAACCAATTCCTTTGTGTACCTCTTGGGTGATGGTTCCATTTGCACGGCATCAACCAAAGGGAGCTTCACCGTCAAATCTTCTAGCACCTCCTGACACTCAACATCCTCCAAATCCTTCCTAGATTCCTTAGGGGGTACTGGGTAAGGCACCCTTGGTACATAGACTCGCTCAGGGTAAGGTACCCGTGGTAAATAAAGTCGCTCAGGCAAAGTTTCTAAAATTTTCGTGGGAGCACCCTGTGCGAGCAGGTGCTCGGAAATTTTTTTTCGCAGCACCGACTTGGACAGAATCCCGAGGTGTCCCTGAGCTTGAACCAATCTCCTTATGCGTATCCTTCTCAGAAAAATCACTCTCTTGAGCCTGGTGCTCGGTAGTCTTCTCCTTAGCCCTCACGTGGAAGTTTGTGATCGTAGGCGGTACCAACAACTGTCCACTCCTCAAATCAATAGCATTTACCTGATATTGCTTCCTAGGATTAGCCTCACCATGTCCTGGAAGAGACCCAGCTGGTCTCTTGATAGCTTCGGCAGTTTGAGCTACTTGAGTATCCAATTTCTTCACATGCGCGGTAACAGCCTCGTACTTCGCATTCAGGTCATTGTATATGTGATTAATCTCAGTGGATGCCTTTTGTTGGTTGACCATCAGCTGCTGCATGAGACTCTTCAACTCGTCTTGAGATGGAGACACGGAAGTAGCTTGTTGCGGTGCGGTGAATTGAGTGGTTTGTTGTTGGTTTCCCCCTTGGAACCGATTCTGATTCGGGATGAACTGCTTCCCTTGAGTGTTGCTGGAGTAGAACTTCTTAAATCCTTGACCATGTGGGCTCTGAAAAGTGCCAGAGGCACGACCCGATGATCAAATCACCAACCGAACCACTGACCACGGCCACCATCGCCTACCCATTCATGCGATGGCGATGGACATCATTGGCCCATTCCCAAAATCAAGGCAAAAGAGGTTCGTCATCATAATCACCGACTATTTCACCAAGTGGGCCGAGGCCTACGCCTCTATCCGGGCAAACAATGTTAAGAACTTTGTCTGGAAGTTTCTCATATGCCGCCACGGACTCCCTTACGAGAAAATCGCTAACAACGGTTCTCAGTTCATTTTTAACACGTTCGAAGAATTCTGCTCGAAGTGGGCTATACGCCTTAACAAGTCAACCCCGAGATACCCCCTGGGTAACGGCCAGGCTGAAGCAACCAATAAGGCAATCATCTCCGAGCTTAAAAAGCGACTCGGCGACAAAAAGGGAGTTTGGGCGGACGAACTCGACGGCGTGCTCTGGGCACTCCGGACAACGCCAAGGGAGTTGATATATCATGGTTTTTACCGGTTTTTATATCATGATACATGTCCGTTTTATTGAGTCTGTTGGTGTTTTCGAGTCTTTTATGTTTTATATTAGGTACAAGGATGTTTGGACTCAGTTGGTGTTTACTGGAGCAATTTGGAGCATAACGGAATGAGCGGTCAAAGTGGCAAATTCGGAGTCAACATTCAGAGTCAATGTCGAGCGACAAGGATGTTGGTGTCGCTCGACACCAAAGATTTGCAAGCGTCGAGCGACAGACTTTATGGTGGCGCTCGACACGACGTCCGCAGAAGCCCAAAACTGTAGTTTTAGAAGATTTCCGATTTTGCGCCAGAAAGCCCAGATGTTTGCAATTGTTTAGGTTTGTAGCCAAGACGTGTTTGTAACCTATATATAGGTGTTTTAAGCCATTGTTTAGGTTTATGCTTTATTTTACTTAGAGATTTTTATACTCGGGATTTATTATTCATGTCTATGTCTGAGTAATTCCCTAGTTAGGTTTTAGGGATTTTTCAAAGGTCAATGAAGGGTTGTTTATTTATTTACTTTTCGGATTTTGCATCATATTTATTATTCTTCACCTTGATTGCTTTGAATTCTGATTTAGGCCTGAATTAGATATCCTAGGTTGTTTAATGATGAGACATCATTATGGAATTGCCTGAATTGAATCATAGGTGAGCAGAGATTCGATTCGCAACGACAGTTGGCTTTGAATCTCTGTGAACAATCGAACCTGATTTTATTGCTTGTTTAGATCAATCTGATTTCACAACGACAGTTGGTTGTCTAGGGTTTAAACATAGATAGTATTTGCAATGACAGTTGATTTACTTTACAACAGTGTTTTGAGTTCTAGAATTGCACTTCATCAATCCCATAAGTAAATTTATTATTTAATTTAGATTTATTCCTGCGAA
The DNA here is from genome assembly GCA_963576765.1 of Draba incana. Lineage (NCBI taxonomy): Eukaryota > Viridiplantae > Streptophyta > Magnoliopsida > Brassicales > Brassicaceae > Draba > Draba incana. Next base: position 27,731,148 of record OY755214.1, on the reverse strand, counting down.
TTCATTCACTTCTGATTTACTGTTTTCTGCAATTTATTTACAATCTTATTTGCTTAGCTTAGTCCGAAAGTTTTAATCTATTGTGCAACTGATTCCCTGTGGATTCGATACCCCAAGTACTACAAGCGATCTCTTAATTGAGAGAGTAGGACAAAGGGAAATTTGTCCATAGCATTGGCTAAGGACACTTCCACCTGGATCTCTTACTACATGGGAAGACACGAAAATGCTTTCTTAAGCAATTTCTTCGATGATGCGAAGTCCGAGGATCTCAGGTACAAGATTACAAACTTTAAGCAAGGTGATTGTGAAGCGTTCAAGGCTGCCTGGAACAGATTCAAGGGTTACAAGAGGGACTGTCCACACCATGGATTCAACGAGGTTCAGCTGTTGAGCATTTTCTTCAGGGGAATAGCAGTGTCGTATGCTGTGAGCTTAGATGCTGCAAGCAGAAGAGATTTCAACACGAACTCTCTAGAAGCTGCTTTACGGTTGATCGAGAACCTAGCTAACAACAACAGTACAAAGAATCTAGATTTCGAGAGGAGCCACGTTGGGAAGAACATAAATGGAAGTCAACTCGCAAAGGTTTCCAAGAAGCTGGACACAATGACTAGTCTCCTAGCAAGAAAAAAGACGGTTCAGTTTGCTCAGGAAGTTGAGACATTCGACCCAAAGATGTGAACTACGTAAATGGTTTAGGGTATCAGAGATTCAATAGTCAAGGGTACGGTCCTTTGGCTTATCAGAAGCCCTTCCAGAACAATTATCAGAGAGACAACGGATCCTCGTCCTATCAGAAACCTCCTCCTCCTTCAACAGAGAGTAAAGTGGAAGCTATGGTTGAGCGACTTTTGGAAGGACAGCCGAAGATGACAGTGGACTTTAACAGAAAACTGGAAACCATTTACATTGACTTGAATGGAAAGATCGAGTCTTTGAACATCCATGTTAAGAAGCTCGATACTCAAGTAGCACAGACCAGTGAATCAGTGAAGAGGCATCACCCTAACATGCTCAATTTGAAGTCTAGAACAGAGAAGAACTGGGCTACAAAGCGAATCGACAGGTTTTCGGAAGAAGAAGAAGCTGCAATTTTCGGAACAGAGTCCCTGTCGATCGACACGATATGAGTGTCGATTGACACTAAGGAAAAATCTACGTCGATCGACGAAGATTTTCGTGTCGATTGACAGAAGGCAGAATCAACCATCGAGCGACGGGCTGGCAGTGTCGCTCGACACCAGTCCCAGATTCGTCCAAACTCTGTGAAATCTTCTGTTTGCACACTCGAACGCGTCTACAAGTCTCCACTCCCATATCCAAGAGAGTCTGTGCAGCCTTGCGAGCCAGCCAGTAGTGGACACAGTGAGAACGAGCCAAAAGCAATTGAGAAACTAGTCCTCAGGGAATTGATCAAGAGGGACAGTCCGTGGCAATTCATTGTTCCATGTTCGATTAATGGAATGGAATTAGAAGGCACTCTCTTGGACACTGGAGCTAATGTGAACGTCATATCTCATGATGTTGTGAAGAAGCTGGGAATCTCAAATATCAAGTCTTCAAATGCTCTTGTTGGCCTCATTGATACTTCTTCAGTAGTTTTTGCAGGCTTCATTCCTTATCTTAAGATTCGGATAGGGGATTGTCTTGTGCCAGCTGACTTCCACATCATAGAGACCACTAAGCCAATGGTTCTCGGCTCATCCTTCCTTAATACTGTTGGAGCTGTCTTGGATTTCCCGAATCAGCGAATATCCTTCACGAGGATCAACAAGGAAGTCTTCTACCCATCAGTCCTTATGGATGACTATTCTTGCTGGACAGTAGTAAAAGGGGAAAAGCTAGATCATATAAGTCCACATCTCCCAACCCCGAACATTCCTTAGCTCAAAGGTACGCACTTCCTGTTCTTAATTCCGAACCTCTTCATCAAAATTTAATAGTTGAAAAAGTTGTTACGCGTTCATGCAAGCAACAAGTTTCTCGCAGAATGCTTGGTTTTTCTTCTGATGAATGTATAGGAATTCCTAAGGAGTGCAAAGAAGAGAAGGAAGGACATAGGAAATGGAAGAAAGCTTCAAAGTGATTTTCCAAATTCCGGATCATCATCCCTTCAGACTTGAAGGAGAAGGGAGAAGAAGTCCTTCAACAAATGCTGCAGAATACGATGAAACTTTTCCTAGGAATAGTTTCTGATAAGTCTGAGGGAGCTGTCACGAAGGTTTGATTGAAGAACAAAGCTGCAACCATCTTAGAGGATAAGGGAGGTACAACACTTTCCAAAGATCTACAAAAGTCCTGAAAGTCCTAACACGGTCAAGCTAATGACTAAAAACAAGCGCTAAGTGGGAGGCAACCCACTTGTGAGTCTACTAACTCTTTCTTTTATTTTATTTTTATTTCTTTTTCAATTTTATGTTTGGTTTTCGTTTTTGTTTTGATTTTCATGAAAATAAACGTTCAAATGCAAGTGAGAGTGAACATCAGACTGTGGTGTCGAGCGACGCCATATCCAGTGTCGCTCGATTCCAGGGGAAATCATCTGTCGATCGACACTAAGATCGTGTCGCTCGACACGACCCCCAGGTACCACATTCTCATTCGATTTTCATTCGTTTCGTTGTCTGTTTATTTTATTTAGCCAATCTTGGGCTTAATAACACTGGGGACAGTGTTGTTTAAGTCTGGGAGAGGTAGTCGCTGACTTTTGTGTTTTCTTTTGAAGTTTTTGAGTCAATTTTAAAATTTTTAGAGTCAAAACCTCCTTTAGACTTGCTTTAAACAACACTCAAGGACCATTTCCAATGCAAGTTGGCTGGTTTTACTTAGGTGGGTAACTGGGAACAGATCGGTTTAACAGAGCGAGTTCAGACTTCTGGAGAACGCCAGAAACGATGTTGCAGACCCCGCCCCTAATAAACTCTAATTTCTCGTCTTGGGCGTTGGTAATCGCGGGACTTGATTCCTCTTTCAGCACTAGCAAGGTGAGGATAAGCTCCCTTAGTTTTCTCTTCACAGAGTAGAAACATCTAAAAAATAAATTTATCAGAAAAGTTGAGAACAAAGTCTTAGATAGAAAAGCGTAAAGATACTCGTGACCCTGTCTTCTCACAAGAAACAACAATAATGAGCGCTATTCTAAGCAAACATAGTGATAAGCTGAATCATATGGAACCATGCAAATGAACAAAATTAACTAAGGGAAACTAGAAAGGGAGCAGTGCAGAAAAGTGTTCAAGTAAGGGAAAGAATCTATAATGTCCTGCGATCGATATTCCCTCGATGAGACCGCACCTAAATGACTAAAGGGGTTTGCAGCTAAAGAGTCTGAGTTTCTCTAAGGGGTTTGGATTCAATCTGAAGAACTGCTAAGCTTCTAGGAAAACATCGAAGTATTACCGTTGACTTTGCAAGGTATGTGGTTCCTAAAGGGGTGAGTACTCTGTTTTGCTTAGGGTCAAGCAAAAGGCTAAGTCTGGGGGAGTTGATATGTCATGGTTTTTACCGGTTTTTATATTATGATTTATGTCTGTTTTATTGAGTCTGTTGGTGTTTTCGAGTCTTTTATGTTTTATATTAGGTACAAGGACGTTTGGACTCAGTTGGTGTTTACTGGAGCAATTTTAAGTATAACGGAATGAGCGGTCAAAGTGGCAAATTCGGAGTCAATATTCAGAGTCAGTGTCGAGCGACAAGGATGTTGGTGTCGCTCGACACCAAAGATGTGCAAGCGTCGAGCGACAGAATTTATGGTGTTGCTCGACACGACGTCCGCAAAAGCCCAAAACTCAAGTTTTAGAAGATTTTCTATTTTGCGCCAGAAAGCCCAGATGTTTGCAATTGGGCCCAAGACGTGTTTGTAACCTATATATAGGGGTTTCAGGCATTGTTTAGGTTTATGCTTTATTTTACTTAGACATTTTTATACTAGGGATTTATTATTCATGTCTATGTCTGAGTAATTCCCTAGTTAGGTTTTAGGGATTTTTCAAAGGTCAATGAAGGGTTGTTTATTTATTTACTTTTGGGATTTTGCATCATATTTATTATTCTTCACCTTGATTGCTTTGAATACTGATTTAGGCCTGAATTAGATATCCTAGGTTGTTTAATAGATGAGACATCATTATTGAATTGCCTGAATTAAATCATAGGTGAGTAGAGATTCGATTCGCAACGACAGTTGGCTTTGAATATCTGTGAACAATCGAACCTGATTTTATTGCTTGTTTAGATCAATCTGATTTCGCAACGACAGTTGGTTGTCTAGGGTTTGAACATAGATAGTATTTGCAACGACAGTTGATTTACTTTACAACAGTGTTTGGAGTTCTAGAATTGCACTTCATCAATCCCATAAGTAAATTTATTATTCAATTTGGATTTATTCCTGCGAATTCCCTAAAGCCTAGCGCTTGTCTCCCATTGATTTTAAAGCACTTCATTCACTTCTGATTTACTGTTTTCTGCAATTTATTTACAATCTTATTTGCTTAGCTTAGTCCAAAAGTTTTTATCTATTGTGCAACTGATTCCCTGTGGATTCGATACCTCAAGTACTACAAGCGATATCTTAATTGAGAGAGTAGGACAAAGGGAAATTTGACCATATCAGGAGTCGACAAGGCGAACGCTATTCTCCCTCGCATACGGGCTCGAGGCAATGGCCCCCACCGAGGCCGTCGTCCAGACTCTGCGCCGAGAGAAGATGCCAGAGAATCCACTCGCCAACAACGACGCGATCCTGGACAACCTAGACTACCTCGAGGAGGAACGCGACTCGGAGCTCCTCCGAATCTAGAATTACCAGCAGGCAAGTCCACAACCGCAGCTTCGACGTCGGCGATCTCGTTCTATGCCAGGTTTACGAGAACACAAGGGAAATTAACGCCGGGAAGCTCGGCGCCAACTGGGAGGGCCCTTACAGAGTCACATAGATTGTCCGACCATGAGTATACCGCCTCGAGACAATGGACGAAACGCCCATTCCCAAAGCATGGAACTCTCTCTCACTCAAGCGATATCACCACCAACCGCGCTTCCCGAGCGGACCAACCCGCTCTAACCACGTCACTTAACCGAGCACTACCTCTTTTTCAAAAAAAAAAAAAAAAAAAAAAAGGCGAGTACCCCGTACTCCTACTCGTTCCGAACGAGCTACCTATCTATCACTTGTAATCTGAACTACGTTTGGCTTGATCCCTATTTAACGGGTACGTAGGCAGCTTCCCCGGAAGTCCAGCCGTGATAATAAAAACCTTTTATGTACCTGTTCGGTTTTACGCTAACAAAACTAACCCTTAACTCTCCAAAAGCTCCGAGCAAAAATCTGTATCGATACCCCAGCCAAGTACTCAACCAAAAGAATACTCACCCGCATTTCTCATAAATGCAGTAGTGAAATAACCTACAAATTTCTTAATCGAAAGTTAACCCGAATAGGAATTTAAGCCGGGCCCAGACCCACATGTTTTCCTAGGAACGTCTAAGTAATCAGTAAGCCGAGTATCCTTGCAAACTTAGCCACGAGACGGAATTCGTCGTAAGCCAGGTTTCGACCTGCAGGCAAACCAATCCGACTGTCCAACATGCGAACCTGGTCGGATTCAAACAAATACGAACACGAAATGCCTGAGTATCATACTTAGCCGCATAAATAAAATCGATAAAGCAAACACAAAGACGTCCTCCTCGGGCCCGCTGTGCTTAAGCTAAAAAAACTTAACCGCATCAAGAGAAATTAAAATTTTTCATTTAGAAAACCCAAGGATCAGTTCCTCGCGGAAAACAAAGAGGGTCCATAATTACATCGAAATACGCCAGACGCCACACCCGGCTAGAGTGTAACGGAAAGAAAAGTCGGAAGCAAAATAATCAAAATTCCTAGGAGCTAAAAGAACGAGGACCCATATCCGTAAAGCTGCTCGAGCTCTGGAGAGCGCAATACTCGTTGAGCCGGATCCGTAATGCTGTCAGAACCCGGACGGAAGGAGGATCATGGGCTTTCACCGGCCACCAGCTCGCGTCCTGCTGCCTCGGTCGGTGCTTGTCCGGAAGAAGCAGCCTCGTTCGCCTCCCTGTAAACACATTCACCGGTCAGTCCCACCGATATGTAAAGGGAAAAGCATAACAGTGGGAAAAGCAATTTCAACTAACCTGGGATGACCCGTGTCCGGACCTCAATCTCCCTCACGAGACCGTCATATTTGGCCTGAGTCCGGGCCCTATCCTCAGGAAGAATCACCACTCTGGTCGTCACCATCACATCCATATCGTCGAGCTGGGTCTTAACCTAGCTAGCTCGGCTAACAAGGCTCAGGTAGCTCCTCTGCTCGAGGAAATGTTCTCGAGCCCTAGTAAGCAAAGCCTGCGCCAACCCAACAAGTTTTGTATAAGTCTGTTCGATGGCAGACCTAGCGCATGCACGTCCATAATCTCTCCTAGACGTGCACAGGCGGGACTTTTGAGACCTGACATGCTCAACCAGCTTGGCATTGGCTCGCTCGACCACCCTAAGCCTCTCCAATTCTGCCGATGGACCACCGTGAGCCCTCAATGACTCATTCTCCCTTATCAAGGAGGCTTTGTCCTTCCTCAAGGACGTGTTTTCCCTCACGAGTTGGTCGATCCAACTCGAACAATCACCTCCTGTTGCTTCCAGCTCGGGGCTCACCGAAATCACGTTCCAAGCCGACGATTCGACTGGGACCGGAGCGACTGGGGCGCTCTTGTCCCCCAACCGTTTTCTCGAAACGATCCTAGTCACCCCCGGCGACCCACTAGGAACGCCATCTCGGCAATCAGGAACAGAATTTCCCCCCACATCGAGAGCAAAAGATCCGCTCAGCCCCGCCAAAGGATCTGCGTACAATCGTCGCGGCGACCGGGCTGGAACAACTGACCCGAAGAGGTGAAACCTGATCAAGCGTTACCGTAGCCACTTTCTTCCCACGAGCCCAGGAATTTGTCCTCTCGTAGGAGCGCCTCACCTCTTCAGAGCATTGTCGAGACAAGACAGCACCACCCATCCCAACAATATAGGCGGTCCTGGTCATTTATCGCTCGGAACCCGTGTGCCTCGGCTCGCTCAGAAGGCCACCTTTGAGACCAATAGCGACGGACTCCCCCGGGTCGGATGTGACGTATCTGCTCAAATACCCGAGAGGAATACCCTTGTCGTCACTTTCCTCCACTCGCCTAAGGCAGAAGGTTTGTGGAGGAGAAAGCTGGCCGAGATCTACCACAGCCGTCCTTCTCTCGATATCGCGAGATCCCGAGGCAAAACAAAAAGACAAACCAACGACCGGGCCAGCGCCGCCGGAGGCAGGCCTAGGCGTGGGAAAAGGGGAACTTACAACATTTACTCGATCGATTCTCCGACGGGTCCTACGGGCTGACGAACTGAAGATAAGGTTGGAAGAAGAGTCTTTAGAAGACATGATTTTGAAGGAGAGAAAGTCCGGGTGCGGAACCAAGGAGAAGAATTGGAAGCGAAGGAGATGGAGAGAAAAGAAGCTAAAGAAAATAAGGATGAAAGAAGGGACGACGCGATTTTATAGAAGGAAGCACGAAGAGCCGCATTAACTACAGTCGCAGAAACCGAGGTGACTCATGGCGAGGCAACGAATTGTTTCTTAGAACGGGGAACCCTAGCTACTTCCTATCGTCATGATTGACCCAGGAAACGAGGAGGCACGGGTCGGCCAAGCGGATCGACGCCAATAGTGGAAACCCTAATCTCCGGATAACCGCGGGAAAAGAAGAATCCACGTGTCGGCAGGAAGCAGTGTTCAGGCGCTGAGTTAGTACGTTCGGGAGCGCAAGGGCAATCTTATCAACCCGCACCAAAATCCGGAGAGGTTAACCTCGAAAACCGCAAAGGCAAGTCTTTTATATACGGTTCGACCTGGACAACCCGATCCGAGTGAACTAATATCGCTAGAAAACTCATCGAACTTGCTTAGTCTCCCTGCCCGTTCACCCGCAATCTTAACCAAGCTTTGGGAAGGCCAGACAAGTCGAAATTATCTCCCGACTAGGATAACAGGCCGCTCTCCGACCTGCTCACATAACGATCTTGATGAACTCGGCACGCTCGATCCATCGACTTCGGGGGGGGGGGGGGGGGGGGGGGGGTCTACTGTTACACTTGGATATGGCCTAAGGCAAATCCTGCTCTCGACTCAGCAAGCTCGAAGGCCCAATTCTTCAAGAGGATAGGAGATAACTATGTATAGTTATCTTACAATTAATTAAGGGTTACTTTTGTGAGGTATATGGTTAGTTTTTAACCATATACACATTTACCCTAGATTGGAAGTCTTATATATAGTTGTATCACTCTTTGGGGGAAAACCCATGCTTTTTTGCTACATTTGGACAATAATACAATTCTATTCTGGTCTATCCTGCTCGGCTTAATCACCTCTTATTTAACCTGCTCGGAACACAATTGCCTGCTCTCCCGAAACAGCATACTTATGTATCCTGCTCTCACCTACCATCTAACTTACAAAGAATCTCGAACCTCCTTTACAAATTTAGTGTAGAACCCACTCTCCGAGTTCAACAGTTTTCTTCTTCGTCTTGCTCATCTTCTTGGTGGAACTTAGCAAAGGACAGAACAAGAACAACAACGGAATAACCGAAGTCAACATCACCAAAGTGAAATGGTACTGTAAAGTGTTTGAAGAACTTGGTTTATAAGAATAACTCTCTTATTAATGTTTAGAAAATAGCTCAAAACTAAAAACCCAAATTCTTAACCTTTGATCACAATTCAATCAAAGTTCTTAACTCTCTCTTGTTCTAAGATTGTCACAACTCAACAACCTTTTATAGCATTAGATTTCTTTTACTAATCCTATGATGAATAGAAAACTTCCTATTTCTATTCTAAGTAGAACAAGATAATTTCCATTAAGCATATCTTGTCATTAACCGACTTGTTAATGATATCTTGGGCTCTAAGCTATTGAAGCTTATTCAACATTTACCCCCTTAAGCTTCAACTCATTCTTGCTCAAGTCTTGAACTCCAATCAAGCTTTCCATCTCCTTGAACTTAACTATTGCTAAGGCCTTAGTCAAAATATCCGCCTTTTGCTCAACTCCGATTTGATCATTTCCAATGGTAACCACTAGTGCAAAAACCTCATCAAAATCTATGATGGATTCTTGTACATATCCTTTTACTACAAGCCGCCATTTGTTCTTCTTGATTGTACCTTCCGCATTCTTCTTGATTTTGAAAATCCACTTAAGACCAATAACTTTAACTTCAATTGGCTTGTCAATGTACGACCAAGTCTTGTTCTTGTTAATCGAATCAGTCTCCTCTAGACACGCCTTTTTCCATTCAATAGAGTCTTTCGCTTCATGATAACTCACCGGTTGACAACATGATCTTCTTAGCAAAGGTTGAATCTGAGGTAGATCAACTCCGAGCTGAGGTAGCTCACCTCCGTCTCGAGGCTCTTCATTTTTTTCTTCTACGATCCTTGAGTGTAAGCAAATCGTTTTTTCAATTTTTAGATTTGTCTTGTAAAGTCTATTAGGAGATCTCATTACATTTACCAAAAGTCTTCCATTCAAATCATGAAGGGTTAGGTACTCTTGTTTCATTCTCACATCACACCCGTCTTCCGTAGCTTGTCCGAAATTTAGGATGTTGCTCTTGAGTTGGGGAATATAATAAACTTCAGTTACAAGTGTGTGCTCATATGTTTTGCTTTGATATAGAATTGACCATTTCCCTTTTATCTCAACACACGAACCATCTCCAAACTTCACCTTTTCTGTGATATTCTCGTTGAGTTCGGAGAAATACGTCTTGATGCCGGTCATGTGGTTGCTTGCTCCATTATCAAGATGCCACACTCCCTCTTCTCCTTCTTTGGATTTGTAGTTCTTTGGTACGACCTTTTCTTCATTCAAGAACACAATTTCATGCATATAAAGTGCTATGTCGGCTTCTTCCATCTCCACTTTATGTGCTTCTTGTATCTTATGTGTTCTTTTAGAACATGCTAAAGCAAAGTGACCATGTTTGTCACATCTAAAACAAATCACTTTCAATCTATCCTTCTCTTTGGTTTGATTTAGATCGGTTTCATTTGTGCGTTGTCCTGAGTCAAATCTACCTCTGCCTCTACCTCTATATCCTGTGCCTCCTCTTCCACGTCCTCTCCCTCGATAACCTGAATAAGTCTCGTCCGAATTTGCAAACATCAGTTCGCCTTGTATATTCTCATGATTCTCCTCATCAAGAATCCGCTCTTCATAGGCAATGAGTCTTCCTATGATATCGTAAAAGTCGATTGTGTTCAAGTCTAGAACTTGTTCTAGTGAGGCTATGATATGGATGAACTTGCTTCTTGGTAAGCTATTGAGAAACTTCTTTACGAGTTTGGATTCCTCAATAGTTTGACCAAGGGTAGATAATCTTGATGCTAGCTCCGATAACTTTCCCACAAAGTTATCAATTGTTCTAAGATTGTCACAACTCAACAACCTTTTATAGCATTAGAACCTTTACTAATTCTATGATGAATAAAAAACTTTCTGTTTTTATTCTAAGTAGAACAAGATTATTTCCATTAAGTCTATCTTGTCATTAACCGACTTGTTAATGATATCTTGGGCTCTAAGCTATTGAAGCTTATCCAACATACTATTTGTAGGTAACTGAAATTTGGTAGCAGTTGACTGTAGAATTTGTGATAACCGGTTTAAGATGTGATCCGGTTAAGATTCTTAATGTGCGGTTTATTGACGAGCGGTGCGATTAGGATTTTGCAACAGATTGGTGCTTCTGCTGATGCTGAGAAGGCTAAGGATAGTATTGGAATACGTTCTGGTAAAGGTAAAATGAGGAATCGTAAATACATTTCTGGTTGATTGTTTATGGAAATGAGGGTGCTAAGTTAGTGAAATCGTTTAGGAATATTCTTGGAATTGATTTATGTCATGTTGAGAAGTTGAGTTTGCTTAAAATTGCTGCTAACTTGAATGTGATGTTGAAGCTTAATCCTTACGCTAAAACTGCTAAAAGGATGTCTTTGTTGGCTGAAGCTGAGAGAGTCAAGTCCAAAAAGGAGAAGCTTGAGAGGAAGAGAAAACCCGTCTCAAAGGTATAAATCTTTCGTAGATAAAAACTTCAATTTTATGTTACTTTAAATCAAGTAGCTCAACATTTTAGTTCTATTAGTATACGACGTGCTTAATACTTCGTCAAGTATACAATATAGAATGGTAAGTCGTCTCCTACAAAACTAGAACTTACTTAAAAAAGAAGTATTTGGATTAGAAATGTCCACTACCTTTTATATATTGTATTTGAAATTCTTATATTATAGGCTTAGCATATTAGATGCTTGGTAGGACTTGTTCTTTGATGATAATTTGAAACAACAAATCCAGCAGCTTTTTTATATATATACAGGTCAATAGTGATACTTGAAACACATTTTCAACCTGAAAGAAAAACCAAATGAGAAACAAGTGGCTTCTCTTGTTTGTCTTGTTCCTCTCCTCCTTGTTGGTGGAACTAAGCAGAGGACAGAACAACAGAAGAACGGAAGTAAATGTGGGTGTTGTAGCAGATGTTGGGATAATGCATTCGGAGATTGAAATGCTCTCACTACAAGAAAACACTGATTTAGCGTCGGCATATTTCGATGCTAATTCGACGCTAAAACCACTTAGAGTCGATTTAGCATCGAAATAAATTTCGACGCTAAATCGTAGACGCTAATTCACTTTCGACGCTATTTTAGCGTCGCACTTCATTTCGACGCTAATTCGACGCTAAATTAGCGTCGAAAATTCGACACTACTCCGACACAATATTTCGACGCTAATTCAACACGACATAAGCATCGATTTAGCGTCGAATGATAACATTTAAAAAAAAAATGAAAATATTATAAAATATAATAAAAATTAAACATATTATAAAATAAAATTATCCGATACAAATGAAATTAAAACGCTAATTCGACGGCGGTTGTTGGGTCCTTAGGTTGATGACATCTTCTCGTATCATTTCTTCGGATTCTTGTTCGAACTGCGTTTGACCGAGAGGTGTAGGAGGCGGTGGAGGACGATGTATGCCTTGCAAGGCATTGGCTAATGTCGGTTATCCACTGCAATGATGTCAAAGAGACTGGTCAATGTCGAGAGACCAGTCCTCAGCTCCGCTTGTTCCGTCTTTAGCTGCGCAATCTCAGCATTAGCAGCTTCCAACTGAGCGGTCAAACGCGGCTGAGACGAACCCGGAGAGTAAGAATATTGAGAAGACGAACAAGCTGCCGGGACATCCTTGATGGATCCAACACCCATCGTTCATCCTTTCTTCTTCGGTGCAACCTATAAAATAAAAGTGTTATACAATAAAATTATAATAAAAAATGAGTTATAATATAATATAAGAACCTAGTAAATTACCTCCTCGTAAAGTCTATCGAAATCTTCGAGACCCATCGTAGACTGGACAGACTTATCTAGCTCTGCCAGTCGTGCATTGTACGCGTTGAACGTTTGTTCCGCTTAAGCGGTAACAAACGTCCCATCCTTCCTCCGATGAGTTTTCTCCATCACTCTAACCATCGGAGGAAGATCACCGCCATCAGCCTGTTAAACAAAAATAAACATAGATAAAAATGAAATATATAATAAATAAATATTGAAAATATAAATAATCAAATAAATTAATTTAATTCAAATATTACCATATCCAGTCGTATTGTGGCGTATGATGATTGACCCGCACAATGCTTTGACGGTCCATCTCCTTCGGCCACCGGCGTGAGACGGGCTGCAGAACACTTTCCCGATTTAACCACCGATTGGGGATCCTCCCAAAACTGCACTAGACCCGACCAAACATAGGGATCCATCCCGATCGGCTTCGCCTCATCGCCTTTCTTGCTCCACGCTTTCTTCAAGTTAGTGACGTAACCGTTGAGACGCTTTAGCGCCTTCTGCTCGAACGCCGCTCGCACGTCGAAAGTATGAGGTTCCTCCCAATGCCACCCTTGCTACAAAAATACGAATAATGTTATGAATATATTTAAAATCAAATAATTTAATAAATAAAAGTAAATAATATTAAATGACTTACCGCCCATGACTCGAACCAAATATCCCGAACATGCTGCGGCGTCTGGCTCCAATTAGCATGCGACATAGTGAAGTGGGCTCTGATTGCCTTGGTGACCGAACGCGAAACCTTGGTATCGCTAAACCTATTAAACAAAATATTAAAATGTTAATAATTTAATTATAACTTGTATTTAAAAATTAATTACCCAAAACAAATTTAATTAGTAATATTACAAAAAATTAAATCATACCATAATGTACCAGGAGGCCTCATCGAATGGAAAACCCTACCCCGTGTCTCACGTCCAGGTTGGCGGAGAAGCTGAGAAATCCGCATCATAAGAGGCGCGTTTGCCCGTGGAGGGGCCTCAGTGTGCTCATCGGGATCAACAGCTTCGTCTTCTTCTGGCTCTGGCTGAGGCGGTGGCGGAGCTCGTGGACGATAGTTCGCAGCCTGCGAACCCGACCCCGATCCTGATCCGGATCCGCGACGACCATCGGATCCGGGAATCGTATCATCCTCGCCAAATAACTGTCGTATGAAGGAGGAGGAGGTCGATCCGCCTATAAAATAAAACAAATTTAATAAATTAAAAATGTAAAATATAAATTGATAAATAAATTAAAAACTTGTAAAATAAGTTGATAGAACAATTCATCGATTCTTAAATTTTATATATAATATATGAATACAAACACATAAATCCATAAATTTAACATTTAGGAAATAATTTTATATTTTCGAAAATTAACTTGTAAATTCGTTATTTATTTTAAATTCAAAAAACTCTTAAATTTGTTTGATTTGACTTTACATAAATAAATTTCATAAAATCTAAATTCAATTCCATAAGTTATCAAATCTAAATTCAAATCTATAACTTATCAAATCTAAATTCAAATCTATAACTTATCAAATCTAAATTCAATTCCATAACTTATCAAATCTAAATTCAATTCCTTTTCCTAAAATCTATTTCCTACATTTTTCCTAAAATCTATTTCATATCAAATTTCCTAAAATCTATTTACTACATATTTCCTAAATCCATTTTCTAAAATCTATTTGATATCAAATTCCATTACTAATATATATAACAAATTACTAATATATATACCAAAAATTTATAAAAAAAAAAAAAAAAATTTTACCATTTGATCGGCGAGAGAGAGAGAGAGAGAGCGGCGGAGAGAAGCGAGGCGGAGAGAGAGGAGAAGGATTCGGCGGAGAGAGAGCGGCGGAGAGGAGAGAGGCGGAGGGAGTGGAGAAGGCTTCGGCGGAGAGAGAGGAGATGGAGAGGCGGCGGAGAGAGAGAGAGAGGCGGAGGGACAAGTCTCTTCGGCGGAGATGGAGAGGAGATGTAGAGGGAGAGGCGGCGGAGAGAGAGAGAGAGAGGCGGAGGGAGAAGTCTTCGGCGGAGAGAGAGAGGTGGAGAGACAAAATTGCAGAAACTGGAGAGGAGAAGGGATTTCTCCGTTATAAAATCCGTGATACGACGCTAATCCGACGCTAAATAATTTTGATTTCCCACGCAGAATAAATGTTTACCGCCGATTAGATCCAAAAAGTTTTGATTTAGCGTCGAATTAGCGTCGCACTGCGAACCAATTCGACGCTAATTCGACGCTAAATCAAAATTAATTCGGTTTACCGCCATTGGTTTAGCCAAATTAATTCAATATAGCATCGGTTTTGCGTCGGATCAAATTAATTTGATGCGTTTAACACTCGTTACCCTAAACCCCAAATGTAAAATTTGTTTCAGTTAGCGTCGAATTAGCATCGATTCGACGCTAATTCGATGCCAATAGCGTCGAATTGATGCTAATTCGACGCTAACTAAAACAAATTTTACGTTTGGGGTTTAGGGTAACGAAACCGCCACTGGTACGAAAACTATCTTAGCCATTTCAATCTTTGATATAACAGAATAATTTTAAATTTTGAAATTTGAAATTACATATTTGGTTCATATAGGGTTAGGATTATATATGTAAACCTATATAGTTTGTTGAAATAGAAGTCCTTACATGCGTTTGTAACATCGAATTATAAAAACATACTAATTTGTTCGCAATTAAATGTTCGAATATAGATAACATTGTAGCTTCACTCTGAATCGTCGACGTTAAATCTTTTATTGTTTATACCATAAACCTTAAACGTAAAATTTGTTTAATTTAGCGTCGAATTAGCATCAAATTCGTACATATTTCCTAAAATCTATTTCCTACATATTTCCTAAATCCATTTCATTACAAATTTATAACAAATATATAACAAAATGTACATATTGATATTTCATTACTAATATATAAAATAAAATTAACATAAATAAAAAATATTCATTTAGCGTCGAATTAGCGTCAAATTCATGTGATTTCGCTGCTAATTCGACGCTAAATTAAACAAATTTTATGTTTAGGGTTTAGGGTAAAGAAACTTTCTTACCCATTTAAAGATTTTATGTTCACAACATATAACGATAACAATCACATGAATTCGATAACAATCTTACATCGAATTAATTAGTGTCGACCGGAATAAGTTTTTTTAAAAAATTAAAAATATTCATAAATAATAATATTCTAAAAAATTAAAAATATTCGGAAAAATAAATACAAATGAAATAAAAACACTAATATATGCTTCACTCTGAATCGTCATTTGAGGTGTCGTCATCCTCATCGGTACTTTCTCCACTCTCGTTTGCGAACTCGTCTTCGGGGTTTTCTGCATCGGTAGCATCCGGAAGTATTTCAGCTTCTCGATTTTGCGGATCTATAAGAATGATGTTGTCTATATCTTCTTTTGGAGTTATTAGATCCACGGCAGTTTCATTTTGCATAGGAGCGTCGTCGGATTCAACTATCATTCCTCTGGGTGCTATTTTAAGCACAGATAACCATGGAATCCCTGTTTTTCTGACACGTGGATATGGAATGAAACATACTTGACCCGCTTGTGATGCAAGGACAAATGGATCATACTTTCCATAAGAACTCGATCCATTAACATCGATGACACCAAACTTTCCTACTCGAACCCCTCGCCCGACAACTGGATCAAACCACTCGCATTTGAAAAGGGTGCACTTTAAGTTAACCAAACCAGGGAATTGCACTTGAATAATGTCTTGTATAATGCCATAAAAATCCATGTCCCCGGCTCGAACTACCACACCATAGTTCCCAGTTGCTCTATTTTTGCTACGTTTGAACGTATGAAACACATAACCTCGTGTAAAATACATTGGAGATGACGTAACTTTCCCCAACGGACCTTGGATCAACTCTCTAAACCATACAGGGTATGACGTGTCTCCATAATCAACCTGGCAAATACAGATTACACATTGTAAATATAGTAGTATATACACAAATTGTATATATTATTTTGTGTTTAACTTATATACCTGAGTCCTCAACCATTTAGCAAAGTGTAGATCTTTACGTTTTTCAATCTCACCGGCGGATGCATTTGGGAAAGCCTCGTTAACGTGGCGAATGAATTCACTAATAGAAAATATGGTTATAACAAATGTTCCAAAGCATATATAAGTATGAAAATAACCCTTTTGACCTCAATCTATATTTGGTAATTATAATATGTACCTCAGAAATGGGCTAACTTCGTCGCATTGTAAGAGAATATACGTGTGTGCACAATTGTAGTCTTCGTGCGAGGACCAGTCTTGTTCTCTTGTGATTCCGGCATGCCTACCAACTGCACAGAATATATCTGGGACATCTGAAATTGGATATGATTATGCGATGCCACCATCGTCGTACCTACGTGGAGCTCTTTTTCGTGTCCGGACAGTTGGAGGGAAGTAATATGAGCTGAAATGAGAGGTTTCATCGGTTAAACTTCCCGCAACAATTGATCCCTCAACCCTAGCCAGGTTTTTTGCCTTTCCTTTTAAGTGTTTCATAAATCTCTCGAAAGGATACATCCAACGAAATTGAACGGACCCTCCTAAATCGGCTTCGTGAGGAAGATGGATAGGAAGATGCTCCATCACATCAAAGAAAGATGGAGGGAATATATTCTCTAAGTTGCACAACAATATTGCGATGTTATTGTTTAGTTGTTGAATTCCATCCTGAGTCAGAGTTCGCACACACAGATCTCGAAAAAATGCACCAACACCTAAACCCAAAATCCAATATCAACCAAAACACAAATGTAATTTTCCACACATAATTTGTTTAGATATTTAAATATCGTCATAGAAAATATACCTGCAAGTGATTCATGCACGTTTGTTGGCAAAAGTTCTGCAAAGGCGAAAGACAATAATCTCTGCATAAACACATGAGAATCATGACTCTTCATACCAGAAATTTTTTTCCCTTGCTCCACAGACTTAGAGAGTTTTGACACGTATCCATCTGGGAACTTAACTTCGGTGGAAACCCAGTTGAAGAATGTTGGTTTGCCTTCGCTTGACAATCTAAAGCTAGGCACTGGAGGTCTCCCATCTCCCGTGAGATGTAACTCAACTCTAGAGCATATAAGAGACAAATCCAGTCTAGACTTCAAGTTGTCTTAAGGTTTGAAAATTGGAACCATATAAGAATGTCACAAATCAGTCACAAGGGTAGGTAGGCGTCATATATATGAGGCAAAAATAGTGGTAAATTTGTGACTGATTTGTGACATTCTTATATGGTTCCAATTTTCAAACCTTAAAACCCTGGATAGTCACTAATCAGTGGTAAATTTGTGACGAATTTCTAACGCTGTGTTAAGAAACCCTAAACCCTAAAAAAGCGTCACAAAATCGTCACAAATTTACCACTGATTAGTGACAGTAGGGGGTTTTAAGGTTTCAAAACTAGAACTATATTTGAACGTCACAAATCAGTCACAAATCAGTGACTCCCCCAGCGGCGTCGCTAATTTGTGACTGATATGTTTGTAACCAATGTGTCACAAATTTGTGACGACTGTTTTCGGTTTAAATCAGTCGCTAATTAGTGACTGATATGTGACTAGACTAAAACCTTCCCACATGTGTCGCAAATCAGTCACTAATTGGTGACGCCTTTACGACTAGAAATATTAGTCGCAAATTTGCGACGAATTTGCGACTAATATTTCATGAGTCGCAAAGGTGTCTCAAGTTAGTCGCAAATATTAGTGACTGATTTTGCAGTCACAAACCGCAGTCACTTATGGACTGTTGTCTTGTAGTGATACATCTGATTTGTGTCCAATCTTGCCACACTTGTGGTACTTTCCTTTGAACTTCTGTCCTGGTTTTGTAACCCTCTTGAAGTTTGTTGATGATGTCGGTTTGAGGGACTTTTGCGGAGATATCCGTTTCCCTTTACCCTTGCTCTTGTCCTTAGCCACATTGACATTGTGTTCCTCTGGAGGAGAGAAATTAGCACGGTTCTTGTCTTCTATTTGGAGCCTCATGATGACATCTGAGAGAGACATATGCTTCTTCTTGTGCTTGAGATAGTTCTTGAAGCTTAGCCAACTCGGGGGAAGTTTCTCAATGAAACAATTGACAGTGAAGATCTCACAGATTTGCATTCCCTCGCTCGCTATCTCATGGCACAGCAAAATCAATGCATCGACTTGTTCCATGATGGGCTTGGAGTCCACCATGTTGAAGTCTAGAAACTTCGCGACAGCAAATTTCTGACAACCAGCATCGTCAGTCTTATACTTCTTCTCCAAGGCCATCCAGAGTTTCTTAGAGGTTCGTGCTTCCTGATTGTATACTTGATACAGTGGATCAATGAGGCGGCCTAATTAAGATCCAACCTCTACACACAAAGTCTGCATGTTTCCATGCATCAACAGCACAAGAAGATGAGCATCTTTGTTTCCAAATGAAATGATCGCTGGATCCTCCTTCAGAAACTTCTCACAGTTTAAGTTACTCATGTAGAAGAGCATCTTGTTTTGCCATGTTTTAAAGCCTTTGCCGTCAAATATTTCCGGCATTAACCCATGCGCCATGGCTACAGGTAATTGAGACATCATCTGATAGTTGTCTTGGGGAACACTCGCCTGGAGACGAACTCCAAACAGATCCATCAGATGGACTTTTCCCAGTCATATCGACATCACCATCATTCGCCATCTGTTAACAGAAAAACAGAATGATATCAGAATGTGATAATTGTTTCGCAAACTTGCTTAAAGAAAGCGTTCGCGGAAACAGAACGAAGTGAGTGAAAAAACGTTAAAACGTTCGTAAAAGAAAACCGATTTGCGGAAAATTTTTAAAAACTAATCGCAAATCCTTGAAAACTTCAGAAACGTTTCGCGGAAATGGAAAAACAAATCGCAAACTTCGTAGAAAGATTTTGAAAGAAAAAAAACTTTATAGAAAACGATTTCGCAGAAACGGTAAACGAATTGCGAACAGAATTCGGCAAATTCTCAATCTGTCTAAGCGATAAGCGAAGAACGGATTTTTCGAATTAAGATTGTAGGAACCGCGAAAACCGAATTGAGATTGCTCTCTTTCCTAAATTCGAAAAATCGCCCGTAATGAGACGGTTTGATACGATTACGAAAAAACCGTAAAGAAAAACGATTTCGCAACACTCAAAATCGTAATTTGACGAACAGATATCTATGAATACTCTCGAGACTTACATTGTGGAGGATCGAAGTTTTTCTGGGTTAAGAAAAATTCGCAAAGAAAGAGATTCAAGAAGACGATGATGCGCGCCAGATTTTAAAGAATCGACCGGGTGCAATTTGGACTCGCGGTTGTTTGGTTAACATGAACCGACCGGTTGCGATTTTGAGTCTCGATTGTTCGGCTATCATGAACCGAATGGATGCGATTATTCGGTTAAATTTTTAATAAAAATTTTCCCCAAAAAGAATAGTCTTTATTTAATGGACCTTCGGTTCAATTGACCAAACCTAAACCCAAACCCAAACCCAAACCCAAACCCGAGCCCGGCCCGGCTCGGTTTGGTTCGGCAGTGGTGGTGCGCGCGTGGTATCCTTGTGTCTCTCCATGTGTGGGTGTTATGCTTTGAACATAAGTTTATCTTAAACTCTTTATATACCCACTTGAAAAAGTTTCCCCAAAGGGATGTGAGACTTTTTACATACACACTTCAATCAACACCATTTGGGGCTTTTCCAATATGGCCCAAATCAATTTCTCATTCAAACTTTAACTCATTTTTACGTAAACCAAATGTCCAAACCAATGGCCCATTTGTTTAATAAAATTTAGTTCCAACAATCTCCCACATGAATAGAAATGACCTCTAAACATATGACGACTCCATAAACTCTAAGACTCTACTGATTAGACTAACTTATATGACTAGACAGACAGACATACTTTCGAGAGTATAACAAAAAATTACTGTATCTGAGTTGGTAGCAGTTTTTCAGCTTTGAACCACTCGTAGTTAGTAGCTGTCGGATTTACTTGGCCAGGAGGTGGACATGATGTCTTGAACCACCCAGATTTTGATGTAAACCTAGACAACAGCTAAGGATAGTATTGGAATTCGTTCTGTAAAGGTAAATTGAGGAATCGTAGATACATTTCTGGTTGATTGTTTATGGAACAGAGGGTGCTAAGTTAGTGAAAGCGTTGAGGAATTGATTTATGTCATGTTGAGAGGTTGAGTTTGCTTAAAATTGCTCCTGATGGTGGTCACTTGGGTCGTTTCGTTGTATGGACAAAATTGGCTTTCGAGAAGTTAGAATCGGTTTATGGATCATTTGAGAGGGATATGTTTCGCCTCGGGCCTCCGATTATCAATTCTGATGAGGTTGAGAGCGTTTGTTAGGCCGCTGATTAAGAAGGATGCAAATAGAAGAATCCTCTCAAGAACTTGAATGTGATGTTGAAGCTTAATCCTTACGCTAAAGCAGCGAGAAGGATGTCTTTCGAGAAGTTAGAATCGGTTTATGGATCGTTTGAGAAGCCATCAGAGATGAAGAAGGGATATGTACATATCAAAACATGTTTTGCCTCACGCTAAGATGGTAAATGCTGATCTTGCTAGGATCATTAATTCTGATGAGGTTCTTAAGAAGATTCTTCTTCATCACAACTCTATTTGCATCACAACTTGGCAACTAACCAAGTTGACAGCCCTATTCAGAGCGTTGCATGTTAAGCCGATTAAGAAGGATGCAAATGGAGTTGTGACGAAGAGGAGTCCTCTCAAGAACTTGAATGTGATGTTGAAGCTTAACCCTTACGCTAAAACTCTGAGAAGGATGTCTTTGTTGGCTCAAGCTGAGAGAGTGAAGTCCAAAAAGGGGAAGTTTGAGAGGAAGAGAAAACCTTTCTCTTGGAGATTAATTTCTTATGGTATTTTGCATTGGATGTGTCATTTTATATTTTAAATTTGTCTATCTTCATACTATGAGCTCGTATTGCATCATCTCTTTAGTCATTAGTGATTTGGTGATATAGGAAATATTACATAATTATTATTAGGGTTTTTTATGGGTTTAGCTTTATTCATAAACTATTTAAAGAGATTTTTATTTTTTGGTCGACAAACTATATAAAGAGATTGTAAGCCACTTTTTACAATTCATTCAGAACTTTTAAAAGAAAAACTTCTCTATCTCTTTGTCTCTCTTGTTACACAAGCTAATCTCTAGTTTGAGAATCTCTTCTACAATCGTAGATTCTCTGCTGGTTAGTGTTGAATCTGTGTTTTAGGAACATTGATTCTTGTCTCCATCGCGTAGTCGCACGATTCTCTGAAAATCATGCCCGAAACACGATCTATGGCGATTACCGAAGCCATGAAAGAAGTGGAAAATTCTTTGGGAGCACAGATTGACTCGATGCTTCAAAGAATTGACGCTTCAGAAGAAACTATGGCAAAGGAAAACGATAAACTCGATAAGCAAAAAGAGAAGCTCGATAAAAACATCGGTGATATGTTTGTTGTGATTAAATTGCTTTCTCCTCAAAACATTGATGCATCGGCAAGCACTTCTCACATGCTTTCCTCGACCTCCTAAGGTAAACCTGAACTAGGCAAAGGAAGATCTGGTCCTACTACCAATTATTCTGGAGGTACAAGATTGGCAAAGCTTGATTTTCCAAGGTTTGGTGGTGACAAACTTAAAGAATGGTTGTTTAAGGTCGAGCAGTTCTTTGCGATTGATCATACGCCGAAAGACCTCAAAGTAGGGCTTGCTTCGATCCACTTTGAAGATGAGACATCTACTTTCCATCAATCACTGATGCAAGGTGAGGGAGACCATAACGAGATACTTGATTGGAACACGTATAATAAATTGTTGCATGATCGATTTGAGGAAATTTTGGATGATCCAATTGCCGAGTTGAAGCACGTGCATGAAACTAATGGTATTATAGATTACCATGCTAAATTTGAGCTTATTAAAACACGAGTTACGTTCGCGAAAGGATACACAAATGCACATTCGTATGTTTGCTTTTGGGAAGGCTATATGAGCAAGCTCATCCGCGAACACCCCTGGACGGTCGAATTCTCGACAAAATTTTAGTCCCAAAGGGTTACAGAAAAATTTTAGTCTTAAAGAAAGACATTGAGATCAAAGAGTGATTTCCTGTAGCAATTGATAAACCAAAAGAACTACAGGTCCAGCCACAACGGTTTTTGATAAATGCGGAGATGGCTAAACGAAGGGCAGCTGGACTATGTTATTATTGTGATAAGAAATACACTCCGACTCACTTTCTCACGCATAAGAAGAAGCAACTGTTCATGATCGACACGGCAGACGAGGATGAGAACGAGTGTTGTGAGGAGCATACAGAGGATGAGATACCAGGGGATATTGCTCAGATTTTGGTCAATGCTGTTGCTGGGATTTCGAATTATAGAACTATGCGAGTTCGAGGCAATCATGGGAAGAGTGTGTTATTTATTTTGATCGATTCCGGTTCTACGCATAACTTCATGAACGCAAGCGTGGCTACCCAATTGGGTTGTAATTTGAAACCGGCGGGTAATTCACAAGTTTCTATTGCAGATGGTAGCAAAATTGTGGTTAGTGCGAAGATTGATCAATTTCAATGGCAATTTCAGACTACATCATTTCAAGCGGATTTTATGGTAATTCCACTAGGTGGGTGCGACATAGTGTTGGGTATCCAATGGTTGGAAACCTTAGGTCCTATAACTTGGCATTTTAAGAAGTTGGAGATGCAGTTTAAATGGAACTACAAGAGAGTTGTTCTTCATGGTATCAATCAAGGGTCGGTACGTGCAATAAAAGCAATGAAACTTAGCAAGTTGCAAGAGGCAGACATTCAGTTGTCTATGATTTTTGCTCAAGACGTTGTTGAAGCAGATTCATCAATGATTTGTTCTATTGACGTAGATTGTTCGATGCAACCTGTTGTGCCTGCTATAGATAATTTGCTTACAGAGTTTGATGATGTCTTTGCCGAACCTAATTCTCTACCTCCTTTTAGGGAGCATCATGATCACAAGATTCCATTAATGGAAGGATCTAATTTCGTCAACCAGCGGCCATATCATTATGCTTTATATCAGAAAAATGAAGTTGATAAGCTAGTACAGGATCTGCTACAGGTGGGTACAATTTAAACAAGCTCTAGTCCTTATGCGTCGCCAGTGGTTTTGGTCAAGAAGAAAGATGGTACTTGGAGGCTTTGCGTGGATTTTAGAGCATTGAATAGTATGACAATAAAAGATAGATTACCAATTCCTCTTATTGAAGACTTGATGGATGAACTTGGAGGATCACAAGTTTACTCTGAGATAGATTTGCGGGCAAGATATCATCAAGTGAGAATGGCCACTGACGATATACATAAAACCGCTTTCAAAACTCACAGCGAACATTATGAATATCTAGTTGATATATCATGGTTTTTACCCGATTTTAGCCATGATATAAGCGGGTTTTGTATTAGTATTTTTGGTATTTTTGTGTCTTTTGTAGTGTTTTGCAGGAAATGGTCATTTGGAGCTTAATGGTAACAGTTGAAGCATTTTGGACCATTTTGGAGCGGAAGAGATACAAGTGGATTCGAGACCTTTAAAAGGTCCCTGTCGATCGACATAGTGTATCCATTGTCGATCGACAGAAGTTTTTAAAGACGAAGAAAATATCCACAGAAGCTCATCCGTCGATCGACATGTTGTTTGTGTCGATCGACAGGCGCTCTGTAAACCTAATTTTACCACTTGTATAAATACTCTTTACACGATTTTATTCACTCCATCACTGTTTTATTAAGGAGGTAGAGAGAGAAAGAGATATTTTTGGAGAAACTTTGAGAAGATCTACATGTTCTTGAGATCCAAAGACTTCAAACCCTTTTGTATCATCTACTCTTACTTTTTAATGCAATCTTATTCAGTTAATATGATTTCATCATCTATTTCTGAGTAAATCACTTGTTAGGTTTTGGAGATTTCTTGGGTTATGACTAGAAATCATTGAAATTGCAGATCTGTTAAGGTTTATCCGTAGGTTCTTCATTTAAACTGTTATTAATGCTTGATTCTTGCTTGATCATCTCGAATCTTGATCTTAGGATTGTTGATTAGCCACGACAGTGGGATTAATAACCTGAACTAGTTTAAATGGGCAAAGTTACTTATTCGCAAAGAAATTTGGTTTAGGGACTTTGTGAACATATCGAGCTCGTACTAAATGCTTGTTTAGATTCGACGAATTCGCAAAGAAATTTGGGATTCGAGGATCTAAAGATAGATAGCCTTCGTAACGACAGTTAGCTGGCTATATTTTCGTGTTTGAGTTCTAGAACGGCACTTAATTGAACCTTGACAATTGCTTTATGTTGATTTCGAATCATTACCTAAAGAATTTCCATGACCTAACTTCCATCTCTTTGAGTACTTAATCAACCCATCTTTCGTTTACTTGTTTTACAAACTGTTTTTACGCTTACAATCGTTTTACTTAGCAAAATCTGAATACCGAGATTGATCGTGTATTCTAACTCCCTGTGGATTCGATCCTTAAATACTACGATGATCTCTTTGTTTGAGAGAGTGGTTCTAGGGTAAATTTGAGCCCGCATCAAATTTTGGCGCCGTTGCGGGGAGTTGAATTTACCGTTCAATTCAAGTTACTAAGATTTTGTTTAAGTTTTTATTTTTATTTTTGATACTTAACTTGCTCTTTTCTCTTGGTGTTTGTGTGTTTCAGGTTTATGCCAAATCGTATAACCAGGAGCAAACGAAACGAAGAGCTAGTGGATCTCAATCCTGAGATTGGAAAGTTAGAGCGAACAAACCGAGCAACGACAAGAGCAGCCAAGATGATCAACAACAGAGTAATCCTGCTACGCGGTGCAGATGGAACTATCACGGACCATCAAGGACGAAAGTATAATGCTGAGGGCCAGCGTATTGAGGACGATGGAACCGTGATAGAAGAGGAGCCACAACACGAGCCAGCTGAGCATGAGCGTACATTGAGAGAGCACTATAGGCCTCAGGAGTTCTACACCAACAGAGCCGCCATTAGACCTCCTTCCTTCCCTAGGAATGACTTCGAGCTAAAGCCGGCTTACTTCTCTTTGGTAGCTCAACGCCCATTCCATGGCCTTCCTTCAGAACATCCCATGGACCATATCGAGATGTTTGAGGACTTAGCGTCCAGCATCAAAGCAATTGGGGTTCCTGAAGACTACCTTTTCTGCAAGCTCTTCCCGTATTCTCTTAGTGGAGAAGCAGCTTACTGGCTAAAGCAGTTAGCCCCGGGTTCTTTAACTACTTGGGAGGACACGAAAAACGCGTTTCTCGTCAACTTCTTCGATGAGACACGGTCTGAGGATCTAAGGATGAAGATCTCGACTTTCAGACAAGGACCGACTGAAGCGTTTAAGGATGCCTGGATAAGATTCAAATCTTACCAGAGAGATTGTCCCCATCATGGTTTTAGTGATGTGCAGTTGTTGGGAATTTTCTTCAGAGGGATCGATTGGAGACATCAAATGTCTTTGGATTCTGCAAGTAGAGGGAACTTCAACACCAACGTACCAAGTGATGCGTTGAAACTCATCGAGAACATGGCTTCGAGTAGTAGCACAAAGAACGTAGACTACGAGAGGAAGCAACTTGGGAAGAGCACAGATGGAAGTAATATGGCCAAGATGGAAGCCAAGCTAGACTCGATGCATAACTTGCTAGTGGGAAAGAAGCAAGTGCAGTTTGCTCAGGAAGTAGAGACCTTCATTCGAGATGAAGAAGAGAATGAAGAGGACTGCAACTACGTCGGTGGTAATGGATTTCAGGGAAAAAGGTTTGGTAACCAGCAAGGAAACAGAAACTACGGTGGGAACAACTACGGTGGGAACAATCAAAGATCCACATTCACCGGAAATCAAGCCACACCTAGCTACACCAAACCACAATTCCAGAATACGGATTATCAGAAACCCTATCAGAGCAGCTTCACTAGGAACTACGGTTCCTCTTCTTACCAAACTCCACCTCCTAAGTCGTCGGATAACAAGACGGACTCGATGCTAGAGCAGATTCTGGAGGGTCAACAAAAGATGACGGTGAACTTCAATGGCAAAATCGATGCCTTGTACACCGATTTGAATGGAAAGATTGAGTCCATCCATCTCCATGTGAAGAAGCTGGACACTCAGGTAGCGCAACAAGCTGAATCAGTGAAGAGACAGGAAGGTTTCCTTCCGGCTAGGACTGAGACGAACCCAAGGTTGTCGATGAATGCAATCACCTTGGGAAATGAGGATGAAATTGGGGCAGAAGGTAATCCGTCGATCGACATCCATGTACGTCGATCGACAGGAACAGAACAAAGCAATTCTCCGGATGCTGAACAGTCTCCGACGATCGACATTCCTTACTGTCGATCGACAATACAAAAAAAGATTTTGGCAGGAGCTCCAGTGACGATCGACAAAGGGAAAAATGTGATCGTCACAGAAAACCCAGATCCACGTCGATCGACGGGACCTATCAATGTCGATCGACATGAGGTCCCCAATGTTGCTTCTCCTTCAGAACCGTCCGATATTCTAGTCGAGAGGGTGTACAAACCCAAAGTACCATACCCTAGACGCAAGGACATGTCTAAGCAAGAGCTAGAGGATGCTTTATGCAAGGCTATCACGGACAAGCTTGTCGTGGATTTCCCGATAATCAATGGTGATAGTTTCTATCCGGTCGTTAGAAGTTGTCTGAGGAGGAAGTCTACTCAGAATTTGAGTAAAGAGCAGTTTACTGCGATGATTTCTGAGAAGGTCGACGCAGAAATCAAGAAAATGACTCCCGAGGAACCTGCCCAACCGACACTGATAACGCTACCTAAACTGGCAAATCCAGGGAGGTTTGTTTTTCCTTGTTCCATTAACGGTTTTGACTTACACGACTCTCTCTGTGACACAGGAGCGAATGTGAATGTCATGTCTATGGTTTTGGCGAAGAAGCTGGGGATTTTGGATTTGGAATATCCAAGGGCATCCATTAGACTTGCAAACTCCTCGTCTACACGATCCGAGGGTTTTATTCCAGATCTGATGCTTCAGGTAGGAGAGTGCCTAGTCCCCGTAGACTTTCATGTGATGGAGATGAAGGAGGACAAAGATGACCCATTGATTCTTGGGCGAGTCTTCCTAAACACAGTGGGAGCTATTGTAGACTTTCCCAATGTGCGAATCTCCTTTTCTAAGATCAACAAGGATGTCTACTACCCCTCAGTTCTCGACAAGGAGACTCCTTCATGTATGAGTGTCAAATTCAGAGGGAAGCCAAACTTAGACCTCAAGGATTACACGGAGAAGAAGGAGGATGGTCTCAAGGTAGCCCTTTCTGCTACCCAACATGAAGTCACCAAACAAGAGAGACCTAAGTGTAAAAAGGCTCCAAAGGTTCCGCTTAAGACTCCACCACCTACGAGATCCGATGGAGACTCGATTCCCGGAAGGGGGAAGCGCAAGGGGAACAAAAGGGCTTTCTCCAATATCAGAATCATCGTCCCATTGGATATAAGGGAGAAAGGAGAGGAAGTTGTTCAAGAGATGCTGCAAAACACAGCAAAACTCTTCCCCGGTGCTTTTCCCCGCACCATTCCATTGAAAGTCTGAGCTTCAACAGAGTCGAGCTAACGACTGAAAACAAGCGCTAAATGGGAGGCAACCCATTTTTAAGTAAGTATATACTTTTGTTTTTATTATTATTATTAACTTTTGTTTTGCAGTTTGGATTTTGATAAGGGAAAACAAAGAAATACCCCTCTGTCGATCGACAGGAATCTTTAAAATTCCTATGTCGATCGACACGAGCACCGGATTCCACGAGGTAAGTGGTTTTAACCAGAATTTTCATCTTCTTCCTCATTTCTTCATCTCCATCGATCGACATAATTCTCCCCAAACCCTAGATTTTCGAAATCTTGATCAAATCAATCGATTTTTGGGCCTAATCCACTTGGATTTTCCTCCTCTTTTCGATTCTCACATTCGTTTTAGCAACCAAACAAGGTATGTCTCCCTTTCTCGATTTTTCATTCCGATTTCATGAAGAGAGGTGATGAGTTTTTGGGGTTGAATTGGTTCGAATCTTGTGTTGTTAATACTTCATTTACACTTTTAGAGTAATTTCGAACCAATTTCATGCTTCAATTGTGTTGATTTTGATAATTAGGGTTTGAACTTTATAATTTGGGGGTTTTGGAATGTGATTTGAATTTGTGTGAATCGTGGTTGTTTTGTCGAACATAGAGCTTAATAGAGATGCTAGGATTTGTGCTGGGTATGATTTGCTCGCAATTGTGTGTTGAGATTGGTTATTGCTTGTCATTTGTAGAACTGCGGCAGAAGCTTCGCTGTCGATCGACACACCTCCGTGTCGATCGACAGGGAGGTGACTGTCCAATTTTTTTTTGGTTCTTTCTAACTTCCTCTGCTTGTTTTTCCTTGTGATTTTATTTTGCAGATGGGACGTACGACTGATAAAAGCACAGGCAAACGACCAAGGACCGATGATGGTTCGAGTTCTCAAGCTCCATCTCCACCTACTTATGATATCAGGCGTGGTGCCAAACCGAAATGGCCAAGGGAGGAGTGCACAAGGATTCAGGTTGAGCTTGAGCCTCTTAAAAGGGGAGTGACGTTGAAGTCAGTATTGACAAGTGATGAGATTGAGAAGAGGAAAGAGTCACCCGCTTGGGACGTTTATGACTCCCTCCTCTACAACGAGTGGCTCAGGGTCCCCATAGCGACCCCCAAGTTCATCGACACGGTGTCGCTAGGACTTCTGAAAATCAGGGACGAAGTTGAGCAGTTGATTTTGCAGATGGGTTTAACGAAATTGGTGAACGGATATACAAGGATGTATCCCGACCTTGTTCGCCAATTCTTTGCAACTGTAAGGTTATCCAGCACTGCAACCACAACAGAGGAGAAGTTAGACCCGAAGCATTTCTTCATGAGCTTCATGTCTAATGGGAAGAGATACAAGATGAATGCTGCAACTGTTTGCAGGACTTTTGAGTTTCCTGAGGTTCCACTTATGAGTTTACCGAAGGACATTGATGGCGGCGTGGAAACACTATGGAGTAAGATTGGTACGGGTCCCTATCAGGTGGGGAGTTCTGCACAAGCTGATGTGCGTCATCCAGTTGCTCGTTATCTGCTTCGATTGCTTACCACTACCATCATCTGCTTTAAGGGAGAAAGGAGAGGAAGTTGTTCAAGAGATGCTGCAAAACACAGCAAAACTCTTCCCCGGTGCTTTTCCCCGCACCATTCCATTGAAAGTCTGAGCTTCAACAGAGTCGAGCTAACGACTGAAAACAAGCGCTAAATGGGAGGCAACCCATTTTTAAGTAAGTATATACTTTTGTTTTTATTATTATTATTAACTTTTGTTTTGCAGTTTGGATTTTGATAAGGGAAAACAAAGAAATACCCCTCTGTCGATCGACAGGAATCTTTAAAATTCCTATGTCGATCGACACGAGCACCGGATTCCACGAGGTAAGTGGTTTTAACCAGAATTTTCATCTTCTTCCTCATTTCTTCATCTCCATCGATCGACATAATTCTCCCCAAACCCTAGATTTTCGAAATCTTGATCAAATCAATCGATTTTTGGGCCTAATCCACTTGGATTTTCCTCCTCTTTTCGATTCTCACATTCGTTTTAGCAACCAAACAAGGTATGTCTCCCTTTCTCGATTTTTCATTCCGATTTCATGAAGAGAGGTGATGAGTTTTTGGGGTTGAATTGGTTCGAATCTTGTGTTGTTAATACTTCATTTACACTTTTAGAGTAATTTCGAACCAATTTCATGCTTCAATTGTGTTGATTTTGATAATTAGGGTTTGAACTTTATAATTTGGGGGTTTTGGAATGTGATTTGAATTTGTGTGAATCGTGGTTGTTTTGTCGAACATAGAGCTTAATAGAGATGCTAGGATTTGTGCTGGGTATGATTTGCTCGCAATTGTGTGTTGAGATTGGTTATTGCTTGTCATTTGTAGAACTGCGGCAGAAGCTTCGCTGTCGATCGACACACCTCCGTGTCGATCGACAGGGAGGTGACTGTCCAATTTTTTTTTGGTTCTTTCTAACTTCCTCTGCTTGTTTTTCCTTGTGATTTTATTTTGCAGATGGGACGTACGACTGATAAAAGCACAGGCAAACGACCAAGGACCGATGATGGTTCGAGTTCTCAAGCTCCATCTCCACCTACTTATGATATCAGGCGTGGTGCCAAACCGAAATGGCCAAGGGAGGAGTGCACAAGGATTCAGGTTGAGCTTGAGCCTCTTAAAAGGGGAGTGACGTTGAAGTCAGTATTGACAAGTGATGAGATTGAGAAGAGGAAAGAGTCACCCGCTTGGGACGTTTATGACTCCCTCCTCTACAACGAGTGGCTCAGGGTCCCCATAGCGACCCCCAAGTTCATCGACACGGTGTCGCTAGGACTTCTGAAAATCAGGGATGAAGTTGAGCAGTTGATTTTGCAGATGGGTTTAACGAAATTGGTGAACGGATATACAAGGATGTATCCCGACCTTGTTCGCCTATTCTTTGCAACTGTAAGGTT
The DNA here is from genome assembly GCA_963576765.1 of Draba incana. Lineage (NCBI taxonomy): Eukaryota > Viridiplantae > Streptophyta > Magnoliopsida > Brassicales > Brassicaceae > Draba > Draba incana. The sequence continues at coordinate 27,699,993 of OY755214.1, read as the reverse complement.
ATCCAGCACTGCAACCACAACAGAGGAGAAGTTAGACCCGAAGCATTTCTTTATGAGCTTCATGTCTAATGGGAAGAGATACAAGATGAATGCTGCAACTGTTTGCAGGACTTTTGAGTTTCCTGAGGTTCCACTTATGAGTTTACCGAAGGACATTGATGGCGGCGTGGAAACACTATGGAGTAAGATTGGTACGGGTCCCTATCAGGTGGGGAGTTCTGCACAAGCTGATGTGCGTCATCCAGTTGCTCGTTATCTGCTTCGATTGCTTACCACTACCATCATCTGCAAGATGGAGCCGGTAAAGGTTAGGAGTCACGAGTTGGTCTTACTTTCTTACGCTTTAAGGAGTGTCATTCATAATGAGACTTGGGACACTATAACACCGAACATGGGAATGGTGTTGATGGAGTACCTCTACTCTCTCAAGCATACTCCGCTATCTCTTACTAATTTCGGTAAGAAGCAATTACCGATAGGAAGCATCCTCACTCCAATCTTCACGAGATGCAATGTTTCAACAACCGGGTATGAGGAGGAGAGCAAGCATGTTTCTGTGGACATGGAACATATGAAGAATGCTCATTGGATCACACATGAGCATCCTCTACACTGGGTTTTCCCAATTGCGAATGGCCAAAAGAGAAAGGTAGAGATTGGGAGAGTGACGGATTTATTGCGGGTCACTAATGACCCTACACTAATCTCTTTCAATCCACCTGAGGAAGTTCTTAAACCCATGGGTCCTACGAGGAAGCTCACGACACGGGGTGGAGCTAGCTCATCTCAAGCACCACCAGAGCAGCCTGTACACGAGCATCGCTTCCCGAGTCTCCCAGCAGGTTTGATGGATGACGACCCGCGTTTAAGCTGGATCGCCAAGGCTCTAAAGGCGACATGGGATGCAATGTCTTGCAAGTCCGACTGTATCCGTCCCCGCACACCGTCTCCGCGCAACACACCATCACCAGAGCAGCATCATGACGAGGAGGAGGACTAGTTCCCTTCCTCCATTCTACTTTATCTTGTTTTTGTTTTTCCCTTTTCAAACATTTCCCCTTTAGCTTTTTAATTTCGGATTTTTGTTGGATTTTCAAACAAAATGTGAACTCGGATTTCTATTTTAAGGATTGCAGCGTGTTGTTCCATTAATCGTTTGTTGAATATCTGTAGATGCAGGTTCGGAACATCGAACCAAACACTTTTCGAAAAATCTACAAATGTGCAAATTTGGACAGAAGCTCTTCCGTCGATCGACACACCCCCGTGTCGATCGACACGAGCACAAAATTGGAATTTTTCAACATCTCAACGGTTAAGGCAGAACGTAAGCTGTCGATCGACATGATGTTTCTGTCGATCGACGGGTCCTTCAAAATGGTAAATTCTCCATTTTTTCAACCTCGTTCACGTTTCGTTTGATTTCTTTAGCCAATCTCAGGCTCGATAACACTGGGGACAGTGTTGTTTAAGTCTGGGGGAGGGAACTACTAACGTATTTCTTTTTGTTTTGGTTTTGACTTATATTTTTTGGAAAATTTTTTGGTTTTTCAAGTCAAAACTAGCAGAATTTTTTGTATCGGTTAAGTGGAGTGTCCTTTTCAGCGTGTGACCATTCTCCCAGGATCAGTTTCAGAGTCAGACTAATGAAAAATCCTAGGATCGACCAGTTGACTAGAGACATCCGCTTCTTCCAGTATAATCCGCCAAGTCAGAGCTACTGCACGATTCTCTTTGGGATCAATGTCCATTGAGCTTGACTCCTCATTCGTACCTGATAAATGCAACCCTTTTGTTGATAGTAATGGTACTCCTCTCCCCATATATAATAAAAATATATATACATGAATATATATATATATTACTAGGATTGGGGTGAAATGATAGTTCTTGAGTACATGATGAGGAATAAATCCGGTGAATCTGTACTCGAGATGATCACCCAGCTTAAAAGCAGCAGTCTGAGTCCCCTAAAAAGGATGTTGAAAGACGAGCAATCTCACGAGCCTGTCTCCTCACAAGGAACAATCGTAGTGAGTCACGACCCTGTCTCCTAACAAGGAACAACATTAGTGAAATATGCACTGCTTTGAGTTCAACAATCACAAAAAAATAAAAAAATAAAAAAAAAATATATTATATATGTGTATATGTAAATATAGAACGAAATAAGTCTGGGGGAGAGAAAAAGAGTATCAAGTGTTGTATAGGTTGATTTATCACGGTACAGTATGGGAATGAGTCTAGAAGGTTCATGGCATTGGGATCGTTGAGGTCAAGCGATGAAGACTAACGGATTATGCTGCGAAGTGGTGAATGGATTTGGAAAGCCGTGTTTGTCTGCGGAGAAATACATGGTGGTCTGATTTTGGTTGGTTCTAAATCATGTGGTTCACTAACTGGAAAGGTATGTTCTATGTTTTCAACTTTTTCCTTTCTTAGTTTATGATTTTGCTTGAGGACAAGCAAACGCTAAGTCTGGGGGAGTTGATATATCATGGTTTTTACCCGATTTTAGCCATGATATAAGCGGGTTTTGTATTAGTATTTTTGGTATTTTTGTGTCTTTTGTAGTGTTTTGCAGGAAATGGTCATTTGGAGCTTAATGGTAACAGTTGAAGCATTTTGGACCATTTTGGAGCGGAAGAGATACAAGTGGATTCGAGACCTTTAAAAGGTCCCTGTCGATCGACATAGTGTATCCATTGTCGATCGACAGAAGTTTTTAAAGACGAAGAAAATATCCACAGAAGCTCATCCGTCGATCGACATGTTGTTTGTGTCGATCGACAGGCGCTCTGTAAACCTAATTTTACCACTTGTATAAATACTCTTTACACGATTTTATTCACTCCATCACTGTTTTATTAAGGAGGTAGAGAGAGAAAGAGATATTTTTGGAGAAACTTTGAGAAGATCTACATGTTCTTGAGATCCAAAGACTTCAAACCCTTTTGTATCATCTACTCTTACTTTTTAATGCAATCTTATTCAGTTAATATGATTTCATCATCTATTTCTGAGTAAATCACTTGTTAGGTTTTGGAGATTTCTTGGGTTATGACTAGAAATCATTGAAATTGCAGATTTGTTAAGGTTTATCCGTAGGTTCTTCATTTAAACTGTTATTAATGCTTGATTCTTGCTTGATCATCTCGAATCTTGATCTTAGGATTGTTGATTAGCCACGACAGTGGGATTAATAACCTGAACTAGTTTAAATGGGCAAAGTTACTTATTCGCAAAGAAATTTGGTTTAGGGACTTTGTGAACATATCGAGCTCGTACTAAATGCTTGTTTAGATTCGACGAATTCGCAAAGAAATTTGGGATTCGAGGATCTAAAGATAGATAGCCTTCGTAACGACAGTTAGCTGGCTATATTTTCGTGTTTGAATTCTAGAACGGCACTTAATTGAACCTTGACAATTGCTTTATGTTGATTTCGAATCATTACCTAAAGAATTTCCATGACCTAACTTCCATCTCTTTGAGTACTTAATCAACCCATCTTTCGTTTACTTGTTTTACAAACTGTTTTTACGCTTACAATCGTTTTACTTAGCAAAATCTGAATACCGAGATTGATCGTGTATTCTAACTCCCTGTGGATTCGATCCTTAAATACTACGATGATCTCTTTGTTTGAGAGAGTGGTTCTAGGGTAAATTTGAGCCCGCATCACTAGTAATGCCATTTGGTCTTACTAACGCACCTGCTACATTTCAAGGACTCATGAATTCAGTTTTTCAGAGACTACTACGGAAATTTGTTCTCATCTTCTTCGATGATATTTTGATCTATAGCGCATCACTTGACCTTCATGTGGAACATCTACGGAGCGTCTTTACATTAATGAGACAATATAGTTTGTTTTCCAAGAAGAGTAAATGTATTTTTGCTACACAAAAAGTGGAGTATTTAAGACATTACATTGAAGCAAAAGGCCTTTCTACAGATCCTAACAAGATTCGAGCTGTAGCAGATTGGCCTATTCCTTTGAATTTGAAGCGACTTCGTGGGTTTTTTGGTTTAGCCGGCTATTATCGACGATTTGTTCGTAACATTGGTACAATTGCGCGACCATTGATAACTCTAACGAAGAAAAACTCTTTTAAATGGTCGGATGCAGCCTCATAAGCATTTCAGAATCTAAAGCAAGATTTGTGTGCTCTTCCTCAGTTTGATAAACCTTTTGTCATAGAAACTAATGCATGTGGTCATGGTATTAGCATCGTGTTGATGCAAGATGGAAACCCGTTAACTTATATAAGTCGTCATTTGAAAGGTAAACAACTATGATATATCATGGTTTTTACCCATTTTAGACCATGATATAAGTCCAATATCTAGAGTCTTTTGTGTGTTTTGTGTTTGTTTTAGTGTCTTTACAGGTTTCTAGACGTTTGGAGCATAAGAGATGTTTACTGGGAGTTTTGGAGCATTGCGGAAGAAGACGTCGGAAATTGCAAGTCATAATCAGAATCTGAAGCTGGTGTCGATCGACACCATCTCTAGTTGTCGATCGACACCCTGTTCGCCCAAGAATTCCAGATTTCGGAAGTTTGCCGTTTTTGCCCAAAAGTTTCAGATGTTTATCTTCAATTAATAATATGGTTTCTTCTTTGATTATGTCTGAGTACTTACCTTGTTAGGTTTAAGAATTTTCAAATGTGTTTGATGAATTGCTAGATCTGATTTAATTACTAGAATTAATATCTTTAGAAGTTCTTCACCTTGACTTGTGTTTATTGCTGATTTTAGATTCATGACCTGAAATCTGATCTTAGGATAATTAATAGAAACGACAGTTTTGTTAATTGCTTGATCTAGTCTTTGATGAGCAAAATTCCTTTTCGTAAAGAAATTTGGTTTAGAGTTTTATGAACAATTGAACTTGAACTTTAATGCTTGTTTAGATTGTTAGGATTCGCAAAGAAATTTGGTTTTCTAGGATTTAGACATAGATAATCTCTGAAAGTTGATTGATTTTATATCCGTGTTCATGTTTAAGAACTGAGCTTAATATTCTTATCTTTATTTATTATCTGCAATTCTGATTTATCCACGATTTCCCTGTGCCTAGCTTTCTCTTTATTGATTTTTACAACCGTTCACTGCCTGCTTTAATTACTTGTCTTTTAATTCATATTATCCTGCTTAGCATAATCTGAATTTAATAATCTATTGTGTTTATGATTCCCTGTGGATTTCGATAACTTAAATACTCCAATTGATCTCTTAATTTGAGAGAGTAGTTCAAAGGTCTAATTTGAGCATATCAACTTCTGGCGCCGTTGCCATTAGATTTAATTTGAGAGAGTAGTTCAAAGAATTTTTCTAAGTGTTTTTTTTTGTTTTACTTGCTAGTTTCGTGTGTCTTTTTTTGTTTTGCGTTTCAGGTGTACGCCTGATACCAGAAGCAACAAGAACAAGGAGCTAGTTCGATACGGTCTTCAGGAACTAGCGCGTTTCGAACGTGAGAATAGAAAAGCAGCAAGGATGGCTGCTAGAGAACATATCATACTGAGACCGGGAGAAGATGGAGTTCTGCGTGATCCAGCAGGACTGAGATACAACAGAGAAGGGAAGAGGATCGATGACGATCTGATCACCAAAGAGAATGTGGCGATTCAGGAGGAAGGTGACGATCGACATGATGGAGCAGGTGTCGAGCGACACCAAGCTCCTATCGCTCGACACAACGAGAATATGGGTGTCGTTCATCGCGTTATAGGTTATGGACGGTTTCTCGGATCTCTCAAAGGTTATCCTACCTCTACCGCAATCTATGTGTCCCATATACGCCATTAACCAGTCCATTCCTAAAATGACTTGGTACCCCTCTAAAGGAACGACTAATAGATTTGCTATGAAAACATGGTCCCCAATAACGATTGGCACTCCCATATAACATTTTTCGGCTTGGAGGATTTGTCACCGGGTGTTCTAACGGGAATGGAAACTTTTACTATCGTAAAAGTCCCTCTAAATTTAAAGGTGACATCAGGTGATACGAAACTATGTGTCGCACCTGAGTCAAACAAACGTGTGGGTACACCACCAACATGTAATGTTCCTAGATATGCAATAAACTTTTGCTTAAACTTCTTATATATATATATTAAACATGCATCACACATATTCACAAAAAATATACAGCACAAAAAGATGATAAAGATAGAACCCTTATTTACTTGATAGGGGACCTTTAGGAGGTCGTGTGGGTTTGGGTTTATCTAAGGAATATACGCTTCCCATAATGGCTGCACGCTTAGCTGGAGGCTCAACCTCAGGTGTCATCTCTATCTCAGGCTCCCACTGCATTGCTCGTATTCCCGCTGGCTGACTAGTCTGTCTTGTAGGATGCGTAACCGGACAAGAAGTCGCATAATGTCCCGGCTGGTTGCAAGTATAACACACAATGTGGGCTGGCACGGGTCGTGTCGTCTGCCCATTGTTAGGACAAGTTCTAGCGTAGTGGCCTCGACCACCACACTTTAAGCACTCGGGTAGTTGCTGAATCGGCGGTAATCCTCTACCGGCAATTCCTCTACCCCGTCCTCAGCCAATGGTCTGTCCTTGACCTTGGCCTCGTCCATGACCAAAGGTTTGTCCTTGACATTAGCCTCGTCCTCTTCCTTCTGTCCAATTACTCGGTCGAGCCACTTGATTCTTTGAGTCCGATTGTTGTTGTGGTTGATGTGGTACTCGTCTTTGCTATTCTTGGAACTGTAACTCTGCTCGTGCCATGGACTCTTGTTCAACCCTAATGCCTTCCTCTACATCAACTGCTCGCTCTACGAGTTCAAAAAGACAATAGTACTGGTTTACAACCAGTTTACTCATAATCTCCGGCCTCAAACCTCGCAAAACTTCCTGATCACAACTGGTTCATCACCTGGCCCGTAATGTGCGTAACGTCTAAGTCGAGTAAACTCGGCTTCATATTCTCGCACATTACGTTGTCCATGTATAAGGTTTTAGAACTGTGCTTTCATTCTATCCCTGGCTTCTGGCGGAAAGTACTTCCTCTCAAATTCCCTACGAATGATGTCCCACAAAATTTCTGTGTTCATATATTGATTCTTGACACCATCCCACCAGTTGCTTGCATCCTTCATCAAATAGTGAGCAACTATGTCCATCTTGTAGTGCTCTGGATAACGAGTAGCCTCAAAATTTCTCTCAAGATGTTTCATCCACGCATCTGCCTCCAAGGGACATGTATCTCCAAAGAATCTCCGTGTCCCTAGGTTCTGCATCATCATTACCATTTTAAGGAAATCTGGTGGCGAGGGTGGCGAATCCTGCTGTCTTCGAGAAGTCCTTTGATTTCCTATACGTTCTGCTAACTGTCTAATCATACTCATCACATTTTCATCGGTGTTCCCCGCTTCTGATCTAGTCCTCCTCCGTCTCATTCCCTTGGGATAAGGACGTCTAGAACGGCTTCGATCCCTATGTTCTAGATCTTCTGGTGGTGCTTTCATCTCCGGATACCCTTGTCGAGAGGTAATAGACAGCGATCGCGATGGTGACCGCAAGGGTAGTGATAGCGGTGGTGATAGTCTACCATCGTATCCCGATCTAGTCAGTCCTTCGTACTTGGTATCATTTCGGTGGTATCGTGGTAACGACTCTTGTGTCGAATGCAGAGAGTTCTCATCAGTATACTCTTGATACTTAATCAACGGTACTAGCACAATCTCTGAAATATCTGAATACTCTAACTCTGGGGGAGGAAGACCAGGATATCGTCCTTGATATCTATGAGAAGGCTGTCCACGCCCTCTCGGTGGTCTCCACGATCTACTATCAGAAAAATCACAGCGCGATGGTACAGAAATCAGCATCAAAGAGTCCGGTAAGTCCTAACCCATCTTATCCTAATCTAGCACAGGAACATAATCAGCTTATCCTACTTGCTTTTACGACAGTTTGGACTCGATAAAACATTTGAAAACCAAGTCCCATTTGAGCATCGTAAAAACTCCGGTCTAATACCACTTTTGTAACGCCCCTGCTCGGGATCTAGAACGGAGACGCCACTGAGGAACACGTAAGTGCCCGATCAGAGGTTCTTGGAACACATCCAAAAGCCCTGAACTAGACACTTAGGCATCCGTCCCTATCGAATATAACCCAAGGCTTGCCAACCCGAGCTATATGAAACAAGACTAAGTATCATATGAAACCTGTGTTATTTAAAACCTTTCCTTTATTATTTATACTTAGGATTTCAAACGGTTACAAAACTATATTCGATCCCGAGTCTAGTACTCCAAAACGTTTATGTACATAATAAACGTTAGTTATTTACAAAAGCAAGGAAATCTACTACTGATTGGTCCTAATGTTCCATGTTGTGCTCCCCACGGGTCTACCCGCTAAAGGTTACCTGCAAAACAAATTGAGTCTTGAGCACTAGTTGCCCAGTGAGTCTAAGGCTCCCCTAACATTCAATAAAATATTCCCAACCCAAAACCCAAAATAACAATCAACAAGCAACACACAAATGCATGCATAATTAAACATGAACAATGTATGCTATGCATTATCATTTCCAATTCCACAAGGCCTTACGCGTTGTCAATTCCCATCACATGTAACCAAGGCATATTTTAGTCCAGAACCACAAAGGCTAAGGACTTAGGATCCTTTAACAATTTCCTGTGGCCGTACCTTTACGCTACCACATTGGAAATTATGCATCGTCATGCAGTACACGGTCCTAGGCTGCAATCCCGTTTCTCCGTGTCTTCGTGATCTTAATCCTCCTCGGCTAAGTCACGGATCCGGGGAATGACCAACCGCGCACATAAAAAGTTATAATCTATGAATCTACCATGTATGCATATAACTTGAAAACCATTTCACTTAGATTCTTTCTTTACGTTCTTGCTTGTTAAGAACCTCAACCATTCTTAACAAATTTGTTTAGGTTCATTATTCACACTTAGCAGTTCTAACGGTCAGATTATATGAACCTCTATTACTTTAAATGTACTAATAAACAATCACGTGTGTGTGCGTGCTGGATTTTGCACAATAGAATTTGTGAAGATTCTTCGAGGTAGAGCTTCTTTAGGTTTATAAACACTCTGACAAGTTATGAATTAGGGTTCTTGAGTTGTTCTTGAGAAAACAGTTCGTAAAGAAAGAATCTAGGCTCAATGGGCTTCCGTCTTCTGGGCTCGATTATTTGGACCTGCCTTAGCTAAACGACGTCGTTTTAAGCTTATCGGTTCTTCGAGGGGGATTCCGACCCCTACAGTTAGCCCCCCAGTTCAACAGTTTTATAAATAAAAGTGTTGAAGTAAGGGTGTCCGAGCGAAGAACCGGTTTCTGTTTAGACGGTTTACGTGTTGATGATGATGCTGCCGAGTCCAGGCGGTACGGTTTGAACCCGCTTTTGGCGAGCTGGCCAAGCGTGGTGTTTATAAGCGAGTCGACTTCGATCTTGTAAAGTCGCGAGCTGGTTGAGAACGAAATCCGCGAACTGGTTGATGCGAGGTGGCGAGATGGATACGTTCCAAATCTACGAGCCGCTCGGAGATGACGATGGCGCATAAGTGTGCGAACGAGCCTCAATAAAAACTTTGTCTAGAAAAACCCAGTGGGAAAAAACCAGATCAAGGAAAAGAGCACAAGTCGCACATTCGTTCAAGTCGTCATTGTAGGCTTTCAAAGGTTGCGAACCCAAGAGATGAAATCAAATTTGCGAGGTGCGGGTCGGAGAAAATAGCGAAACGAAGTCACAAAATGAATTGTCGAGCTGATCCTGCTCGAAGGCGCGAATTGATCTTGATGAAGATGAAGTCGCGAGTTGGTCTGATGAAGTCGCGAGTTGATTTGGAGAAGTCGCGAGTCGATTTGGAGATTCTGATAAATCCGCGAATTGTTCGATATGCGCGGGGTGACGAGATGGAAGTTTGCAGAGTCGCGACTCGCCTTAACGAAGAGACTTGTTCTGATCAAGTCGCGAGTGCGACTCGACCAAAATCATAAATACGGCGAGGTCATGGGAATCGATGAGGATTGAATTCCTGAGAACACGAAGTCCTGAAGTCGCGCTCTTAATTCAGAAGTGAACTCGCGAGGTCGCGAACTGATTTGTCAATATGAAGTCGCGAATTGGCGCAGACGGAGAGAAACTTGCGACTCGATTTGACGATACGAAGTCGTGCATTAAATCCGAGGTGAACTTGGTATGTCGCACTTTTGACTTAAAACGAGTTTGCGGGATCGCAAGTTGATCTGACTTCCTTCGAAATGGAGATCCATTAAACCCAGATTCTCGGCCCAAACTAAAATGAGGCCCACCTCGATACTCGAACCACAAATCTCTTATATAAGGAGGGATGCTCCTTAGAAATCTCTCATAATTCTCATTTCTCCGAAAACAGGTTTGCTCTCTCCCTTTTCTCTCGTTTCTCTTTTTGAGTAATAGATAGGATTTTTTGCCGTCCCATCACTTCGCCGCCGCCGTGTTCTTCATCGCCGCCGCAGTGTTCTTCAGATAATCGCCAAAAATCCACTTTTTGATCCAAAATCATGTCGACAAGTAATTCGATGGAGTCTGCGAGATCTGCCGAGTTTCTTAAGAAGAAAAGATCGATTTGGGAGTACTCTGCTAACAGCGAGTCGGTCGTTGACGCGAGTTCAATTTGTGGTCGATCCCGCTGTCAAGAGGAAGCAAGTAGTTCTGGTCGCGAGGACGCGACCCCTTTTTGTCGAGAAGATCGAGCTGGAGGCCATTCTCCTCTTGCCGAGTTGTTCTCTTATCCCTCTCCTGTCTTAAGGCAATGCCGCGAGACGAGGGGGATTGTTTCACCAGTGCGAGCTTCGCGACCCAACTTTGAAGAAGGAGTTGGGACCTCGCGGCCCTCACTAATTGGCGAGGCGTCTACAGCTAACGAGCAAAGACTTGTCGTTGAAATTCCGCACCTTCGTGACGAGTCCCTTACTCCTGCCGAGCCGTCTCGTCAAGTAAAAATCGAGGAGTGCAACTGGGATTACAATCCTCTCGTAGAGAAAGAGAGGTTGCTAGCCTGGATCGGATCTGTAGCGGCCGAGGTCGTGAAGAAGAAGAAGTCGAGGCGAAAGCAACGCCCGCCTCCAGGCTCTTCATGGTGTAATGAGGAGTCGCTGGATATTCTTCGCGGAGAATGCGGAATTCCCGATGCGGTCGAGATGATTGCACCAACTCCCGATCAGCGAGAAGACAATCCGCCCGCTGGTATGTTTACCGCATACGAGTGCTGGTTTAGGGGTTGCTACCTCACATTCCCCATTCCAAAGTTGATTCTTCGGTACACGTGGGTTCATAAAATTGCGCTCGCTCAGATCAATTCGAGAGGGATTCGTCAGCTAGTCGGGCTTCAGACTCGAGCTGCCGAATGTGGTGTGCCCATCGGAGTTCGCCATCTTCGCAACCTTCTTGACTTTCGTAAGCATGCCGATCCCAGCGGCAAGAAGTTGTACAATCTGGTGAGTCGCTCCCACTACAAAGTTTTGGACGACTTCCCGAACAAAGACCACAGTTGGCGGAAGTATTTCTTCTTTGTGTCGATAACAACCGCGTCTGTCGAAGAAGAACACGCGGTGGTGGCGAAGTGGGGAACACTTGGTAGATTTTCTCGGTGTTTAATTATCGCGCGAGCTGATGCCTTATGCTTTATACTAACCCTTTGTTCAATTGTTTTCACAGTTAATAGGCCGCTATTCACTCCCGTTTCTGGAATCTCCGACTACTCGGCAAGCTAAAGGCAAAGAAGTGTCTTTGGAATCGCCACTTTCATCATCGGAGAGTTGTCCGAGCTCGCGAGTCTATCTTAAACGACGAAGAAGACAGCCCTGATCAAAGCGAGTCCAACGATCTTGAAACGATGCCGCCAAAGCTTACTTTCCGCGATCTCGCCAAGCATAAAGCCGCGAAGGCTAAGAAAAAGATTGATCCGAAAGCGGCTCCTGCCGTAGAAACGTCTGAGCGGAGTGTCGACAAGGGCGACACTCCTATCGCAAAGAGCGACGAAGCGGCTGCTGTAGCCGCGAGTGGTGCCTTGGCTGTTATTGCTTCACAGCCAATCACCATTAATGACGAGCCGGACGAGTCTGAGCATCAGCTGACTCGGAAACGAAAACACACTTCTGCCGAGAAAGGCAAAGGTAAAGCTGGCGAGAAGAAGTCGCGTCGCGAACTGCCGACTCTGCCTCGAGGCGAGTCTATTCCTCCAGGTCCGCGATCTGGGAAATCTGCCGAGCTCTACGATGATCCTCTAGCCGCGGCTGCTTTAATGGCTAAGGTCACGTATCCGGGTGATAACATGCCGATCCCGGAAATGCTGGTAAAGAGCGAGCTCTACAAGGAGTTTGCGTCTCGCCAGGCTAAGGTGATTTTCTATTTGTTCTACTTGTTCTGTCTTGCTTCGTTTCTCATACTTCCAACTTTCCTGCAGGCCATCGCTCACTTTAACAGGATGGTCATAGCGTATGACCAAGAGGCGAGGTCTAGGCAGGCTTTTATCAACGAGGCCAGGAAGAAAGAAGAAGCCGAGAAAGAACAAGTTGCGGCTCAAATGAAACTACTCGCTGCTGAGCGAGACATGTACAAGAAGAGCGATCACGACTTGGGCGTGCATCTTCAAAGGGTCGGTCTTGAGAAGGCGGCGGCTGGGGAGAAGAGTGCCGAGCTAGAGGCAGAGTTGTTGGCTCTGAGAGCGAGTCGCGAGAGAGATCTTGAAGCAGCTGCTTCATCTGCGAGGCGATCTGCAGCTGCCGAGGTTCAGGCTCAACTAAACAGTGCTAACGAGCAGTTTTGTAAGCTAATGAGAAGGCCGATTAGAAAAATGGTCCATCTCGCGCAAGCGGAGTCAAATCTCCAACTTCTTGATGATATGGAGAATACTGAAGAGCCTTTCGCCCCAAGGCCGAACGCGCTCTTCTGGTCGAGAATAAGGCCTCGCTTGAGAAAGCCGATGATATCTTCGATGCGATGGTCGTTGAACTAAAGAAGATACTAGGTAAGAATTATGTCGTCCCCGTTAAAGTAGCGGATATAGTTGTTTCTCCGCGAGTCGAGGTCAGTGCTAAGTCTGTTGGTATTCATGCAGCCTCGGGGTCAAACGACGGGTCTTTGGGTATGCGCTTGAGTAGTGCGAGCGAGGAGTTAAGCGACAGCGATTCGGGCGAGTCGGACGAAACTGCTGCTCCGATCCCAGCTGCAACGATCGAAGCTATGCGCGAGCCGGCTCCTCTGGAACAAGGGCCCAAAATTGGAAAGGAGGCAAGTTCGGCTGTTGTTGCTCAAGCTGAAGATCGAAACGTTGAAGAAGGCGAGCTGGTCGCCGAGGGTCAAGAGGATGGAGATCGCGAGCCTGTCGCCTGACACTAATATGTAATAGATTTTTAGGATTTATCGTTTTTCCTTTTGTTTTGCCAAGATTTTAAGACTTGTCTTTTGCTCAAGTGCCTGAACGGCTTTATCCAACTTTTGACATTAACTTTTTGTATGCCGAGTTGGTCAAACAAGTATAAATGAATGTTTAATTGGCAGATTTATAACTGTTTGAGATTCGCCGATATTGACGAGGCCTGTCAGAGCCCGTCAGTTAAGATGCTTAACGGCGAGGCGGTTTTAAGACGCTTAGGGGCGATGCGGTTTTAAGACGCTTAGAGGCGATGCGGTTTTATGACGCTTAGAGGCGATGCGGTTTTAAGACGCATAGAGGCGATGCGGTTTTAAGACTCTTAGAGGCGAAATGACTGATCGTGTCGCCGTAAGATTTGCATGTTTGGCGAGGCCTGTAATTGCTCGTCAGCAAGGCCTGTTATAGTTTGTTACTTAAGCAAAGCTCGGTGTCGTCGAGTTCCGTAGAATCTTCGACCCGATTATAATCTCTGACCAGATTATATTTGCCAAGTTCGACCAGTGTTAAATATAACTGGGTTTTGCGAGATGAACGCCCTGGTTTACGGACGTACTTTACTCTAATAAAACCGTTCCAGTGACGAACTCTAAATTTATATAGCGCTTTATCCACTTTGGATATATAAACTTCGCGATGAAGTGTTAGAGGTCATCATTAGGGTCAGTAATGATGACGAGTCGCTTTGACAATTAAGTCGTCGCGAATCGACAAGTCGACGTATATGACGCGTGTAGACAGTTAAGTCGTTTGCGAGTCGACGAGTCGATGTTGACATCGCGTGTAGACAGTCAAGTCGTTTTGCGAGTCGATTGCGTTTAGATATTGAAATCGTTTGCAAATTATCGCGTTTAGACATTTAAGTCGTTTGCGAATTCATTGACTTGTAATAAATTTCTGTTACGTTCTTTGTGGGAGTATGAATATACGGACCCACTCCCCCCTTTTTTGAATAGGGGGGGCAACTGAACTCGTCTGAAGACGAGCTGCCTACGTACGCTGTGAAGGGATCAAGTCGCCCCGTAGTTCAAGTCAAGTGACTTAGTACTTTTAGCAGTAGTACTTTTTTAGATGTCGCGCGTTCCATGAACGCGGGATCATTTCGCCCTTCATGTTGGCGATTTCGTAGACGCCTGGTCGAACCACCTTCGTGATCTGGTAAGGTCCTTCCCAATGAGCGCCGAGCTTGCCGGCATTTGGCTCGGCCGTATTCTGAAACACCGCGCGTAGGACGAGGTCCCCTTCGTAGAAACGTCGAACTCGTACTTTGGAATTGTAATACTTGGCGGCCGCAGTTTGATATTCGGTCATCTTGATAAGGGCCTGGTCGCGCCTTTCGTTGATAAGGTCGAGTTCGTCGAGCATGAGGAGATGATTGAGACCTTCTTATTCGGGAAGCAGTCGTCGGCGAACTCCCGGGAAATGGATCTCGGGAGGAATTACACACTCCGTTCTGTAAACGAGGACGAAAGGAGTCTCGCCCGTTGCGCGACGGGGCGTGGTTCGGTAAGACCATAAAACGCCTTCGAGTTCATCTGCCCAACGGCCTTTCTTAGCGTCGAGTCGAGTCTTCAGTCCGTGAATAACTGTTTTGTTCGATGACTCCGCCTGACCGTTGCCTTGTGGGCTGCGAGGTGTCGACTTGCTGACTCTTATTTTCCATTTGTCGCAGAAGAGCTCGAATCGCTTAGAAATAAACTGCGAACCGTTGTCTGTGACTATTTCGTATGGCACGCCATGTCGACAGATGATTTTCTTCCAGACGAAATTTTCGACGTGCTTGTCCTTAAGTGATCCAAAAGCTTCTGCTTCAATCCACTTGGAGAAATAGTCCGTCAGGACCAAAAGATAACGTTTTTGTCGAGACAGATGAAGCGGTCCGACGATGTCCATCGCCCATCGCATGAACGGATAAGGCGAGGTAACCGAGCTTAAAAACTCCGTAGGTTGATGGATGAACGGGCCGTGACGTTGACACTTCTCGCATTTTGCTGCGAACAACTCGCAGTCCTTGATCATTGTCGGCCAAAAATATCCGTGTCGCTTGATTTGAATCGCGAGTGAGCGACCTCCTGAATGATTACCGCAGGATCCGCCATGAACTTCGTGCATTATCCTACGAGTTGCTTCCCCCTCGACACAAATGAGGAGTGGCCCGGACAATCGCCATTTATAAACTTCACCTTTAAAAAGCACGAAACGCGCAGACTGTGCTTTTAACTTGCGAGCTGCCCATTTGTCGGTTGGCACCTCACCATCTGCGAGATACATGCGAATGTCAGTCATCCACTTGGTGTCGCAACCGTAGACCGTGGTCGTGTCGTCAATAGGAATGTCGACGACTTCGTGTGTTGGTGGCGGTTCCTTGTTGCACGGATAGTCGTCTTCTGGCAGTTCGTCGAGTTGTTCGGGAAGGAGACCGCGATCGTAAGTTGTATTATTCGGGTCGAGCTCGTTGTTTCCTGCCATAACGTCGGTCGTTTTGTTCGCTCCGATCGTGTCGGGCTGGTCGAGGTCCATCGGTTCGGTTTCAGGTCGAGTAGGCGAGTCGCTGCTCGTACTCGTTCTTCGTCTCGCGGCTTGGGATCTTGTCAGCACGTTAACTTCTTCCGCGACTGCGATACTTGGTTTTTCGATGAATTCGACCGGGATAATTCTTTGAAGATCTTGACCCGGCTGTGTCGACAAGCCGAGTGCAGCGAGGGCATCTGCTTGCGAGTTCTCTGACCTTGGGATTCTCGTTAAGGTGAAAAACTCGAATTCCGACGCTAGCGTCTTGACGAGGGCGAGGTAAGCTTCCATGCGGTCGTCTTTTGTTGCGTACTCGCCGTTAAACTGATTTACGATGAGCTGGGAGTCGCAGAAAGCATCAATCCTTGTCATATTAAGTGCTTTGGCCAAACGAAGACCCGCGAGTAGGGCTTTGTACTCCGCTTCGTTGTTCGACGCCGTGAACCCGAGGCGAAATGACTGTTCGAGCGATTCTCCATCTGGCGAGGACAGTCGAATGCCTACTCCCGATCCGTGCTTAGAGGATGAACCGTCCACATATAACTGCCATATCTGGGACGAGTCCTTGCTTTCTGTCGAGGCCGTCGCCTCTGGTAGTTCTATCAGGAAATCGGCCAACACTTGCGCCTTTATCGCTGCTCTACTGCGATATTCGATGTCGAATTCGCTTAGCTCGATAGCCCACTTCGCGAGTCTGCCGGACTGAGTTGGGCTGTGGAGTACAGCTCGCAGCGGGAAAGTACTTAGAACGACGATTGAGTGAGATTGGAAATAGGGTCGAAGCTTGCGAGCCGCTGTGATAACTGCCAGTGCTAACTTTTCCATTAGAGGATACTTTGTCTCTGCATCGGTAAGCGACTTACTGATGTAGAAAACGGGCTTTTGCTCGGTTCCGTCTTCGCGAATTAGAACCCCACTAACTGCCTATAACGAAACCGCGATGTAAAGGTAGAGCGGTTCGCCAACAATCGGCTTCGTCAACACAGGCGGAGTCGCGAGATACTGTTTCAATTCCTGGAAAGCGGCTTCGCACTTCTTCGTCCATTCGAAAGTCTGTCGAGCTGCTCCTTTTTTATCCTTGAGCATATCGTAAAAAGGTAGACACTTGTCCGTAGATCGCGAGATAAATCTGTTTAAAGCTGCGACTCTTCCTGTCAGTCGCTGGACTTCTCTCTTTGTCTTTGGCGAGGCCATCTGGATGAGGGCGTTGATTTGCTTCGGATTTGCCTCGATCCCACGATGAGTTACCATATAGCCGAGGAACTCGCCTGATGTCACGCCGAAACGGCACTTAGCCGGGTTAAGCTTCATGTTATACTTGTTCAACAACGCAAAACATTCTGCGAGATGACCGACATGATCCTTTTCCTCGAGCGACTTGACGAGCATGTCATCTATGTACACCTCCATCGTTTTGCCGAGAAGGTCCGCAAACATCTTGTTTACCAATCGCTGGTAAGTGGCCCCAGCATTCTTAAGGCCAAAAGGCATAACCTTGTAACAATAGATTCCGCGATCTGTTATGAAAGACGTTTTGTCGCGGTCGCCGGGGTGCATAAAGATCTGATTATAGCCAGAAAACGCATCCATAAACGACAATAGCTTGTTCCCAGATGTCGCTTCGACGAGGCGGTCAATATGAGGAAGAGGGAAACTGTCTTTTGGACACGCCTTGTTCAAATCTGTGAAATCGACGCAAACTCGCCACTTTCCGCTCTTTTTCTTCACGACGACTGGGTTGGCGAGCCAATCGGGATACTTAACTTCAGAAATTGAGCCGACTCGCAAAAGTCTGTCTACTTTGTCGTTTACCGCTTGAGCTCTGTCCGGCCCGAGTCGCCTCCTCTTTTGCTTTACCGGTTTGAACGTCGAATCCACATTTAACTCGTGACTGATAATACCCATATCGATCCCGGGCATATCTTCGGCTGCCCACGCGAAAGTAGTGACGTTTTTCTTAAGAAGTTCGATTAGGTCGAACCTGACGGCCTCGTCCAGGGTTGCGCCTATCTCAACATATCTTTCCGGGAACTCGTCATCTATGCGAACCGATACGACGGGTTCACATTCAGGACTCGCACCTTCTTCTTCGCGAGACTCCGCGATCTGTAGTTGCTATAGAAGGTTTGAGATTTCTTTGGCGGGTTTCCTGTCGGTCTTAATCTTTTTTCGCGGTTCGCATGGAATTGGCTCTGTGCGCGGTCATGAAACAGGATCGCGACGCTGATTGGCTTCCTCTGATCGTTTTGATTCCAGCCTTGGTTGGAAACTTAAGGCAGAGATGGTAGGTCGAGGCGAGGGCGAGGCCGCGGAAATGGCGCGTTATTCCCGCGACCCGGTGTGCCATTCCCTTCGTGCTGCACGAAGTCGCTAGTTTTCTTCTTTCCTGCAGCCGGGGCTGCTTGAGTGTTAAGACTTTTGGTTTTTCCGTACTTCTCGCCCAGAACTCTAGTTTCGTCTTCGCTTTTTGCGAAGCCGTTGGCGCGATGAAGTGCATTCTGAATAGACGAAGGCTCGTTTATTGTCATTTCCTTTCGGAAATCTGAGTTGTACCACAGAGCCTTCCGTAGTGCGCTTAGAGCGGATTGGTCGTCGAGTTCTTTAACCTGGGTGAGCATCTTTTTAAAACGCTCGATGAAAAGTCCCAAGGGCTCGCTGGATCCCTGTGATATCGAGTAGAGATCCGCTTCCGACGACCTGCGTTTAATCAAGATACCATACTGCTTGAGGAATGCTTCTGAGAGCTGTGCGAAGCTGTCGATTGAATTTCTCTTCAATCCCGTAAACCAATAGAGAGCTGCCCCCCTTTAGGTGTTCTACGAAGAGAAGGCAGCAACCAACGTCGATTTCGTCGAGTCGGAAGTTAGCTCGCCCCATTGCGATCGAAAAAGCCCTAATGTGCTCCGTGGGGTCGCCCGTTCCATCGTAAATAGGTAGCCTTAGCTTCCCCGGATCGGACAGGCGTGTCTTTGTTACTCGCTCAGTGAAAGGGGTAGTGCGGGCTTCCTCAAGAACGCGGTCAATCTCTGGTGCCTTGCTCGTCGCCCGATGCACCTGCGATCGCATGTCCTTGATATCGCGGGCCGTTTGCTGTATGATGGCTTTGAGGTCATCGATCTCAGTTTGCAGCGAAGCGCTCGACCCGCGGTGGGTTGCGGCTTCGGCCTGCTCCGCCCATCGCAAATTCTCCGCGAACTCGCCCTCGTCCCGCTCTTGGATGCGACTAGCCGGTCGACTAGGTTGAGCTGTTCCGAACTCACGCTCAACTGGATCGTCAGCGGTTTCAACGTGGTCGCCAGTCGTTTCTGCGACGGAGATGATCCCGCCTCTGGGAGGTAAATGATCCTCACGAGTTGCGCGAGTTGTAGGCGAGGCCACTGGGGAGAAGCTGAGAGTAGTTGGTGTTATCCAAAGCGCGGCACGTTGAGGAAGTCCTTGAGGCCGACGAGCTGTCGATAGGGCTTTAACCTCGGCGGTCAAGCAGCTGTTAATGATCTCTTGCTTCTTAGAGCTCTGGAGCAGCTGCTCGAGCATTATTTTGAGCTGATCGTAAGCTCCCGGTGTGGTCGGGTCGGCCGAGTCTGTATTGATGGTTTGTTGCGCTGCTGGGACGGATCGGTCCGTTTCCACCTCCGCGGCGAGTTGGGCCTTCAATGGGCTTCCGTCTTCTGGGCTCGATTATTTGGACCTGCCTTAGCTAAACGACGTCGTTTTAAGCTTATCGGTTCTTCGAGGGGGGTTCCGACCCCTACAGTGTGTTCCACTCATCCAACACACGAACAAGCATAACCAAGACTCACCTTTGCCTTAGGAAAAGTATGCGATTATGCTAGGACTTCCTACTCGCGGATCACCTTAGAATCGGACTAGAGCGGTTCAAGACTCAAAAAAAGCTCTAGGATTATCTAGATCCAAACAGAGTTCTGGACAGAGATTTGATGGGGAAAAGATTCGGGTTTCAAGGGCTAAGCTCTCGGTTTTTAGTGTAAAGGAACAAGGACTCTAAAAGGGATTTTCGGACAAAGGGAAGATCAAGGGGATTTTGGTGGAGGAACGTTTGGACAGAGGTTTGGATGGGGGAGGATCAAGGATTTAACAAGGGGGAAGGGTCTTATTTATAGGCTAGGACCGGTGGATCAAGTGGCTCACAGATCGGCCACGTTTTGGTCCTTAGGCGATGCCACGCGGGTCGGGTGACGTGGCACCTTGAGATCCTCTCGATCTACCTACCCGCGACGTGGCACATTTCTGACCGTACTTGCCACCTACCCGCGACGTGGCTCTAGGACAGCCACAGATTTTCCTCAGTCATGGTTCAATGATTTCTCGGGTCGGCCTCGAGCTGGCCTCGTGCGTTCTTCGACCCGCGGTACAGGAATCGTCCTGGCCACTCGTATTGCGGCCTGGACCGGGTTCTAGGATTATCCCCATCAGTTTTCATGTTCCCGGGGACATGTTCCGTGTTCTGATCTCATGTCTTGCCGATCATGGGTCGAGGCTTGGCCCCTTTCAATGCCTTAGGGGTCCGTTCCCTTTGGCTGGCCTCCGATCCTAGACCTTTACTCGGGCGGCCGGCCATGGCTAGTGAACGGGTCATTACACCAACTATCCAGAGGATGCGGTTACTCTTATCCGGGACGTGGCACGTTTCTGGCCGTACTTGCCGCCTACCCACGACATGGCTCAAGGACAGCCACAGATTTTCCTTAGTCGCGGTTCGATGATTTCTCGGGTTAGCCTCGAGCTGGCCTCGTGCGTTCTTTGACCCGTGGTACAGGAATCGTCCTGGCCACTCGTATTGCGGTCTGGACCGGGTACTGGGATTGTCCCCATCAGTTTTCATGTTCCCGGGGACATGTTCCGTGTTCTGATCTCATGTCCTGCCGATCATGGATCGAGGCTTGGCCCCTTTCAATGCCTTAGGGGTCCGTTCCCTTCAGTTGGCCTCTGGTCCTGGACCTTTACTCGGGCAGCCGGCCATGGCTAGTGAACGGGTCATTACACCAACTATCCAGAGGACGCAGTTACTCTTATTGAAAACTTGGCTTCAAGTAACAGCACTAAGAACGCTGATTTTGAGAGGAAGCAGATGAGTGATAGCAAGGACAGTGGGAAGAACTTGGCTGAATTAAATGCTAAGCTTGACTATCTGCGCAGTATCCTAGTAGGAAAGAAGTCAGTCCAGTTTGCTCAAGAGGTTGAAACTGCAGAAGAAGATGTCAACTACATCAATGGATCAGGATTTCAGAAGCAAGGCTATGGTTCAAAGCCATATCAGAACAACTACCAAATGAACTACGGTTCTTCATCTTATCAGAAGCCTCCTGAGCCAGAAAATGAAGTAAAGACCATGCTAGAGCAAATCTTGGAGGGACAGCTGAAGATGACTGTGAGTTTCAACGGGAAAATGGATGCTATGCACCAAGACTTGGATGGTAAGATTGGAGCACTGGGCGCACATGTCAAGAAGTTGGATGTCCAAGTCACTCAAACTACTAGTTCAATCAAGAGGCAAGATGGGTTTCTTCCTGCAAAGACTGATGCCAATCCAAGGAGCGCTTGCAATGCCGTTCTGATCACTCGAGAGGACTATTTCGATGAATTTGACAGTATTTTTGGGCTTGCAGAGCCAGTGTTGATCGACACTACAGCTGAGCATCGATCGACACCCCTCGAAAAATCGTCTAAGAACTCGACACAAGAGCTTAGTGTTGATCGACACCCCGTCCAGACGAGTCCAAAAATCGCGAATTATTCAGTTCAAGCAGAGGAACAAGTCTACAAGCCGAAGGTTCCTTCCCCCAGAGTTAAAAGGTCAAAGCAGGAGGTCGACAAAGCTTTTTTCAAAGCAATGATAGAGAAAATCATGGTGGAGATGCCTCTAGTAGATGCGATTAAACTTTCGCCTGCGATAAGGAGATACGTCAAGAGGATGATAGCTAATGGAGTTAGTCCTGAGAAAGGAGCGTTACTTACTAGAGATATCAGAGCCATACTCTTGAATAGAGCTCTAGTGCCTAAAAAGAAGAAGAAGGACGTAGTGGTTTCTGAAG
The DNA here is from genome assembly GCA_963576765.1 of Draba incana. Lineage (NCBI taxonomy): Eukaryota > Viridiplantae > Streptophyta > Magnoliopsida > Brassicales > Brassicaceae > Draba > Draba incana. Next base: position 27,677,999 of record OY755214.1, on the reverse strand, counting down.
AAGTGAGCGCCATGATTCAGAGCAGGATTCCTGTCAAGCTACCAGATCCAGGAATCTTGATTGGCACATTCACTAGAATTCCTTCTGGGAATCTCCTAGATCGATCGGCTAGAAGAAGAGACATCCTTGTCGCTTTGAAATCAGTCATCCCAAATCTTTCTGCAAATACAATGGCATTAGATTAATACCAGACCCCAAATCACAAAGAGAATGAGGAAACTGCCCTGTCGAGATTGAACAATGAAGCACAAAGAAGAAAGGTACGATCTTCGTGCACTTAATTCTCAATCTCCTGATTTCATCAAAGATTTAATTTGTGAAAAAGCTGTTACACGCTTACGCAAGCATCGAGTTTCTCGTGCAAGTCTTTGTTTTTGTTTTGATAAATCTGCAAGAATTCCTAAGGAGAGTACAAGGACTTCAAACCCGTTCGCCAAAATGAGAATCATCATTCCTCAAAAGCTGAAAGACAAAGGAGAAGTGATCGTTCAAGAGATGCTGCAAAAGACAAAGGAGAAGAGATGTCATTCGCAGAAACTTTTTCTTGGAATCATTCCATGGAAAAGTACTGATCCTCCAGACATCCAACGTTCCTCAACATAGTCAAGCTAACGAACTGAAAACAAGCGCTTAATGGGAGGCAACCCACTAGTAAGTATATTTATTTAGTTTTATTTTATTTTGTTTACTAATTTCGTTTTTGAGTTTAAGTGTTTCAGTTCTTTGAAAAAAAACAAAAAAAAATTTGCGAAGGAACAGTGTATCGATCTGAACGATCGATTGGATCGACACCCTTGCTAGTGTTGATCGACACCACCCCATCAGGTTACAAAATCCTTTGTTTTTTAATTTATTCATTTCTATCTATTTTATTCACCTTGTTCGGGCTTAATAACACTGGGGACAATGTCGTTTAAGTCTGGGGGAGGTAATTGCTAATTATGTTTTCTATTTTTCGGGTCAAAACTCCCTTTTCTACTTGCTTTGAACATCACTCAAGGACCATTACCAATGCAAGTTGGTTGGTTTTACTGAGGTGGGTAACTAGAAGTGGATCGGTTTAATGGAGCGAGTTAAGATGTCTGGAAAAGCTCAGAAAGGATGTTGCAGACCCCGCCCCTAATGAACTCTAATCTCTTGTCTTGGACGTTGGAAATCGCAAGACTTGATTCAGCTTACAAACACTAAAAAGGGAGGACGGACTGCTCTGAAACTTCTTCCCAAATGATGAATACAACTGTCCTAGATCAAAAAGAAAAAGCCTCATGACCCTGTCTCCACAAGAACAATAGTAGTGAGCGCTGATCTAGTGAAGCCATAGAGATGCCAAGGTATAAAAAAAAATACATAAAAGTGTAGTTCAAGCAGAAAAGTGCAAGCCCGGAAACAAACAGTTTCTATGATATCCTTAATTGGATAAACAGTTTCGGAGGGAAGAGAAAGGGTGAAACGCAAGAAAAGTATTAAAGGAAGTGAAAGAATCTAGAAGGTCCAGCAATCGATATTCCCTCGATGAGACCGCACCTAATAATGAAAGGAGTTTGCAACTGAAAGTCTGAGATTCTCTAAGGGGTTTGGATTCAATCTGGAGGACTGCTAAGCTTCTAGGGACACATCAAAGTATCACTTGATTTGCTTTACAAGGTATGTGGTTCCTAAAGGAGTGAGTACCACAGTTTTGCTTAGGGACAAGCAAAAAGCTAAGTTTGGGGGAGTTGAGATATCATGGTTTTTACCCATTTTAGACCATGATATAAGTCCAATATCTAGAGTCTTTTGTGTGTTTTGTGTTTGTTTTAGTGTCTTTACAAGTTTCTAGACGTTTGGAGCATAAAAGATGTTTACTGGGAGTTTTGGAGCATTGCAGAAGAAGACGTCAGAAATTGCAAGTCAGAATCAGAATCTGAAGCTGGTGTCGATCGACACCATCTCTAGGTGTCGATCGACACCCTGTTCGCACAAGAAATTCCAGATTTCGAAAGTTTGCCATTTTTACCCAGAAGTTTCAGATGTTTACTTTTATGCTTTATGATGGTTTAAGAACTTTATAAATACGTTTTTGCAGCCATTTTTAGGCTTATGCTTTATTTTACTGAATTTTAATAGATATCTTCAATTAATAATATGATTTCTTCTTTGATTATGTCTGAGTAGTTACCTTGTTAGGTTTAGGGATTTTCAAAGGTGTTTGATGAATTGCTAGATCTGATTTAATTACTAGGATTAATATCTTTAGAAGTTCTTCATCTTGACTTGTGTTTATTGCTGATTTTAGATTCATGACCTGAAATCTGATCTTAGGATAATTAATAGAAACGACAGTTTTGTTAATCTAGTCTTTGATGAGCAAAATTTCTTTTCGCAAAGAAATTTGGTTTAGGGTTTTGTGAACAATTGAACTTAAACTTTAATGCTTGTTTAGATTGTTAGGATTCGTAAAGAAATTTGGTGTTCTAGGATTTAGACATAGATAATCTCTGCAGCGAAAGTTGATTGATTTTATATTCGTGTTCATGTTTAAGAACTGAGCTTAATATTCCTATCTTTATTTATTATGTGCAATTCTGATTCATCTGCGATTTCCCTGTGCCTAGCTTTCTCTTTATTGATTTTTACAACCCTTCACTACCTGCTTTAATTACTTGGCTTTTAATTCATATTATTCTGATTAGCATAATCTGAATTTAATAATCTATTGTGTTTCTGTTTCCCTGTGGATTTCGATACCTTAAATACTGCCATTAATCTCTTAATTTGAGAGAGTAGTTCAAAGGTCTAATTTGATCATATCAAACTACACCTTTCAATTTATGAAAAGGAATTATTGGTTGTAGTATTTGCTTTGCAGAAGTGGCGTCACTACTTACTCACGGGACACTTCGTGATCAAAACGGATCAACGCAGTTTGAAATACCTTTTAAAACAACGATTAAACACTCCCATTCAGAACAATGGCTTCCTAAATTCCTTGAATTTGATTATTAGATTCAATACAAGCAAGGAAAGGAAAATTTGCTGGCGGATGCTCTATCTCGAATAGAAGGAGCTGAAGTTTTACATATGGCTATGTATGTCCTTGATTGTGACTTGTTGCAGTGAATTCAAGATTGTTATGAGACTGATTTAGCAATGAAGGAGATTATCGATGAGCTGAAGCAGAATACGAAGTCTAAGAAGCATTATTCATGGACTCAAAATGTTCTACGTCGGAAGAGCAAGATTGTCGTTCCCTTAGACGTCCAACTTCGTAATACAATGTTAGAATGGATGCATTATTTAGGTAGTGGAGGTCATTCGGGACGCGATGTTACTCATCAGAGAGTTAAAGGATTATTCTATTGGAAGAGAATGTCTAAGAATATTCAGACTTACATTCGAAGTTGTAATGTGTGTCAACAATGTAAGTATGATACTGCAGCATCTCCAGGTTTAATTCAACCTCTTCCGATTCCAGATATGGTTTGGACTGATATTTCCATGGATTTCATAGATGGTTTGCCTCCGTCGTTTGGTTATACGGTAATTTTTGTGGTGGTGGACCGATTGAGTAAAGCAGCTCATTTTATGGCTCTTTCTTATCCTTATACGGCGGTGACAGTAGCTCAGGCATTTCTTGATAATGTGTTTAAGCTTCACGGGTTTCCTTAGTCTATTGTTTGTGACAGAAACACTGTGTTTCTTAGTGTTTTTTAGACAAAATTGTTCAGTTTACAAGGTGTTGCCTTGAATCTCTCAAGCTCTTATTATCCACAGAGCGATTGACAGACCGAAGTGGTGAATCGTTGTCTCGAAACTTACTTACGATGCATGAGCAGTGACCGGCCACATCTATGGAGTAAATGGCTTCCGTTAGCTGAATTTTGGTACAACACCATCTATCATACATCCATATAAATGGCACCTTATGAGGTGGTTTATGGCCAGTCACCTCTGCATCATTTACCTTATCTTCCTGGTGAATCCAAGGTGGCTGTAGTAGCGAAGTGTTTGCAGGATAGAGAAAACATGATTTTGCTCTTAAAATTTCATCTTTTGTGGGCTTAACATCGAATGCAGCAATTTGCAGATCAACGTCTATCTGATCAAAACTTTAACATTGGTGATTATGTATACGTCAAGCTGCAACCTTATGGCAGATGCCAGAATGGGTCAAAACCCACGGGTCCGACCCAACCCATCCCACCGTGGGACGGGTATGGGTTCAATAATGTAAACCCAAAAAAAATGGGTCTCATGGGTTGACCCATGACGGGTAACGGGTTTCGCGGGTAAAACCCACACTACAGGAAATGTGGGTATTAATAGCATCCTGAAACCGCTATGTAATTATACAAGAGCGGAGTAGAAAGCGCTATGTCTGCTCCCGTCATAATAGGTCAGACACTTTTGATAGCGGTTTATAACATTGCTATCGTATATTCATTTAATATAGCGATTTAGTCAGTGCAATTATATTTTTTACTATAGTAATTAAATTTTGCTATAAATTGTTTTATTTATATTAATATTTTATAATATATACCAAATAAATATATTTTGTTATTATTATTATTTTTCAGTTTTTGGATTAGCTTTTTTTTTTTTTTTGTTGGTCAACCAATATAATTAAATTAATACACTTTAAACGTTAACAATAATAAAAATATAAATTTCATTATCAAAATATCTTGACATGGTTTTAATACAATTACATTACAAAATTAAAATTGAAATATTACAATAGTCCGAAAATCTAATCAAAAACTCTTCAACAATTAGAAGTCTTTCGTTTCATCATAGCAATATCCAATTGAGGAGTCTTGGGCTGCAACACACAAAAACGAGTCAAATTCTCAAATGGTGTTAAGGAGGAGAAAAATCTCAATGGTGCTCACTTGTTCTACATGGTGTTGGTGGTGTTGGAAAAGTCCTTTCTACCCTTAATGAAAGGTTAGAAAAGTCGGTAAGGTACAACTATCCCTAGTTGTACCAGTAATACTGGTATTACCAGTAGTACCAGTAGTATATCTCCTAGTATTACCAATAGTACCATAGTTGCACCAGTAATACTGGTATTACCAGTAGTACCAGTAGTATATCTCCTAGTATTACCAATAGTACCAGTATTACCCAGTTATACCGCGCTTGTGGGGATTCGAACCCTGGGCGCGCATGGAGCTCCCAACCACTGAGCTACCGTGTTTTTCTCGTTATACTTACCGATTTAATTCTATTTAACCTCATTTTACCCTGTAACCAATTTATTAAGGGTAAAATTGTAATTTTGCAAATCTAATTTTCTCAACACCATTTGAGATTTTTCTCCTCCTTCTCAACACCATCTGAGAATTTGATTCACTTTAACAGAACATGTTAAAGTCTTGAATAATATGCATTGTTGAATTCAAAAGCAAATCACATTAATAATACGCATATACTTAACTACGTACTTCTCAAACTCTCGAGCAAGATGTCTCTAGACAAAAGTGGTTTTCCTATATACAAAGAGGAATCAAAGGATTACCAAAGTAATCAAACACAATGAACAATCATACAACAACTATTGAAGCAAAACACTTGCAACATAAAAAATCGATTTGCAAAATCTGGCTAGCAAACAAACGAATCTGCAATAGAACTTATTTTAAACGAAGCTAGTGAAACTTGATTATCCCACGTTTTGTGATAAGAGATTGTCAATTGCAATATTAGGTGACATCTTTAGACAAATGTGGATCTATCAAGAGTCATCTCCTTAGAAATGGTTCATAAGAACCCAGTACACTAATCTTTAACAAAGGAAACCTCAACTAAAACAAGAATAGATCCACAACGAATATAGAAAATATCAAAAGAATAACACAAAAATGACGGATTTAAGAAACCTCATGAGATCTGAGACCACGAATGCACCATAAGACTCAAGGGATTTGTCTAAAGCCAAATAAACCAATTAGCTAACAAGTCTATAAACCAACACACAAAGATTCGAACAAAACCCTAGAAAGAGTTGGGTTGTTAAATCGCTGGAAAATTGATTTCAACTAGGAATCGAAAAAGATCGTATTGTGAGATACTCACTATCAGAAAATCGCGGAGCTTCGTCGTCTCCATCGGAGCTATCGGAATCGCAGTTGATTCTCACCACCAGATCCATCTCCGGTAAGCTCTCTTCTCCATCGAATCGGATATCATATCGATATACCTCTCTCTGATGAGTTAACTATCTCTCTCGCCCTCCTTTGACCTGTGAAATTTTTGAGATTTGAGGAAGATGATGTTTTGTTTTGATTTTGTTTCCTTTGTCGGCGAAGAAGGAAAGAAAGAAGAGGTTAAGAGATTTGAAGAGTTAAACGGACAAGATTTGTTCTCATAGATTTGAACGGTCAGGATTAGCTCGCCAAAGTTGCCACGTCATCGATCCTAGTGACTTTCCTAAGTCTTTTGCTCGGGAAAACCAATTTCAGGCCATAAACTTTACGCGGTAATGAATATTTTGGACCCAAAATTTTCAATTTTTAGAGCCAAATCTTTTTATCAAGTTTATAATGACTATTTTGTCATTATTGATAGTTTTAGCCTTTTAGGAAACCTTAAACGTGACAAAAAAGCACCTTGTCTCATATAATTTTAATAAATTTATTAAATAGATTAAAACACTTTGTAAAATGAACAATTATATGTATTAAAAATTGATTAAGGATAAAATTTCCTCTTAATCTCATATAATTTTAATAAACTAATTAAAAATATATAACCACAAACCCTAAATCAAACAATTATATCTCCTAAAAATTCAAACCCCTATATCAAAGTTATGTATGTAATGTGATAATCTTAACATGAACTATAACCTTTACACTCAAAACCATAAATCAAAAATATTTTGTGTCCAATTTTTTTTTATTTTTAGAGACATCAACTATTGTAATTATTGGTAACTATATATGAAACCCTAAACCCTAAACCCTAGACTTTTAGATAGAAAACACTTAGTAAAACATCATCTTTTTTTTTATGAACCAACTGCATGGATAAACCAAATTAGGTTTAAAGTTTCATGTTTGATTTAAACCCTAAACTCTAACCCTATATACTCTGAACCATAAACCCTATATGAACCATTCGTTTATTTTCAGGAGATTGGATAAGTTATTAGGAATATGACAAAATGAAACAAACCCCTATATCAAAACTTATGTATGTGTGTGTTATCAACTAAACTTTTAAATATTTATTAATCTAATTCATACAAAACTTTGAACATTAACAAACAACGAAAACCAATTCTTAGTTATACCCTATACCCTAAACCTCAAACATTATACCCTAAACCTCCAACATTACTCTATACCCTAAACCGCAAACATTATACCCTAAACTGTAAATCAAAGATCACGATTTTTCCTTTGTTATTTTGTAATTTCAATTCTTAGTTGTGTATTAATACTGTTTTTATTGGTTTTGGATAGCAATAACATATTTAAAAGGAGAATTGCCCATATGAAATTAAAATAATGAAAACGGAAGATCCATTACAAAGATTCAAGTACTTTGAAGATACACAAGTTTTAGAGTACCATGAGTTTTTTCCAAGTAAAAAAAAACGGAAGATCTTAATTCTTGTCTTGTAATATGTATGCAAGAGCGCTGGTCATGAATCAAACACCAATGGAAGCTCTTAACTTCCATCAGAAACTCTTTCAACTTCCACAAACTACTGACCTTGATCTTGTCTTAAAACCCATGTCCTCTCTCTCGTTACTCTTCCACCAAAATCATCACCATTGTTGTCTTTTTAATTTATTCTTGCTAAATTACCCAACACGAACAACACTTTGAACTTTTTCTGTCTTCTTTCTCTCTTACAAGATGGGGTCTTGAGAAAAGACTTCAGCACAGTCTGCAGTCATTTTTCTTCTTCTACCACCGCATCAAACTCACTTAACGCCGTATCAAGTATGTCCTTATCATAACAATTCAGAATGGTTAAGCTTAATAACAACAATTTTATTAAGAACAATAATAGTGGAATAAGAGAGCTTACACAAATAAGCAACAACAAGCTTTAACACTTCGAACAAGATTCTGCAAAAATGAAAAAGAAATCTCATATTCAGAACCAACATCGATTAAACTCAGAGAACCCATCAACTAATAAACTCCAAATCCCAGATTTAAAATAGAAATTTTCGAATTTTTAAGACCCTATTAGAACATTATATGAAATCTTTGTGCAACAAACCCAACTAACCCATACGGATTACAACCCACAATGAAAAATCAATGAATCATTGCAAATATAAATTTTACCTCAATTCCAATCGGTCCAATTCGACCGAAAAGGATGCAAGTGACGATGAATGCTTATGTAGATCCGTCGCAAATTAGCGACGAATACCCGGCGTCGCAAATTAGCGACTGCGTTTTTGCGACGACTTGTTTTCGTCGCAAAGTAGTCGCAAAGGCCTTATTAGTGACGAATTTGTGACGTTTCTGGTAGTGGCAAATGGCCTGTTTTCTTGTAGTGGATCGCAATCGAGACTGAGATCGATACTGGCGGATTGAAATCGAGCCTGAGATCGATAGAAGCTGCGACGGATCGGGGTGGAGATGGATCGAGATGGAGACGATTGAGATGGTTCGGGATTGAGACAGATCGGGATGGAGACGGATCGAGTTGGAGACGGATTGAGATGGATCGATATCTAACTAAGAAAGAAGAAGATTATGACTGAGTTTGCAAGAGATTTTTCAACACTCTAGATCGAGATCCAAAATTTAGGATTCATAAAGAGAAGAGAAGACAAAAGTGTTTTTTTTTTTTAATTTTAATAAAATCGTGACAATTTTTTTTCTTTATTTTGCTTTGTTTTAATTTTTTTATTTTTGACTCATAAAAATTTGGAGCCAAACTTTTTCAGATTCCCGGTTATATCTACCATAACGTTTTCTATGTACAATACAAAAGTATAACCAAAAAATCATAAGCAGGATTCCAATTTTTTTTACCGCCCATTATATAATAGCGTTTCACATTTCATAAACGCTATAAAAATTAACCGTTTATCAACTATAGCACAGTCATCCAAAACGCTATCCCGAACCGCTATCAATACCCACATTTCCTGTAGTGCCATAAAAAACCACGGGTTAATGGGTTACCCACCAATTTTTATATACATAGTTTTAAGTTTATATATATATTATATATGCTAATGTATATATATATATATATATATATACCTAAAATATAATAATAGTTTAACAAAAATATTATATATAATAAAATATTATATGCCTTCCGTTTTAAAATATTGGAAAGATAATTCTGAACGCTTTGGAGAACTAGCTTATATGGCTTCCGATTTTCTTAGTATTCCTATCACTACGGTAGCTTTGGAGTGTCTTTCAGTATTAGAGATTGAATTTTGAATAAATAGAGAAGTTGTCTTCTTTCCAAAAATGTTCAAGCATTAATATGTAGTCGAAACTGGTTGCGTGGATTTGAAGCTGGTAAAGATTTAATTTATTTTTCAAACTTGCAAAATCATATACTAAATTTCGTTTATTGTTTATACTATTTGTTTGATTTATGTAGAGGATAATGGTGAACCTGAAAAAGAATCTACCACACCTCCCGGAGAACGTAGGCAAGAATGACCTTAATTCGTGTCAGGAAAGCAAGATGTTTTTCAAATTATAGACTTTTATCATTTTTAATATTATTTTTTATTTCAGTTTTTTCATTTGGTTTTTTGGTTTTTAGTTATACATTATGAACTTATGATGTCCAATTTTAATTTTTCTATGTTTTTTTTGAATTTATTGAAATTTGTTGGTGTTTTTCTTTAAATTAAACAAATCTATTTTTATTTTTATTTTAAAATAAATATTGAAAATCCATGGGCCGCCTAAAAAACCCATGTAATATAATGGGTTGGGTTGGGTCTATACACTACAAGAAAACAGGCGGTTTTCTGACGGCCAAATCCGTCTGTAATCCGTCGGAATAGAGGGTATCCCGACAGATTTCAGACGGAATTTGTCCGTCAGTTCTATCGCGTCAGAAAATAAATTTCCGTCAGGATCCCGTCTGAGTATCCTGACGGTGTTCTGACAGAATGTGGATCACCGGAATCCGTCCACAGTACGTGAGAATTCCGTCTGAGCAGAATTACCGTCGGGAGTCCGTCAGGTATCCGGTGATCCACAGTCCGTCAGGGTCCCGTCAGAGTATCCAGACGGTTTCCTAACGGAATTGAAATAATTTTAAAAAAAAATAAAATATAAATAAAATTTATTTATTTTATTTATATATAAATTTATAAATGAAATATATTTAAATTAATAACAAAAAATAAAATTTAAAATCATAATTAAATGAAAAATGTTTTGATACCAAATATAAAGTTTTACATAAAAATTTAAATTGTCCATAAACATTTACAACCCTTGACGACGGAAGAACTCGTTCATCTTTTCCTCCATCAGACGATATTTTTCATCCGCCTCCGCCTTCTCTCTCCGGCGGATTTCCTCCGCCTCCGCCTTCTCTCTCTGGCGGAGGGCCTCCGCCTCCGCCTTCTCTCTCTCGCGGAGGGCCTCCGCCTCCGCCTTCTCTCTCTCGTACCTAGCCTCCAAATATGTGATCCGGTTGGTCAGGTCGGCGTTTTGTGCTAGCAAACTACTACCACCGTGAAAGGGAACCGACGAAACGGATGAGAAACTGTCTTCGGGGAGGCCGTAGACACGACCTCTGGTCTTAGGGGTAACCTACAAAAAAAAAAAAATCAATTTCAAAACTTAATCGTATTAAATGGTATTTTAAATGTGTTTAAAATTGACTCATTTACTAACCGAGTAAGTGAACTCGTTGATCTTCTCGACTGGAACTTTGGTTGAGGGCGGAGTTCCCTCGACGATCGGTTGCGATTGGAGGTACTCCTGCCCGAGCTTCTCCACGGTCTCCACGATTTCCCGAGCAAGCGGATCTTGGATTTCACCCGTCTTTCTGTTAGTGTGGACATCTCTGACGACATCAATATGCGAAGGACGCACACCGGTCTTCGCATACTGTTATGAAAGTCAAGTATGGAAAATGTCAATTATAAATTTAAAATTTTGAAAAATTAAGAATATTACCATTTGCTGTACACGTGTCGCCTTGCTCGTTGCACCGAGGTTATGGGTCGCCGGTCCCTTCCCCTTCCGGTCGCTCCTCCGGTTAGTCGAGTTTCTTCCGGAGGTGGCTTTAGTCTCCTCCTGATCCCAATGTGCCACTAGTCCACCCCATAATACTTCGTTGTTTTTAAATGTTTTAGGCACCTTACGGTGCTTGAACCACCCCTCCTTCCACTCGTTCATCTTGTGCATGTACTGGCTCTTTGCCTTCATGTCGAATTCACGTCGGACCCGAGAAGTCAGGTGTGGGTTCCACGTAAAATCTTGCTGAAAAAAAACAATAGTCAAATTACTATTCACAATTCGAATGTATTATAAAAGATGAATTTTTAATTTAGAATATCAAATCATACCGCAAATTGCCGAAACCATGTGTCTCGGTTTTCCACCGGCATGTCCTTATAAGTGGGATACGGTTTAGTTATCATGGAATTGATCATTCCGTTGATAGATGTCGAGATACCGTTCTGGGAAAATTGGAACCTACACAATATTTTCTTTGATATTTTGTTCACAATTTTATTAACTTAATATAATCCTATAAATTTTCAAAAGTAGTCATTACCAGGTCGTGTCAGGTGGTAATTCGGGATCAAGGCGAGGCAAGACATCCCGACCGGTTGCGACACAAAGTCCTGGATGCTCATTTGCGTAAGAGCTGGGCCACCTGAACCCATAGGAGCAGTCTCGGGGATGTGCGACTGACCCGCAGTCCCACCTCCCCCAGAGGAAGAAGTACCGCCTCCTCTACCCACACTAAATCGCCCATAATCCCTACGATTTACAAATTTTTTACATAAGTTTTTGATTTTTCCTGACATATTTAAAATTTCTATGTCAATTATAAATTTAAACTTTACAACCTTTATTACGGGGTTAGGGCTTTTGAGAATTTGGGAAATTGTGATTTTGAGATTTTGAAAGTTATAGATTTTAGTATATATGGTAAATTGGGAATTTCCGATATTGGAATTTCGTAAAAAAAAACAGTTACCTAATTCGCCGACATCACGAAGACCAAACACGTACTCTTTTTAAATGTTTTAAAGGTTTTTGTACATATAGTTAATTTTTTATTGTTTCTTTTTAGATATATATTTAGGAATTTAGGAATTGTGACATATATTATATCATATTATAATTTTGTAGATATGTATATTTTTAGATAATTCAAGAATTGGATTATACTATAAATATGTATATCATATTTTCCCCAATTCAACAATTCAACAATTCATCACAAAATCATCCTAAAATTCACATTGTTCAATTCCAATTTAACAAATTCCTAATTTCCTTTCATTTCCAAATCAACAATTTCCTTTCAAACCCCTAAATTCATAAACACCCAATTTACATATCCAAAATCCATATGAAATACACAAAACTCAAAAAAAACTTACATTCTTTGATGATGATGCAAGGACGCTGGAAAATGAGTGGCGAACGGCGGCTTAGCGGACGGATGATTGAATAACGTCGGAGTCGGCGATTTGGGGTGGTTTTGTTTTCTCCGTTCTGTGTCTGCGAAGAAGACGAAGTGTCTGTTCTTATAGAACTATATGACGGACTCCGGACGGTATTGTGACGGATATTAAAAATCCGTCAGATTTCCGTCAGCAACTCCCGCCGTTTCGATGAGATCGATGCGTTTAGGCAGGAGGAATTAGGGTTTCCGTCAGAATCCCGTCATAACGTAAAGACGGTATTCTGACGGTTAATGTTTTTTTATTAATTTTTGTTTCTCCGTTCCTAAATTAATAAAAAATATATATAAACCGTCAGAATCCCGTCGTTACGTTATGACGGGTTTCTGACGGGTGTTTAATTTTTTTATTAAATCTTGTTTCTCCGATCCTAAAATAATAAAAAACAAAGAACCGTCAGAATCCCGTCATAATATACAGACGGGATTCTGACGGTTTAAATAATTTTTTTTTTTAATTTTTGTTGATCCGATCGAATCGGATCGAAAAAACAAAAATTAATAAAAAAACATTAACATTCAGACGGGATTCTGACGGTTCTTAGTTTTTTTTTTTTATTTTATCTATGTCCGAGTGGAACAAATATAAAACATCTAATCCGTCAAAAATCTGTGATGGTTGAAGTTCATTTAGTTTGTATTCGGAGAGAAAAAATTGAAATATGATGAAGAAAACGTCGGATCGAGTTCCTTCAAAATGTATGGAGGATTTGTTACGGATTCGTAATTTTATTCCAATTTATTCGTATCTTAGAATCGAAAAGAATGAATTAAAGGTTCTGTAATATTTTCCGTTAATAATTCTTTCTAAGCGGAAATAATACTTTAACAGAAAATCAGTCGGAAATCCGTAATATGACATATAAATTTATCGATGGTACATACTAAACTCGTGGAAGGTAAAATAAAACATATAAAAACATTATGCGGATAAACTCGTACAAAGGATAGTAGGAAAATATTAAGATCATGGACGGGTCGGATGTTTATTCATCATCTTAGTCTGGAACTGTTTCATATTCGTACCCAGTAGTTCCTTCATCTTCCTCATCGATGGTAGATACTTCCGTTGGTTGGTATTCAGCAATCATCGAATTAGCACCGATTATCTGTTTCGAAAATGAATTTAGTTAAGCCTTCCTATAAATATTTATAAACGTATTATACATCTACCTTAACAATGTTCCGCTCTGTGATGTTCAGGTACTTTGAGTTCCTGTTAAAACGGCAAACGGTAACATTTTTTAGGATGACCACCGCACCTACGCTAGTGGTGAGTCTGTACTCGTCCTTCTCGAAGATGTTATGGTGCATGGTTCCCTCGATTTTTCCTTAAGGATCTTTTAAGGTTACTAGCAGATCCCCCTTGTCATTGGGGGTCAAACTAGAGAGCATAGCCACAATCTAATAATGAAATAGAATATACTTCAGTCCGATAATTAACTGTATATATGTCTAAATGTAAATAAAATAGGTTGAAAACGAAAACCTTTTTGACTTTCACAAATTGTGAATGCGGGGATTGAATTTCTCCAAGGCTTTATTATATACTAGTAAATGGCAATGATATCATACATTTATTCACAGATTATTAATCTGAATCTCCTCCTCCACTTTCACTAGGGATGGAGTCTGAATCGTCGTCAAATTCTTCACGTGTTTCCTCTTCGTCCGAATGCACTAGATCATCCCCGATATGTGTGACATCAACGACAAGGTCAATGTTATCCATCTCCTGAACATGTGACATTTGTATACTTCTCGATGGTTGTAGAGCATCTTGTTCTGGAACTCCATATATTTTTCCTCTCGGGTTAATATGAGTTACTGTGATCCAAGGATCACTACGATAGGCGACTCAAGGATATGGAATGTAGCAAACCTAGTAATAAATAGTGGATATTGTTAATATACATGATCAACAAACCTTAAGTATGAGTACGTAGGTCAATATATTATGGTAATGATACCTGGTCTGCTTGGGACGCAAGGATAAATGGATCGTAATACTGATGTTTCCGGCTTGAATTTATCGAAATAACACCAAGAGGGTCAACTCGAACACCTCGACCATTGGAGGGATCATACCATTAGCACATAAACACAATGCACCTCAATTTCAACATTCCTGGATAGTGGATTTCCAAGATTTCTTTTAAAATCCCATAGTACATGGTATCACCTGATTGGGACGAAATACCATAGTCCGAAGTTGTCCTCTCACGTCCTTCCTCACGGATCCTGAACGCATATCCCCTAGTGCAAAAGTTGGGATATGATGTTGCGGTGCTGCGTAAGCCGTACACAATCTCCTGTAACCATGTCGGGATTGATTGTCCTTCGGTTGCTAAACTTTCGTAAACCTAAGAATGATATAAGTAGTATATCAGTAACATATGAACGTGAAAACATGGAAAAATGAAAGTAAGTAATTATATTAAACTTACATAACATTTCAACCACGCCGGAAACTCTTCGTCTTTCAAGACAGCAAGTTCGGCATCTGTCTTATCAGAATGGTAAGCACGTGCTAGAGACATGTAGATCCTGTAACATAACAGTTGTTAGTAGATAAAGGCAAATAAGTACATAAATTTAGTATAATAACTGATATACGTACCGTTCGTACTCCAAAATTTCATCACAATTTCTAAGGATATACGTATGCAAATGGGTGAGCTCTTGTGCCGATAATTTGCGTCTCTTTCGTTTTCCACTTGCTCGCCCAACTTGGGCAAACAACTCGGGTACAACCACGTCATACGTTGCTTTCTCACCTCTATCATCATGTCACGCCGAACGTCTAGCCTTAGTACTAACTTGCGGTGGAAAGTAATTTTCGGCCAAGTTTGAGACTTCCTCGTTTAGGCTCTGTGCAACAATAGATCCCTCAACCCTGCTCAAATTTTTAACCTTTTTCTTCAGATGGAACATGTAACGCTCGAACGGATACATCCATCGGTATTGAACAGGGCCTCCTAAGGCTGCTTCTCGTGGGAGGTGAATAGGAAGATGTTCCATAACGTCAAAAAAAGACGGTGGAAATATCTTCTCAAGATTACAAAGGAGAACAGGGATATTGGCCTCCAAGTTACGTATCCCGTGGACGGTAAGCGTTCTTGAACATAAATCTTGGAAGAATGCACCAACTCCTGCAAACAAATATTTAACAAGTTAGTACATATATAGTAATATTATGGTATTAAGAAACCAATGGGAGTAAGAAATATACCTCCAATTGCTTTGTGGATAGGATCTGGAAGAAGATATGCAAATACAAATGGAAGAAGACGCTGCATGACGACATGACAATCATGACTCTTCATTCCTGTAAATCCCTTCCGTCTCGTCCACGCAATTACGTAGATTAGATGCGTAGCCGTCTGGAAATTTTACATATTTTTTGAACCATTCAAAAAATACTTCTTGCTGCCTAGCGTTTAACCGGTACGCAGGCATCGGCAATCTACCATTAGGTAGAACATGAAGAGATGGCCTCGAACAAATCAATGGCAAGTCCAATCTAGACTTCCAGTTGTCTTTGGTCTTTCCTGGGACGTTTAATAAGGTGTTCATGATGTTGTCAAAGAAATTCTTTTCAACATGCATGACATCTAGATTATGCCGCAGTAGATGGTCTTTCCAGTAAGGCAAATCCCAGAAAATACTCTTCTTGTGCCAATTGTGATATTCCCCACAACCGTCGACCGGGTGGTGGCCATTACCCCTACATTCAGGAGTCCGCTCTGCACCAAAATCTCGCAACTGTTCCAATATGGTTCGACCATCTATCTCAGGAGGTGGACCATGTAACACTGGTAAATTCTTCCTGAAATGTCTTTTAGACCGACGGTATGGATGATTTGCCGGTAAAAAACACCTATGACAATCAAACCACGATGTCTTCCTTCCGTGCTGCAGTTGGAAAGCAGAAGTATTGTCTTGGCAATAAGGACATGCCAATCTTCCAAGCGTTGTCCATCCAGATAACATACCGTATGCCGGAAAATCGCTTATGGTCCACATAAGAACTGCACGCATGTAGAAATTCTGCTGGACCGAAACGTCATATGCCTCAACACCATGCTCCCACAACATCTGCAACTCACAGATCAATGGTTGGAGGAATATATCGAGCGACCGTCTTGGATGATCTGGCCCGGGAACTAGAATTGACAGAAACAAGAACTCTCACCGCATGCACATAGATGGAGGCAAATTGTAAGGTGTTACGATGACCGGTCACAGTGAATATTTTCTTCCATGCTTGCCAAACGGGTTGAAACCATCAGTGGATAAGCCTATGTATACATTCCGTCGTTCAGATGCAAAATCTGGATATACGGATTGGAAGTGTTTCCAAGCTTCCGCATCAGAAGGATGCGTGATATCTCCATCTTGATTATGCTCTGCATGCCATCTCATAGCCTTGGCGGTGCGGTTTGAATCGTACAGCCTCTTCAACCTCTCCGTTAAGGGTAAATACCACATCCGTTTGAATGGAATCTTCACCCTGCCGCTTGTGTCCTGGAACCGGGGTTTGTGGCAAAATTTACATTTGTTTCGGTTCTCGTCTTCTCTCCAGTATATCATACAGTTGTCGATGCACACATCTATAACCTGGTAGGGCAAACCAAGTTCGGCGACAAGTTTTTGGACCTCGTAGTATGATCCTGGGGCCAGATTATCTTCTGGCAAAACATCTTTCACGAACTCGGCGAATGCATCAAATCTTCGGACAAATTATAATCAGTCTTCAGGTTCATCATCCTAGTAGCAGAAGACAGCGGTGAATGACCATCCCTACAACCGCTGTATAGAGGTTGCTTTGCTGCGTCTAACATATTGAAAAACCTTCGAGATTCTAAATTAGGCTCTTCAACCCTATCACCCTCATGATGATACACACCCGACTGCAAATTCTCTCTAAACGCATCGTTTACCATCGCAACCGTACTTACCCCAACATCTACTTCCGCCGTAGATTCCCCTATGCTAGACGGAAAATAAGGTTCATTGCTACTGGTACTACCATATTCATAATTCCTTTCTCCATGTAAATACCAAACCTTATATCCCGCCCTAAATCCGTATCAATATAAGTGGTTCCAAACAATAGGAATCGCAACACTAATTCTATTACAGCAATTAGAACAAGGACATTTGATATCCTGACCTTTGTTGGCTGCCTCTTGATTTTTAGGTAACTGCATGAACTCGCAAATAACTTGAGCGTATTCGGTCGTTAATAAGTTCGACCCCTCTTCCATCATTGGCTCGTCCATCCATGACCGAAAATATGAAGAACTCATCTCTAAATTTTTGTTTTTTTTTTGTTTTGAAATGTTGTTATGAACGTCGGAAGAAATGCGAGACCTTATATAGAATGAATAACCGTCAGATTTCCGTCAGCCAACCGTCAAAACGTCCGACATAGCAACACTTCAGTCCCATCGGCCAACCCACACGATATGTTAATCACCCAAAGTTTGCCGACATCGGAAGCCGTCAGAATCCGTCGGAAGTCCGTCCGCCAGACAGAAAAATCCGATTTCCGTCAGGTTTCCGTCAGGATGTCGACGAAATGACAAGACGGATTATTTCCGTCAGGAAACCGTCTGTTAATTCGGACGGTTTACGGACGGCAATCCTGTCAGAATGATTATTGTCAGAATTCCGTCAGAATAAACAGACGGTTTCCTGACGGAATGATTTATTGTCGGAAAACCGTCTGAATTCCGACGGAATTGGCCGACGGAAACTCTGACGGAAAGAATTTCCGTCAGAAAACAGACTGTTTTCTTGTAGTGATAGATTTTGACCGGCCCATCGTGGGGAAAAAAAAAGAATGGTTCAACGTGCTAATCAGAAACTTTCCCCAAAGTATTTTGGTCCCTACAAGATTCTAAATTTAAATTTGTCTATCTACATACTATGAGCTCGTATTGCATCATCTCATTAGTCATTAGTGATTTGGTGATATAGGAAATATTACATAATTAATATCAGGGTTTTTTTGTGGGTTTAGCTTTATTCATAAACTATATAAAGAGATTTTTTTTTTTTTTGGTCAACAAACTATATAAAGAGATTGTAAGCCACTTTTTACAATTCATTGAGAACTTCTAAAAGAAAAACTTCTCTGCCTCTTTGTCTCTCTTGTTACATAAGCTAATCTCTAGTTTGAGAATTTCTTCTACAATCGTAAATTCTCTGATGGTTAGTGTTGAATATGTGTTTTAGGAACATTGATTCTTGTCTCCATCGGGTTATCGTGAACTCACGGTTATCCTCTGTCATTTGGTCAAAGATTATGTTTTCTTTGGTTGTCATTGGGGTTCTTAGGAATTGTTATTTAGTGATGAGCTTAGACTATGATATCCGATAGCGACTACACTGAGTTTGATAACTTTACCAAGTGGTTGTTGCACCATGGATTTGGCCCAAGATAAAATCATGCTCTCAACCCATCAAGAGAAAGGCACAACTCATTCATATCTTGCTAACCAAGTATAGTTGTTTTATGCTTAGTATAGTTGCTTTATGATCACCAAGAGTTACTTTATGGAAACATATGGTTAAAATTTAACCATATGTGCCTAAAGCTCTAAAACCCTTGTACTATATAAAGTTGTACATCATTCTTATACAACTCATGCTTAATACACTACATTTTCGAGAGAATCATCTTCCTAATTTTCTAAACTTTATTGTCTTGGATAAATCTCCCTAAATCCAAAGGAACCTGCTCGGAACCCGAAACCCATCGTTTCAGAGCAACCTGCTCGGTTACTGTTCATCCGAGCCGGCCAACTCCAAAATTCATCATCAAACTTTTCCATTCTATTTTATCAAAGAATATCGAACCTCAAAACAAATTTAGTGTCGGACCCGATCCCGAGTTCAACATTTGGCGCGCTAGGTAGGGGGTTCGTTTTGAGATATCTTTTTACGCGAGAATGGATCTGAACAAAGAAGCAAGCATCCAAACACACTCCGCGGGAACAAGCGCTCAGGGCAATAACACTCCGGTGGCCCGAGGAGCGACCCTTGTTCCCGAGCAAGAACACCCCAATCCCACAGAGATAAACGCTCACGCCTTCATCTCCGAGAGGGTCGATCAGCCCGCCAAACCTGTCTCAGTCTTCGAAAGAATCGAGCAGCCCACAACCCTAGTTTCTGTCTTCCAGAGGATAGAGGAGCCCACCGACATCAGGCAAATGCTTGGGAACCCAGTCGACCTTCGACAAACGCTCGGTGGCACGGGAGACCTTAGGCAACCAACGATAGCCCGACCAGACCAAACTCAGAACAACCAAGCCATAGTGAGTATTCAGCCCGAGAAGGGACCATAGCAGGATCATACTCCACTTCTAGGGGCTCTCATGCGTAGTTTCAACGTGCAGGAAGAGCAGACACGACTGACTAGTGCCAGACTCGACAGCCTGTTCGCATCACGAGGGGTTCCCCGGAACGCACCGAGGTAGCCCAACACCGAGAAACTTTCGAGTCGCCAACCCTCCGAGCCAGCTCTTCCCCCTCGATCTTTGGAAGACTCGACCAGACCACTGACCTGCGGCAAACAATTAATGGTTAACAAGGATTCCCGACCAAGGGATAGCCCCTGCCCAGAATACCAAGCTTGAAGACATGCGAAAGCAGCTTCGGGAGATGAACTCTCGAATGCATCGGGCCCTCAGCTCGGCCCCAGAAATCGACCGGGTCTTAGCGGAGACACAACGAACCCCGTGCTCCAATCGAATCACATCGGTCCCAATCAAACATACAGCCAAGCTCCGGCTCCAAGCATACTCCAGGGACTCCGATCTGAAGCTGCACCTAACTGCCTTCTCAATTGCGATGGGCCGAGTGCACTTTTCTCCCGAGGAGTACGACGCGGGCCGCTGCCAATACTTCATTGAATAATTGTCAGGTGTAGCACTGGACTGGTTCTCTAGGTTGGAATCCCGCTCAATCGACTCCTTCCAGCAGTAGTCGATCGCTTTCCTTAAGCACTACGCGATCTATATCAAAAATAGAGCCTTCGACGCTGATCTATGGGGCCTGTTCCAAGGAGAAAAGGAGTCCCTCGACAAATTCATGGATCGTTTCAAAGCCGTAATCTCGCAGGTCACAGCGAGCGATACCTCCGCTTTTGCGGTTCTCAAACAAGGTCTTTGACCATCATCTAGATTCAGGAAAAACCTTGTCCTGTATCCAGTCAAGACTATCGAGGAAGCAATGCATTGTTTCATCCATTACGTCAGATTCGAGAAGCACCAAGCCAAATAGGCAAAGAAGAACTCCTCAATCAAACCTACCGCGGCCAAGGTTAAGGCAAAGGAAATAATCGAGGAGTCCTATCAAGAACCTCACCAACACTACGATGAGGAATACAAAAAGAAGTTTTCTACCAACGTTGGTCCTCGAGCGCTCCACCAAAGTAGTGAAACAAATATCAACGACCTCAAGAAGTCCAAGAATCCTCCGGTGGACAGTCATACTGCGACTACCACCAAATGTACGGGCACTCCACCTTGCAGTGTCATCAACTCAAAGAACAACTGCTCGCGCAATATGAGAAAGAAGCAGTTAAAATCACGCCTCCAACCGACCGAGGTGAGAAAAGAAAACTATAAGAGGACTCAGATAGAAATGAGCAGAACAAGTGGTAATGCTGACTCACCCCTTCCTCCAAAACGAGCTCAAACCGACAAGAGCTCGACCGGCAAGAAAAATCCAAAAAGAGAGTTTTGATGATCATGGAGGATTCGACGTTATCCACTACTCTCTTAGATCTCTCAAGCAATATGAAAAGAAAGCAATTGCCGACAAAGGTTGCTTCGATCGAGCTGAGGTGGATATTCTAATCATCTTCACCAAAGCCGACACAAAGGATCTCGCTATGCCCCACAATGACCCGCTTGTAATCGAGCTCAAAATCGAAGACTACGAAGTAACCAGGATTCTGATCGATACAGGAAGCTCGATCGACCTAATCTTCAAAGAAACCTTAGAAAAGATGGATATACCTGACGACCGAGTCAAGCCAAGCATTAGACCACTTACCGGCTTCGACGGTATCACAACAATGAAGGTCAGATCAATTAAAATGATTGTGCACGCTGGCGGAATCTCCGGAACGTCAAGTTCATGGTAGTAGACAAACAAGCCGCGTACAATGTGATCATGGGAACCCTGTGGTTATTTTCTATCCAAGCCATCTTGTCAACGTATCATCAATGCCTCAAGTTCCCAACCCCGTTTGGGGTCTTCACGATCTGCAAGAATCAAAAGATGGCCCGAACAAGCTTTACAGCAGACAAACAGCCCCGCTCGGTAAGTTTCCATATCGGTTCCCTCGAATTACCAGATTCCGCAAGAATTCACGACTTAGGTCAATATCGATCCAGCACGCCCCGCGTTGATCCGTTTCTCAAGGGAAGATGCCGCTACCTTCACCTGGTCTGTGGACGACGAGAAAGGCATCAGTCCGAGTATCACAAGACAACCGAGCGTGCTGGTAGCTCCGATGCCATCCCCTGAGTAAAACCGCTTTCGAATATATCACAAATCTCCCTTGCTTCATTAGAAAACATACTCAAACTACGATTGACTTCATCCTCGCCCAAGCAGCGTGGTACGTAGGCTGCCTCCTCGAAGGGCCAGTCCCAAAAAAAAAAAAAAAAAACCTAGTACCTTGTACTTCTACTCGTGTCCGAACGACCTACTTCTATTCGTTTCCGAACGACCCACTTCTACTTGTTTCCGAACGACTTATCTATTTTCACCTTGTAACTTGAACTACGTTTGGCTTGATCCCTATTTAACGGGTATGTAGGCAGCCTCCCTGGAGGTCCAACTATGATAATAATAAAATATATGCTCATCTATATATGTGTTTATCGACCTACTCGATTTTTATCCAAAAGCTCCGAGCTCATTCACATCGATGCTCTGGCCAAGTACTCGATCAATAGGTCAAACTCGGGAAGTCCACCATAACTAAACCCGAGTAAGATCACAACACGCGTTTCTCATAAATGCAGTAGCAAAATAATCTACAGACTGAATTCGGGAAGTCCACCATAACTCCCCCCGAGTAAGATAAAAAGCCAGGCCCCATCCTGCACTATTTCCTAAGATCGTGTAAGCATTTTTAAGCCGAACACTTCTCAGACGCTTAACCACTCGACGGATCTCAGTCATAAGCCAGGTTCCGACCTGCAGATGGTACGATCCGACCATCCAACGCGCCAACCTGGTCTAATCAAACTCAAAGCAACACGAGGATCCGCTACTCGGGCACAAAAAATGCCTAAGCTCTAAAACTTAGCCGCATAACTAAAACTCAAGTTTTAACATAGCAGCCCGAGGATCCGCTCCTCGGACACACCATGTCTAAGCTCTAAAACTTAGTCGCATAAAACGTATAAAAATGCTTAAGCTTAAAAACTTAACCGCATAAAAAGTTCCAAATTTAATAAAATAGCCTGAGGATCCGCTCCTCGGGCAAAACAAGATAAAGAGTTAAACTGAGCTTCGTCGGCTACAAAATTGGGGCACTCGCGTTTAACTCTTTATCTTGTTTAGTTTAGTGACGATTTAGTGACGATTGTTTAGTGACTAATCTCTCCCTTAGTTTAACACAACATGGCGGCGACTTCTTTCCAGGTGCCATGTTTAGTGATGATTGGGGCACTCGCGTCCCTTGACTGCTTCTTCGAAGCAGTCTCAGTTGTCTCCCCTTCGGTCAACCCCTTCTGAGGCCTACTCGGAGTCTTTTCCTTGTAGATAACAGGGGTAGATCTGCCTGTTCGTCGATGAGCAGACCTGCTCGACCCACCAGTAGGCTTAACTCGAGGATAAGGAGTGTGCTCAAGATTTAATTTTGCCATCTCTCCCTTATCAGCGCTACGAGCAACACGTTTGGAGGTGTAAAGGCTAAGAGCTGGGTTACCTGGAAGCAAGACGCAAAAACTGAGGGACAAACAAGATAGAATTGAGGAAAAGCCACCCGGAGAAGTATTTCTCTTGCCAGGTGCCCTCCAGCCTGGTAATGAAGTTATTCACCACAGAAAGCCCTTGCTTCATCTTTATCTAGAATCAAACCCGAATCAAAGGCATTCCCGCGAGCAATCTCGCAAGCCTCCTCGAAATGCTCCCAAGTAACCTTCCGACCGGCCTCGTAACTCAACGTCATAATCGACATTAGATTCCGGAAGCTTGCGTGAGTCAGTTGGGACAAAGAAACTTTCCGCCGAGCACAGTACTCCAAGATAGGCGAGGGGATCGGGAAACTAAGACCCCCTTGGTTAAAAAAACACTCGTATACACATATGAAGGCCTCGGGAGGAGACCATGGCCTGTCGTCCCGACCGGGAATGGCATAACGAATGGCAGGCCAATTCATCCCACGACCGTATTGGACGACGCTGCTCCGAGTAGAGGTTGAGTGTATGTCATCATCAGCGCCCAGGACAATATGAGGACAAAGACCATGGCCCAAGTCAAAGACGGGGACTGATTTTAAAGTCTATAAATGCTCTTTATGCTTTGCCTTCCTCTCTGAATCAGCCTACTTCTTATTCTCCGAAGCAGTCTTCAAGTCTCTCTGCGTTACAACTCTCTTGCCCTTCCTCTTGCTGATTGAAAGATGATCCTCCTCGGAAGAAACATCACCTTGCCTGCTCGTCTCCCCAGTATGATAGGGAGACGGAGTGATCGTCTTATCATTGTCGTCCGAATCCTGCATATTGGGCTATCGGCCGTAGACTCGACGTCAGCAGAAGGAGAAAGCGGAACATCAATCTGATCTATGTTCCGCTGGTTTTTGAGGACCAGTGCCTCAACATCAGATTCGGTAGAACACTCCTCAGACGACAAGATTTCCTCTCAAGATTGATCGAACCAACGCCGTAAACAAAGCAAAAGATCGAAGAGGGAAAGAGAGAGAAGGTTAAAAGGAAATTACCTATTCGGAATCTTCGAAGCAGAGGTCAAATAATGAAGGGGAAAGAAGGAAATGAGGCTTATATAGGAAACTGTGAAAAGGTATGATCATTACTGGAATGAGAACCAAAGAGGCGGCGTGTCGAGGGGCCAAATCGACATCAAAACCCTAAATCTTCTTGAAAACCGTGTAAAGCATAATCTTTACGGAAGCTGGAATCAAGGGGACACGTGTCAAAGGTAACCTAGTCGCACCCACGCGCCAATGTGAACCGACGCGGTCGGGTCTCTAACAAGCAGGACAGGACTGTGCAAAGCAACGAGTTGGGCCTTTCCGCTCTCATTCCTGCTTGCAATTATCTGACGAACTCGGTATGCTCGATTCGCCGACTCGAAGGGGGGGGAGGCTACTGTTGCACCATGGATTTGGTCCAAGGCAAAATCTTAGACACAACTCATTCATATCTTGCTAACTAAGTATAGTTGTTTAATGCTTAGTATATTTGCTTTATGATCACCAAGGGTTACTTTATAGAAACATATGGTTAAAATGTAACCATATGTGCCTAAAGCCCTAAAATCCGTGTACTATATAAAGTTGTACATCATTCTTGTACAACTCATGCTTAATACACTACATTTCCGAGAGAATCATCTTCCTAATTTTCCGAACTTTATTGTCTTACTCGGATAAATCTCCCTAAATCCAAAGGAACCTACTCGGAACCCGAAACCCATCGTTTCAGAGCAACCTGCTCGGTTACTGTTCATCCGAGCCAACTCCAAAATTCTTCGTCAAACTTTTCCATTCTAGTTTATCAAAGAATCTCGAACGTCAAAACAAATTTAGTGTCGAATCCGATTCCGAGTTCAACAGTGGCTCGGTGTGAATCAGTAAAATCTACAACTTTAGACAACTTTTTTGGGTTTTCGAAGTCAGAATGAACAACGAGGTTTTGTTTCTTTTTGGCTTTCGGGGTGTTCGTTCGTTTTTTTGTATTTTACTTGTGTTTTACCAGGACAAATTGTCATGTTAAATCAATTCATTTGCCCAGTGTTAGATTTCTTCTAATACAACTCTCGCAATAAAATAATCTGTTGACTTTCGTAGATAAAAACTTCAATTTTATGTTACTTTAAATCACGTTGCTCAACATTTTAGTTCTATTACTATACGACGTGCCTAATACTTCGTCAAGTATATTTAAAAGAAAGTATTTTATACAATATAAAATGGTAAGTCGTCTCCTACAAAACTAGAAACTCACTTAAAAAAGAAGTATTTGGATTAGAAATGTCCACTAAGTTTATATTGTATTTGAAATTCTTATATTATAGGCTTAGCATATTTGATGCTTGGTAGGACTTGTTCTTTGATGATAATTTGAAACAACAAATCCAGCAGCTTTTATATATATATGTATATGGGAAAACGGTCATTTAAATACTGAACTGTGCAAATTGCGCCACTTTAAGTACAAACTTTGGATTGAGTCGATTAAAGTACGAACTTGAGTTGACTGAGCTACATTAGGTATGAAATTAGTCAACGCTAACTGCCGTTTATTTTGTCTGTTAATACAAAACGACGTCGTTTTGTAAACAGAAAAACTGTACCTAAAGTGGCTCAATCCTGAAAGTTTTGTATTTTAAATGACCAAAAAAACCCCCAAACTTCTGGGAATTTAATAATAACTTTAAAATGAGAACTTTAAAATTTTATTTGTTCTACAATTTTATTCTACAATTTTATTATATTGAAAGACAAATATGATATTGTATGAATATAAAACTATGAAATGATTTTTATCATTTGGACATTAATGATTAGTATTTGAGAATATATTTCATTGTTTAAAATGTTGGTAAATTAATTAATGTTTTGTATTAACGGACAAAATAAACGGCAGTTAGCGTTGACTAATTTCATACCTAATGTAGCTCAGTCAACTCAAGTTCGTACTTTAATCGACTCAACACAAAATTTGTACTTAAAGTGGCGCAATTTGCACAGTTCAGTATTTAAATGACCGTTTTCCCATATATATATGCATACAGGTCAATAGTGATACTTGAAACACATTTTCAACCTGAAAGAAAAACCAAATGAGAAACAAGTGGCTTCTCTTGTTTGTCTTGTTCCTCTCCTTGTTGGTGGAACTAAGCAGAGGACAGAACAACAGAAGAACGGAAGTCAATGTGGGTGTTGTAGCAGATGTTGGGATAATGCATTCGGAGATAGCAATGCGCTGCATCAATTTGTCCCTCGCCGATTTCTACTCTTCTCGTCCCCAATTTCAGACAAGGCTCATTTCAGACATAGGTGACTCCAGAGAAGATGTTGTTGGTGCTGCTGCTGCAGGTACCTTCCCATTTCCTTTCTCTCTCTACACATATTTGGTTTGGATACATCCGCATGTTTGGATACACAGAGTTTTAACCCAATATAATCTACAACAAGTGCACAACAAATGTTGTAGCTAGGGTTGGGCAAAAATAACCGAACCAAAAAACAGAACCGAAACCGATCCGAAATTACCCAAACTAAACCGAATCGAACTTTTAAGAATATCCTATTGGTTTTATATGTCTAGAACCAAAAGAACCGAGAACCGAATGGGTATCTGAAACATAAATTAGTCCATAGATACGTATGAATAGTTTGGGTATATTTTACAAATTTTCTTTGTTATGTATACGATTAATTTGGTTAGTTCAAATATTTTTATTTATTGGTAGGTAGTTTGGATAAAAATAGCTAATATAAGTGTATTGTTTTATTTTTTATGAAAAACAAATACTATTTTTCGGATAATTTAGGTTAGTTTGGATAAAAAATACTCGGAATCAAACCGAACCGAAACCGAATGAAAACTAAAAGTTTTGGGTTTTAATTATAAGAACCAAACCGACCCGAAACTGATAGGAACCGAACCGAGACCGAAACTATTTCGGTACCCATATGGGTCTTATACCCTTCTACTCAAAAGACCCGGAACCGATTGGTATCGACCCGAAACCGAACCGAATACCCAAATGCCGAAAATTCCCATATGGAGATGAAAAGTTCGAGATTCTTCTTCCAAAGCTTACAAAGAACAATAACCAAAAGTCTAAGAAAAAAAAGTGGCTGAAAATAGGGTTTTATTATTTTAAATTTTGAACTGGGTCGATCTAGGTTAAGTCGGGTCGAATCTGAAAATCTGTAGAGAGAAAAACGGATTCTGGTTTCTTCCATCGGAGTGTATGTCTAATGAGTGCCCCGATGGGACTGCCCGATGGCAGTTTCCAACAGAATAATTCTTCACTAAATTTAGTATAACTTTTGCTCCACTTATCCAATCGACTTTAAATCACCACCAAATGAAAGCTGGCTCAATTAACCATCTTGCGTCCAAATTTAAGCTTAATCCAAGCTCAAGAAACCTCTCAACGTCCCACAAAATCAAACCGCTTCTTTTATGCTCCTCTTTGCTCCCATTATGACTTGTTTTCCTCCAAATACATCATAAGACCTGAAATAATTCAAAAATGGACTAAAGAATCTAAAACACACACTTTGACTCGATAAAGACACAATAAGTACACAAACACATGGGTTAGAAATGCGTTAAAAACACAATATATCAATACTCAACCCGCATTTAGTTGGTTTTGATATTGTCACAGCTCTCGAGCTGATCAAGAACAAGCAAGTGAAAGCGATTGTGGGGCCATGGTCATCTATGCAAGCTCAATTTATGATCGAAATCAGCAAAAAATCACGGGTTCCACTTGTTTCATACTCTGCAACAAGCCCATTTCTTACTTCTCTCCGAAGTCCATACTTCTTCCGTGCTACCTACGAAGACTCTTTTCAAGTAAACGCCATAAAAGCTTTCATCAAGTTGTTCGCGTGGAGAGAAGCCGTTCCTGTCTACATTGACAACACCTTTGGAGAAGGTATAATGCCTCATCTCACTGATGCATTACAAGAGATCAATGTTCGAATACCTTATAGATCAGTTATAGCTCTCAATGCAACGGACGATGAAATCTCTGTGGAGCTTCTAAAGATGATGACCATGCCCACAAGAGTCTTTATTGTCCACATGTACTCTTCTCTTGCCTCAAGACTCTTCATTAAAGCTAAGGAGATTGGTTTGATGAAAGCAGGATATGTTTGGATCCTTACCAATGCAGTTACGGACAACTTAAGATCGATCAATGAGATGGGTATTGAGGCTATGGAAGGGGTATTGGGTGTTAAAACCTATATCCGGAAATCCAAAGATCTAGACAAGTTTAGATCTAGATGGAGGAAGAAGTTCCCAGTGAAGGAACTGAGTGTCTACGGTCTGTGGGCTTATGATGCTATCACGGCACTGGCGAAAGCTGTTGAAGAAGCTGGAACAAATAACTTGACTTTCAGTAATGCTGATCTTGGAAGGAATGTGTCTGAACTTGAAGCTCTTGGTTTATCTCAATATGGTCCAAAGCTTCTTCAAACACTGTCACGCGTTCAGTTCAGAGGACTTGCTGGAGATTTTCGTTTTGTCAAGGGCCAACTGCAACCATCGGTGTTTGAGATTGTTAATGTGATCGGAACTGGAGAAAAGTCCATAGGATTCTGGACGGAAGAAAATGGTCTTGTGAAGAAATTAGACCAAAAACCGCAAAGCATAGGAGCTTTATCCACTTGGCAAGATCATCTTAAGCATATTTTATGGCCTGGAGAGGCTAATTTTGTGCCCAAAGGAAGGGAGATCCCAACAAATGGGAAGAGGTTGCGCATCGGAGTTCCAAAGAGAACTGGTTACACCGATCTCGTGAAGGTCGCAAGGGATCCTATCACTAATTCACCAGTAGTCACAGGTTTCTGCATAGATTTCTTTGAGGCTGTAATCCAAGCAATGCCTTATGACGTCTCCTATGATTTCTTTCCTTTCGAGAAATCTAACGGTGAACCAGCAGGGGATCACAACGACCTGGTCTATCAAGTGTATCTCGGGGTGAGTTAAACCATCAGTCCGTTCTTAAAACATTACAAAAATCTCTCATAATTTTCAGTTTCTTTTCAGAAATATGACGCGGTTGTGGGAGATACGACTATACTGGCAAATAGGTCCAATTATGTTGACTTCACAATGCCGTTCATTAAATCAGGCGTGGGATTGATCGTCCCAATAAAAGACGCAGTGAAGAGAGACAGTTTTAGTTTCCTCAAACCTTTGTCATGGAAACTATGGTTGACTACCTTTGTCGCCTTCTGCCTCGTTGGTTGTACGGTTTGGGTTCTTGAACATAGGGTTAATCCGGACTTCCGTGGACCGGCTAATTTCCAAGCTAGTACCATCTTCTGGTTTGCCTTCTCTACCATGGTTTTTGCTCCAAGTACATTCATTCTCCCCTCTTTACATCTCAGCATATATTATCACTTTGCTTGATGCTTACTCTTGAGTCGCTGTCCGCAGGAGAAAGAGTGATCAGCTTTGGGGCTAGGGTTCTGGTTATCACATGGTATTTCCTCGTTCTCGTGTTGACTCAAAGTTACACAGCCAGTTTGGCGTCGCTTTGGACATCACAACAACTTAATCCAACCATAACCAGTATGAGTAGCTTGCTTGAGAAAGGAGAAACAGTGGGTTATATGAAATCATCCTTCATCCTTGGAAAGCTTAAAGACACAGGTTTCTCACAATCTAGCCTTGTGCCCTTTGATTCCGCTGAAGAATGTGATGAGCTTTTGAGAAAAGGACCAAAAAAAGGCGGTATCTCTGCAGCTTTCTTGGTTTTACCTTACTTGAGACTCTTTCTTGGACAATATTGCAACACTTATAGAATGGTTGAAGAACCCTTCAAAGTTGATGGATTTGGCTTTGTAAGTTTCCACGACAGAACTTCTGTGAAAGTATTTTAAATGAAGAGATCATAAGTGTTCTTTTTTCGCAGGTTTTTCCGATCGGATCACCTTTAGTTGCTGATGTTTCTACGGCTATATTAAAAGTAGCAGAGTCACCAAAGGCAATGGAGCTTGAGCGCGCATGGTTCAAGAAGAAAGAAATAAGTTGTCCAGACCCAGAAACCAACCCAGATCCTAATCCATCTTTAACCTCTAGGCAGCTCGGCCTAGACAGTTTCTGGCTTCTGTTTGTTGTTGTGTTTGTTGTGTGCCTTCTAACACTTGGCAAATTCTTACTATGGAATACCGAAAGGAATAATGATTTGGATATGGAACCACGTGATTTGGATAAGCAACCACTAGTCAGGGCTTCGTCAAGTGGACATGTTCAACTTGTTCAACGTGTTCACACTTTCTAGTTCTCTGTTTGACATCTTCTTCACTCTCTATTGTGTTTGTTTGGTTATGTGAAAAAAGAACAGGTTGGACATATTCAATTTGGTCAACGTGTTCACGCTATCTAGTTCTCTGTTTGACGTCTTCTTCACTCTCTTTTGTGTTTGTTTTGTTTTGTTTAGAGAGATATTGAATGCTACATCGTTACTTTGATCCAACTCTTGTATTAGAATTGAATTCTTTTCTTACACAACATCTCATACATATTTATAGAAGGAAATCAGAGATTCATGGGATTCATTTGAGAACTTAGGGATTTGCAGGGGTTTAGTAAGAGTTTGAGGTAGTACTAATTGAGATCTCGAATTATCTTACTAGTACTCATGTTCTCTAAGAACCCTAGGGAACTGCAATTTGAACCAGACATCAACAAACTGTTTATGTATACAAGGTTGGTTATTTGTCTCGGAAAGAAAAAAAATCGATTTCTTTATGGATTTGTGAATTAGCCTTGCTATTATCATTGTGCTAGTGCTTTCATCTTACTCAAATGTCCTTAATTTGGTTTTATTTAGCTCTTGATCGTTTCTTGTAAGTTATTACGTCCACCTTTTGTGTTTATGAAAATCAATTTTGTTTATTCGCTATAATCGTTGCGACGAGAAGCTGAGGAGACGGATGCAGAAGAGATAATTGAGATGGTAAAACCTCTTTATCTGAGCAGCAGACTACTAAGTTGAAAACTTCTACTCTTTGATGGATAGAATCCTTCTTCCCGATGTGTGACTGAAGTTTATGATGTTTGATGAATTCTCTGTTTTAGCTTATACTTGTACGTTTTGTGTGGCTTTTACCTCTTGTCTTTTTTTTTGCAATGATGCAGTGATTTTGGAGTTTTTGTGATGATGCAGGCTGCAAAAGTGCTTTAGTCTGACCTTAAGACTGAACCTCAAGATTGTATTGATGTTTTAATGAGACAAGGGAGAGGAAATAAGAGAGGTTTTATCAAGCTAAATGACAATGTATCGAGATGATTAGACTTTAGGCTTTGCTTTTTCTTGTAACTACAACAATGTATGCAATGATGAATCAGTTTGTAACAAATAGACAGAAGCTTTGCTTTTTTTCTTGGGAAAACAGAAAAACTGTATGAAGAAAGAAGAAACCTCGAAGAACAAGCTCATTGGTGAGATGTTGTAAAATTTGTTTCATGTGATTTAAATCGCTAAGCTCTGTTTCATGTTATGTACTACTTTCTTGTTACAAAATAACTAAGTTACAAAGCACACAAGTTACAAAGCACACAAGTTACAAAGTCCTCTGCACAAGCAAAACAAAAGAAACGAAAATATGCTCCTTGAATTATCAAATCAGTTACAAAAATACAAAGCATAAAATCAAATATAATTTAGATACTTAATAGAGTATCTTAATCAATGGAGGTCCAAAATTTAGAAGGGTTCCTCAACCTTATTTTAAACTAAACATAATATTATTTAATTAGTTATTTAGTGGGTATCTAACTAATGGAAGTGCTCTTAAAGGGCAGAGCCATGCTTACAATGCATTTAAATAGGCATTCGCCTAGGTCCCAGATTATAATATATATTTTAGGAGTCCCCAAATTCAAAAACTTACTTTTAGTCTAGTGGTTAAAGTAAGATAAATGTTTTATTTTAAAATCTTACATTCCAAGTTCGAACCACTTCCATGTTAAGAAAGGAGTTTCTATGTTTACTTAGTTTCACTTTTTTTATTAACACTCTTAATATTTATTTAAATTTAGATTATTACTATCGTTAAGAATATATGTAAAAAATATTTCATTTTCAAATTCTCTTCGGCCCCTAAAACCCTGGACACGGTACTTTTAAGGGGGAGTTAGGTTTTATGTAACTGACTACGACTAGATAAATATGGATGGAGATAAAAGAATAAATCTTTTAGAGCTTTAGTCCGTAATTTTTGAAGATCTCGGAGATAGAGAGAGAGTATTAGGGTTGGGCATTCAGATCATTGGTCGGATTCGGTACGGATTTTTGGATTTTCGGATTGGGGCTTACTAATACCATTCAGATATATTTTTATTACGGATATGATCGGAGATCCTTTCTGGTTCAGTCGAATTTGCTACTTATTTTAAGATCCAAAACTCATCCAAAATCTTTTCGGATTCGGTTCGGATCCGAACCCAAACATAAGTATAAAGCTATTAATGACAATAAGAATAAAGCCTAAATATAAAAAAAAGGTACAAATTCAAATATAAGACCAGCACGAGGACATAAAGAGATGAGTTTAAAGAGAGATAGAGTGAGTATCATGTATACTGTAGCATCACAAATCTGGGTAGAACTAGGATCTTATTCAGACGCGAATCACGTGTTGTGAGTTCGTGTATCTTTAGGTAAATTAGGTGTCTTGTTGGATCGTGTTGTCTGAACAGTTCAATTTAAGAATCAATAAAGTTCGTGAGAATTTATTGAGTTTTGTTAGGGCATCTCTATCCATGGTATTTTAAGGGTTTCTAAAAATATAAAATTATTAAAACACACACTCTCTCTTCATTTTACTCAACTTTATACCTTCTCTTTCATCCTTTTACTCAACTTTTATTAATTTTATATTTAAACATTCTCTCTTCCTTTCAAACACAATCTCCAAAAGTTCACTATTAAACAACTCTCTCTTCCATCCTACTCAACAAAAACACTCTCTTTCTTCCTTTTACTCAAATTATAATAATTTTATATTTCAATATACCCCATAAAAACACTCTCTTTCTTCCTTTTACTCAAATTTTAATAATTTTATATTTCAATATACCCACAATATACCCCCAATGGAGATGCCCTTATATCTTAATGTAATCAAATATATATATATATTTTTTTGTCGTCAAACATATTTCATTAAAAGCCCAGTGGGCATGACACGTGATTTTGAGATCCAAATACAACAACAATTAATCCATCTGCTACCTAAAAAAGTAAAACAGAAATTTCCACCACGTGTCTCCACGTGTAAGCATAATGTTGCATCTGGAACCGCCGTTCACTACCGCCGGGAAGAGGATCTACTCTTCAATCTCAAAATCACCAGATTTCCTTACCGGAAAAGTCCATGCATGCTCCTCCAGAATCTATTCACCTCCATAAATTAACCTCTGACCCGAACCTATCATGACCACATCTCCCATCATCTTCAAAAAGACAATTGATAGGCGAATAAGGGGAGTATAAACTCCCAGCCAGAAGAGACGAGTAATAGAATAAGAGGTTAATGACTCGGAAAAAACACACTTAAACTTGGCTCCTCATCCGCAGGAAAGCTAAGAACGAGAAAACCAATTCCGACAAAGAAAACAAAATCCGATCTAAGTCGGAAAACAAGATCCAAACAACATCGGAAGAAAGAAATCCGAATAAACGGAAATAAAATTCCGATCAGCTAGATCGGAACTAAAATCCTAGATCCGAAGAAACTACAATATATATGAGAACTTTTAAAACGAAACCACGACGCCGGCAAAAGCCGGACGTCTGGCCACCAACCACCGACGATGAGACTTTTGTTGTTTTGTAGAGAGAAGGTAGAGGATTTTTAGAGAGCGAGTTTCTGTTTATCGAGATGTTAACACTTTTAATCAAATATTTTTAAGAATCAATAAAGTTCGTGAGAGTTTATTGAATTTTGTTATCTCTTAATGTAATCAATTATTTTTAAATTTACAGGTTATAATTAAATCTGTGTACAATACAACACGGATATTAACTTAGTTAAAATATACTCCCTCTGTTTTTTAAAAAGATTGATGTTTTGAGTTTTTCACACATAATAAAACACAATAAATATTTGTGTTAACTAATTATTTATTTTTACTTTTCGATTTATTTTCTTGTTTTCCAATAATTATATTAACTACATCACATATTTTTCTCTTTCTAATTGATTAAAAAACTATTTAATCACTTAATAAAAAGTAAAAGCATAAAGTAAAGTATAGAGAATCAATCTTTCAAAACACAAAAAAAAATCCAAAAAATCAAGAGAAATTACGCCAATGGAAATTACGCCAATTGCCATTGTTTCTCAAATTTCTTACAAAATATGGCATGATTTTAATGGGCTTTCAAAGTCTGCTACAACATACTCTGTTCCCTCCAATTTTGGATGAAATTGTCCCTGCTTTATGTCAGCTCATTTTTGTCCTCTAGCGGCAAATCTCGTAATTATGTGGCACAAATAGTGGAAATGCGTTTAATGCATGTCAGCTCACTTTTCTCTTTAATTTTTGTAGAGAACGTTATTTGAGTGATGTTCCACTGTTCATCTTCCTCTTTAATCTTTCTCTTCTTCCTCTTTCTTTCTCTCTCTCTTTATTTCTTTTAAAGAAGATGTCCGGAAATGGAGTCGGAGACGAGACTTTGGCAGAAACGAGACGGTGGACCAAATTTGATCGGAACATAAGACTAAACCAGGAACAACGATAGAAAGTGGACAACATACGCAGATAGAGATCGTAACAGTAGACAAAAACATGAATCGTGGTCAACGGTGGTGGATACAGCAAGATCCGATGACAGACATAATCAGAGATGATAGAAAAGTTATGTGTATCGGTGAACTCAGCTTAAACAAAACATTTAACTTAGTGGACTTCTTATAGACCAAATTAGTGGACTACGAATTCAAGGACTTGGATAACGATTAGTCGCAAACATTCTCTTAGGCATCAGATCTAGATTTGGTACATCGGGTCCTGGAAAATCAAAGCTAGGCGGCGGCTTCGTTTTCCCTCTTTCCTTTGATTTCGATCTTTTGGCAGAGGAGGACATCTTTACATGTTCAAAAACAAAAATCTCAAATGAGTGGACAATTTTAGACCAAATCAGTGGAATACGAATTAGAGGACTTCAAATCAAAGCATATGTATGGACAACATTAGGCAGATCCATTATCAATGAAATTAACCTTGCAATTAATGGATTATCACTCATGTGAAAAACACGGTTGCCTTTTAGTAAAATTTTGGAAATTGGATGAACACGATTGCCTTCTAGTAAACTTTCGGAAATTGGATGTACGAACAAATCCAAGAGAACGATGAACAAAAAAGAAGAGAATGGTCGCCACTTAAACAAGAAAACACAATGAGGAAGATGAACAGTGGTACGGCGAAGGGAAAACAAGAGGTCTGAAAAAAACCTCCCTAAAACATTTGTTTCTCTGTGTAATTATAATTATGGGTTCTACTTTTTGGTTTCGTGGGGGATATGCCTTTTTCTTTTTCTTTTTCTTTTAAGAAGATCGGTTACCGTGATAAAGTGAGGGAGATGGTGTTATGACCCTCGCAAGGTCTATGGCCGGCCGCCCCAATGAAAGATCGAGACCGGAGGCCAAACGGGTCGGACCGGAGATGGTGTTAAGTCTCGATCCGTGACCGCGGTGCGTAAAGAACGGAACACGGAACAAGAACCCAGGAAGAGCCTAGAGCTAGTGGGACGGATCTGGACGAAGTCAAGGCCGCCTGAGACCGCCCGAGGCCGACCCAAGGGAAAGTCAAGCCGTGCCCGGGGAAAACTAGTGGTGTCCTGCGTGCCACGTCGACGCTCACCCGTGTAGGTAGGATGCTCGGCTAGCATCGAGCCACGTCGCCGGGTAGGTGCGAGACGTGGCTAGGAGCGAGCCACGTCGACACTTCCACCCGGGGTAGGTACAAGGCGCGGCTAGGGATCGGCCACGTCACCCCTTGGATGTGGAACGTCCCGCGCCTCACACGTGTCAACGCCCAGGGCTGGCCAAGTCGGCGTTCGAGCACCGACCTTAGGCTATATATAGATGGCCCATGGCCATTTTTCCCGAGCCAAAATCCCCACAAAAACCCCCCTTTTCACCCCTTTTTGCCGAGAGCCCTAGGGAAACTCTGCCTGTTTAAATCTCGAGAATTCCTTTCGTAAATCTCTATCCGACTGTTTCGTAGACCCGAGAGTTGTTTCCTTTGGTCCGAGATCTCCTAAAGGGAAATCTCTGCCCGTGTATTCCCGAGAATCCGAGAGATAGCCCATTGTCCCATCCACTACAAGAAAACAGGAAAGTTGTGACGCTCAATGGCGTCACAAAAGCGTCGCAAAACAGGTGTTTGCGACGCTTCTGTGACGAAAAAAAAGCGTCGCAAAAAAAGCGTCGCAAATCCAAACCGTCGCACATTCGTCACAAATTTGTGACGCTTTTGTGACGAATAAAATAGCGTCACAAATTTGCGACGGTTTAGGGACGAACATGAAGCGTCACACATTTGCGACGGTTTAGCAACGATAAAAGAGCATCATATATTTGTAACGAAATTGTGACGCTCATATTCCGTCAGAAATTGGCGACACTATTGTGACGGTAAACTTCGTCACAATTGCGACGAATTTGTGACGCTTTTAAAGGATTCTGTTGTTCATAAATCATCACAAAAGTGTCTCAAATTTGTGACTGAAAATATAAATGTGATACTTGCATAATTGAATTTTGTATTGCACATAAAATTGGTGAAAATGTAAAAGAAATCAAACTAAAACCATAGTTTAGGAAAGCCAAAAGAGTAATGAGTTTACAAAACAACATAAACACTTTGAACAATGTTTAGAGTTCAAACATGAATCCAAAAAGAAAGTTTACAAAACAAAATAAAGTTAAAAATGTTACAAAGAATACTAAGTAAATGTGTGCAAACACTAGACGAAGAGAACTCGAAATATTAACTAAGAGGAACGGAAGTAAACCTTCCATTTCAAGATGTTTATTCCATTTTCTTCATCCAGTTGCAGGACACAGCATCAGCCGAGTCCACCTTCAGCTGCAACAAAACAAACCCACAAAAAAAACCAATATCACTTATAAGACTAATCGGAACCACACGACATGATTTGCAGTTGTGTAGCTTATAAATGCTATTGTGAGTGTACCAGCTTCAAGTGTTTGAATAATGCTTGATGGAGTTGTCCCTTCAGCTTCTGGCACTGCTCTAACATCCGCCCGGCATTCATCGAGTTCTCTAGCTCCCACCATAGTCTTTCCACTGTTGTGTAAGGAAACCAAACTCCTGACCTTCCTATCGAAAACACAAGAAAGTGGTCAAGAAGACTTGCAGAAACCAGAAGAGAACAACCTAACAAATGCACCGGCCCATACTTTTAAAGCTACATTAATGATTGACCTATATATATCATTCTCCAAGAATGCATAGCGAGGCTTCATTTGTAATCATCTAATGGGTCTGATACATTTAAATCAACAAGTGCTTCATATGCTTCCTGTTAAAGCGAGTATATGAATGACAAGTAAGCACAAGAATCAAACTACTAGTAAAGAATTGAATCAGTTGGTGTTAAACAATCATGAGAAGTATAAACACAGAACAAAAAGCGCAATATACCTCTCCACTATCGTAATTAGGATCATTCTTATCGAGACAGCAGTCAACATCTGAATCAAGAAGCCTTCCCCACGTTCCCTTTCCACCAGCACCATCTACAGGTACCATTGCCACATAAGTAAACCATAACACCACCCAACTCCTAAACTCTTTTACTGAAAACTAAACGTGCTAATAAAATTTAATCTCACACACTTCAAAAATTTAGAAAATGATTTACATACTCATAACAGGGATTTACAAAGGAGAATGTGTTTTGCTAAGAATCAAGCACAAAAGGTTGTAAAGTTTTTTTTTACCTTTTCTTTCACGCATATGCTTCCCTGAGTTAGCCCGCCGCACATGCTTAGATGGAACCGCAGCTACTGGTCTTTTCCCACCAGTTGTAGTAGACTTTTTGCTCAACTCAGCAAACAGGGGACTTGGTTTAGGTGGTGATGACAAATTTTCAACATTCTGAGTTGCTTCATCATCTACACACAAAGTAAAAAATCGTCAAATTTTCAACATTTTGAGTTGCTTCCAAACTGATGCCTCGGCAAATTCCTTAAGAGAAATCAAATCAAACTCCAAATTCAAAATTCCCAATTCGATGAAATTGATACAGAACCTAATTTCATACATAAATGAAAATCTTCAAGTCGAAGAAGAAGAAGAAGAAGAAAGGTTGTACTTGTATCGATGTCGTTCAATTTCCATTTCTGTGAAACAATCCGGAGTTTACGTTTTCGATTTCTGGAGAAAGAGCAGCGACGAACTCCATCGAAACGAAGAAGAATGGGAAAATCAAAAGAAATTTTCGGTCTCTTTACTCCTCCGACTCTCTGCGCCATTTTTGTTGGTGAAGAAAAGCTTGGAGAGAGGAGGAAGAGTGAGCTAAATCTGCGAATTGAGGAACTCAGATCTACATCCCTTGGCGGACCCGAATCAAACCATCGTCGATGAGCTGATGAGACTGGAGAGAAGAGAGAGCAGAGAAACTCATCAACGATTCAAACCTATTTAGTAAAAATGAGAATCGAATGGTTTCGTGTGATTCGAATGAGAGAAATCGAGAAAGGGATACGAAAGCGAGAGATCGAGAAGAAAACAGATGAAAATTGCAAAGACTTCTATGGTTTTGACTAAATCGGATGAGAGGAATCGAGAGAGGAATAGAGAGAGAGAGAAAGAGATTATTGAAAATTAGGGTTTTCAAAATAATAGAATTGGGGATCTGATTCTTGTAGTTGTTTCACGCAAATAAATAAATGTGGATCTGATTCTTACACGCAAATAAATAAACGAGAGGGAAATTTTGGTGGCTCAAATTTCATTTGGAGCCCAATTAATTTTAAACCCAGATTTTGGTGGGAATCCAAAATTTCAAAGCGTCACAAATATGTCACACAAGCGTCACATATTTGTAACGCTTTTGTCACGCTCAGTGTATACAAAACTTGAAACCCTAAACCCTAAACATTTAAATGAGAAATTGGTTAGTTAATGGGTTTAAATTTAGTTTTCTATCAAGTATGAGGCATTTGAATGATTATATTTAGGTAAATTGTACTTATAATATTTATTTATACAAAAATTTGTTTTTTGGAAAAGTTTCCAAAGTTATACTAAGTACTTTGTAATAACACTTATGTGATTAGTATGAACATTTTTTTTTGGTACAAATTAGAAGTTTTAAACACTTAGATGTCAAATTATTAACCCACTCGTGACTATTGTACTTATGTTTAATCCCCTAGTTCTTGAATTCATATTTAAAACACCAAAATGATATTGGGCGCACTTTTGTGACGCTAAGCGAAACCCTATACCCTAAACAACCAACCAGAATGAATTTGTAACGCTTTTGTGACGCTTTTGTGCGAAATTTAATTCTCGGAAAAAAAATTACCCGAATTCAACTGGGTAGATTCGAACCACCGACATGTCTCTCATATAATAGGGATGGTTGCCACTAGGCTAGTGTAATAAATCGAAATATTAAGCCACACAATTGTATTAATACAAAGTAATAATTCCAAAAATTTAATAATAACACATTAACATTTAAATTTATAATTTTAATCCATCTAACATTAAAAATACTTGGAATATATTACACACACTACGTTTATTATACTAACGTTTATTAGAAACAAAAACATTTATTCGTCATCGGAAGATGGTAAATTACAAAAAAATTCATCAGAAGCGTCACTGTCTCTAATTTCAACATCAATAGGTTCAATCTGATTGGACGGGTCCACCAATTTCATCTACCGATTCTGAGCCTCCTTCATCTGTATTTTGTTGCAAAATTATCAATTTGTCGTCCTTAAACTTTCCTTCAATACGATTCCTGGGATTAACTTTTGTCACGCTTTGCAACGCTTTCATATTCGTCACAAATTTGTGACCATTTTGTCACGCATTTGTCACGCTTTATGCATGTTAGACCGCAATTAGGTACACTTCCTTTACCACGTTTTCAACTCCTCTGCCTTTTAATTACCGACATAAGTCACTTTTGTCTTTTTCTTGCCGACATCATTTGTCACGCAGTTGTGACGCCTTTTCGTTGTCACTAATTTGTTACGGTTAAGAAGTGTGTCACAAAAGTGTCGCAAATTTGTGACGATTTTTTTTTCGTCGCTAATCCGTCTCAAAATGTGTGACGATTTCTTTAATCGTCATAATTCCGTCGCAAATTTGCCACGCTTTTTCTATATTTTTATATCGTCACAAATTTGCGACGATTTTGATACGCTTTCCCTTTTCGTCACAAATCCGTCACAGTTTCGTCCCACTTCCGTCGCAATCTTTGTGAAGAAAAAAATTGTCACAAAAATCCGTCACGGATTAACTGTTTTCTTGTAGTGATCCCTTTCAATCCAAGAATCCTTAGGGGAAACTTGGTTCTTTTCAACCCGATAGTTGTCCCTTTTGTTCCATAAACCCTTGAGAGTCTCTTATCCGAGCGTGTCTCGATTAAAGTAGATCAAAGAGAAGTTTTTGCCGTTTAAGACTAAGGATCCGCGGTCGAAGGAGCGGCTGGAGTCCGTAGCATCTCCAAGCCTCGTCGCCTTAAGTGTGAGTGGAGTCCCGGTGACTAGATGAGTAGGGTCAGCGTGGGGTTTCCTTGTTTCCTTTCGGTTTAAAAGGCATAGATTCTTACTTAGTGTTGATTCTTTGCTTGCGTGGTCTCTTGAGCTTGATTATGTTGGATAAGTCTTCCGTGCTTGTTACGTTTAGCTTCATGTCTTAGTGACTTGATAGTTTCTTGCATTCATGGTTGATATTATCCTTGGATGGTTGTGGTTATGGCAGTAGCAAAAGGTGCTTTGCTATATGGTTGGATTTTTCATGCATTAGGTCGTTGGATTTTCATTATGAGTGGTATCATGTGCATTTAGCCTAATGTTGGATTAATTGGATTGCATCATGTGTGGTATCATGATGTAGCGGTCCTTCGTTCCCGAAGAAAGACGTGGTGTTCACGCCATGGCGGATTCTTGGGTCGCACCCATGAGCCGTGATACATGAAGATGTATTTGAGTTGAGAAGGGACTTCGACTCGGGGAATTGTTTGACTTTGTGTCTTACATCCCGTTCCGGGAACTGGTGTTGGATCCGCAAGGCCTTAACAGAATTTAAAACGAATTGTATTGCATGTAGAATCGGTTTGCCTTAGGACTTGCATGATTATTGCATTGTTCTTCGATTATTGTTTGTTCTGCTTTCTTGCTGATTGTTTGCTGTTCCTTGATGCTTTGGGGATTGGGGTGGGTTGTATATTGGCTCTGTTCACTAAGTAATTTTAAAATTGTTCATCCCACCACTTATGTTTGCAGGAAGCCTTAGAGGGAAAGCATGTAGCGGGCAGCTTTTGGACTTAGGAAAGCCAGAGTAGGTTTTCTGTTGATCTTGCAAATGCTTAGTGTTTATTATATACGGTTTTGAACCTCGGATCCGACGTATATAGCTTTTTAAAGGTATTCCGTATAAAATATATACTAAGTATAAAAGGGAACGTTTTCTAAAATTGCAAGCAACGCTGCTGCGTGGTCTTGTCCGGACCGAAACAACCGCACTGGCTTGGTTCGAGTTGCAAAGCCTTAGGACCGATTCAATCGGGTAAACTGTCCCAGGAATGACCTGTATTAGGTCCCTTGATCCGTTCTCGGGCCTTAGAATCGGGTGTTCTCGAGGCGGTATGTAGCGCTCCTGGTCAACAGTCGTTGACCAATGATCGGGGGTGTTACAGATGGTCCCATTTTTCAACTGTCAAATTAACTGTCAGAGGAAAAGTGGCAGTTGAGTTTATGGGCAAATCTTTCATTACACATACAAAATGTGGCAGATTTTGAAAACAAATTGAAAAATGGCAATTTCTGTAATTTTTTCAAAAATCAATCTTTCAAAAACAAAAGGAGGATTTGATTAATTTAATCACATTAGTTTATCAGTTCAGTTCAGTTTTAAATCGAACCGAATCAAACCAAACCAAACCATTTAGAAAAAAAACATAACCAAAGTATGTATACATCGATTTTTGTTTGGGTTCGATTAGTTCAATCTGTTTCGGTTTTATTGCCATCCTAATTACACGAATTTATTGCGGTTTTTATATTTATTATTAAAAAGTCGATTCTTAAAGGGGTACTTGCAAAAATAAACCAAAACTTGAAGTCAAAGCTAAAACTAACCTCTTCCTCTCCTCTCTTTCAAAATCCCACGAATTACCCTTAATGAATCTGAGTATTAACTCAAATGCCCCTCATCAGACTGCTTTTAGAGTTTAACGTTTTTTTCAAAAGACAAAAAAACATTTCAGATCTAACTTAATTACGAAACTGCCATCTTCTCCAATTCACCCAACCACCATTAACTTAATTACCTTCGTCAAGCGCCCATAACTTCTAGTTACACCGATACCCAACTAACCCAACCAATTTTATGCAAGAAAAACCGAAATCGCAAGAGATCCAAAATGTAACGTTTTTAAAACGTGAATTAGAGAGTTTTTTGGATGAAATTGGTGAGGAAATATGAGAATAGAAGGTTGTGAACTCTAATATAGAGGTTTCATGGTCAACGAGAGGGTTAGTTTTGCAATTGACATTTAACTTGTCAGACTCAATATGAAGTCTGATAATTTCCTTTAAAACCAAAAAAATTATGAAAATTCCTCTAATCGAGGCATAGGGTAGTTTTGCAATTGACCGAAAAATTGACTTTCTATTAAGACTTCATTTGCTGTCTGCAGGAAAATCAGTCACTTTGACCGCAAGTTGACTATCTATTCAGACGGAATCGGAAATCTAAAAAAAAAAAAAGGTTACTATTTGTAATTGACCGAAAATTTTCATATGTTGACCTATTTGGGGGGAATAATATCAGACTTCTATTTAAGTCTTGTTTAGATCGAAAAACTTTCAGACTTCTATGGCAGTCTGCAATTTATGAATTTTTTCAGACGGCTTAGATAGTCTGATTTCACAGATTTTGGTCAACGCAAAAAATACACAAATTTTGGTCAGACATCTTTGGTAGTCTAAATGATTTTGCAGACCGCGAGGGAAGTCTAAATAAAAAATTCAAATTTCGGTCAATTGCAAAAATAGCTCACCACAATTTTCAGACTGCCCGGCCGATAAAAGAAGTCTGACATGAAAAGTCAATATTTTGGTCAATTGCAAAAATAACTTTCGATTTTTTTCAGACAGCTAAAGCAGTCCGACAGAAAAGTCAAATTTTGGTCAATTGCAAAAATAGTCTTTTCAGACTACTATAGCAGTATGAAAATGGTAACTTTATCAGACGGCATCCGCAGTCTTCTACATCAAAATTGAATTGCAAAAATACACTCCTTTTGAGACTGACATAGAAGTCTGGAAGGTTAAATC
The DNA here is from genome assembly GCA_963576765.1 of Draba incana. Taxonomy (NCBI): domain Eukaryota; kingdom Viridiplantae; phylum Streptophyta; class Magnoliopsida; order Brassicales; family Brassicaceae; genus Draba; species Draba incana. The sequence goes on along the minus strand of OY755214.1, from coordinate 27,633,810 downwards.
TTCCAGACTTACATAGCAGTCTGATTTTTTAAATTTTTAAAACCGTTTTTTTTTGTATATTTGTGATGAATTTCGTTGATTTTAAATTTTTAATAGGTGTGTTACTTGTATATGTTCACCCTGTGTTAGTTTAAAATGTTTATGTTCGGTAATTATTTTGAAATAAATTTTTGATAAATTCAGGCAATGTAGCTAATAGAATCAGACTTCTTTGGCAGTCTGGATTTTTAAATTTTCAAACCGTTTTTTTTTGTATATTTGTGATGAATTTCGTTGATTTTAAATTTTTAATAGGTGTGTTACTTGTATATGTTCACCATGTGTTAGTTTAAAATGTTTATGTTCGGTAATTATTTTGAAATAAATTTTTAATAAATTCAGGCAATGTAGCTAATCGAATCAGACTTCTTTGGCAGTCTGGATTTTTAAATTTTCAAAACCGTTTTTTTTTTGTATATTTGTGATGAATTTCGTTGATTTTAAATTTTTAATAGTTGTGTTACTTGTATATGATCACCCTGTGTTAGTTTAAAATGTTTATGTTCGGTAATTATTTTGAAATAAAGTTTTTTAAATTCAGGCAATGTAGCTAATAGAATCAGACTTCTTTGGCAGTCTGGATTTTTAAATTTTCAAAGCCGTTTTTTTTTGGTATATTTGTGATGAATTTCGTTGATTTTAAATTTTTAATAGGTGTGTTACTTGTATATGTTCACCATGTGTTAGTTTAAAATGTTTATGTTCGGTAATTATTTTGAAATAAATTTTTGATAAATTCAGGCAATGTAGCTAATAGAATCAGACTTCTTTGGCAGTCTGGATTTTTAAATTTTCAAAACCGTTTTTTTTTGTATATTTGTGATGAATTTCGTTGATTTTAAATTTTTAATAGGTGTGTTACTTGTATATGTTCACCCTGTGTTAGTTTAAAATGTTTATGTTCGGTAATTATTTTGAAATAAATTTTTGATAAATTCAGGCAATGTAGCTAATAAAATCAGACTTCTTTGGCAGTCTGGATTTTTAAATTTTCAAAACCGTTTTTTTTTGTATATTTGTGATGAATTTCGTTGATTTTAAATTTTTAATAGGTGTGTTACTTGTATATGTTCACCATGTGTTAGTTTAAAATGTTTATGTTCGGTAATTATTTTGAAATAAATTTTTGATAAATTCAGGCAATGTAGCTAATAGAATCAGACTTCTTTGGCAGTCTGGATTTTTAAATTTTCAAAACCGTTTTTTTTTGTATATTTGTGATGAATTTCGTTGATTTTAAATTTTTAATAGGTGTGTTACTTGTATATGTTCACCCTGTGTTAGTTTAAAATGTTTATGTTCGGTAATTATTTTGAAATAAATTTTTGATAAATTCAGGCAATGTAGCTAATCGAATCAGACTTCTTTGGCAGTCTGGATTTTTAAATTTTCAAAACCGTTTTTTTTTGTATATTTGTGATGAATTTCGTTGATTTTAAATTTTTAATAGGTGTGTTACTTGTATATGTTCACCCTGTGTTAGTTTAAAATGTTTATGTTCGGTAATTATTTTGAAATAAATTTTTGATAAATTCAGGCAATGTAGCTAATAGAATCAGACTTCTTTGGCAGTCTGGATTTTTAAATTTTCAAAGCCGTTTTTTTTTGGTATATTTGTGATGAATTTCGTTGATTTTAAATTTTTAATAGGTGTGTTACTTGTATATGTTCACCATGTGTTAGTTTAAAATGTTTATGTTCGGTAATTATTTTGAAATAAATTTTTGATAAATTCAGGCAATGTAGCTAATAGAATCAGACTTCTTTGGCAGTCTGGATTTTTAAATTTTCAAAACCGTTTTTTTTTGTATATTTGTGATGAATTTCGTTGATTTTAAATTTTTAATAGGTGTGTTACTTGTATATGTTCACCCTGTGTTAGTTTAAAATGTTTATGTTCGGTAATTATTTTGAAATAAATTTTTGATAAATTCAGGCAATGTAGCTAATAAAATCAGACTTCTTTGGCAGTCTGGATTTTTAAATTTTCAAAACCGTTTTTTTTTTGTATATTTGTGATGAATTTCGTTGATTTTAAATTTTTAATAGGTGTGTTACTTGTATATGTTCACCCTATGTTAGTTTAAAATGTTTATGTTCGGTAAATATTTTGAAATAAATTTTTGATAAATTCAGGCAATGTAGCTAATCGAATCAGACTTCTTTGGCAGTCTGGATTTTTAAATTTTCAAAACCGTTTTTTTTTGTATATTTGTGATGAATTTCGTTGATTTTAAATTTTTAATAGGTGTGTTACTTGTATATGTTCACCCTGTGTTAGTTTAAAATGTTTATGTTCGGTAATTATTTTGAAATAAATTTTTGATAAATTCAGGCAATGTAGCTAATAGAATCAGACTTCTTTGGCAGTCTGGATTTTTAAATTTTCAAAGCCGTTTTTTTTTGGTATATTTGTGATGAATTTCGTTGATTTTAAATTTTTAATAGGTGTGTTACTTGTATATGTTCACCCTGTGTTAGTTTAAAATGTTTATGTTCGGTAATTATTTTGAAATAAATTTTTGATAAATTCAGGCAATGTAGCTAATAGAATCAGACTTCTTTGGCAGTCTGGATTTTTAAATTTTCAAAACCGTTTTTTTTTGTATATTTGTGATGAATTTCGTTGATTTTAAATTTTTAATAGGTGTGTTACTTGTATATGATCACCCTGTGTTAGTTTAAAATGTTTATGTTCGGTAATTATTTTGAAATAAAGTTTTGATAAATTCAGGCAATGTAGCTAATAGAATCAGACTTCTTTGGCAGTCTGGATTTTTAAATTTTCAAAACTGTTGTTTTTTTGTATATTTGTGATGAATTTCGTTGATTTTAAATTTTTAATAGGTGTGTTTTTTGTATATGTTCACCATGTATTAGTTTAAAATGTTTATGTTCGGTAATTATTTTGAAATAAATTTTTCATAAATTCAGGCAATGTAGCTAATAGAATCAGACTTCTTTGGCAGTCTGGATTTTTAAATTTTCAAAACCGTTTTTTTTTTGTATATTTGTGATGAATTTCGTTGATTTTAAATTTTTAATAGGTGTGTTACTTGTATATGTTCACCATGTGTTAGTTTAAAATGTTTATGTTCGGTAATTATTTTGAAATAAATTTTTGATAAATTCAGGCAATGTAGCTAATAGAATCAGACTTCTTTGGCAGTCTGGATTTTTAAATTTTCAAAACCGTTTTTTTTTGTATATTTGTGATGAATTTCGTTGATTTTAAATTTTTAATAGGTGTGTTACTTGTATATGTTCACCCTGTGTTAGTTTAAAATGTTTATGTTCGGTAATTATTTTGAAATAAATTTTTGATAAATTCAGGCAATGTAGCTAATAAAATCAGACTTCTTTGGCAGTCTGGATTTTTAAATTTTCAAAACCGTTTTTTTTTTGTATATTTGTGATGAATTTCGTTGATTTTAAATTTTTAATAGGTGTGTTACTTGTATATGTTCACCCTATGTTAGTTTAAAATGTTTATGTCCGGTAATTATTTTGAAATAAATTTTTGATAAATTCAGGCAATGTAGCTAATCGAATCAGACTACTTTGGCAGTCTGGATTTTTAAATTTTCAAAACCGTTTTTTTTTGTATATTTGTGATGAATTTCGTTGATTTTAAATTTTTAATAGGTGTGTTACTTGTATATGTTCACCCTGTGTTAGTTTAAAATGTTTATGTTCGGTAATTATTTTGAAATAAATTTTTGATAAATTCAGGCAATGTAGCTAATAGAATCAGACTTCTTTGGCAGTCTGGATTTTTAAATTTTCAAAGCCGTTTTTTTTTGGTATATTTGTGATGAATTTCGTTGATTTTAAATTTTTAATAGGTGTGTTACTTGTATATGTTCACCCTGTGTTAGTTTAAAATGTTTATGTTCGGTAATTATTTTGAAATAAAGTTTTGATAAATTCAGGCAATGTAGCTAATAGAATCAGACTTCTTTGGCAGTCTGGATTTTTAAATTTTCAAAACCGTTTTTTTTTGTATATTTGTGATGAATTTCGTTGATTTTAAATTTTTAATAGGTGTGTTACTTGTATATGTTCACCATGTGTTAGTTTAAAATGTTTATGTTCGGTAATTATTTTGAAATACATTTTTGATAAATTCAGGCAATGTAGCTAATAGAATCAGACTTCTTTGGCAGTATGGATTTTTAAATTTTCAAAACCGTTTTTTTTTTGTATATTTGTGATGAATTTCGTTGATTTTAAATTTTTAATAGTTGTGTTACTTGTATATGATCACCCTGTGTTAGTTTAAAATGTTTATGTTCGGTAATTATTTTGAAATAAAGTTTTGATAAATTCAGGCAATGTAGCTAATAGAATCAGACTTCTTTGGCAGTCTGGATTTTTAAATTTTCAAAACTGTTGTTTTTTTGTATATTTGTGATGAATTTCGTTGATTTTAAATTTTTAATAGGTGTGTTTTTTGTATATGTTCACCATGTATTAGTTTAAAATGTTTATGTTCGGTAATTATTTTGAAATAAATTTTTCATAAATTCAGGCAATGTAGCTAATAGAATCAGACTTCTTTGGCAGTCTGATTTTTAAATTTTCAAAACCGTTTTTTTTTTGTATATTTGTGATGAATTTCGTTGATTTTAAATTTTTAATAGGTGTGTTACTTGTATATGTTCACCCTGTGTTAGTTTAAAATGTTTATGTTCGGTAATTATTTTGAAATAAATTTTTGATAAATTCAGGCAATGTAGCTAATAGAATCAGACTTCTTTGGCAGTCTGGATTTTTAAATTTTCAAAACCGTTTTTTTTTTGTATATTTGTGATGTATTTCGTTGATTTTAAATTTTTAATAGGTGTGTTACTTGTATATGTTCACCCTGTGTTAGTTTAAAATGTTTATGTTCGGTAATTATTTTGAAATAAATTTTTGATAAATTCAGGCAATGTAGCTAATAGAATCAGACTTCTTTGGCAGTCTGGATTTTTAAATTTTCAAAACCGTTTTTTTTTGTATATTTGTGATGAATTTCGTTGATTTTAAATTTTTAATAGGTGTGTTACTTGTATATGTTCACCATGTGTTAGTTTAAAATGTTTATGTTCGGTAATTATTTTGAAATAAATTTTTAATAAATTCAGGCAATGTAGCTAATCGAATCAGACTTCTTTGGCAGTCTGGATTTTTAAATTTTCAAAACCGTTTTTTTTTTGTATATTTGTGATGAATTTCGTTGATTTTAAATTTTTAATAGTTGTGTTACTTGTATATGATCACCCTGTGTTAGTTTAAAATGTTTATGTTCGGTAATTATTTTGAAATAAATTTTTAATAAATTCAGGCAATGTAGCTAATCGAATCAGACTTCTTTGGCAGTCTGGATTTTTAAATTTTCAAAACCGTTTTTTTTTGTATATTTGTGATGAATTTCGTTGATTTTAAATTTTTAATAGGTGTGTTACTTGTATATGTTCACCCTGTGTTAGTTTAAAATGTTTATGTTCGGTAATTATTTTGAAATAAATTTTTGATAAATTCAGGCAATGTAGCTAATAGAATCAGACTTCTTTGGCAGTCTGGATTTTTAAATTTTCAAAGCCGTTTTTTTTTGGTATATTTGTGATGAATTTCGTTGATTTTAAATTTTTAATAGGTGTGTTACTTGTATATGTTCACCATGTGTTAGTTTAAAATGTTTATGTTCGGTAATTATTTTGAAATAAATTTTTGATAAATTCAGGCAATGTAGCTAATAGAATCAGACTTCTTTGGCAGTCTGGATTTTTAAATTTTCAAAACCGTTTTTTTTTGTATATTTGTGATGAATTTCGTTGATTTTAAATTTTTAATAGGTGTGTTACTTGTATATGTTCACCCTGTGTTAGTTTAAAATGTTTATGTTCGGTAATTATTTTGAAATAAATTTTTGATAAATTCAGGCAATGTAGCTAATAAAATCAGACTTCTTTGGCAGTCTGGATTTTTAAATTTTCAAAACCGTTTTTTTTTTGTATATTTGTGATGAATTTCGTTGATTTTAAATTTTTAATAGGTGTGTTACTTGTATATGTTCACCCTATGTTAGTTTAAAATGTTTATGTTCGGTAAATATTTTGAAATAAATTTTTGATAAATTCAGGCAATGTAGCTAATAGAATCAGACTTCTTTGGCAGTCTGGATTTTTAAATTTTCAAAACCGTTTTTTTTTGTATATTTGTGATGAATTTCGTTGATTTTAAATTTTTAATAGGTGTGTTACTTGTATATGTTCACCCTGTGTTAGTTTAAAATGTTTATGTTCGGTAATTATTTTGAAATAAATTTTTGATAAATTCAGGCAATGTAGCTAATAGAATCAGACTTCTTTGGCAGTCTGGATTTTTAAATTTTCAAAGCCGTTTTTTTTTGGTATATTTGTGATGAATTTCGTTGATTTTAAATTTTTAATAGGTGTGTTACTTGTATATGTTCACCCTGTGTTAGTTTAAAATGTTTATGTTCGGTAATTATTTTGAAATAAATTTTTGATAAATTCAGGCAATGTAGCTAATAGAATCAGACTTCTTTGGCAGTCTGGATTTTTAAATTTTCAAAACCGTTTTTTTTTGTATATTTGTGATGAATTTCGTTGATTTTAAATTTTTAATAGGTGTGTTACTTGTATATGATCACCCTGTGTTAGTTTAAAATGTTTATGTTCGGTAATTATTTTGAAATAAAGTTTTGATAAATTCAGGCAATGTAGCTAATAGAATCAGACTTCTTTGGCAGTCTGGATTTTTAAATTTTCAAAACTGTTGTTTTTTTGTATATTTGTGATGAATTTCTTTGATTTTAAATTTTTAATAGGTGTGTTTTTTGTATATGTTCACCATGTATTAGTTTAAAATGTTTATGTTCGGTAATTATTTTGAAATAAATTTTTCATAAATTCAGGCAATGTAGCTAATAGAATCAGACTTCTTTGGCAGTCTGGATTTTTAAATTTTCAAAACCGTTTTTTTTTTGTATATTTGTGATGAATTTCGTTGATTTTAAATTTTTAATAGGTGTGTTACTTGTATATGTTCACCATGTGTTAGTTTAAAATGTTTATGTTCGGTAATTATTTTGAAATAAATTTTTGATAAATTCAGGCAATGTAGCTAATAGAATCAGACTTCTTTGGCAGTCTGGATTTTTAAATTTTCAAAACCGTTTTTTTTTGTATATTTGTGATGAATTTCGTTGATTTTAAATTTTTAATAGGTGTGTTACTTGTATATGTTCACCCTGTGTTAGTTTAAAATGTTTATGTTCGGTAATTATTTTGAAATAAATTTTTGATAAATTCAGGCAATGTAGCTAATAAAATCAGACTTCTTTGGCAGTCTGGATTTTTAAATTTTCAAAACCGTTTTTTTTTTGTATATTTGTGATGAATTTCGTTGATTTTAAATTTTTAATAGGTGTGTTACTTGTATATGTTCACCCTATGTTAGTTTAAAATGTTTATGTCCGGTAATTATTTTGAAATAAATTTTTGATAAATTCAGGCAATGTAGCTAATCGAATCAGACTACTTTGGCAGTCTGGATTTTTAAATTTTCAAAACCGTTTTTTTTTGTATATTTGTGATGAATTTCGTTGATTTTAAATTTTTAATAGGTGTGTTACTTGTATATGTTCACCCTGTGTTAGTTTAAAATGTTTATGTTCGGTAATTATTTTGAAATAAATTTTTGATAAATTCAGGCAATGTAGCTAATAGAATCAGACTTCTTTGGCAGTCTGGATTTTTAAATTTTCAAAGCCGTTTTTTTTTGGTATATTTGTGATGAATTTCGTTGATTTTAAATTTTTAATAGGTGTGTTACTTGTATATGTTCACCCTGTGTTAGTTTAAAATGTTTATGTTCGGTAATTATTTTGAAATAAAGTTTTGATAAATTCAGGCAATGTAGCTAATAGAATCAGACTTCTTTGGCAGTCTGGATTTTTAAATTTTCAAAACCGTTTTTTTTTGTATATTTGTGATGAATTTCGTTGATTTTAAATTTTTAATAGGTGTGTTACTTGTATATGTTCACCATGTGTTAGTTTAAAATGTTTATGTTCGGTAATTATTTTGAAATACATTTTTGATAAATTCAGGCAATGTAGCTAATAGAATCAGACTTCTTTGGCAGTATGGATTTTTAAATTTTCAAAACCGTTTTTTTTTTGTATATTTGTGATGAATTTCGTTGATTTTAAATTTTTAATAGTTGTGTTACTTGTATATGATCACCCTGTGTTAGTTTAAAATGTTTATGTTCGGTAATTATTTTGAAATAAAGTTTTGATAAATTCAGGCAATGTAGCTAATAGAATCAGACTTCTTTGGCAGTCTGGATTTTTAAATTTTCAAAACTGTTGTTTTTTTGTATATTTGTGATGAATTTCGTTGATTTTAAATTTTTAATAGGTGTGTTTTTTGTATATGTTCACCATGTATTAGTTTAAAATGTTTATGTTCGGTAATTATTTTGAAATAAATTTTTCATAAATTCAGGCAATGTAGCTAATAGAATCAGACTTCTTTGGCAGTCTGATTTTTAAATTTTCAAAACCGTTTTTTTTTTGTATATTTGTGATGAATTTCGTTGATTTTAAATTTTTAATAGGTGTGTTACTTGTATATGTTCACCCTGTGTTAGTTTAAAATGTTTATGTTCGGTAATTATTTTGAAATAAATTTTTGATAAATTCAGGCAATGTAGCTAATAGAATCAGACTTCTTTGGCAGTCTGGATTTTTAAATTTTCAAAACCGTTTTTTTTTTGTATATTTGTGATGTATTTCGTTGATTTTAAATTTTTAATAGGTGTGTTACTTGTATATGTTCACCCTGTGTTAGTTTAAAATGTTTATGTTCGGTAATTATTTTGAAATAAATTTTTGATAAATTCAGGCAATGTAGCTAATAGAATCAGACTTCTTTGGCAGTCTGGATTTTTAAATTTTCAAAACCGTTTTTTTTTGTATATTTGTGATGAATTTCGTTGATTTTAAATTTTTAATAGGTGTGTTACTTGTATATGTTCACCATGTGTTAGTTTAAAATGTTTATGTTCGGTAATTATTTTGAAATAAATTTTTAATAAATTCAGGCAATGTAGCTAATCGAATCAGACTTCTTTGGCAGTCTGGATTTTTAAATTTTCAAAACCGTTTTTTTTTTGTATATTTGTGATGAATTTCGTTGATTTTAAATTTTTAATAGTTGTGTTACTTGTATATGATCACCCTGTGTTAGTTTAAAATGTTTATGTTTGGTAATTATTTTGAAATAAAGTTTTGATAAATTCAGGCAATGTAGCTAATAGAATCAGACTTCTTTGGCAGTCTGGATTTTTAAATTTTCAAAACCGTTTTTTTTTGTATATTTGTGATGAATTTCGTTGATTTTAAATTTTTAATAGGTGTGTTACTTGTATATGTTCACCATGTGTTAGTTTAAAATAATTATGTTCGGTAATTATTTTGAAATAAATTTTTGATAAATTCAGGCAATGTAGCTAATAAAATCAGACTTCTTTGGCAGTCTGGATTTTTAAATTTTCAAAACCGTTTTTTTTTGTATATTTGTAATGAATTTCGTTGATTTTAAATTTTTAATAGGTGTGTTACTTGTATATGTTCACCCTATGTTAGTTTAAAATGTTTATGTTTGGTAATTATTTTGAAATAAATTTTTGATAAATTCAGGCAATGTAGCTAATAGAATCAGACTTCTTTGGCAGTCTGGATTTTTAAATTTTCAAAACCATTTTTTTTTGTATATTTGTGATGAATTTCGTTGATTTTAAATTTTTAATAGGTGTGTTACTTGCATATGTTCACCATGTGTTAGTTTAAAATGTTTATGTTCGGTAATTATTTTGAAATAAATTTTTGATAAATTCAGGCAATGTAGCTAATAAAATCAGACTTCTTTGGCAGTCTGGATTTTTAAATTTTCAAAACCGTTTTTTTTTGTATATTTGTGATGAATTTCATTGATTTTAAATTTTTAATAGGTGTGTTACTTGTATATGTTCACCCTGTGTTAGTTTAAAATGTTTATGTTCGATAATTATTTTGAAATAAATTTTTGATAAATTCATTCAATGTAGCTAATAGAATCAGACTTCTTTGGCAGTCTGGATTTTTAAATTTTCAAAACCGTTGTTTTTTTGTATATTTGTGATGAATTTCGTTGTTTTAAAATTTTTAATAGGTTTGTTTTTTGTATATGTTCACCATGTATTAGTTTAAAATGTTTATGTTCGGTAATTATTTTGAAATAAATTTTTCATAAATTCAGGCAATGTAGCTAATAGAATCAGACTTCTTTGGCAGTCTGGATTTTTAAATTTTCAAAACCGTTTTTTTTTTGTATATTTGTGATGAATTTCGTTGATTTTAAATTTTTAATAGGTGTGTTACTTGTATATGTTCACCATGTGTTAGTTTAAAATGTTTATGTTCGGTAATTATTTTGAAATAAATTTTTGATAAATTCAGGCAATGTAGCTAATAGAATCAGACTTCTTTGGCAGTCTGGATTTTTAAATTTTCAAAACCGTTTTTTTTTGTATATTTGTGATGAATTTCGTTGATTTTAAATTTTTAATAGGTGTGTTACTTGTATATGTTCACCCTGTGTTAGTTTAAAATGTTTATGTTCGGTAGTTATTTTGAAATAAATTTTTGATAAATTCAGGCAATGTAGCTAATCGAATCAGACTTCTTTGGCAGTCTGGATTTTTAAATTTTCAAAACCGTTTTTTTTTTGTATATTTGTGATGAATTTCGTTGATTTTAAATTTTTAATAGTTGTGTTACTTGTATATGATCACCCTGTGTTAGTTTAAAATGTTTATGTTCGGTAATTATTTTGAAATAAAGTTTTGATAAATTCAGGCAATGTAGCTAATAGAATCAGACTTCTTTGGCAGTCTGGATTTTTAAATTTTCAAAACCGTTTTTTTTTGTATATTTGTGATGAATTTCGTTGATTTTAAATTTTTAATAGGTGTGTTACTTGTATATGTTCACCATGTGTTAGTTTAAAATAATTATGTTCGGTAATTATTTTGAAATAAATTTTTGATAAATTCAGGCAATGTAGCTAATAAAATCAGACTTCTTTGGCAGTCTGGATTTTTAAATTTTCAAAACCGTTTTTTTTTTGTATATTTGTGATGAATTTCGTTGATTTTAAATTTTTAATAGTTGTGTTACTTGTATATGATCACCCTGTGTTAGTTTAAAATGTTTATGTTCGGTAATTATTTTGAAATAAAGTTTTGATAAATTCAGGCAATGTAGCTAATAGAATCAGACTTCTTTGGCAGTCTGGATTTTTAAATTTTCAAAACTGTTGTTTTTTTGTATATTTGTGATGAATTTCGTTGATTTTAAATTTTTAATAGGTGTGTTTTTTGTATATGTTCACCATGTATTAGTTTAAAATGTTTATGTTCGGTAATTATTTTGAAATAAATTTTTCATAAATTCAGGCAATGTAGCTAATAGAATCAGACTTCTTTGGCAGTCTGGATTTTTAAATTTTCAAAACCGTTTTTTTTTTGTATATTTGTGATGAATTTCGTTGATTTTAAATTTTTAATAGGTGTGTTACTTGTATATGTTCACCATGTGTTAGTTTAAAATGTTTATGTTCGGTAATTATTTTGAAATAAATTTTTGATAAATTCAGGCAATGTAGCTAATAGAATCAGACTTCTTTGGCAGTCTGGATTTTTAAATTTTCAAAACCGTTTTTTTTTGTATATTTGTGATGAATTTCGTTGATTTTAAATTTTTAATAGGTGTGTTACTTGTATATGTTCACCCTGTGTTAGTTTAAAATGTTTATGTTCGGTAATTATTTTGAAATAAATTTTTAATAAATTCAGGCAATGTAGCTAATCGAATCAGACTTCTTTGGCAGTCTGGATTTTTAAATTTTCAAAACCGTTTTTTTTTTGTATATTTGTGATGAATTTCGTTGATTTTAAATTTTTAATAGTTGTGTTACTTGTATATGATCACCCTGTGTTAGTTTAAAATGTTTATGTTCGGTAATTATTTTGAAATAAAGTTTTGATAAATTCAGGCAATGTAGCTAATAGAATCAGACTTCTTTGGCAGTCTGGATTTTTAAATTTTCAAAACCGTTTTTTTTTGTATATTTGTGATGAATTTCGTTGATTTTAAATTTTTAATAGGTGTGTTACTTGTATATGTTCACCATGTGTTAGTTTAAAATAATTATGTTCGGTAATTATTTTGAAATAAATTTTTGATAAATTCAGGCAATGTAGCTAATAAAATCAGACTTCTTTGGCAGTCTGGATTTTTAAATTTTCAAAACCGTTTTTTTTTGTATATTTGTAATGAATTTCGTTGATTTTAAATTTTTAATAGGTGTGTTACTTGTATATGTTCACCCTATGTTAGTTTAAAATGTTTATGTTTGGTAATTATTTTGAAATAAATTTTTGATAAATTCAGGCAATGTAGCTAATAGAATCAGACTTCTTTGGCAGTCTGGATTTTTAAATTTTCAAAACCATTTTTTTTTGTATATTTGTGATGAATTTCGTTGATTTTAAATTTTTAATAGGTGTGTTACTTGCATATGTTCACCATGTGTTAGTTTAAAATGTTTATGTTCGATAATTATTTTGAAATAAATTTTTGATAAATTCAGGCAATGTAGCTAATAAAATCAGACTTCTTTGGCAGTCTGGATTTTTAAATTTTCAAAACCGTTTTTTTTTGTATATTTGTGATGAATTTCATTGATTTTAAATTTTTAATAGGTGTGTTACTTGTATATGTTCACCCTGTGTTAGTTTAAAATGTTTATGTTCGATAATTATTTTGAAATAAATTTTTGATAAATTCATTCAATGTAGCTAATAGAATCAGACTTCTTTGGCAGTCTGGATTTTTAAATTTTCAAAACCGTTGTTTTTTTGTATATTTGTGATGAATTTCGTTGTTTTAAAATTTTTAATAGGTTTGTTTTTTGTATATGTTCACCATGTATTAGTTTAAAATGTTTATGTTCGGTAATTATTTTGAAATAAATTTTTCATAAATTCAGGCAATGTAGCTAATAGAATCAGACTTCTTTGGCAGTCTGGATTTTTAAATTTTCAAAACCGTTTTTTTTTTGTATATTTGTGATGAATTTCGTTGATTTTAAATTTTTAATAGGTGTGTTACTTGTATATGTTCACCATGTGTTAGTTTAAAATGTTTATGTTCGGTAATTATTTTGAAATAAATTTTTGATAAATTCAGGCAATGTAGCTAATAGAATCAGACTTCTTTGGCAGTCTGGATTTTTAAATTTTCAAAACCGTTTTTTTTTGTATATTTGTGATGAATTTCGTTGATTTTAAATTTTTAATAGGTGTGTTACTTGTATATGTTCACCCTGTGTTAGTTTAAAATGTTTATGTTCGGTAGTTATTTTGAAATAAATTTTTGATAAATTCAGGCAATGTAGCTAATCGAATCAGACTTCTTTGGCAGTCTGGATTTTTAAATTTTCAAAACCGTTTTTTTTTTGTATATTTGTGATGAATTTCGTTGATTTTAAATTTTTAATAGTTGTGTTACTTGTATATGATCACCCTGTGTTAGTTTAAAATGTTTATGTTCGGTAATTATTTTGAAATAAAGTTTTGATAAATTCAGGCAATGTAGCTAATAGAATCAGACTTCTTTGGCAGTCTGGATTTTTAAATTTTCAAAACCGTTTTTTTTTGTATATTTGTGATGAATTTCGTTGATTTTAAATTTTTAATAGGTGTGTTACTTGTATATGTTCACCATGTGTTAGTTTAAAATAATTATGTTCGGTAATTATTTTGAAATAAATTTTTGATAAATTCAGGCAATGTAGCTAATAAAATCAGACTTCTTTGGCAGTCTGGATTTTTAAATTTTCAAAACCGTTTTTTTTTTGTATATTTGTGATGAATTTCGTTGATTTTAAATTTTTAATAGTTGTGTTACTTGTATATGATCACCCTGTGTTAGTTTAAAATGTTTATGTTCGGTAATTATTTTGAAATAAAGTTTTGATAAATTCAGGCAATGTAGCTAATAGAATCAGACTTCTTTGGCAGTCTGGATTTTTAAATTTTCAAAACTGTTGTTTTTTTGTATATTTGTGATGAATTTCGTTGATTTTAAATTTTTAATAGGTGTGTTTTTTGTATATGTTCACCATGTATTAGTTTAAAATGTTTATGTTCGGTAATTATTTTGAAATAAATTTTTCATAAATTCAGGCAATGTAGCTAATAGAATCAGACTTCTTTGGCAGTCTGGATTTTTAAATTTTCAAAACCGTTTTTTTTTTGTATATTTGTGATGAATTTCGTTGATTTTAAATTTTTAATAGGTGTGTTACTTGTATATGTTCACCATGTGTTAGTTTAAAATGTTTATGTTCGGTAATTATTTTGAAATAAATTTTTGATAAATTCAGGCAATGTAGCTAATAGAATCAGACTTCTTTGGCAGTCTGGATTTTTAAATTTTCAAAACCGTTTTTTTTTGTATATTTGTGATGAATTTCGTTGATTTTAAATTTTTAATAGGTGTGTTACTTGTATATGTTCACCATGTGTTAGTTTAAAATGTTTATGTTCGGTAATTATTTTGAAATAAATTTTTGATAAATTCAGGCAATGTAGATAATAAAATCAGACTTCTTTGGCAATCTGGATTTTTAAATTTTCAAAACCGTTTTTTTTTTGTATATTTGTGATGAATTTCGTTGATTTTAAATTTTTAATAGGTGTGTTACTTGTATATGTTCACCATGTGTTAGTTTAAATGTTTATGTTCGGTAATTATTTTGAAATAAATTTTTGATAAATTCAGGCAATGTAGCTAATAGAATCAGACTTCTTTGGCAGTCTGGATTTTTAAATTTTCAAAACCGTTTTTTTGTGTATATTTGTGATGAATTTCGTTGATTTTAAATTTTTAATAGGTGTGTTACTTGTATATGTTCACCCTGTGTTAGTTTAAAATGTTTATGTTCGGTAATTATTTTGAAATAAATTTTTGATAAATTCAGGCAATGTAGCTAATAAAATCAGACTTCTTTGGCAGTCTGGATTTTTAAATTTTCAAAACCGTTTTTTTTTGTATATTTGTGATGAATTTCGTTGATTTTAAATTTTTAATAGGTGTGTTACTTGTATATGTTCACCATGTGTTAGTTTAAAATGTTTATGTTCGGTAATTATTTTGAAATAAATTTTTGATAAATTCAGGCAATGTAGCTAATAGAATCAGACTTCTTTGGCAGTCTGGATTTTTAAATTTTCAAAACCGTTTTTTTTTGTATATTTGTGATGAATTTCGTTGATTTTAAATTTTTAATAGGTGTGTTACTTGTATATGTTCACCCTGTGTTAGTTTAAAATGTTTATGTTCGGTAATTATTTTGAAATAAATTTTTGATAAATTCAGGCAATGTAGCTAATAAAATCAGACTTCTTTGGCAGTCTGGATTTTTAAATTTTCAAAACCGTTTTTTTTTTGTATATTTGTGATGAATTTCGTTGATTTTAAATTTTTAATAGGTGTGTTACTTGTATATGTTCACCCTATGTTAGTTTAAAATGTTTATGTTCGGTAATTATTTTGAAATAAATTTTTGATAAATTCAGGCAATGTAGCTAATCGAATCAGACTTCTTTGGCAGTCTGGATTTTTAAATTTTCAAAACCGTTTTTTTTTGTATATTTGTGATGAATTTCGTTGATTTTAAATTTTTAATAGGTGTGTTACTTGTATATGTTCACCCTGTGTTAGTTTAAAATGTTTATGTTCGGTAATTATTTTGAAATAAATTTTTGATAAATTCAGGCAATGTAGCTAATAGAATCAGACTTCTTTGGCAGTCTGGATTTTTAAATTTTCAAAGCCGTTTTTTTTTGGTATATTTGTGATGAATTTCGTTGATTTTAAATTTTTAATAGGTGTGTTACTTGTATATGTTCACCATGTGTTAGTTTAAAATGTTTATGTTCGATAATTATTTTGAAATAAATTTTTGATAAATTCATTCAATGTAGCTAATAGAATCAGACTTCTTTGGCAGTCTGGATTTTTAAATTTTCAAAACCGTTGTTTTTTTGTATATTTGTGATGAATTTCGTTGTTTTTAAATTTTTAATAGGTTTGTTTTTTGTATATGTTCACCATGTATTAGTTTAAAATGTTTATGTTCGGTAATTATTTTGAAATAAATTTTTCATAAATTCAGGCAATTTAGCTAATAGAATCAGACTTCTTTGGCAGTCTGGATTTTTAAATTTTCAAAACCGTTTTTTTTTTGTATATTTGTGATGAATTTCGTTGATTTTAAATTTTTAATAGGTGTGTTACTTGTATATGTTCACCATGTGTTAGTTTAAAATGTTTATGTTCGGTAATTATTTTGAAATAAATTTTTGATAAATTCAGGCAATGTAGCTAATAGAATCAGACTTCTTTGGCAGTCTGGATTTTTAAATTTTCAAAACCGTTTTTTTTGTATATTTGTGATGAATTTCGTTGATTTTAAATTTTTAATAGGTGTGTTACTTGTATATGTTCACCCTGTGTTAGTTTAAAATGTTTATGTTCGGTAGTTATTTTGAAATAAATTTTTGATAAATTCAGGCAATGTAGCTCATAGAATCAGACTTCTTTGGCAGTCTGGATTTTTAAATTTTCAAAACTGTTTTTTTTTGTATATTTGTGATGAATTTTGTTGATTTTAAATTTTTAATAGGTGTGTTACTTGTATATGTTTACCGTGTGTTAGTTTAAAATGTTTATGTTCGGTAATTATTTTGAAATAAATTTTTGATAAATTCAGGCAATGTAGCTAATCGAATCAGACTTCTTTGGCAGTCTGGATTTTAAAATTTTCAAAACCGTTTTTTTTTGTATATTTGTGATGAATTTCGTTGATTTTAAATTTTTAATAGGTGTGTTACTTGTATATGTTCACCCTGTGTTAGTTTAAAATGTTTATGTTCGGTAATTATTTTGAAATAAATTTTTGATAAATTCAGGCAATGTAGCTAATAGAATCAGACTTCTTTGGCAGTCTGGATTTTTAAATTTTCAAAGCCGTTTTTTTTTGGTATATTTGTGATGAATTTCGTTGATTTTAAATTTTTAATAGGTGTGTTACTTGTATATGTTCACCATGTGTTAGTTTAAAATGTTTATGTTCGATAATTATTTTGAAATAAATTTTTGATAAATTCATTCAATGTAGCTAATAGAATCAGACTTCTTTGGCAGTCTGGATTTTTAAATTTTCAAAACCGTTGTTTTTTTGTATATTTGTGATGAATTTCGTTGTTTTTAAATTTTTAATAGGTTTGTTTTTTGTATATGTTCACCATGTATTAGTTTAAAATGTTTATGTTCGGTAATTATTTTGAAATAAATTTTTCATAAATTCAGGCAATGTAGCTAATAGAATCAGACTTCTTTGGCAGTCTGGATTTTTAAATTTTCAAAACCGTTTTTTTTTTGTATATTTGTGATGAATTTCGTTGATTTTAAATTTTTAATAGGTGTGTTACTTGTATATGTTCACCATGTGTTAGTTTAAAATGTTTATGTTCGGTAATTATTTTGAAATAAATTTTTGATAAATTCAGGCAATGTAGCTAATAGAATCAGACTTCTTTGGCAGTCTGGATTTTTAAATTTTCAAAACCGTTTTTTTTGTATATTTGTGATGAATTTCGTTGATTTTAAATTTTTAATAGGTGTGTTACTTGTATATGTTCACCCTGTGTTAGTTTAAAATGTTTATGTTCGGTAGTTATTTTGAAATAAATTTTTGATAAATTCAGGCAATGTAGCTCATAGAATCAGACTTCTTTGGCAGTCTGGATTTTTAAATTTTCAAAACTGTTTTTTTTTGTATATTTGTGATGAATTTTGTTGATTTTAAATTTTTAATAGGTGTGTTACTTGTATATGTTTACCGTGTGTTAGTTTAAAATGTTTATGTTCGGTAATTATTTTGAAATAAATTTTTGATAAATTCAGGCAATGTAGCTAATCGAATCAGACTTCTTTGGCAGTCTGGATTTTTAAATTTTCAAAACCGTTTTTTTTTGTATATTTGTGATGAATTTTGTTGATTTTAAATTTTTAATAGGTGTGTTACTTGTATATGTTCACCCTGTGTTAGTTTAAAATGTTTATGTTCGGTAATTATTTTGAAATAAATTTTTGATAAATTCAGGCAATGTAGCTAATAGAATCAGACTTCTTTGGCAGTCTGGATTTTTAAATTTTCAAAGCCGTTTTTTTTTTTGGTATATTTGTGATGAATTTCGTTGATTTTAAATTTTTAATAGGTGTGTTACTTGTATATGTTCACCCTGTGTTAGTTTAAAATGTTTATGTTCGGTAATTATTTTGAAATAAATTTTTGATAAATTCAGGCAATGTAGCTAATAGAATCAGACTTCTTTGGCAGTCTTGATTTTTAAATTTTCAAAACCGTTTTTTTTTGTATATTTGTGATGAATTTCGTTGATTTTAAATTTTTAATAGGTGTGTTACTTGTATATGTTCACCCTGTGTTAGTTTAAAATGTTTATGTTCGGTAATTATTTTGAAATAAATTTTTGATAAATTCAGGCAATGTAGCTAATAGAATCAGACTTCTTTGGCAGTCTGGATTTTTAAATTTTCAAAACCGTTTTTTTTTGTGTATATTTGTGATGAATTTCGTTGATTTTAAATTTTTAATAGGTGTGTTACTTGTATATGTTCACCCTGTGTTAGTTTAAAATGTTTATGTTCGGTAATTATTTTGAAATAAATTTTTGATAAATTCAGGCAATGTAGCTAATAGAATCAGACTTCTTTGGCAGTCTGGATTTTTAAATTTTCAAAACCGTTTTTTTTTTGTATATTTGTGATGAATTTCGTTGATTTTAAATTTTTAATAGGTGTGTTACTTGTATATGTTCACCCTGTGTTAGTTTAAAATGTTTATGTTCGGTAATTATTTTGAAATAAATTTTTGATAAATTCAGGCAATGTAGCTCATAGAATCAGACTTCTTTGGCAGTCAGGATTTTTAAATTTTCAAAACTGTTTTTTTTTGTATATTTGTGATGAATTTTGTTGATTTTAAATTTTTAATAGGTGTGTTACTTGTATATGTTCACCCTGTGTTAGTTTAAAATGTTTATGTTCGGTAATTATTTTGAAATAAATTTTTGATAAATTCAGGCAATGTAGCTAATCGAATCAGACTTCTTTGGCAGTCTGGATTTTTAAATTTTCAAAACCGTTTTTTTTTTGTATATTTGTGATGAATTTCGTTGATTTTAAATTTTTAATAGGTGTGTTACTTGTATATGTTCACCCTGTGTTAGTTTAAAATGTTTATGTTCGGTAATTATTTTGAAATAAATTTTTGATAAATTCAGGCAATGTAGCTAATAGAATCAGACTTCTTTGGCAGTCTGGATTTTTAAATTTTCAAAGCCGTTTTTTTTTGGTATATTTGTGATGAATTTCGTTGATTTTAAATTTTTAATAGGTGTGTTACTTGTATATGTTCACCCTGTGTTAGTTTAAAATGTTTATGTTCGGTAATTATTTTGAAATAAATTTTTGATAAATTCAGGCAATGTAGCTAATAGAATCAGACTTCTTTGGCAGTCTGGATTTTTAAATTTTCAAAACCGTTTTTTTTTGTATATTTGTGATGAATTTCGTTGATTTTAAATTTTTAATAGGTGTGTTACTTGTATATGTTCACCATGTGTTAGTTTAAAATGTTTATGTTCGGTAATTATTTTGAAATAAATTTTTGATAAATTCAGGCAATGTAGCTAATAGAATCAGACTTCTTTGGCAGTCTGGATTTTTAAATTTTCAAAACCGTTTTTTTGTGTGTATATTTGTGATGAATTTCGTTGATTTTAAATTTTTAATAGGTGTGTTACTTGTATATGTTCACGTCTGGATTTTTAAATTTTCATCTATCTAGCGTATATGAGTAATCTCGAGTCAGTTCGAATTCGATAAAATTTGCCTCATATCTTGATCGGAGTAATCTTATTTTACCTTATAAGTCAGTTCGAAATCGATAAAATTTGCCTGATATCTTGATCGGAGTAATCTTATTTTACCTTATAATCTTCATTACATTTACTGACAAACAAATACACAACTAATTTCATACTTAATCTAAATGAACAAGTAAAGACTTCTATTACAATAACCCAACGACAAAGAGAGATCAAAACCAATAACCAATTTACAAAAAATGGAAGAAGAAAATGTTATAACTAATTCACAACGGTCTTCAAAGACACAAGTTTGATATGGTTCGTATACCAATAAGCAACAACAGTCTTCTCTAAGCTAATTTAGTCTAACGATTCTCTATACTTTTGCCCTTCTTTGTAGTGAAAAACTTGAAGTCCTTCACCATGATCTGCACATTCATAATCCACCAATGCACAAAGAAAGCTTATTATTATCTCATTTTTGACACTAACAGAAAATATGATCAAAATAAATATGATCAACATCTGAAAGTGATCACCGAAAAGTCTCTTGATACCTGCAGGAATAAAAGTGTAATATGCTATTCTTTTCTCAATGGTCTTAATGATTTTGTCCCTTCCTCTCCTAAGGAACACTACAAGAAAACAGGTCATTTGCCACTACCAGAAACGTCACAAATTCGTCACTAATGAGGCCTTTGCGACTACTTTGCGACGAATACAAGTCGTCGCAAAAACGCCGTCGCTAATTTGCGACGCTGCGTATTCGTCGCTAATTTGCGACGGATTTATGACGGATTTAGGACTCCATAACTCAGTCGCAAATTCGTCGCTAATTTGCGACGGTTTTGCGACTCCATATTTCAGTTGCAAATAAGCGACGCTTGTGTGACTCAAACTCGTAGTCACTAATTAGCAACGGATTTGAGACTGTCTTGTGCGTGGCAAATAAGCGACTAATTAGCGACGTTTGATTATGCGACTGAGTTATGACTAACTATATTCGTCGCAAATTAACGACTAATTAGCTTCTAATTAAAGACTATATTGTTGTTGTCACATTTTGGGTTAGTCACATTTTAGTCACCAATTTGCCACTGATTTGACACTTATATGCTACTAATTGTTTCTTTGTTTTGTTTTGAATTGTCCAAATCGAATGAATAACAAAAACCTTAAAATTAAAACCATACTACATAATCAAGCATTTAAAGTACAAAAGGGTTGAAACCAAAGTACAGACAAACATCAAAGAACGAAAAATCAGTAAATCAAAGAATGAAAAACCCTCGGTTCTTTTGAACACAAGGCGTCGAAGTGCTAGACCGCTAGAAGGAGATAAGCCTTCCAGATTACTAGGAATGCTTTCATAAACCACATCTTCAATGACCACTTTCCCAGTCAAGGAAGACGTAGCCTACAAATCGAAACAAATAATAAGAAACAAAAGAGATCCCCATAACTATGTGTTTATACTAGACAGTAGAATTCATTCAAATAATTTCATAATACTTATCAAGATCAATAAGAGAAAGAACGATCGTATCCGCGAAAAACATAAAAAAATTATATATGTTTAGTAATAACACCTCGTGGACAGTATTACGTGTTTTGATCCCATCACTTGCTATCATATACCTGCACCACCAATTCAGTTCAACTAATAGTTAACAAGCGATAATGAGAGGTAATAATATGAGTAGAGATTTTGAAATTTGAGAATCTGGAATAATTAAGAAAGTTGAAGAATAAGATCAAAAGCATGGAGAATATAGAGAAATAAGAAAAAAATGAACATACGGAATGCGAGCTGCCTCATCGTCATTTCTTGGAGCAAGTTGTGTCACCATGGGAGATAAATCATTCTGAGGCGAAAAAGGTTACAAGATAAAAAAAATTAACCAGCAAGTAAATAACAAAGTGTATGGCTACTGTCGAGATAAACCTTACACAAGGAAATTTAAGTGTTTAGATTCTCATGCCGAGAACGAGACAGTGAGAAAACATTGTGAATGTAGAGAGGCTTTCCTATATAAAGCTTACCATTATAAGACGAGCGGCCCTAGAACTCTCTACAATCTGCCACTGTCCTTCCTCTGAACAGAACAGCCACTCATGAGCACGAGTCTGAAATTTAACACTTCTTTAAATAGTTCAAACAAAATTCAAACTAAATATCTTTCCTCAAACTAAAGTTGACGAATTCTGATGTTCACATAGCTTACCTTGGGGACAAGAAAAACACCACAATGATACACGAATGGCTCGGTTTGCTTCTGAGCATCAAGAAGCACAGCCCTATAATTGAAATTGCTTCCTTGTCCACCCAAAGTAAATTTAATACGGCGACCTCCAGTAAGATCTGCTAAATCTCCTTTAATACCAAGTTTCAAATCTTCATGAGAGTACAATAAATCAGAGCCATTATTGCAGTCTCTACGTATCTGATTCTCACTCTCAAGGGCTTCACACATACCAGAACCCTAAAATAATATTTACAAATCATGTATTACATACGAGACGAGCAAATCAAAGTTTCAAGAGCTAATAAAACTCAGGTTAAGGAAAGTCTTACCTGACTATCATTACAGCCAACAGATAAAAGATCGAAAGCAGAGTTTATCTCGTGCAATACAACGGCATTCTCTTTCTCAGCAACTACCATACAAGACTAATGGGTCATTTCTGCAACTACAAAGCTATAAGCTTGGTGTTTATACACACACAGAGATTTGTGAACATAAGAAAGACAACTACTTGTATTGCTGCTCGATTTTGTAAACATCAGGAGCTAATTCACGACAAACCTCACCGAATACAGTTTCTTATAAGTAATTAAGCAATAGACGTGTTCAGTTTGAAGCCATCAACGAATACAGTTTCTTATAAGTAATTAACTGCTAAAAGACCACCTATAATGCCAAATTACAACATATTCAGTTTCTTCCTTCCCAAAATTATACTTCAAATGACAAATACGAAGCAAGAAATGAGTCAAGGAGCTAAACTAAATTTTCAGAAACTTAGTAATCCGAAAACACCAAAATTTTCGTCATTTTTCTAGTTAGGGCTCAACATATCTCCAAGAAACATACACAAAAAGGACGAAGCAAGTGAATCAACGATAGGAAACCAAATTATCAAATCTAGTAACCCAGACCATACCAAACAAGAAATAGCTTAACCCAAAACTATATCAACACAAATAACAAAATAATACTTGAGAGAGTGAGAGAGATTAGAAATAGAGGGCTTCGTACCAGAGCAGAGAGAGGGCGATTAGGGTTGGTCGTCGAGGAGAGACGGTGAAGGAGAAGTAGTGGAGGAGAAAACTTCGGAAACAGTGAAGGAGAAGAGATAATCCAAAACGTAGAACACAAAATCGAAGAAGGGATAATTAAACCGATTTATAATCTAAAAATTAAGCGAGGGAGATAGAAGAGTTTACCCGACTGCAATGGTTAGGGATATTGTGATGGTGGCGACGATGACCAACAAATTAGGGAAACAAAGCGATTCATGTACAAATTAGGGATTTGTGCAAACCTTAGGGGAGAGAGAGGGAGCCATGAAACAGAGAAGAGGAAATCGAAGAGGAGGCGAGATCTGGAGAAAAAGAGAGTAGATTTGGACACGAGGAGAGAAGAGGAGAAGCGGACAAGTGATTTTGTATAAAAGTGACCCAAATTTTGATTTTTTCAGATTTGGGTGAGAGGGAGACTGAAATTATGGAAAGCAAATGAGAGGGAAACTAACATATAATAGTCTCAAAAAAGTAGCAAAATAGTTACTAATTTGTGACTGATTTGTGACGATTTTAAGTTAGTCACAAATCAAATCCCTAAACCCTAAACATTTAGACCCAAATTTTGTTTTTCTACCATTACTACACCAAAACAGCGTTTTCGCGACTGTAATATTAGTCACAAATTAGTCCCTAAATGAGGTTTTACGACTAATTGGCGACTAAAAGTGGTAGTTGCAATTTCGCAGTCGCTAAATCAACTAGTGGTAAAAATAGTCGCCTTTTAACGACTATTTTGCGACTATTTTTATAGTCCTCGCACATTAGTCGCAAAATAGTCGCCAAATTTAGCAACTATTTAGCGACTAAGTCAGCGACTATTTAGCAACTAATTTAACATCGAAATTGGATTTTGGTAAGAATTTTTACATCGATTTACCAACTAATTTTAGTGACTAAATAGCGACTAATAATTTTTTTATCAATATTTTTGATAATTATAAATTTAAAGCCCACATTAAATTTTGTATAATCTAAAAATGTTTGGTTTGAAATATAAACAAAAGAAACTCTATTTAGCAAAATAAGAACCTTGATTTTGTAAACATTGATTTTGTTACAAATAATAATCCAAATGACAAAAGAAATCAATAATCATACAATAAGATAAGAAAAAAGGTTACATTTCTACTTCAATGATATGAACACAGCAAAGAAATCATTCAATCAAGAAAAGGCATACCAAACTTGATTGCACAAGACAAAGTTCAGAAAGGAATCCAAAATTAAATGATACCAGATCTGTTTTCCGGAACGGTTCTTGAGAATCCATGTCAAAGTCCCTTGGAATCAACTCAATACCAACCTGCAAAAAGAAAGGTAAAATTTCAAATCAGATTAGCAGCTAGTTTATAAACTCAAATCAGATTTTCTGGTTGAAGCATTTGATAAATTAAGGAATCAAAGGCAACAATGGTAAAAAAAACGTGAGGAAAAAAATGAGTTTGAGTGAGCAATAATACCACCAGGTTTCTGAAACGTGAGGACTATGCACTAGTAAAACTGCTTAAAACTGCAGAAACCATCAGAAGAATGACTGAGCTTTGTTCTTTGACATGATCTCTAAAAGGTTAAGCTCTAATGTCGCCTTGTATTGTTGAGGAATCTCCATGAGAGCAGAAAGGGCAAACTCTGTTTCCTTCAAGGACTGAGCTTTGTTCTTTGACATGATCTCTGTGAAGTTCACGAACTAGAAACAGAGAAATCAGATCAAAAGACTAAACTTTGATGTTGTTTTTAGCTAAAACGAAACTTACTTGGAAGTTGTCGAAAGCTCGGGCAGGGATATTATCGTCAAATTCCCTCATCATGTCCCATGGTCCATCCCCAACCCCAACTAAGACGATTGATAGAGGAAGCTTACTGCGATTGAGAAAGAAACCAAATCATAAAACCATCCTAGATTCAATAATTAAAAAAATAAAAGTGAAAAGATCAGACAATATTCCAACCTCGCTTGCACGATAGCTTCCACGGTCTTCTGTTCTTGAGGACTTAACTGTCCATTTTCTGTGTCAACGCTTCTTGTAACCTGAAAAAGTAAAAATTGAGGTTTCTTCTCTTGACACAAAAACAAACGATCATATTGGGTATTGTTAGTACCTGTCCATCAGCTATAATCACTAGAACGTGATACTGGCCACCACTCTGCTCAACAATGGTCATAGCCATATCGATGATAGGCGCAAACGAGGTTGGCCCTGAAAATTATTCAACGATGGGTTTTAGAACTAAGCAAGCGTTTTCATGAAATGCAGCTAAAATAAGGAAAAAGAACCAAACCTGCGAGCTTAAGCTGAGGCACGATCTCTTTATACCGAGCAAGTACTTCCTCAAATCCATTACAGAATCTATCTTCTTGATTGAAACTAAAGACATCTTTATCATGCGTTCATGCATCTCCAAAACCATAACATGGAATCAAGTTGTCTTCGTCAAAAGCAGCTAAGGTTCTTCCTATGATAGTTATAGCTTGTTCGTAAGGATTATGATTATTCCCTAAGAAGTGTAAGCTTTTCCTATTGAAGGACCTTGCCCCTGTTATAGACAAGAACAAGAAAATGTGCTTTGAGTA
Source organism: Draba incana (assembly GCA_963576765.1). Taxonomy (NCBI): domain Eukaryota; kingdom Viridiplantae; phylum Streptophyta; class Magnoliopsida; order Brassicales; family Brassicaceae; genus Draba; species Draba incana. Next base: position 27,607,810 of record OY755214.1, on the reverse strand, counting down.
TGAAACCATTCGGTGCATTATAGCGAAAAACAGAATCTTTAATCTCACCAACCTGTCCATTCGTTGCTCTTAGTGAAATCAATACCAACGATGAGATTTGAAGATTCTAGACCCGCAAGTGCAAGAGCCTCCGTCACCTAAATGACAATATAACATAAAGTAATCGTCAAAAACCACTCTAGATTCCGCTAAAACCAAACTAAGATATTCAACAAGTTAAAATCAAATCAGATAAGAAGGAGAAGTGAAGAAACGTGTGACGCACGGGTTTTTTTTTTTTTTAATTAACTTCATAAAGGAATTCAACGATAATCATTCACACAACAACCATACTAAAATCCATACAAGCATCCAGATAATAGCGTCAATATTAAATCCGAGAATACACCAAATAAGTCTAGCAACCTAACACCTGGTTCACTAGACTAAACAATAACACAAATAAATCCTATCATCCCCTCCTCTGGCCATGATTCCGCGATCACACATTTTCTTTACCTGCAACACAATTGGGAAAAACGAGTTGCGTAAGTATTTAACAAATACTTAGTGAGACGGTCGTCCCATCTACAGGCCAATTACTTGAATAAAGAAATACACGAAATACCAGGGTTATCAAGCAATGCACATGACAACAAACACGAAAATCAGAAACAGGAACAGCAGGTCCCGTGTCGATCGACGGGAAACAACCCTGTCGATCGACAGACACACATACCACGTGTCGATCGACGGGAAGCAATCCTGTCGATCGACGGAGACCCTGCTGTTCGATGGAGATTGGCCTATCCTCTCATGGCCAAATCTCTCCATCCCAATCGATCACCTGCAATTACAACAACCAAAATCCACCAACACACACACAGCAAACAATCGTATAACATCTATTCCTCAATCCAAGGACCTATGGTCGCGAACTCACCTTTGCCTAGAAACGGATGATTTTCGGATCGATCGGATGAAGAATCCGAAACACAGAGACACCCACGACCCTTACTCGGAATTTTGATCTGAACCCAGATCCGAAAACTAGACAGAAAGAGCTTTCCAACGACATATAAATCGTGGTCTAACTCTCCCTTAATCTCCGTCAAAACTCCCCGCAATCTCACTGAACCTAACTCTGATTCCATGAAATTTCAGCTCAATTCAATCAGATTTCGCCGGCCAATCATTCCCTCAACCAAACGAAATCGGAAGTTCATCTCCCAAAAACGTTTTCTCTTCAACAAATACCAAGAACTCTCAAATCTCTCTCAATCGAACACGATTTTCTCTCTAATCTGCTCTGACTCACACCCAGAAACAGAAGGAACACATATATAGAAGTTTTGGCATCAAACCAAGCCAAACCGTTCGATATTTCTTTCCAAAACCGAACCACCGACAGCTGTGTCGATCGACAGACTTATCGTGTCGATCGACACGCTTCCCAAAATTCAATTCCTTTGAAGTTTTGATACAAAATAGGAAATTGAGCTAGCTTTCCAATGAAATTGGTTTTAGCTTATTCCGATAAGTATTGCGATAGTTATCGACAATTTACTCGACACATATCAAATCTGTCGAAATTTTGGTTTGCGGATGTTACAAAACGAACCCGCATCTGTGCATACGACCCATGGCTACGACGGTGAATGGAGCTTAGAGATCATTAGAGCTTCCAATCTCGAACTCGGAGATGAACTCGGAGATGAATTCAAACGAAACCTCTGCCGTGCATACTACCCATGGCTTCCTCGGTTTGCTCTGCTTGCATAGCTACAGCAAATCAGATAAAAAACAAAAGTAAGAAGAAATCGATCGTTTCGATTCGGTATTACAATTAAAACGAAGACAAATTTAATCGATAGTAAAACATATATACATACCAAGGAAGAAGAGAGCTCGACGGGAGAAGAAGAGAGGTCGATGGGAAGAAGAAGAAAGCTCGACGGGAAGAATCGAGGAAGAAGAGAGCTCGACGGGGAAGAAGAAAGCTCGACGGGGAAGAAGAGAGCTCGACGGGAGAAGAAGAAAGCTCGATGGGAAGAAAGCTCGAAGGGAAGAATCGAGGAAGAAGAAAGCTCAATTTAGGGTTTTTCAAAGAAATTGGGGATCGAGGATTAGATATGTTTTGTAGCATAAGAGGGTAAGAGTAAAACACTTAGCCAAAATTTTGGCTCTCCCGGTTTATTTTTCCAAAAGTTTTTGGTCTAAAATTAAAATTTTGAAACAAATTCATTTCCCGGTTGTTCTCGAAATTTTTTGACAAAATCAAAAGTCTTAGAAAATTTGATTTTTTTAGCACAATTTTTTTTTTTAAAGTTCCAGTTTGATTTTAGTCGCCAAATAGTCCTAAAATTTGAGACTGTTTTGTGACTATTCTTTTGGCCGAAAATTAGTGACTATTTTGCGGCTATTTGTAATCGTAGTCACCAAATAGTCGCAAAATTTGCGACTATTTTTATGACTATTTGTTTTGTCCCAAATAAGCGACTAATTTATGACTATATTCACGTCGTTGCAAATTAGTCGTAAATTAGTTGCAAATTAGTCGGTAAATTTAGGGACTATATTAGTAGTCACAAAATATAGTCGCGAAAACGCTGTTTTGGTGTAGTGCATTTCCCTAAACCATATACCCTAAATAAACTCATATAACCATTATACCACCACTAACAAAACTAATTTACAAAAACATCAACTTTACATAAACTTACTTTAAAACTTCTAAGTGTTTATATGCTAAAGTACATAAATGTTGTTCTCACATAAATATTTTTTTGGAAATTGATTTATTCACTAAAACCACATCTTGGCTAATTTTTCATTGACTTTAGTACAAGCTAAATACAACTATAAATCATAGAAACATACATTTTGGGGTTTAATGTGTAGTAATGTAAAATGGAGTGGCAAAGTAGTCACTAATCAGTCGCATATTTTTTTATGCGTCGCAAATGTGTCGCAAAGTAGTGGTATATTTGTGACTATTTTGTGACGTTGGTATAGGGTTTCAGATAAACCCTATATAGTCACTAAAGAGTCACAAATTCGTCACTACCTATTTTTAAAAAAATATATTTTGAAACCCTAAACCCTATATGGTCACTAAAGAGTCACAAATTCGTCACAACCAATTTTTTTTAAAATTGTTATTTTGAAATCCTAAACCCTATATGGTCACTAAAGAGTCACTACCAATTTTAAAAATATTGTTGTTACCTACATCTAAACATTTGTGACTCTTTTGTTACGCTTTTATGACGAAGTTTATCAGTCACAAATTAGGGACTGTTTTGCGACTGATTTTGGTGTCGTCACAAATTGGTCACATAAGAGTCTCAAAGTAGTCGCAAAAATTAGTGACTGATTTTTCAGTCACAAACAGTAGTCACTAATTGACTGTTTTCTTGTAGTGGAAAGTCCCTGAGCTTGTTCTCACCCTAAATGTGCATATAATTTCACAAATCATCAGAAAAATACACAAATGCTTCAAGCATAATTATTTTGGACGAAAGCCCTAGGTTCCCAAGCAAGAACTTCAGTCCACTGATCTCCTCTCTTCCCAAGTCTCTCACTTCTGGAATTCGAATCAAATTTAATCAAAAAATCCAAAAAAACAAAAATCAAGAATTGGACAAACAATTCGCGCACCTCTCAGTAGCAGCTCGTCGGAAATAAGAGAGATCGATCGGAGAAGATTCGTCGTTGTTGTTAATAGGAAGAGAGAAAACGCCAAAAGCCAAAAGCATCAAGAGAACAATCGTTAACATGAAAAGCATAAACAGAACCAACATCGATGTCGACCATTATCTCGCCTGAAATCGCGACTGTCTCAGTTTCGCCATCAAAGAAGATCCACTCCGATAAATCCATCAGTGACGTTTTTGTTGTCTCGAAGGATTGAAGAGGAAGGTGGTCGAGTGTAGATCGGAACGCGGTCGTGTGTATAGATCTGAAGGAGAGAGCAATTTTCTAGCGTCGTTTGATAAAAAGAGAGCGTTGAGGGATTTTAGGTTATTGTAGTAAGTTTTGTTTATATATGGGGATAAAAGTTTCGGTTAGGTTAATAATTTTGGTTTAGTAGATTTTCCGGTTAGGTTAATATTTTTGGTTTAGTAGACTTTCAGACTCATTTTGCCGTCTGATTTAGAACTTCTGAATAGAGCGGGAATTCTAAATTTTTCAGGCGGTAAAATTTCCCGCATTTATAAAAAGTTTTCTGGTGAAAATTTTCAAAAACTTTCAAATTTCAGACTGCATATGAAGTCTGAACCCCCAATCTGTCAGATTTCTCCGAGAAGTCTAAGTAACCTTAAATCTAATATTTAGCACTTATAAATGAAAATATTTAAACAAAACTTATAAGAAGCATCAAATTCGTGAAACTTATAAGAAACTTATAAATCTGTCAGACTGTCGGAGAAGTCGGATAAGCCCTAAATCTAATATTTTGCACTTATCAATGAAAATATTAAAAACAAACCTATATTTTGCATCAAATTCGTTAAATATAGGCACTTTACAACACATATGTGCAAACATAACATTTCAAAAGTAAATTTGTTAATCCATGAATCTAAACCCTAAATTTATAAGTAAATGCTTCTTACATGTTTCTTACATTTCAAAACATGTTTTCAGCTGAACATCATACTTTACCTTACATGTAGTCAATGTGATTTAATATCACGAAATGTAATTTTAATACTTCAAAAATCGTCTCTATTTAATTTATGTACAAGAAATTTTAAGAAAATAATTTTTTACAATTTTTAAATTTAAATTTACTAGTTAATTAAGGTCAAACTTCTCGGAGAAGTCTGATATTTTAGGGGTATAGGCATAATTAACTAACCTTGTTTAATTTGATTCAATTTTATGAAATTTTAATTTCTAAACATCGACATCGTCAATATTTAATTTCTGTCCAAACAATTGCTAAAAAAATTTTTTTTTTTAATTTTTTAATTTAAATTTACTAATTTAATCTGTATCAGACTTTCGTTAGAGTCTAATATTAGACCTGTAAAGAAGTCTGACAGGCCCGAAGGTTAAAATGGTAATATCGGTTTTGCGTTTTTTGTTTGGTCATAAGGGGGTAACTGTAATTTTCCACGCCCGATAGGTTAGTTTTGCATTTGATTCAAGTTTTGGTTTAGTTTTTTTTAAAAAATGAAATTTTGGGTTAAAAACAGCAATTCCCCCATTCTTAAATACAAAAAAATCTTTTTAGTCTAGTGGCCAAAATTTAATATTTCTCTTAAAACAAGTCATCTCAATATTGTTTTATTTTATTATGGTTTTTTCAGAGTAAAATGACCCATTTTTGTTTTTAGCTTATGGTCCATTGAAACTCAGGGTTGACTCTGCATAAAACGATATCCAAAATAACGAGACATGAACCATTCGAACATTTGACAGGAATCGATCCAATCTGAACTGGCTACTTGGGGCTGAGTTCGGGTTCAAGTTTTGGGTTTGATTTTTGGGAAATTTTTCTAATCTATCATTTGTGCCAAGTGAGTTTTTCCAATCTGCCATAAATTGATTTTCCCTACAAAATCTGTCACTTTTTTTCTTTTAGTGGGGGTGAAATTACAACTTTATTCATTTTTCTTTCTCCATTCTTCTTTCTTTCTTTCTCTTTTTCTCTTTTTTGAAACCAATATCTCTCTCTCTCTCTTTATCTCTCTCTCTCTCTGTATTTCTCTCTTTCTCTCTCGTTCCCTTTCTCTACATTATGGACGTCTCTCTCTCTCTCTCTCTCTCTCTCTCTCTCTCTCTCTCTCTCTCTCTCTCTCTCTCTCTCTCTCTCTCTCTCTCTCTCTCTTTCTCTCTCTCTCTCTCTCTCTCAGACAAACGTCTAGTTGTGGTAGATTTTATTATTTTTTGTCCTCCGACATGGACGTCAAGTCTGTGAACGTCTTGTTTTTCTTGTCCTCCGATGTTCACCACACAGACATTGACGGAATCTACCACAGAGTAGACGCCCGTGTCTTATATTTTTTGTCCTCTATCTTGTATTTCTTGTCCTCCGATTGCCAAAATTACCTTCAGAAATCTACCACAATATATACGGACATCTAGTGTGCAAAGACAAAATTATCCTCAAAAATAATAACAAATTAGTTTAGTGGGTCATCAACGTCTTGTCCTCCGTCTTATATTTCTTTTCCTTTGTTTTGTATTTGTTGCCCTCAGTCTTATATTTATTGTCCTCCGATGGCCACCGTCTTGTCCACCGGGTCCGGCTATATCCACCACCGTCTTCGACACCGTCGACCACCATTTGTGTAACTGTCTGTGTAGTGAACATCAAAGATAAGAAGTACAAAACGTCACCTAACTAGACGTCCGTGTCAGAGGAAAAAAAATACAAAATCTACCACAGAGTAGACGTCCGTGTCTTGTATTTCTTGTCCTATTTCTTGTATTTCTTGCCCTCTGATGGCCACCGTCTCCGGCTATGTTCATCACCGTCTCTAACACCGTCGACCACTGTTTTTGTCAATGTCTGTGTGGTGAACATTGAAGGACAAGAAATACAAGACATTCACAAACTAGACGTCCTTGTCGGAGGACAAAAAATACAAAATCAACCACAGAGTAGATGTCCGTGTCTTGTATTTCTTATCCTCTGTCTTATATTTCTTATCCTCTGATGCCCACCGTCTCGTCCACCATCTCCGGCTATGTCCACCACTGTCTTTGACACCGTCGACCACCTTTTTTGTCAATGTCTGTGTGGTGGACATTGTAGGACATTACATACAAGACGTTCATAAACTAGACGTCCATGTAAGAGGACAAAAAATACAAAATCTACCACATAATAGACGTCTGTCAAGTAGAGAGAAAGAGAGAGTGAGAGAGATACAAAATCTACCACAGAGTAGACGTCCGTGTCTTGTATTTCTTGTCCTCTTTCTTGTATTTCTTTTCCTTCGATGGACAGCATCTCCGGCCATGTTCATCACCGTCTCTAACACTGTCGAGCAACGTTTTTGTCAATGGCTGTGTGATGAACATCGGAGGACAAAAAATACAAGAGATTCACAAACTAGACGTCCTTGTCGGAGGAAAAAAAAGACAAAATCAACCACAAAATAGACGTCTGTCAAGAAGAGAGAAAGAGAGAGATATTGGTCGGAGGACAAAAAATACAAAATTTACCACAGCTAGACGTCCGTCTCAGAGAGAGAGAGAGAGTAAGAGAGAGATTTCAAGAAAGAGAGAGAGAGAGAGAGAAATACGTCCATTCAGAATGTAGAGAGAGAGAGAGAGATTGGTTTCAAGAAAAAGAGAGAGAAAGAAATACATCCATTAGGACGTAGAGAGAGAGAGAGAGAGATTGATTGGAAGAAAATATGTGGTTACCAAAAAATTGGGTAAAATGTTAATTTTACTTATCACTCAAGACAAAAAAATGGCACATTTTGAAAGGGATTGTGATTTATGACATATTGAGAAGGTTTGCCCAATTTATGGCACATTTTGTAATAAATTAAGAGTAAATTAATTCAATGTTCATGGGAAGATACAAAATTAGGTGGACACAAAAACTTTTTTAAACTAAGATGGACCGTACCCGTTTGTGTGGCCAATTACATATTTCACCTTCACACACCGAATCATGATTTCGTAGTATGCATAAAAAGTTTTGCTAGCTTCTGCCTATGTAGGCTTAGCTTGAGCAAGTGGGTTTGTCAGGTGAAGCATTAAATACCGAATCCAGATAGATACGGAAACGTTTACATACATCAATATGTAAGAAACATATATGTACATCCATATCGCAACACAAATTTATTATCTACTATATAATATCTTAGGCGGTGAAGATATTCACCACCACCTGCAGACAAAGCTTCACTTTCTTCACATTTATTCACCGACAAAGGCGTCGTTGATAACTAAAAAAAAAGAATAATCGAAGCTTCTCTCCAACCTCGTTAAGGTATATATCCTCATCTAAGAATCTGGAGAAATAAATTATACCGACCCTACTTGTATCTTATTTTAACTCTGCTATCACCTTTAAAGAAAACTTTGATTACGATTTATTGCCGGGTTTAGTTTACTTAATCATTGGCATACTATATTTGTTTTTCCATCAAAAGCAACGTATTCAGAAAATCAGAACTTTATTCTTATGTTTCTTTCTGTTTCAGATCATGGCTGTATTCGTCCGGCTGCTTTGTGGGATTTGGGTTATTGGCCCATACGGCCGATGGGAATTCAGAACCGATCCCACTTATCTAGGATTTGGAGCCCATCTCCGTGAAGATGAAAACCATGAGTCTTTAATGGGAAACATACGGAGGAGATACCTACTTGAACTGACAATGCCAGTGGCTCACACTTACATGATGCCGGAACAGATGTCCGACGTCAACGTCTTGGCTAATCCTCCTTCAAATGTTTTGGAGGACACGCATGTCACTCTGTTCATGGCCCTTCGCTTTTCCTACCCCGACCTGACACTCTGTGTGACAATGGGAGCAGAAGCTGTTGCTACTTACAACTTCTAGTATTGTAGTCCCTTTATGGCCGGGAGGACTCTTTACCTACCTGAAAACCCTAACGCTTATCAAAATGCTCAGTACAACGGTAAAACTATAATAATTTTCAATATTATAACTATGTGATGTGATTTATTACAATTTTTTGCTCACCTTTTTTACCATTGAACAGATTTGATTATAAGGGGAATCATAATGACAACTCAATCGGCACTTGAGGCTCTTTTCACGAAGGAGGAAATGAAACGCTACATAGAGTCCGTTTGGAAATGATTTACTCAAACCCTTTAAACCAAGAGAGTGGATATGTTGCCCCACATGTGTTAAATGAAGAAAATGAGATCATTGTCCTTGATAGTGAGAATGAAAATGTAATAGACCTCACGGTGGCAGACACGAATCCCCCCCATTACTACACAAACTAACGGTGACATTCCGATAAACAATAACAAATAGCTTAACTTTGACATCGTTTTGAATTTCATATTTCTTATTTTCACGGTAGTTGATTTAGTGAAATTAAATTTTATAATTGTATGTTTCCCATGGTCAGTAGGTAATGGCACAAATGGGGTAACCCAAGCGATGGCGGAGAACGATAACCACTCTGTTGACATAACAGAAGTTGGCGTCAACCTGTTTCAACCGTACATGGAGGCAAATGGGAACAATCTTAATGGGGGAGTTGATGATGAAATGTTGTTATGGGAAGGGTTAATGTCCCAAGACATTACTCAAGCATCTAACTTGTTCATACTAGAACAAATCCAAGAGTATCCAATAGGACCGGTTCGTGCTCAAGAAAGTCCTCTCAATCCAACAAGCTAGGCAAATGAGATAAGTGAGAATGACACCACATCGTCAACTGGTTCATCTAATGAAGTTTTTTGTGTAATGGCCAACTTTGAAGATGATCAGGACCGCTCCATTCTCCACCCTAACTTTCTAATCGAAACTCCTCAACCTGAGCCTGGTGAAGCAGGTAATACTAATACCAACTCCATTATTATTATTTCAACAGTGAATGACAATGAAGGATATCAAGTTCCTCTTTCTAATGAAGATATTTTGGTACAGCGGCTGATACACCTGCCCCAGAAACCCAAGGGAGTCACCTTATGAGTACAACGACCATTCCACTTCCCAGTTAAATTTCCTTTACACAGTAGCAATAGTTTTGTAATTACGTTACATATTCTGAACATTTGTCGTCAATACTAACTAGGTACTAATGGAAGTGGAAGTAATGAGGGTCAGCAGGCAGAGGAGAATGCCGATAACAGTCCATTTCTTGACCTTACCCTAAGTTGCGGCCTAGTGACCAACCTAGATGACCATGTCAGTGGTGGTGATGACAATGGAAGCTCGTCGAAAGGATGACAATGCAGCGATGGGTTTTAGAGTATGTTATGTGAAAAACACACTTTGTATGATATGGGATGTATTAAGCAACTCTTATTTGGATAAGTGTTAGCCAGCACGTAGATGGTTTGACTCAATATAACCATCAGTTTTCAGTACCATTGGTTAAGTTTTATTGTATCGGCTATATGAATTGTTAGCATGTTTGTACTATGTTATGTGGTTTGTGTAATTCCCATACCTACTTAATTCGAAACTCGTAGTAAGCGTTTGTGTTTTGTCCTTAAGTTTTTTTTGGTTTATAATTCCATTGCAAGCTATAGTCAGATGTATCCAATTATCCAACACGTGATAATTCAAATGATTTATTTGTTGGCATGATTTTTCCAACACGTGACAAATTTAAGCAACACATGGCCATGTATGCAATACACCATAAGTTCCAGTACCGTTGTCCAAGATCATCACCTGAATTTGTGATCATCAAATGTTGGGGTTTATCTTGTCCATGGTGAGTCTATGCTGCAAAGCTACAAGGATCCGAGTTATTTGAAGTCAAACGGGCTGTACATACCCACACATGTACTGTCGACGAACGTGGATGATATCAAAGGCAAGCATCAACAATGCTCATTGGGGAAATGTTAAGGTCCAAATATGGAGGCACAAGTGGCGGTCCAAAACCGAACGAGATACAAGATATGATGTGCGGTGACCATGATGTTAGAATTTCTTATTGGAAATCTTGGCGTTCCCGTGAAATCGCTATGGATTCAGCAAATGGAGCTTCTGATAAATCCTACAACTCCATTCCATCATACCTACAGAAACTGGTTGTAAACAACCCAAGCACCCTCGTCAACCTCGAAACATTTTATGAACAGGGAGTGGGACAAAGGTTCAAGTTTATGTTTTTCGCAATGGCTGCTTGTATCAGAGGTTTCTCCTACATGCGTAAAGTTGTCATTTTAGATGGAGCACATTTAAAAGGAAAGTATGGAGGGTGCTTATTGACAGCTTCAGCTCAAGACGGAAATTATCAAATATTTCCAATTGCATTTGCTGTGATGGACAGCGAGAATGATAAAGCGTATGAGTGGTTTTTGCGTAGCTTACCCAAATTTGTCAAAAAAAACGTTTTGTTGTTTTTGTTTCGGACCGTCATTCTTCCATATATGCTGGTCTGAAAAAGGTAAATTGAAGTATGCATGACAAATTACTGATTAACCGTTATCTTCATTAGTAACGTTTATATTTTTGGTTTCCCAACAGATTTTCCCAAATGCTAAACATTGCGCCTGCATTCTTCATCTCAAGAGGAACATCAGATACAATTTCGCAAACAAACAGCTACCACACTTGGTATCTAGAGCAGCAAGGGCATTTAGGCTATGTGATTTTTATAAAGTCTTCAACGAAATAAAGGTCATCGATGAAGGGTGTGCAACATACTTGATTGAAATTGGTTTTCCGCACTGGGCTCGTTCTCATTTTGACGGTTCACGTTATGACATAATGACAACCAACGTTGCTGAGTCATGGAACGCAGTAATCAGAAAAGCAAGAGAGCTTCCTGTGCGAGGCTTAGTAGAATATATAAGGACAAAAATGATGAGCTGGTTTGCAACAAGACGTGAAGCCTCTGAAGGATCAAACGAAACTCTTACACCAAAAGTCCTTGAGATCATTGTTGAGAACTTTGAGATTTCAAGCGGATACAAAGTGCAGAACATAAACAGTTTAGAGTTTGAGATCATAGATAAGGAAGGGATCTCTTTCCATGTTGATTTAGCTAAGAAGACTTGTAGCTGCTTTGAATTTCAAATGCTCGAAAGACCTTGTCCACATGCAGTTGATGCTGCTATCGTTACGCGGATTGAAGTATCTTCCTTAGTAGGCGAAGAATACAGCTCCAACCAATGGAAACACGCATACGCAAATACGATAAACCCATCTATTAACTTAGATGGTGATAGCTTAGCCGTCACGCTTACGGAGCTGGACCTTCAGCCACCTGCAACAAGGCGTCCACTGGGTAGGCCCAGAAAGAAGCGCTTCTTCTCTCGCGGAGAAACTTTTGTAAGACTACTAGTTATTTCAATACGACATCATACACAGTACATGGTTTGACAATTGCTTGACATGTTTGCAGGCCACAAGATTCCGCCGCAAAACTATATGTAGCAGGTGCAAGAAGGGGGGACATAACAAAGCCACCTGTAAGATGGCAATAGCTTAAACAAGTCCTATCCTCAACGGGAGCTGGGGTTAATAGTTGATGTTGCGTCGTTTTATCCATTGTTGTACCTGGGTCAACAAACTTTCTTGTAATATAATGTAATATACTATCATCCCAGATGAGACCCTTTCCAACTTTGTACTTAAATAATGTAACCCCTTGCTTGATAATATATGATATTTTCTGAGTTCTTCCTTTATGTGAACAGATATGTATTTTGATAAATAGTTACTACGTAACATAGGCATATATTTTCGCTCATAACCTTGTCCAAAAAACCCTAGGTAAGCTTATGAACGGATTTCATTATAATTGAAGGCTACATTTGGATCTAGAGTTGTTTGTTCCTCTTAATGGCCCCTCTACTAAAGGTAAATACTCTACTTTAAATTCAAGTCTTAAGCATGGATCTAAAATAACTAGGAAGCATAAGAAGGCTGTACAAAAAGAAAATTAAATATGATAAACAACAGATTAACACATAAATTACTTCAGAGCATGGACAATTACAAGGGTAACTCCCACAAATCCAACCCACGATATGATAACAAACTGTCGCAGGAGCTTCTCCTTTCCAATGCTCTCCATAATTTGTTGCTTAAGTTTCTTGTTTTCTTCTTCCAGGGTAATTAAAACTCCAGATTCCACGGCTTTTGACTCGATCTCCTGAACGTCACTTCTAATTTCTTGGCCGCCCAATTTTTTTAGCTTCTTCAGTTTTTCAACCTGTTCACGGATTAGATCACGAGCTTCTATCAACGCACTCTTCTGGCAGCCGTGAGGTTTATCTGTGTCAAACCAACGAAATAAAGTGCACGAGCTCCAGCTCCATTTTCCTTCTCCACAGGTGTAGAATCTTCTCCAAGGATTATCATCGGTCCAAGACTTCTTCACCACCGCCAACTTTCCACAGTAACAACGCACCTCGCCGACGTTGGCCCTTCCACTGTTTGCGTTCGAACTTGAACCAAAGCTTTGGCTTCGAATCATTTTCAACTTGGTTCCTTTGGGGCCTCTTTTCGGGTATATATCAATTTAGGGTTCTTATGTGCTTCTGATTTGGGATATTATTTGTTTGGGGCAAACCACTATTTAAATAGGGATTAGTTGAGGCTGGGGATTGAAAATGTAAAAAGTTAATAGTTGGGGATCTTATATGAAATATATATAGAATTTACTTGTTTATCGAAAATGAGAAAAAACATTTAAAAATTACAATTGTTGTTAACATATATCATAACCATACAATTGGAAACTTATCCCAAATTTTTTTTTTTTTCACTAACCTTCATAATTCAATTCCTCTAACCATTTACTAAAAATTCACCAAAAAACTACACCATAAAGTATTAGTAGTAAACGAAATGCTCCAGACACTTAGGTACAATTGTTTTTTAAATTTACCTTAACCATATACCCTTTTTTAACTTAAATTAAGAATAAACACTTAACATCAAGCCAAACGTCCTAAACCCTAAACCCTAAAGGCAAACCATAAAATATAATTATTAACCCAAATGCTCCAAAATCGAAATCGAACATGGTTTTCAATTTGATTTTGGGAATGAACCAAAACAATTATACCCTAAACCCCAACCCCCCCCCCAAATTAATACCCTAAACTATAATTATTAATCCAAATAATACATAAACTGAAGTTCAAAAATTGGCACCCCGAAACACAAACCCAAAAACCCTAAACCCTCAACCCAAAACTAAAATTATTAACCCAAATGGTGCTTAAACCGAAGTTGAAAAAATTGTCACACCACAAACAAAAACTCAAAAAAGGTAAACACTAAACCCTAAATCAAAACCATAAATTCTAATTATTAACCCCAAAAGCTTCAAAAACCCTACCCCCAAAAAAAAAAATATACCCTAAACTATAATTATTAACTCAAATGATACATAAGCTGAAGTTCAAAAAATTGTTACACCCTAAACCTTAAACCCTTAACCCTAAAATACAAAAAACTATACCATAAACTATAATGATTAACCCAAATGGTACATAAACTAAAGTTCCAAAATTGTCACACCCCAAACACAAACCCACAAAATGTAAACCCTAAACGCTAAATCCAAACCATAAATCGTAATTATTAACCCAAATAGTCCAAAAACATAAACGAGCATTGTTTTCAATTTGACTTTGACAATGAACCAAAAAATTTATACATACAAACACACACCCCTCCCCCCAAAAATCTATACCCTAAAGTATAATTATAAACCTAAATGCTGCATAAACTTAAATTAAATAAATCCCTAAACCCTAAACCAAAAACCCTAAATCAAGGCCCTCAATTGTAAATATTAGCCTAAATCACTACAAGAAAACAGGTCATTTGCCACTACCAGAAACGTCACAAAATCGTCACTAATGAGGCCTTTGCGACTACTTTGCGACGAATACAGTCGTCGCAAAAACGCCGTCGCTAATTTGCGACGCTGCGTATTCGTCGCTAATTTGCGACTGATTAGTGACTGATTTATGACGGATTTAGGACTCCAAAACTCAGTCGCTAATTCGTCACTAATTTGCGACGGATTAATAACTCCATAACTCAGTCGCAAATTAGCGACATAATTGTGACTCATGTAGGTAGTCACTAATTAGCAACGTATTTGGGACTGCCTTTGGCGTGGCAAATAAGCGACTAATTAGCGACTTCTGATTTTGCGACTGATTTATGACTAACTATATTCGTCACAAATTAATGACTAATTAGCTTCTAATTAGAGACTATATTTTTTTGTCACATTTTCGGTTAGTCACATTTTGGTCACTAATTTGCCACTGATTTGCGACGCTTTTGTTTTAGAAGTGACCAAATTGAATCTCTTTCAAGCCACTTTTTAGTCACTTAAATGCTACTAATTGTTGTTTGTTTGTGTTGTTTTCAATTACTAAATGATGTGAATAATAAAAAAAAACTTGAAATGCAAAATTATATTACAAAACAAACATTACAAAGAATGCTCCACAAGAAATTCTTTTAATACATAAAATGATACCAAAAACAAAACAAGAACAACAAAAATACAAACTTTTTCAATTTCTTATGGAGCTAGCACCTCCAAGCATCATCACCATCCTATTCAATCCGCGGACAAAATACTACAACTCACATGAACATTAAACAGTCACCACTGCATCTTGACAACATTAAGCAGCGTCATCACAGCAGCAGCTCCAGCACTAGCTAGATCGTACGTATGAGCTGCTGCTTCTTAGCTATCAAAAGCTCCTGCAATCACACGTCAAAGCAGTCAAGATTTTGCCCCATCTCTCTCTCTCTCTCTCTCTGACCAAAACCACTCTCTTAAAAATCTGATCTTTTATGTATTTTCGATTATAAATTAGAGAAATTACCCAGATAAATTGATGAGTTGGAGAAAACAAGGGCCAGTGAACGAAGATGAGACCAAACAACAAAATCCAAAAAAACGAAATTAATCAGTTAAAGTTCGGATCTTTAAGAAAAATTTGAGACTTTTTGTTGAATTGAGAAAAAAGAGAACCTTGTTTGTCTTTCTTGTTTTGAATCGAATTCCAATAGCTTTTATCCCAAAGATGAGCTTCGAATCTCAAAGTCCATCTATGTCTGTAAAACTCAAAACCAAAGAAGCAATATTTCACAAATGCAGTTTTGACAAAACCCAAATCGAATCTCATCAAAACCAAATTCGAAACAAATACACTATCTACACATTAGCTAACAATTAAACAAAGACTACACATTACCTACACTTATACTATCTTTTAAACATTAGCTAACAAATGACACAACGATCCATCTGCCCTTTGAAACAAAAACAATATCAACACATTAGCCAATAATTGAACAAGAACTCTATAATCCAGATAAAATAAACACTCTCAAATCCTTAAATCAGATAAAACTAACACTCTCAGGTCCAAAAGAAACTCAAATCCAAAAGAAACTAGTTTCTTTGCCGCCTACATTAACACACATTCCAGAAACCATATCATCACAAAATGGATCAATATTTCCATATCTATTTGTTAGAAAATGTAATTTGATGTCTTACCCTTTTTATCTTTGTCTTTGAGATGCGAATCATATGTGGAGGAAGCTCCTCTCTCTCCTTGTCCTAACACATGATTTAAGGCCAAATCAATGAACTGGAAAACACAATGTGAGATAACGAAACTATAAACAAGGAGAAGTCTTACCAGGTCATTGTCGATGCACCGAGTAATCATTCGGTTACCTTCTTGTCCCTCCATAGCAACACATCAGCAACTTCAACAAATTACCAAACCACAAAGTGATTAGGTCACATAGTCAGAGACAACATTTCTTAAATTCAGTCCCAACTCATCTACAATCAAAGGCTATGTCCAATTTTGCTACTGAAACCTTAAACGAATTCACTCCCAGACCAGATCTAACAATTCGGTAAGAGAGCCAAAGAAAAAAGGGGAAAGTCAGAGACATAGGAGACGTACCATAACTTGAACTCGGGAAACCAGAGGCACGGTGAGCATCTACGAGGTTTTTGAAAGCAACAGAGAGGAAGTTTTGATCTTCAAGCAAGGAGGATTGAAAATTTTCACCAAACACCGACACCAAGCTTCAGGGCTCCCCCCCCTTTTCCCGATTATTTTTACCAGACATTGAAACCGAGACAGAGATTATCAAAAAGAAAAAGAAGTTGATAAGATTTTGGAAGAAATAGAAATCGACAGAGATTATCGAAACAGAAAAACAAATTGAAGAGATTTTGGTAGAAACCGAGGCAAAGATTATCAAAGAGGGAGACTGAAGATATTAGGGTTAGAGAGATTATGAGAATCGGATATGAAAGATTCTCGGAGATGTGTCGAGAAGTGTTTTAGGATCTGAGAAGTGGGAATTTTGTGTAGCCGACGCAGTTTTAGGGTTAGTTGATAACACTTGTGATTTTTATAAGTTGGAGGAGAAAATTCATTTGGACTTAGAGGGAAAATAAAATTGGGCTTAAGAGGGAAAATGTTTCGGTTTTTAGGAGTTAAGAGGGAAACAAATTTTTGGTTTAGAGGGAAAAGATTTAGGTTAAAAGCTTCAAAATTTTTTGATCCAAAAATTTGACCTGAAAGCCCAAATATTAGTCTCAAAAGAGTAACAAAATAGTTACCAATTTGTGACTAATTTGTGACGATTTTAAGTTAGTCACAAATCAAAACCCTAAACCCTAAACATTTAGACCCAAAATTTGTTTTTCTAGCCTTTCTCTCAACCATATACCCTAAATAAATTAATATAACCATTATAATACCACTAACAAAACTAATTTACAAAAATATCAAATTTACATAATCTTAGTTTTAAACTTCTAAGTGTTTATAACCTAAAGTATATTAATGTTGTTCTCACATAATTTTTTTTTTTGGAAATTGATTTACTCACTACAACCACATATTGGAAACTTTGTCATTGACTTTAGTACAAGCTAAATACAACTATAAATCATAAAAGCAAACATTTTGGGTTTTAATGTGTAGTAATGCAAAATAGAGTGGCAAAGTAGTCACTAATCAGTCGCAGATTTACTTTTGCGTCGCAACTGTGTCGCAAAGTAGTGGTAAATTTGTCACTGATTTGTGACGATCTAACATTGTGTTACGAAACCCTAACCCCTAAACAATCGTCACAAAATCGTCACAAAATAATTTTTACTGACATTCATATCAATTTGTCTTCTTGTGCTGACATAGGATTTGCGACGCTTTAGTGACTCTTACAGAGGCGTCGCTAAATTGTGACTCCTCTGGTAGTCACAAATCCGTCACACTTTTGCGACTACTATAATCGTCTTCTAGGCGTCGCTAATTTGTGACTGATTTGTGACGAGCTCTGAACCTACTTTTAGGTGTCACAAAGTAGTCACTAATTGGCGACTACCTTACGACTAATTGTTGGCGTCGCAAATTAGCGACAAATGTGCGACGCTTGTTAGTGGTGTGGCAAATCAGTCGGAAATTCGTCTTAAAGTAGTCGCAAATATTAGTGACTGATTTTTCAGTCACAAACAGTAGTCACTAATGGACTGTTTTCTTGTAGTGAATGGGTCAGAAACCAAAGTAAACATCTATTTTATTTTGAATTTGTCAGCGGCCACGATAATTCAACCAGAAAACACACAACCCCTAAACCCTAAACCCTAAACCCTAAATATTTATTATTAACCAAAATGGTCCAAAAACGGAAGCCAACTTGTTTGTCAATTTTATTTTGTTAGTAACCCCAAAAAAATTAATACACGCAAATACACAAACCCCTCCCAAAACAACTATACCCTAATTTATAATTAATAACTCAAATGCTCCATAAGCTTAAATTAAATAAATTTGTAAATCCTATACCCAAGCCCCAAAACCCTAAATGGTTAACCCTAAACCCTAAACTCTAAACCCTAAACACCCCCCCCCCCAACCCAAATATATACCTAATTAGAATGTAATTATTAACCAAAATGATGCATAAAGTTAAATGTAAAAAATTGTCATCCCAAACCCTAAACACTTAAACTATACCCTAAATTGTCATATTAACACCAATGAGGCACATATATAAGTATGGACCCAAAAACTACTTTTTCAAACGTTTTGATACTTCACTTACTCATTTACTAATAAAATTGTAATCGCCAAACACTATCCTCAAAATCAATATGTAAAATAAAATTTGTAAACCACATGATCCCTAATCTTAAGTACAAATAATTTTGAATTTGGCTTAGTTGGTGGTACTCAAAATTGTATCAGTTCGATTCACACAGACAAAAATCTGATTGGATATCCAATATAATAGTTAGCGACCACGAATAAAATTATTATCCCCACCAAAAAGCACCAGGCTAACACCATATTTAAATGTATGCGAAAGATGTTAACCAGTTACATAAAATACGCATCCACCTCAAGTTATGAAGAGAAAATACAACCAAACTAATTAGTCCATACAAGAGGTAAGCGAAACAACATAGGGAAATTTTAAAAGCCTGAAGATAAAATTTGCTGCCAAACCACAGCAGTAAAACAACCCATCACCACATGACCCAAACACCTACAGCCTTTCATAATTGTCCTCATATAGCCTAACAAGTAGTCGTTGCGCTTCCCATGTGATATCATCTGGTCCAATGGAACGGCAAAGTTCCAGCCCACCTATTGCATGAGCTTGAAGGAGAAGAATGGTTGTGAGTCCAGATTCAACATGATTACCGTTCTGAGGAATATTTTTGGTCCTCTCAACTCTAAATGCTTGAAGATCTTTACCCGGATCAACACGACCAGCCTGGTTGAGCAAATATGGAAATAATGCTGCTACAGGACTAACCTCCTTGACAATAACATTATCGGCACGGACAGAGACATCGGAATCCAGAATGTACACAGAAGAACTTACACAATCAACACAAAGACAAACCCAATGTGTCTTGTTAAAGTTGAAGGGCAAGTAGAAACGCTCAGCATTAGGAGACATCCCGTTATCCGCAATAAAATACTGAAGGAGCTGCTTCGGGATATATGATCTTCTTTGGTTTCCAACTTGGCAAATTTAGAGAAGTTGCGGACAAGTAAAACAACAAATTTTGTGTCGAAAAATACAACCTTCTCACATCCATCATGAACTTTCCGGTTGAAAAACATGTTAATATGCCGACATAACAGATCAACAACCTCTAGAAGGACCTCATATTACATTTATAAGACCATGTAAAAGGTATTCAATTTTAACTTTAAAAATTACCTTTGGAGACAACGGTTTTCCTCTTCCACCTATGTCACCTAATTCCTTGGCTCTATAAGACACACCTCCTAGCTTCAAGTTCTTGTCCATGAAGCAGAGATTTAAACAAGGATTTCTAAAATACTAAATAAATCTACGATATTACTCCAATAATTTTACTTTCGCTACTAATTCTGTAACCCGAGTATATAAATCTCTAACGCTCTAAGCATGACATATCAGTGCTACAAATATGTTGTACGGATAACAAAAAGGAAATGATCGAATCAACAACTGTTGCACACTGAGGAGTTACCTGGTTATGGTTACGACTAGATGTTTGAGCTTGCGGTGCCACATTGCCATTACTAACATTGTTAGCAGCAGATTGGACACCGGGAAGAGACTCATTAAGTAGGTTTCTAATTTCTTTATCCAAATAACCAGTAATTCCAACAATCACATCAGCTTTCACCTTCCCAAACTGTAGAGCAACCTCATTTCTTATATCAACACGAAGTTTGGACGCAACAACTTCAACAATTTGGATACAAACCTCCTCATCCAATAACCCACCTTCCATCATATTAGAAGACGACCCACCAGTCTCCACTATCGTTACCCCTCTCTTCTTCTTCCCTTTCAATTTTTTTTGTTGCGCCAACTTCTCTCTTTCCCCAGCTTCCTTAATCATCTGCAACACATCAGCTTTTGTTGCTCCGCCACCTAACATGGAACTACGAAAGGAACATTCTTCCTTCATCAGTTCTAAAATGTTATTAACTTTACTATCCTCTTCATCGTCAGACCAGCCAAGTTCCATTTCATCAAGCTCTTGATCTCCATCACCAGGAATGATGCAATCTACGTTAATCTATATTACATATAGATATACACAACAAATCAGTCAACGCTCCTAACAAATTTCTTAACAGTCACTTGCACAAATATAAAACAATCACCAAGTTAACTATACTATTATCCTTCTAAAAATCAAACAACCACATTATGTACTACCAACTTCGAAAGGGGTCAAGAAAATTTACCTGTTCAGCTTCATGAAGAAGTCTTGCGTGGCCTGGATTAAGGCTGACCTTTTTATCCCTGGTCCCACCATCTTCCCCATCGCCTTCGGACTCTGACGATGTGCTAATAACTTGAATACCGTCAACCAAACCAGGAACTGCTTCAAGAAGAACAAGTTGAAGAGCATGTATAAATCCTTTGATAGCTACTGACTTTTGAGAGAGGTGAATCTCATTCTGCTCTTTGATACTGCTCATGAGCATATCAAAAGCAAGTCTCCCCCATGGAAACCGAAAAAACGCATCAACATCATTGATCTCCTCGGCATGTTCCTTGAGAATCTTAGCTTGATGAGTAGTAGGCATTAAGACCGATGCAAGCAACGCTAAACAAGCGAATTTAACTCGGGTTTCTTTATCCGTCACCGTTTTCCTTTTCAACATCTTAATGACCTTATCAACAGTAACAACCTCCAACTTACCAAACAGAGAAGGCCAGTAAGGTGTCTCCGCTATATTGTCCTTCAAGCAATTCTTGAATTTACGGGGAAATTTACCACAAGGCAAACCAGTTACTATTGCAAACTCTCTAAGAGGAAAACGAATTGGATGTCCAGCATAAAGGATCCAAATTTCATGCTTCTTCACAACTTTCAGTTGCCTTGAGATAATATATCTCCCAAATCTTCCCGAATAAGAAGGTTTATCCGCAATTGCCACAAATTTTTCGAAGGAAGATTTCCGTATTTCTTCTCTTTCTTCTTCCTCCAAAGCATCTATTATTATCCTTTTTATCCCACATGCAGGAACATAAGAATTAACCCTTTCCCCAACAGGTTCTTCACCAGCAGCAAACATCCTTTCCGGTAAATCTAAATGGTCCGACATCTAATAACCAGTGGGACTCCTCAAATCAGATCAACAGATATAAATTTTACTTCTCCACAACCACACTCTCGCACTCTAGACAAACCACTAAAAAAAAATTGTTCCTCTGTTTCTCTCTCACTGTTTTTCTCTCTCAAAGCTGAACAGTCCAAAACTTTCTCTCTCTCTTCCCTTAATAAAGTTACATTGTCGATATAAACAGCGTTATATATACTCATATGTATAGCTATATCTATATGGCAATATTCAATAAAGATTTTATAAACATTTTGAATTAAAGTCTATCTGACACATACGCAACTAACCAGAGCTAAAATAGGGCTAGGACTGGCATTAAAGGAAAGGCATAGTGCCTTTGTCGCTCACCTAATTTCATAAAATACCTTTGCTAGGGGCGCAAATATTCATAAATTAATATATTAAAGCCAATATTAATCAAACATATAAAAAATAATATGATTTTTTGTTAGTTTAACAAATACACACTTCCGAAGGAAATCCTGCATATATACATTTGTCGAGTTCGCCGGCAGAAATCAAACACTTCACTTTCTCAGCGAAAATGGCTGCTGCTGCCGTTCTTCCTCTAGGAACCGTCTGTGGAGAAGAATGTCTCTAGTGGTTAGTGATTCAGCTGAGTCTGTGGAGAAGACGAGTGGTGGGATTTGGGTTTTGCAACAGATTGGTGATTATGCTCTGATGCTGAGAAGGCTAAGGATAGTATTGGAATTCGTTCTGGTAAAGGTAAATTGAGGAATCGTAGATACATTTCGTTTATGGAACGGAGGGTGCTAAGTTAGTGAAAGCGTTTAGGAATATTCCTGGAATTGATTTATGTCATGTTGAGAGTTTGCTTAAACTTGCTCCTGGTGGTCACTTAGGCCGATTCGTTGTTTGGACTAAATCGGCTATCGAGAAGTTAGAATCGGTTTATGGATCGCTTGAGAAGCCATGGGAGATGAAGAAAGGATATGTTTTGCCTCGCGCTAAGACGGTAAATACTGATCTTGCTAGGATCATTAATTCTGACGAGGTTCTTAAGAAGATTCTTCTTCATCACAACTCTATTTGCTTGGTAGGACTTGTTCTTTGATGATAATTTGAAACAACAAATCCAGCAGCTTTTATATATATATACAGGTCAATAGTGATACTTGAAACACATTTTCAACCTGAAAGAAAAACCAAATGAGAAACAAGTGGCTTCTCTTGTTTGTCTTGTTCCTCTCCTCCTTGTTGGTGGAACTAAGCAGAGGACAGAACAACAGAAGAACGGAAGTAAATGTGGGTGTTGTAGCAGATGTTGGGATAATGCATTCGGAGATTGAAATGCTCTGCATCAATTTGTCCCTCGCCGATTTCTACTCTTCTCGTCCCCAATTTCAGACAAGGCTTATCGTCAACATCGGTGACTCCAGAGACGATGTTGTTGGTGCTGCTGCAGGTACCTTCTCATTTTCTTTCTCTCTATATATATATGTTGCCGTAACTGTTTGCCATCATTGATCTGCTGGATCTATTATCATTTAATTCTGCACATACTCAACCCGCATTTACTTGGTTTTGATATTGTCACAGCTCTTGAATTGATAAAGAACAAGCAAGTGAAAGCGATTTTGGGGCCGTGGACATCTATGCAAGCTCATTTTATGATACAAATTAGCTAAAAATCACGGGTGCCACTAGTCTTCTACTCTGCAACTAGCCCATTTCTTACTTCTCTACGAAGTCCATATTTCTTTCGTGCTACCTATGAAGACTCTTTTCAAGTGAACGCCATAAAAGATTTCATCAAGTTATTCGGGTGGAGAGAAGCCGTTCCTGTCTACATCGACAACACCTTTGGAGAAGGTATAATGCCTCGTCTCACTGACGCATTACAAGAGATCAACGTTCGAATACCTTATAGATCTGTTATCGCTCTCAATGCAACGGATCATGAAATTGCTGTGGAGCTTCTCAAGATGATGACCATGCCCACAAGAGTCTTTATTGTCCACATGGCCACTTCTCTTGCCTCAAGACTCTTCATCAAAGCTAAGGCGATTGGTTTGATGAATCCAGGATATGTCTGGATCCTTACCAATGCAGTAACCGATGACTTAAGTTTGATAGATGAGGCGGGAATTGAGGCTATGGAGGGGGTATTGGGTGTTAAGACTTATATTCGGAAATCCAAAGATCTCAACAAGTTTAGAGCTCGATGGAGAAAGAGATTCCCACGGACGGAGCTGAGTGTCTATGGATTGTGGGCTTATGATGCTACCACTGCACTGGCGATTGCTATTGAAAAAGCTGGAACAAATAACTTGACTTTCAGTAATGCTGATCTTGGAAGGAATGTATCTGAACTTCAAGCTCTTGGTTTATCTCAGTACGGTCCAAAGCTTCTTCGGACGCTCTCAAGAGTTCAGTTCAAAGGACTTGCAGGAGATTTCCATTTTGTCAAGGGCCACCTGCAACCATCAGTGTTTGAGATTGTTAATGTGATCGGAACCGGAGAAAAGTCCATAGGATTCTGGACAGAGGAAAAGGGTCTTGTGAAGAAACTAGATCAGCAACCGCAGAGCATGAGTGCTTTATCTTCTTGGAAAGATCATCTCAATCAGATTCTATGGCCTGGGGAGGCTGATAATGTTCCCAAAGGATGGGAGATCCCAACAAATGGGAAGAGGTTGCGCATCGGAGTTCCAAAGAGAACTGGTTACACCGATCTCGTGAAGGTCGCAAGGGATCCTATAACTAATTCACTAGTAGTCACAGGTTTCTGCATAGATTTTTTTGAGGCCGTGATTCGAGCAATGCCTTATGACGTCTCCTATGAGTTTGTTCCTTTCGAGAAACATAATGGTAAACCAGCTGGTAATTACAACGACTTGGTCCACCAAGTGTACCTCGGGGTGAGTACTAATCATCCCTCAAAATAGCATTTACAATAACCATCTTAGTGAACTCCTCTGTTCGTCTTTGATGCAGAGATATGATGCAGTTGTGGGAGATACAACAATACTGGCGAACAGGTCCTCTTACGTCGACTTCACATTCCCATTCATTAAATCAGGCGTAGGATTAATTGCCCCCTTTAAAGACGAAGTGAAAAGAGACAGTGTCACTTTCCTGAAACCTTTGACATGGGAACTATGGTTGACTTCCTTTCTCTCCTTCTTCCTTGTTGGAATAACTGTTTGGGCTCTTGAACAGAGGATTAACCCAGACTTCCATGGACCTGCTGAATACCAAGCTAGTACTATCCTCTGGTTCGCCTTCTCTACCATGGTTTTTGCTCCAAGTACATTCATTTTCCCCTCTGTACATCTGAGCATATATTGATGTCTCTATATTGTCACCTTGCTTGATGCTTACTCTCGAGTCACTGTCTGTAGGAGAAAGAGTGTTCAGCTTTGGAGCTAGGGTTCTGGTTATCACATGGTATTTCATTGTTCTCGTGTTGACTCAAAGTTACAAACTTCAATATATGAACAAAGCTGAACAAAAACACTCTTTCTCCTACAGACAGTGATCAAACCAGCAGGAAAAGCGTGGTACCAAACTCACTACACCGAGTTTGATAACTTCACCAAGTGACTCAGTGTAAATCAGTAAACTCTACATCTTTTTGGTTTTTTTTTTTTTTTTGTTTTATCAGTCTCTGTTCGTTTTTAAGTCGCTCTTACATGTGTTTCACCATGATTAATCAATTCATTTTCCCACTGTTAGATTACTTGACTTTCGTAGAATTGAAATTACTGACTAGGCCATATTTTCTAAGACAATATCAGTAAATTAAAAGATAAACTGTATGCATGTGAATTCTGTTATTCCATTATTGTTAAGTTCATTTTGTTATGTTACTTTGAATCAAGTAGCCGAATATTTTAATTATGCAACGCGCTTAACTATTTCCCCAAGCATATACCAAGAAAATTATACAATATAGAATCCAAAGTCATCTCCTAGAATGCAAGAAACTTACTTGAAAATGAATATGAAATTTCCACTAAACTTCGAAATTCTATTTGAAATTCTTATATCTTTTCGTATTTGATGCTTGTTTGGACTTGGTCTTTGATGACAATTTGAATTTAAAATTCAGCAGCTTATTAACATTTTACCATATATATATATATATATATATATATATATATTTATATATTTAGGCATACAGATCAATAGTGATACTGGAAACACCAAATGAGAATCAAGAGACTTTTCTTGTTCTTCTTGTTCCTCGTCTCCTTCTCCTTGTTGGTGGAACTAACCAGAGGAGAGAACAACAGAAGAACGGAAGTCAATGTGGGTGTTGTAGCAGATGTTGGGATAATGCATTCGGAGATTGAAATGCTCTGCATCAATTTGTCCCTCGCCGATTTCTACTCTTCTCATCCCCATTTTCAGACAAGGCTTATCGTCAACATCGGTGACTCCAGAGACGATGTTGTTGGTGCTGCTGCTGCAGGTACCTTCTCATTTCCTTTCTCTCTCTATATATATTATGTTACTGTAACTGTTTGCCATCATCGATCTGCTTATCGACTACTGGATCTATTCTCAACCTGCATTTTCTTGGTTTTGACATTGTCACAGCTCTTGAGTTGATAAAGAACAAGCAAGTGAAAGCAATTTTGGGGCCGTGGACATCTATGCAAGCTCATTTCTTGATTGAAATTGGCCAGAAATCTCGGGTTCCTATTGTTTCCTACTCTGCAACAAGCCCATTTCTTACTTCTCTTCGGAGTCCATACTTCTTCCGTGCGACATACGAAGACTCCTCTCAAGTGCACGCTATAAAAGCTATCGTCAAGTTGTTTGGGTGGAGAGAAGTTGTGCCTGTTTACATCGACAACACATTTGGAGAGGGTATAATGCCTCGTCTAACTGATGCATTGCAAGAGATCAACGTTCGAATACCTCACCGATCTGTTATCGCTCTCAATGCAACAGACGATGAAATCTCTGTGGAGCTTCTAAAGATGATGACCATGCCCACAAGAGTCTTTATTGTCCACATGGCCACTTCTCTTGCCTCAAGACTCTTCATCAAAGCTAAGGCGATTGGTTTGATGAAACCAGGATATGTCTGGATCCTTACCAATGCAGTAACCGATGACTTAAGTTTGATAGATGAGGCGGGAATTGAGGCTATGGAGGGGGTATTGGGTGTTAAGACTTATATTCGGAAATCCAAAGATCTCGACAAGTTTAGAGCTCGATGGAGAAAGAGATTCCCACGGACGGAGCTGAGTGTCTATGGATTGTGGGCTTATGATGCTACCACCGCACTGGCTATTGCTACTGAAAAAGCTGGAACAAATAACTTGACTTTCAGTAATGCGGATGCTGGGAGAAATGTGTCTGAACTTCAAGCTCTTGGTTTATCTCAGTACGGTCCAATGCTTCTTCGGACGCTCTCAAGAGTTCAGTTCAAAGGACTTGCAGGGGATTTCCATTTTGTCAAGGGCCACCTGCAGCCATCAGTATTTGAGATTGTTAATGTGATCGGAACAGGAGAAAAGTCAATAGGATTGTGGACAGAGGAAAATGGTCTTGTGAAGAAACTAGATCAGCAGCCGCGGAGCATGAGCGCTTTATCTACTTGGAAAGATCATCTCAAACAGATTCAATGGCCTGGGGAGGCGGATTTTGTTCCCAAAGGATGGGAGATCCCGACAAATGGGAAGAGGTTGCGCATCGGAGTTCCAAAGAGAATTGGTTACACCGATCTCGTGAAAGTCACAAAAGATCCTATCACCAATTCACATAAAGTCACAGGTTTCTGCATAGATTTCTTTGAGGCTGTGATCCAAGCAATGCCTTATGTGTCTCCTATGAGTTTATTCCTTTCGAGAAATCTAATGGTGAATCAGCAGGGGATCACAACGACCTGGTCTACCAAGTATATCTCGGGGTGAGTTAAAACCATGAGTACATTCTTAAAAGAGAAATTCCATGCCACCAAACAAAATTTTTTTTCTTTAGATACCATTAATTTTTAAAAGTTCTTTAGATACCACTACTTTAAAAAACAATCAAAATTTTCAAAAATACCACAAACACAAAAATTGATTTTTGAAAGGTCGAGAATTTAAATTTTTGGGTTTGGGTTAATTATTGTACAATTAGGGTATAGTTTTTGGGGTAGGGTGCATGTTTAGGGTTTAGGGTTTAGTTTTGACCATTTAAAACTAATTTTAATTTTGTTGTATTTTTGGAACATTTAAAAAAAATGGTAAAAAATTGGTATTTAAAGAACTTTTAAAAATTAATGGTATCTAAGGAATAAAAACTTAATTTTCATGGTATCTATGAAAATTGTCCTTCTTAAAACATTACTTAAATCTCTCTTACTTTTCTCTTTCTTTGCTCTGTCAGAAAGTTGACGCGGTTGTGGGAGATACAACCATACTGGCGAACAGGTCCTCTTACGTCGACTTCACATTCCCATTCTTTAAATCAGGCGTAGGATTAATCGCCCCCATTAAAGACCAAGTGAAAAGAGACAGTGTCACTTTCTTGAAACCTTTGTCACCGGAACTATGGTTGACTACCTTTGTCTCCTTCTTCCTTGTTGGCTGTACGGTTTGGGCTCTTGAACATAGGGTTAACCCAGACTTCCGTGGACCTGCTAATTT
Organism: Draba incana; assembly: GCA_963576765.1. Taxonomy (NCBI): domain Eukaryota; kingdom Viridiplantae; phylum Streptophyta; class Magnoliopsida; order Brassicales; family Brassicaceae; genus Draba; species Draba incana. Next base: position 27,579,412 of record OY755214.1, on the reverse strand, counting down.
CCAAGCTAGTACTATCATCTGGTTCGCCTTCTCCACCATGGTTTTTGCTCCAAGTACATTCATTTTCCCCTCTGTACATCTGAGCATATATTGATGTCTCTATATTGTCACCTTGCTTGATGCTTACTCTCGAGTCACTGTCTGTAGGAGAAAGAGTGTTCAGCTTTGGAGCTAGGGTTCTGGTTATCACATGGTATTTCATTGTTCTCGTGTTGACTCAAAGTTACACAGCCAGTTTGGCGTCGCTTTTGACATCACAGCAACTACATCCAACCATAACCAGCATGAGTAGCTTGCTTGAGAAAGGAGACCCAGTGGGTTATCAGAGAACATCCTTCATCCTCGGAAAGCTTAAAGACACAGGTTTCTCGCAATCTAGCCTTGTGCCCTTTGATACCGCTGAAGAATGCGATGAGCTTCTGAGAAAAGGACCAAAAAAAGGCGGTATCTCTGCAGCTTTCTTGGAAATACCGTACTTGAGACTCTTTCTTGGACAATATTGCCACACTTATAAAATGGTTGAAGAACCATTCAATGTTGATGGATTCGGCTTTGTTTTTCCGATCGGATCACCTTTGGTTGCTGATGTTTCTAGGGCCATCTTAAAAGTAGCAGAGTCACCAAAGGGAATGGAGCTTGAGCGCGCATGGTTCAAGAAGAAAGAAATAAGTTGTCCAGACCCAGAAACCAACCCAGATCCTAATCCATCTTTTACCTCTAGGCAGCTCGGCCTAGACAGTTTCTGGGTTCTGTTTGTTGTTGTGGTTGTTGTGTGCGGTCTAACACTTCTTGGCAAATTCTTACTATGGAATACCGAAGGGAATAATGATTTGAATACCCAACCCTATTTGAATACGCAACCACCACCAGTCAGGGGTGATTTGGATACGCAACCAACACCAGCCAGGGGTGATTTGGATACGCAACCACTATTCAGGGCTTCGTCAAGTGGACATGTTGAACTTCAACGTGTTCACACTTTCTAGTTCTCTGTTTGACATCTTCTTCACTCTCTTTTGTGTTTGTTTTGTGAAAAAAGAAAAAACTTAGAAGAAACTTAAAGTAAAGGAGATGCAATGGAAAGTGGTGACGGGTGGACGTGGTAATCGTGGTAGGGGAACTAGAGGTGGTCATGGCTAGTCTCGGTAATCAATCGCCATGGCCCTTGTCGTAATTGAAGCGGAAGATTCAGTTACCTTCTATCTCAAGATTTCTTCGAGTTCTTAGGAATTGCAATACAAATTGTCGTTCTTCGTGTTCGGAATCGGTGTTTCTTGGTCCATGATCGTTTCAGGTTTCTAAGGTGCATGTCTTGCTTGTTTAGCTTTTGTTTGTTCCATGCCTTGTTGTAGTGTTGCTTTGTTTCGTAGTTCTCAGTCTTCCTGCTTTCTAAGGCTCAATGTAATCGTTGTCACAAAAAAGAGTATAAATTAATATATTACCAAAAAAAAAAAAAAAAAAGATATTGACTGCTACATCGTTACTTTGATCCAACTCTTGTATTAGAATTGAATTTTTTTCTTACACAACATCTCATACATATTTATAGAAGGAAATCAGAGAAGTAGTCTCTGTTTTCTCTACTCACTACAAAGAATTTAGCTAACAAAAGCAAGCAACCTCAAGTACTAAATCAGACCAAACCAAACAGTGAGCTTCAAAAACTTCTTTGACTTCCTCCTTGTTTTTTTTTTCTTTCTTTCCACGTTGGTTTTGCTAAATTGATTCCATCCGTGTTCTTCTCTTGTGATTCTTATCTCCCTCTGGATATGAATCTCCAAGAACAGTTTCTTCTTGTGCGAATTTCTTTGTCCTGTCTTGACATATTTTCTTCGCAATGTTCCTCTGTTATGAGAGCTTTTCTTCACTTCTCCACATGTTGCATTTGCAACCAGCTTATGCTCCCTCTTTGGTGAGCGTCTTCTTCTCCACTTGTAATGCGTAGAGAAAACAGAGACTACTTCTCTGATTTCCTTGTATAAATATGTATGAGATGTTGTGTAAGAAAAGAATTAATCAAAAGGTTCAAGAGGGAGTGTTGGAAATTGAACCTTTGATTAAATCATGGACCCGAAATAAAACCTGGAATGTTGACCGTTTTCACTCTCTCTAGTTCTCTATTTTACATCTTCTTCATGAAGAACCATTGGGTGCAACATCATATATCAGAGGAATGAACAAGTTAAGAAGGATCTTTGTGTCACTCAAATGAAGAATAATGGCAACTCAACAAATGGCATGGCAGCTGGTCTCCAGCCAAGAGTTGTGCAAGTGGTGAAGCTATTACGCAGAAAATAGTTGTTCGTGGAACAAGGAACGAAGCTCTGACTACGGGAAAAAGGCAAAAAGCAAAACGAGTGTGCAATTAAACTGATGTGACAGTCGGCATGTGAAACGATACCGCACCAATCAAATTGGACTTAAGGGGGAGTTAGGTTTTATGTAACCGACTATAAAAGAATCAATCTTTTAGAGCATTAGTCGGTATTTTTTGAAGATCTCGGAGATAGAGAGAGTGAGTATCATGTATACTGTAGCATCACAAATATGGGTAGAACTAGGCTCTTATTCAGACGCGTTGTAAGTTCGTGCATCTTTGGGTAAATTAAGTGTCTTGTTGGATTGTGTTGTATGAACAGTTCAATTTAGGAATCAATAAAGTTTGTGAAAATTAATTGATTTTTGTTATATCTTAATGTAATCAATTATTTTTAAAATTACATTAACGGTTACAATTAAATCCGTGTGCAACGAAACATTGATACTAACTTAGTTAAAATATATTTGATTAATTTAATTACATTAGTTTATTGATTCTGTTCAGTTTCAAATCGAACCAAACCAAACCAAACCAAACCATTTAGAAGAAACATAACTAAAGTATTTATACATCAATTTTGGTTTGGGTTCGATTAGTTCAGATTGTTTCGGTTTTAATGCCATCCTACTTATTACACGCACACAAGAAATGCTTATCTATGTTCGCTATGTTCGGATATGTTCTTTTCTCAGGTATTGCTTGAACTTAGGTAGGGCTGGGCAAAAATAACCAGAACCGAAGAACCGAATCGAAACCGACCGAAATTATCCAAACCGAAACCGAACCCAACTTTCACAAAGATGATTCCGCTATTGCTTAAGCAGGCGGAACAACCTGATCAAAAGAAAAAGATGAAGGAGTAGGCGTTTACCATCTACAGGATGATATATGCTCAAATTTGCCTTTGAACTACTCTCTCAAATTAAGAGATCACTGTAGTACTTAGAGTTATCGAATCCACAGGGAATCAGATAAACACAATAGATTAATAAATTCAGATTATGCTAAGCAGAAAAGTTGTAAAATAAATTGCAGAAAACAGTAGATCAAGATGATTGGAAGTGATTTAAATTCAATAAAAGAGAAACACTAAGCTTTAGGGAATTCGCAGGAATAAATCCAAATTGAAGAATAAAGTTACTAATGGAATTGATGAAGTGCAATTCTAGAACTCGAAACTAGTGTAAAACAAACCAACTGTCGTTGCGAATATTATCTATGTTTAAACCCTAGAAAACCAACTGTCGTTGCGAAATCAGATTAATTTAAACAAACATTAAAATCAGGTTCGATTGTTCACAAAGATCCAAAGCCAACTGTCGTTGCGAATCGAATCTTTGCTCACCTATGATTCAGTTCAGGTAATTCAATATTGTTGTCTCATCTACTAAACAACCTAGGATATCTAATTCAGGCCTAAATCAGAATTCGAAGCAATCAAGGTGAAGAATATAAATATGATGCAAATCCCAAAAGTAAATAAATTCAACTCTTCATTATCCTTTGAAAAACCCTATAACCTAACTAGGAGATTACTCAGACATAGAAATGAAAAATAATCTCTTAGTATAAAATTATCTCTTAGAAAATAAAAACTTAGCCTAAACAATGGCTGAAAATAAGTACTTATAGATTACAAACGTCATGGGCCTAACTGCAAACATCTGGGCTTTTCTGGCGCGAAAACGGAAATCTTCCAAATCTGGTAATCTGGTTCGTCTGAAGGTCGTGTCGATTGACACTGATGGTGTGTCGATCGCTCGTGTCGAGCGACACTAGATCACTGTCGCTCGACAGGCTCTGCATTTCTTCAATCCGAACTCGCAACTTTGACAGCTCGTTCCGTAATGCTCCATAGAGCTCCAGTAAACACCAATTAAGTCCAGCCGTCCTTGTACCTAATACAAACACCAAAAGACTAGAAAACACCAAAAGGACTCTAAATAAACGGACTTATATCATGGCTAAAAACCATAAAAACCATGATATATAAACTCCCCCAGACTTAGCTGTTTGCTTGTCCCTAAGCAAAATAGGTGTTAGCACTCCTTTAGGAACCACATCCCTGCAAAGTTAATGGTAGTACTCCAGATTAATTCCAACACTATACCAAAACCTGGGTTTCCCTACTAATTTTTGCTACTGCATTTTCAGTCGGTAAATTTACCGACTGATTAGCTACTAATTGCCGACTGATTAGCTACTGTTGCATATCAGTCGGCCATCAGTAGGTAATTACCGACTACAAAAATCAGTCAGCAATCAGTAGGTGTTTTGCCGACTGATTTACTACTTCATGTTAACAGTAGCCATTTGTCTGACTGATTTTACTACTAAAATTAAACAGTAGCAAAATTACCTACTGATTTGCCGACTGAAAGCAATCTTATTTAAAGTCAGGTATTTACCGACTGATTACCGACAACCTTTCAGTGTGTGTATATCAGTAGCAAATCAGTCGGTAAAAGTAGGTACAGGCACGTGGAAATAATTTGGTGGTTGGTGTACTTAATTTACCAATCAGTCGGTAAACAGTAGGCGATCAGTCGGTAAATTTGCTTTATAAATGCCAAACTCGGGTTTTCTTGTCACAATTATAGAAACACATCAGAAAGAAAGAGTTTAAAAACACAAATCAAAGAGGGAATAAGCTTTTTCAACTCATAATGTCTGGAAATAACAATTGTGGTAATTTTCGGGCGTGGATGTATAATAGGTTCGATGAAGCGACGGGAAATCTCTCGGAAGAATTTATAAGGGGGGTGGACCAATTCATGCATTTTGCAAATAGCCAGGAACTAACGCAGAGAAATCGCGGTAAGTTTTACTGCCCTTGTCTTCTTTGCGAGAATGAGAAATTTATGTCGGGTGATAGAGTGATGAGGCATCTGTATAGTAGAGGATTTATGGAAGATTATTATATCTGGTATAGACATGGTGAAGAACTAGATATGGATTTAGGACCGAGTAATGTTGATAGGAGTGAAGATGTGGGCAATGTAGAGGATAGATATGTGGATATGGTGAATGATGCGTTTCGTGATAATGTGAGTTTTGATAACTACTATCAACAAGATGCTAGTTATCAGAATGTCGAAGAACCGGTTCGCAATCATTCAAAAAAATTCTACGACTTGTTAGATGAAGCAAATACTTCATTATATGATGGTTGTCGTGAAGGTCAGTCGCGGTTATCGTTAGCTGCTCGAATCATGCAACATAAGACAGATCATAATGCGAGTGAAAGGTCTGTGGATTCGGTTTGCGAAATCTTGAAAGATTTTTTACCAGAAGGAAACCAGGCAACCGGTTCACATTACGAGACAGACCGAATGATGCGCAATTTAGGGCTCCCATGTCATGCAATTGATGTTTGCATTAAAAATTGCATGATCTTCTGGAAAGATGATGAAGGTTTAGAAACATGTCGGTTTTGTAATTCGGAAAGATGGATGCCTAACGAGCAAAACCGTAGGAATAGGGTGCCATATAGTCGTATGTGGTATATGCCTATTGCTGACAGATTGAAAAGAATGTATCAGAGCGAGAAGACTGCAGCGGCAATGAGATGGCATGCCGAGCACAAACCAAATGAGGGAGAAATGTGTCATCCTTCTGATGCGGCGGAGTGGAAAAGTTTTCAAGATAAACATCCCGAGTTTGCAAAAGAGCCCCGCAACGTTTATCTTGGATTGTGTACAGATGGGTTCAATCCATTTGGCGTGTCAAAAAATCATTCGTTGTGGCATGTGATCTTGACTCCTTACAATTTACCCCCTGGTATGTGCATGAACAAGGAGTACTTGTTTCTAACAATTATGAATTCTGGGCCAAATCATCCGCGAGCGAGTCTTGATATCTTCCTCCGACCTCTTATTGAAGAGTTGAAAGAATTGTGGTCTACTGGGGTCGAGGCGTACGATGTGTCCTTGAATCAAAATTTTAATATAAGAGCAGTGTTGTTGTGGACGATAAGCGACTTTCCGGCGTATGGCATGTTATCAGGATGGAGCACGCATGGAAAATTAGCTTGTCCAATTTGTATGGAAGATATAAACTCATTTTATTTGCGGAACGGAAGAAAGTCGTGTTGGTTCGATTGCCATCGAAGATTTCTGCCTCATGGTCATCCTCTAAGGAAGAATAAAAAAGACTTTTTAAAGGGAAGAGACGCGAGGAATGAGTTGCCACCGGATTTTTTGACCGGTGAGCAAATTTACTCTTACCGTGTGCAACGTGTGAAGCCACCGAAAACAAAGGATGTTGGTGGAAACGGTCACGATAAGAGGAAGAAAGGCTTTGGGACAAATCATAACTGGTATAAAGAAAGCATATTCTGGGAATTGCCATACTGGAGGGACCTCAATCTTCGACATAATCTCGATCTTATGCATGTAGAGAAGAATTTTTTTGACAACATTATGAACACTCTGATGCGGTTGCCAGGTAAATCAAAAGACACCGTCCCGTCAAGATGGGATATAGAATTATTATGTCATCGGCCACACTTACATATTGATAGTCAGGGTAGAGCCCCTTTTCCTGACTACTCTTGACAGACGACGCAAGAAGAAGCTTATTGAAATGTGTGAAAGATTCGGTGAAATTCCCGGATGGTTATGCTTCGAACTTAGCTAATTGTGTTGATCTTGAGAAAGAAAAGTTTTCCGGGATGAAGAGTCATGACTGCCATGTTTTTATGGAGCGGCTACTTCCATTTATCTTAACTGATCTCGTAAACCGGAACATACACACCGCGATATCAGGTACTAATTGTTTTTTTAAAGAAAATAATTAAATCATGTAAATATGATCATAGTGATTGTATTAACCATATGCATTTTTAATTAAAAAAATCGTAGGTGTTGGAACATTTTTCCGTGACTTATGTGCGAGAACTTTGCAAACAAATCGCGTCCAAATTCTGAAAGAAAACATAGTTTTAATCATATGCAATTTGGAGAGGGTCTTCCCACCATCCTTTTTTGACGTGATGGAGCACCTACCGATACATCTCCCCTACGAAGCTGAATGAGGAGGCCCCGTGCAATACCGGTGGATATTTCAAAAAGTTGAAAGCAACAGCGAAGAACTCAAGGTACGCAGCAGGATCGATTGTTCAATCATATCTAAGGGAGGAGGTATCTAATTTCACACAACACTATTTTCCCTCGAATGTACAAACGAAATCAAGGTAAGCGCTGTAAATATTCTCATGTTCATTAGTTAAGCCATTTCATATTATAAATTGATGACTTCGCTATAATTGGTAAGGTTGACAAGATTCACTCCGGGTGAAGTCCGTGTGTATCATTTCGATGGAGTGCCCGATATATTTACTCATGTAGGTCGACCTAGCGGCGAAATTCAAGAAAGGTGGCTCTCAGAGAAAGACTACCAATGCGCACATTCATATGTTTTGCGGAATTGTGGTTATTTCGACGAACTTGAGAGGTATAATTTGGAATGTCTCTCACTGAAAATTAAGTATATAGTCCACATTAAATTTCTCATATAATTTTTCGGTGTTCTATATAGTTCATTCGAACATTATATTAGTGCAAAATATACGGACCTCCCAGAGGAAGACATCCTGGCCAAACGAGTCGAAGAGTATACAGATTGGATCAAAGAATATGTATGTCTATTAAATATTTGACAATTTTCTTGATTTACCTCGAAATATCTCATATTGTCTAAGAATATGTATGTCCATGCAGGTTATCGCCTGGAAGGCCGAGTTTCCTTTTCCAACGTGGGTGCTCGACATAATTCATGGACCAGAGATGATGGTCAAGACTTGGCCCATCTATTATACAAGAGGATATTTGTTTCATACCCAGACTCACAGTGAGGGAAGAAATACCTGTAACTACGATATTTGTGTTAGCGGGGTAGATTATAGCAATCCAGATGACCGAGCTGAATATCACGGTATCGTAACTGATATCCTACAACTACAATATACGGGGGCGGTTGATTTGAGAATCACACTTTTTAAGTGTAAGTGGATGGATCCTGTGATCGGTAGAGGCACTCGGACGAGCAATGGTGGCCTTGTAGATGTTCTTCCAAAGAAAAGATATCCTAAATACGACCCTTTTATCCTAGGTACGTATGCTTGTATCCTAGGTTGCTTTTATAATCACTTTCTGTAAAAGTTTGATTTTCACATTGAAATTGCACAGCATCTCAAGCCGATCAAGTTTGTTATATCCCGTACCCATACAAGGGCAAGAAACCGAAGGCTCTGTGGCACAATGTTGTTAAAGTCAACCCGAGGGCAAATATTTCAGGAGATTACGAACACACTGAACCTACTCTTTTACAACAAGAAACTGATGATAATGTAATCCTGACTACAATTGAAGATCTCGTGGTCGAGAATTCGGGTCCAAGAGTAAACCCAGTAACTCTCGATTACGAAGTCGGCGATGCGGAACTTGATGACGAATTTGAGTGTAACTTATCAGATTCGGAAGACGACGTTCTTGAAGGTGTTTCATTGTGCTAATTTATTCATTTCAAGATTTGATAGTTTCGTTCTGATATTTTGTATAATTACGTATATTGAGTTTGTTTGACTAAAATATTTTGTATAATTACGTATATTGAGTTTCGTTTTGTATTTTGTATAATTACGTATAACCTTAAAATATCACAACTTAAAATTAGTTTGATTAATCACAAAATGAAAAAGCCTTAAAATGTTAGATTTTCCTTAATTAAACTAAATTACAAAACATTTGGGCCAATTGCCGACCAAAATTAAACTAATTAAAATATTAAACCTTAATTAAACTAATTAAACTAGATTTTCCTCCAAAATTTTTGCCTCCAAAATTAAGCCTCCAAAATTTTTGGGCCAAAATTTTTGCCTCCAAAACATTTGGGCCAAAAAAAATTGGGAAAATGACTCAACTACCATGGAACTATGGAAAAATGACTAGAATACCATATATCTTTCAAAAATTACTCAAATCTTTTGACACCCCTAGTAAATTACGATAAACACCCTTGATTAAGTTTTTTTTAATTGGCTGAGTTATGTGTTTGTTTGGCGGCTGACTTACCGATATTCCATGTCATCATCCATGTCATCATATTTAGATAACTCAGCCGTGTCATTTAGATAACCCAGCCGTGTCATTTAGATAACTCATCCTAAAATCATTTATATAAGATTTAGGACTTACAATTAATATAAAATGAATATGAATCAACTGAATGTGTATAGTTTCTTCAATTTATACTATTTATACAACTGAATGTGTAAACTCAGAACGTTTAACTCAAAGGAAAAAAAGGAAAAAACACAAACTTTCTCAACTGTCTTCTCCGTTTAACTTCTCCGTTTAAGATTGTTTCGAAATCGACATTGTTTCTTTCCTCGTGATCGTCTTCTCTCCGCAATCGAAATCGTCTTCTCTCGTAATCATCTTCTCCGCAGTCGGTCGCCTGTAATCGTTTTCGAAAGGTAGGTTGTTGGTGATTTGGATTTTTGTTTATTGCGGCTTAGTTGTAAACTATGTTCTGTCTGAGTTAGGGTTTTTTTGCGGCTGAGTTATCAATTGTATTGTGGCTGAATTAGGGTTTTTTGCGGCTGAGTTAAAAATTATGTTGTGGCTAACTTATAAATTGTGTCTGAGTTAGGGTTTTTTGCGGCTGAGTTATAAATTATGTTGTGGCTGAGTTATGGTTATATTGCGGCTGAGTTATATATTATGTTTTGGCTGAGTTAGTTTTCTATTGCGGCTGAGTTATTTAAATCTTTTGTGATCAGATGGAACAACATCAAGCACCTCGTTACCCTACAAGATCAATACGCGCTGCTAGTCTAGAAAATAAAGAGATTAATCACTATGTCCATATCAACTATCTCCAAGCCGCTAAAGAAAATATAGGAGTTAAGGTGTGGGAAGAATTGAAGAAGTATCCTGTCGGAATAATTGCTAAGCGATTTGATGGAAATAGCGGGTGGTCTGGTAGGATTGTACACTATCTACTGTGCAGACAGCTGAAAGTAGAGAAGAAGGAGATTTGGAGTGTGGTTGGTGATCAACCTATCAGGTTTAGCTTACTCGAGTTTGGTGAGATCACTGGGTTAAACACAGATCCAGTGCCAACAGAAAGTTTTCAACTTTCAGATAAAGTTTCTGACAAATACAGAGAGTTGTGGGAGGAGTTGAAAGTGCCGCTTGGGCTTGGACCCACGCCTGATGAACTGGTGGCAGCAGCATGTTGCTGTAAGGGCTGGACTCCTGAAAAGCGTACATGATATGGGCTGTTAGTTCTTCTAGCCTTGGGAATTTATGGTGAGCATCAAAATTCTAGGATACCGTTTGAAACTGCAAAAAGAGTATTCGATGAAGTTGCCATGATGAATTATCAATGGGGTCGGGCTGCATTTGAAGCTCTTGTTGGTAGTATTCAGTCGTTGAATCCAGCAGGAAAGTCATACCACATCAAGGGCATGAGTTACGCTTTATTGGCTTGGGCGTTTAAATCTGTCAAGTGCTTTGAAGAGCGTTTTGGCAAAGAAGTCGCTGGGGATGGAGAAATTCCGCTTCTTCGATGGGCTGCAACGCGGACACGTGCAAGTTTTGATAGTGTCCTGCAGAGGGAGATTAAAGAACATAAATATGTAAGGTTTTAGGCTGAGTTATTCTTTATTTGATGGCTGAGTTATTCTTTATTTGATGGCTGCGTTAATATTTATTCTACGGCTGAGTTATTATTTATGTGATGGCTGAGTTATGGTAATTTGATGGCTGAGTTATGATTTGTTTGATGGCTGAGTTATTCTTTGTTTGATGGCTGAGTTATTCTTTTTACGGCTGAAGTTATGATTATTCGATGGCTAAGTTATGAGTTACTGTTGTAGGTGCGTGTGAGGCATATGGTTATGAAGGAGTCGGTAGAAGACATGTTTCCTCAGTGGCCGGAGGAAGACGATGACCGACAACTGGATAACCTGATAAGAGACCTACATTCTGGTACGTTTGTACGAGGTGATTATTGGGATGTGCAGAGGAAGGAGGAGAAGAAAAAAATCAAGAAAAAAAGCAAGGTGGCTTTAGTTCCTTATGACTCTGAGCCTGAGCCACCCAAAAAGAAGCAGAAGAAAGATAATTCGGAAAACGAAGGTGAAGCTGGTGAGGAGAATGAAGCTGGTGATATAGAGAAGAAGGAGGATGCAAAGGGAAAAGGTTTAAGCCAGGATGCGGCGACTCTGGATTTGATAGTAGCTACGCTGGGAAAATTTGCGGAAAGGTATGAAGGCCATGAGGCTTTCTTTGACAAGCTTGGCTCGAAGTTTGAGTCCATTGATTCTAAATTTGGAGAGTTAACCCGAAAATTTGGTGATGTGGAGAACAAAATTGGTGATTATGTCAAAGATGCAGTGGATGAGCGTCTGAAAGTTCTGGGTATTTCGGAAAGTGCCCACAACTATGTTCCCAGCCCAAAAACGCAAACATTAGCAGGGCATAACACGCAATCTCAGACCCTTGATAAGGCCGAAGAAAGTCGAACTCCGCAGCAGAATTTTCCAAAAACGAAGGCCGAAATTCCTAAGGGTACCCCTGATGAGCTTGGTATTGCCGAAGATGGGGGGTCGAAATTGAAGGCCGAAATTCGTAAGGGTACTCCTGAGGCGAAAAAGAATTTGTTTGGTAGTGGTCAAGCAGATTTCGTTACTATTTCTCCTGCTAAGCAACCAGATTTACGACGCCGCACCAGGAGGCAAAAACCAAAAGAAAATGAGGCTGAGGCTGATGCTGATGCTGCTGCTGCTGCTAAGAAGAGGAGTGAGGCTGATGCTGCTGATGCTGATGCTGCTGATGCTGATGCTGCTGCTAAGAAGAGGAGTAAGGCTGAGGCTAAGGCTGATGCTGTTGCTAAGAAGAAGCGTGAGGCTATGGCGAAAAGGCAGGAGAACGCTGATAAGAAGAAGGCAGTGGCTGAGTCAAAGAAGCAGCCAGCGGCTGAGTTAAAGAAGCAGCCAGCGGCTGGGTTAAAGAAAAATCCGGCTGAGTTAAAGAATAAGCCGGCTGAGTTAAAGAAGAAGGGGAAGACTGGAGGTGACAGTGATTTTGAGGATGTGACCGAGGAAGCGATCGCAAAAGGAAATGAATTGTTACCGGAGTCTGATGAGGACAAAGATGAAACGCTTAGGTTAGCGAGAATTAAGAATCTTCGGGCGAAGGGTGTTCAATTACTTACAACTGGGTTAGTAGCTGAGTCAAGTGGTTCCTTGTTGGAAGCACCAGTTTTTCCTTATGTTTTAGGATCTTCTGGGACGACGTGCATGAGGAAGGATTTTCAACCTTCAGCAGCAATCTATGATCCTCTCTCACCTGTTGACCCGGATAAATTGGCTAAACTGATGCAACATCTAAGGCCATTCGAGTATGGACTTTTACACCATTTTATTTTATTTTATACAGCTATTAGCAATATTTGCCTAAACTGACTTGTGTTTGATTGTCAGGGACATTCCACTGACAGATGATAGTAAGGAGGAAGTTAATTTCTACAGAACACTCATCAGTGAAAGAGCGCAGTGGCCGAAGGTTGATTATGGATGGTTGTCTGACACTGTAAGTATAAGTTACGGCTGAATTATGATTATTTATGGCTGAGTTATTAGTTAGTTAATGGCTGGGTTATGATTGTTTGATGGCTGAGTTATGGTTGTTTGATGGCTGAGTTATGGTTGTTTGATGGCTGAGTTATGGTTGTTTGATGGCTGAGTTATGATTGTTTGATGGCTGAGTTATTAGTTAGTTAATGGCTGAGTTATGGTTGTTTGATGGCTGAGTTAGGGTAGTTTGATGGCTGGGTTATGTTTAATAATGGCTGAGTTATGATAATTCGATGGCTGACTTAATATTCTGTGTACAGCATATTGCTTCGTATATCAGAGTCCTCATCAAAAGGTCCATGGAAGATCCCACCCCATTTTGGTCCAAGCGCATTGCCTTTGTGGACCCATGGTTCATAGGAGGAATGACTTTGGATTTCGCTCAGTTCAAGTTGAAGCCAAAGATGTTCAAATTCAAAGGGTCAGGTTATGAGTTACTCATAAACGGTGCCCTTCCCGAAGACCTTGAGACAAAGAAAAAGTGGTTCAAAGATGTCGATCACTTGTACGGAGTTCTTCATACTGGAGGCGATCATTGGGTGGCGTTTCACGTGGATCTTCTGAAGGAGAAGATTGATTGCTACGATCCCATCATTGGACATGTAACTCCTGAAAGTGAACAAAAAATGGTAGATGCATTTAGGCCGCTGATGACAATGATCCCTGCAATGATCAATGCTCTAATTCCTGGGAAAAAAACCGTTTGCCAAAAACAATTTGCCTTCAGATGGAAAAGCGCCAAAAACATTCCCCAAAACGAGCAAGTTGGCGATTGTGGGGTGTATTCACTGAAGTTTATCGAGTGTCTAGCGGTTGGTGTAACTTTTGATGGGATATGCGATAAAAATATTCAGGGTTTACGGGTGAAGATGGCAGCAGAGATCTTCGATAAAGAAGCCTATGATTTGTATGGGCAGTTCAAGTGATTTTTTTATTAGGTATTATTAGGATTTGACTGTAAATGGTATTTTTTAGCCGTGAAGTTCCTATAACTCAGCCGTGAAGTTCCTATAACTCAGGCGTCAAGCGTAAAATTTTAATTCAATTAATAACTCAACTCAGCCGTGAAGTTCCTATAACTCAGCCGTCAAATGTAAAATTTTAAGTTGCGACGTTTCGCAAGCATTCAATGAACACTTCCCAAAAATGGTTTAAACGGAAAGGATACTAATCGTCCTCTATATATATATATATGGAGGTTGCAATTGCAATGGTGGCACGAAGAAGTTCTTAAAAAGCAATTGTGCTTGGAATGGTTATGGTATTAACGAAGACATAAGTACTTCTTCTGCTTCATTTTGTGAGATTTGTTTTTGGGATTATGAAATAGGTTTGTTTTTCGAAAATGTATAAGAATAATGTGGATGTGATAACTCACATAACTCAGCCATACCCTAAAACCATTTACATAACTCAGCCGTATCGTTTCCCATAACTCAGCCGTATCGTTTAGATAACTCAGCCATACCCTAAAACCATTTACATAAGATTTAAGACTTACAAAATTATAATTAAGCTCATTTTATTAATATAAAATGAATATAAATCAACTGAATCTGCATAGTTTCTTCAATTTATACAACTGAATGTGTATGAAATCGAAAATGTAATCTAACTTGATCTTGAGATATATGTTGTCTTACAAGTACTTCAAACACTACTTATATAGAGATAATTAAGACCCAAAATCATATACAATAACCCATATACAATTTTTCAATTGAATGTGTATAATTTGATTCAGTTGAGACTCTAAATCATATACTTTTTAAATGTTATACATTAAACCATAAACCTTGATCCCTAAACCCTAAACCCTAAATCCATAACTCAGCCGTGAAGTTCCTATAACTCAGCCGTCAAGTGTAAAATTTTATGTTGCGACGTTTCGTCTTCCTATCTCTCCCTATTGCGACGTTTCGTCTTCTTACCTCTCTATCTCTATAAAATTTTAAGTTACAAAACCAATGACTTAAAGACAACACGCAAGCATTCAATGAACACTTCCCAAAAATGGTTTAAACGGATATGATTAAAGGATACTAATCGTCCTCTGTATATATATATATATAATATCCATTGGCAGATCATAATCTCATCAAAACCTAAGAAAACATAAGAAAAAAACCTAATCTCATCAAAACATACATCATGTCGATTGTCCCTGCATATACATCCAAGTTCGAGAGCATGGTCAATGCCATACACAACATGCAAGATCGGGATAACCTCCCTCTTCTAAACCCTGGTGCGGGTGTCTGGTGTGACAAAACCACACCAACGTGGTTTAAGTTTTTACACAATCTCTCGCAAGCGATCCCGGCTATTCTTCGAGAGGGATTGGTTCAGGCGTGGCCGACTTACCGCTTCATTCCCGATGATGTTAAGGGACAGTGGTTTCTTAAACTAACCGTAAGCTTAACCGATAATGTATTCTTATTAGATATAACTTTTTGTTTCTTAAACACTAATAGTTTTTGTTTCTTTTTATAGCGAAAATACAGATGGGATCCGAGGCATAATTTGACAGTTTGGACACAGTTTAATCTACTGTCTAGAACGGTATTTCGCATTCAAATTCGCAAGTTGAAGATGATATGGTTTCATGGCGGCGAGAAGCCTGATTGGATGACAAGTACAGTTTGGCTTGGTCTAGTCGAAGTGTTTGATGAGTTAGGCCCTGATAATTTTCAGTATGGAGAATGTAACTTTTATTAAACGTTTTGTTTTGTTTGTTTATGTATATGATGAATCAGCCATTTACAAAAATTTACGTTTTTGGTTATTTAATACCATAACTCAGCCGTTTCGTTATATCATAACTCAGCCGTATCGTAATACCATAAGACAGCCGTATGGTAAAACCATAACTCAGGCATAATGTAAACAAAATCCATAAGTCACGACGTTTCGTGTTTGTATCTAGGATGTAGTTTTTTTTTTTTTTTTGTCAATAAATCTTCCGAATCTATGTATTTAATGCGATGATTTGACAGTGACCTATACACTCGCCGAAGAGCCGCTACACCTAACGTAGGTGTGCAGTGACCTATAAGAGCCGCCCAAAATCCATAACTCAGCCATAACAATGAATCCATAACTCAGCCGTGATGCAACCAAAATCCATAACACAGCCGTTTCGTAATACCATAACTCAGCCGTATCGTAATACCATAACTTAGCCATGAAGTTATACCATAACTCAGCCGTGATGCAACGTTGTGTTTCTTCTATGTAGGATGTAGTTTTTTTTTTGTTTTTTCCAACAAATCTTCCGAATCTATGTATTTAATGCGCTGATTTGACAGTGACCTATACACTCGCCGAAGAGCCGCTACACCTAACGTAGGTGTGCAGTGACCTATAAAAGCCGCCCAAAATCCATAACTCAGCCATAACAATGAATCCATAACTCAGCCGTGATGCAACCAAAATCCATAACACAGCCGTTTCGTAATACCATAACTCAGCCGTATCGTAATACCATAACTTAGCCATGAAGTTATACCATAACTCAGCCGTGATGCAACGTTGTGTTTCTTCTATGTAGGATGTAGTTTTTTTTTTGTTTTTTCCAACAAATCTTCCGAATCTATGTATTTAATGCGCTGATTTGACAGTGACCTATACACTCGCCGAAGAGCCGCTACACCTAACGTAGGTGTGCAGTGACCTATAAGAGCCGCCCAAAATCCATAACTCAGCCATAACAATGAATCCATAACTCAGCCGTGATGCAACCAAAATCCATAACACAGCCGTTTCGTAATACCATAACTCAGCCGTATCGTAATACCATAACTTAGCCATGAAGTTATACCATAACTCAGCCGTGATGCAACGTTGTGTTTCTTCTATGTAGGATGTAGTTTTTTTTTTGTTTTTTCCAACAAATCTTCCGAATCTATGTATTTAATGCGCTGATTTGACAGTGACCTATACACTTGCCGAAGAGCCGCTACACCTAACGTAGGTGTGCAGTGACCTATATGTTGCAAGTTTCCTTTGAGCCTATATACACTTGTTATATGGCTCATTTGTATGTATCCAACTATCAAATAAAAATCAGAAAATTCTTTTTTCTTCCCCTTATGCGCTTAATCTAACACATATTTGGGTGATTTCTCTCTGCAAGCGAATGATTACCTAAACCGTCCGGAACCCGCCAAACTTGAAGAACTAAAGAAATACAGGGCGGACGGCCGGCCAGACCGACCCTCAAGAGCCACGATGAATGAGAGGGAGAGGGTTCAGCAAAGGAGGTGATTTCCCTGTTTCCTGATTTTATTTGAATCTTTTTTACCCTTTAAGTCTCATTAAGTTGATCAATAATTCCGTTTTACATTTAGTTGGAGGACATATAGCTTGCTCTTCTTACTGCACTAAACTGAGGTACATATGCCCTTCCTGCACTTTGCAACATGGAGCAGAAAATATGTTGGGACGGACGGCCGGCCAAGGACCAAACTTTAAGAGTTGAAGAAGAAAATAGATTGGGACGGATGGCTTATTTATATGCGTTGTAAGAAGGAAGAGATTATTGATGTCTTAGTCCTTGTCTTAGATGGGCTAGCTCTTTTGGTGTTGGTGGACTTCATTTCGTGTTCCTTTGGTTCTTGTGTGATATGTCCTCTTCGCCGGTGTAATATTCTCATGATCTTGTAACAGTACTTCTTTTTAAGTTTTAATAAAAATTTCTAGACGAAAAAAAAAAAAAGAAGGAAGAGATTATAAATGTAATTGGCTGGGTTATAATGTAATGTCTGATTTATTCTTATCATTAAGTAATTCTGTAATGGCTGCTTTATAATGCTCTGGTTTTATAACTGTTCATAAGTCAGCCGTAACATTTCATAAGTCAGCCGTAACATTTCATAAGTCAGCCGAAACATTTCATAAGTAAGCCGTAAACAGAATCCATAATTCAGCCGTAACATTTCATAAGTCAGCCGTACCATTTCAGAATTTAGGTGAAACATTGCATAAATCAGCCATCACGTACACATAAGTCTGGCATAACTTAAACATAAAATTGCCATCATATTATCTCCCCTCAACAACCAGAAGCTTTGGCTATCTGCTTTAGGTATGACCTACATTCTTAACATACCAAAGCGCTGCTACTGCTGCCCGCTTAGCTGCGATATTCTTCATGTGGTGTGGATCCCCGAAACACTCCAAAACCGTTATCCGAGAATCCGCCTTGATTTCAACCGTAACTTTAACTGCAAATCTGAACAAGAATACAAAAAGCCAGGTTCATGCTACGATATTACGAACCTGAAAGGTGTAAGAGAACCGCAGAGATTATGTCTCCTTACAGTCTCATATGGGAAGGACCCTCGTCATCGCTGCACTCATACACAGGTGGTTTCCAATGCCTTACCCCACATAACTTATACAACTGTGATACGGCTGTCATTCTTTCACTCTCTTCTAAACACATACACATGAACAACAGTAACAAAATGTCAATAGATGAAAACTAAACACAAAAACACTGAGAGATAGTTGACAGCTTTTAGATTAATTAAAGTTTAAAGAGAAGACTCCCAGATATTCTTATTCCATATAACCATATCTTTCACAATACCTAGAAACAAAGAAAAAGGTAAATAAGTAACATGTGCAGAAAAAAAAACAGGTACCTTCATTAGTGGGCTCTGTTCTGGTTCTTCTTACGACAGAGGAAGAAGATGTGGAGATTGATGACGGATCTAGATGAGGAATATAGTCAGAGAAGTGGAGATTGATGTGGGGATTCATTTTTGGACGTAGAATCAAGCATGCTGTGCAACTGCAAATATTCCGGCAGAATGGGCATTTCTGGGCAAAGTACAGTGAAGGAAGTGAATACCAAGAGTAGAGGCATGGAATGCAATAACGCTTCATATGGCAAGTCTGACAGCTCACAAGACGCCCTTTATCGTTCTGATGACACTGATGACATACGTTGAAGTCCCCCATGGCAAAGGGCGATCGGAGCTTAGCTAGGGTTTTCCGGGAGGAAGGAGATGGAGTTCGCTGGGGATATTGAAATGGATTAAAAGATAGTATTTTTTAGCATAAGTCAGCCATCACAAAAAAATAAATCAGCCGTGATACATATTTCTGATTCATAACTCAGCCGTGTCATTTAGATAACTCAGCCAAACCCTAAAACCATTTATATAAGATTTAAGACTTACAAAATTATAATTAAGCTCTTTTATTAATATGAAATGAATATAAATCAACTGAATGTGCATAGTTTCTTCAATTTATACAACAGAAGATATGTGTATGAAATCGAAAATGAAATCTAACTTGATCTTGAGAAATAAGTTGTCTTACAAGTACTTCAAACATTACCTATAGATAATTTTGACCCAAAATCATACACAATAAACCATATACAATTTTTTCAATTGAATGTGTATAATTTGATTCAGTTCAGTCTCTAAATCATATACTTTTTAAATGTTATACATTAAACCCTAAACCATCATCCCTAAACCCTAAACTCTAAATCCATAACTCAGCCGTCAAGTTCTTATAAGTCAGCCGTAAAATTTTAAGTTGCGACGTTTCGTCTTCGTTTCTCTCCCTATTGCAACGTTTCGTCTTCCAAAACCAATTTTAAGTTGCGACGTTTCGACAAAACCAATGGATATGATTAAAGGATACTAATCGTCGTCTATATATATATATATATACATCCATTGGCAGATCATATCATCTCTACTTCCAATATCATCTTCTATCCTTCCAAGTGTTCACGAATCATGGCGTGGTTTTGGTTTGCTCTGCTTCTTCCTATTTTGGCAATAATTCTGTTCAAACAGAGATCTACCAAACCAACAACATCTCTCAACTCGTTGCCTAATGATATCCTCGAAGAGATATGTGCACGTGTTGGATCTTCTTCCCTTTCCGACATCAATAATCTCCATTTTGTGTCAAAGGCTTTCAGAAATTGTTGCAACAAAAGAAGGGTTGTAGAAAGAGTTACACTTCGTGACGTTCGATTCCTGCCATGGTTTCCTCATACTTACGAAACATTTTACAAGTTTTTGGATATGTGCTTAAGGAATGGAAACCCTGAGGCTCTATACCGGAAAGGTGTGTACAACTTTTTTGGCATAGGTTTAATAGTGGGTTCTCTACATGATGAAGAAGGAGATAGAGGTAGGGCATGTTTGGCTAAAGCTGCAAAGAAAGGCAACGAAAAAGCTTGTTATGTATATGGAATGATTTGCATTGCAGAAGGAGCAAAGAAAGATGAAGGTCTAAAAGTCTTGTCTTCGTTATTCAAGCCTATGCTGTCAACGACAATGGACGAGATGGCGATACTTCGGAAAAAAATTCGTGATCAAATTTGGTGGAATGGAAGGCCGAGGATGAAAGAGCTCAAAGATAGTTACACTTATGGAGGTTGCAGATGCAATGGTGCAACGAAGAAGTTCTTAAAGAGCAATTGTGGTTGGAATGGTCATTCTATGCATTTAGACATAAGTACTTCTTCTGCTTCGTTTTGTGAAATTTGTTTTTGGGATTACGAAATAGGTTTGTTTTTTGAAAATGTTTAAGGATAATGTGGATGTGATTTGTTTCTACTTTTATTTTATTTATTTAATGTCAAAAGCGGCTTTTGACGTTGTTAGATTCCGAGTTCATAAATCCGTTTGATTCCGAAAACATTGGTATTGTGTTTGTTTATTTAAACTCAGCCGTAACGTAAAGTCAACAAAATCCATAACTCAGCCGTGATACGACGTTTCGTGGTTTTATTATGGGGCCCAAAATCCGTAACTTCAGCCATAATAATGCATCCATAACTCAGCCGTATCACGACGTTTCGTCTTTCTACACCATAACTCAGCCGTGTCACGACGTTTCGTCTTTCTATTTTGGGCGGGAAAAATCCCGCCAAAAAACCATAACACAGCCATCATTATGAATTCATTTCAGCCTATATATAACTGTTATATGGCTCATTTGTATGTATCCAATTATCAAATAAAATTCAGAAAAGTCTTTCTTCTTCTTTTTGGATTTGTGATTTGGAGTATTCGGTTTTGAAAAAGTTATTGAAAATATTATTTTTAACTTGTTATGATTAAATCGTTATAAGTGTGGTTTCCATTCCCCTTATGCGCTTAATCTAACACATATGTGGGTGATTTTTCTCTTCAAGCGAATGT
Source organism: Draba incana (assembly GCA_963576765.1). Taxonomy (NCBI): domain Eukaryota; kingdom Viridiplantae; phylum Streptophyta; class Magnoliopsida; order Brassicales; family Brassicaceae; genus Draba; species Draba incana. Next base: position 27,558,264 of record OY755214.1, on the reverse strand, counting down.
TTCCCTCAATCATGGTGTTAAGGAAATATGTTGGGACGGCCGGTCCTGGACTGTGCAGGACAGTAGCACTGTTTAGTACAGCAAGAAGGGCAAGCTATATGTCCCTTGTCACACAGGATCCCGGATGATTGCCTCAATCATGGTGTCAAATCCCACATGTTCTCATACATGGGTGAAGTTACACCGGAAGCCATTGGAGAAGAAGACTGAGTCATCAGACCAAGACTCAAGACTCAACATCTTCTTGCTCAACCTTCACATTTACTAGTAGCTTTTCGGGCACGATTGTGGATTCTTTTGGAGTAGCCAGAACTGGAGGATCCAAATTAGACGGATCATTCTAAGTAGGAATAGGTTATAAATGTAAATGGCTGGGTTATAATGTAATGGCTGATTTATAATGATAAAGTAATTCTGTACTCGCTGATTTATGAATCAAAAATTCGTGGTTTGGCTGATTTAAGAATATATGATGGCTGATTTATATAGATAAGATAATACTAATATGGCTGATTTATATCGTCATACCATAACTCAGCCGTCATAACCCTAACTCAGCCGTGTCGCGACGTTTCGTCTTTCTATTTTGGGCGGGAAAAATCCCGCCAAAAATCCATAACTGCAGCCATACTAATGAATCAACAACTTAGCCGTAATGTCAACATAATCCATTAACTCAGCCGTCAAGTATAATAACTCAGCCGTCAAGCATAAAAATAGAGGCGACGCAAAGAGGAAGACTCCCAGAGGAGCTACTGACTATGGTACTCACCGGTATACCTCTGAAAACCCTGGCCAGATTTAAAAGCGTCTCCAGACCATGGAAAGCCCTAATCGAATCTCCCTACTTCCGCCGTCTCTTTGTCTCTGTCCACATGGACTTATCTACCTGGTCACTCATGGTCCCTAACGCACATCTCGAATTCGGTTTCCACGGTTACGAATTATGGAACATTTCCAACTCTCCAGGTTCTTATGTCACCCCAAATCCCACGAATCTCCCTACTTTTTATCGAGCTTCTTCTAATGGATTGGTTTTGGTCGAGATTGGTCGCGATTCTCTCAATTCCGTTGTTGGTAATCCGGGTTTACAAAACTGGGTGGAGATCCCTCACCCTCCTCAGCAATGTAAGTTCACGGCTTTGGTAACCCCTGTTGAGGAACACGGTCAAGCCTCGAGATTTAAGGTGGTTAAGAGTTGTGAGACTAGTTCTAGTGATAGCAATGAGTGGAGAGTTTGTGTGTTTTCGTCTGACTCGGGTGTATGGAGTCAAAAGCGGCTTGTCCCGTCGTTAGATTCCGAGATCATCTATCTTTGGCCATGAAACATTGTGTTTGTTTATGTAAACTTAGCCGTAATGTAAAAAAAAATCCTTAACTCAGCCGTAATATAAACAAAATCCATAACTCAGCCGTATCGTAATACCAAAACTCAACAATTTATGTTTTTGGTTTAACCATAACTCAGCCGTGTCGTGATGTTTCGTCTTACTATACCATAACTCAGCCGTGTCACGACGTTGCGTGTTTATATTTTGGGCGGGAAAAATCCCGAATCTCTATGTATTTAATGCGGTGATTTGACAGTGACCATACACTCGCCGAAGAGCCGCTACACCTAGCGTAGGTGTGCAGTGACCTATACACTCGCCGAAGAGCCGCCCAATCAAATTGGGCGTGAATATCGACGAAATGTAAACAATCTCAATTCAAATTGGGCATGACTCCATAACTCAGCCGTAAAGTAAACAAAATCCATAACTCAGCCATAATAATGAATCCACAACTAAGCGCCGTAATGTAAACAAATCCATAACTCAGCTGTGTCGTAATATCATAACTCAGCCATTACATACAACAGTAATTGTTGCAAGTTGACCGGATTAAATGTTGCAAGTTGACCTCATAAATGTTTGAAGTTGCCATTACATACTAGCTATGGTTAAACCTTTCCAACTGAATCAACTTGTGTCTTGTGTTTGTTATGTGTTCTTAAAGCATAACAAAAACAAGTCATCACAATACATGAAAGACAGCTTAATTCTTCCTAGTAACTACTAAGATACATTCCTTTCGATTTCCCAAACAAGATCATCAGAATACAAATGATGATGAAGAAGCATAAAATCCAAAAACCCACCTTCATGACCAAGTTAAGCCTCTTTAATTCCTTCTTTGCCTTGCTAACCTCTTCCATCAACTCAGAGTTCACATTCCTAATGCCTTCGATATCCATTTTAGTCTTGCAAATCTCAGATTCAGAAGACCCAATCTTTAGCAATGCATCTTCAAGCTCTTCGTAGACTGCTTCCTCCACCCATTTAAACAAATGATCATGTTATAAGCCAACACTCACCTATCAATTCCCTTACCTCTGATTAACATACAAATCACCTATCAATTATATAAGTGACAAGTCTCAACAATCCAAAACCAAAAAAAACGAATGATCCTGTTATAAGCGTCATCTCAATTGATTAATGCTTTAAACTTTTTGTATTTAAACTTACATCTCGAAACGTTGGACAGCGGAAGAACGGTCTCCCTGGATTTTCCTTCGATCTCGATGTCTTGATGAGACAATCTCTCCCACATTCACATTTCACTGGAATTCCACGAATTCCCATTGTATTTACATCCGATTCCTCATCGATTGCAGCCATGATCCACAACTCCAAGAAAAACGAGCACTAATTTTAGAAAAATCCAGAGGATCAGAGGTTTTTAGGGTTCTGGGTTAGGAAAAAATCGATTTGAAGAGACAAAACAGAACGACGACGTTTTGTTTTTACTCAATAATTTTTGTTTTTGGTTTAACCATAACTCAGCCGTATCGTAATACCATAAGTCAGCCATTACATACAACAGTAAATGTTGAACAGTACATGTTGCAAGTTGACCGGCCAACAGTGCCGTTGAACAGTTCATTTGAGCCTATATATACTTGTTATATGGCTCATTTGTATGTATCCAATTATCAAATAAAAATCAGAAAAGTCTTTGTTCTTCTTTTATATCAGACCAATGCTCTTGGGTTTGTGGTTTGGAGTATTCGGTTTTCGAAAAGGTTTTGAAAATTTTATTTTAAACTTTTTAAGATTAAATCGTTATAAGTGTGGTTTCCATTCCCCTTATGCGCTTAATCTAACACATATTTGGGTGATTTCTCTCTCCAAGCGAATGATGGCCTCTCAGAGATGTGACCACCATCCCGGGTCACATCTTTTGGACCCAGCCATGGTGTTAATCCCACAAGTTCTCATCACCAATCAGGGGTCACAAAAGAACACATAATTGGTGAAAATTTGGTGAAGCATTGGATGGATTGCATTGGATGGAACACATATTTGGGTGATTTCTCTTGCAAGCGAATGATTGCCTCAGTCATGGTGTCAAATCCCACAAGTTCTCACCACCAGTCGGGGGCCAAACTTGAAGACCTGAAGAAGGAATTAACTAGGTTGAAGAACTGAAGAAGGAATTAACTGGGTTGAAGAACTGAAGGAGGAATTGACTGGGTTATAATGTAATGGCTGATTTATATGCGTTCAAAGTAGGAATAGGTTATAAATGTAATTGGCTGGGTTATAATGTAATGGCTGTTTTATAATGATTAAGTAATTCTGTAATGGCTGATTTATGATGCACTGGCTGATTTATAATGCAATGTCTTAAAGAGTACAAAGTGAACAACTAGATAACACAGTAGTTAAACTTCAATGTCTTAAAGCGTGGTTAGCTGCGATCTAGCATCCTCTCTCCCTAACTCTGTAATGGCATAATAATGAAACCATAACAGCCGTTTGATTCCGATACCTTAACTCAGTTGTATCGTAATACCATAACTCAGCCGAATCGTGACATTTCGTCTTTCTAACTCAGCCGTGTCACGACTTTTGGTGTTTCTATCTTGGGCCCCAAAATCCGTAATTCAGCCGTGTCACGACTTTTGGTGTGCAGTGACCTATACACACGCCGAAGAGCCGGTACCCCATGTCTGTAACTCAGCCATAATAATGAATCCATAACTCAGCCGTCCGTCAAGTTTAATAAAACTCAGCGTCATGTTTAATAACTCAGCCGTGATAACTTATAACTCAGCCGTGAGAACTTATAACTCAGCCGTGTACGCGACGTTTCATCTTTCTATAGATAACTCAGCCATGAGAACTTATAACTCAGCCGTGTACTCCGAGGAAGAGGGATGCATGCTTCTGACATGGTTGAAGATACACCGGAAACTATTGTAAATACAGAATCTCACCATCCGTAGACAAACTTGAACATTTAAAGGAGAAATTGGCTCAGTTACCTATAATGTAATGGCTGATTTATAATGATTAAGTAACTCAGCCACAACCCAACTAGGTCTGAAATGGACGGTTTGATGTTCACTTACCTTGTTTTTTTGTTTTGGGTTACAAACGTTTCAAAGGCATTAATCAAGTCGCGTCTTATCGTTTTACTTTTTTCCAAAAGACACGTCTTTTGGTGTATATATAATATAATATATATATGTATTTCCGTAAACACATCTCTACATCTTTCATCTCTAAAACTTCCATTTCCTCTTCCAAACATGCAGACGAAAACAATGGATCCGGTTAGGGCAAGGAAGATTCGATACCGTTCCGATATGAAGAGACTAACGACATAGTACCCTGACGTGACGATCGTCGAAGAAGGTAATATTAAATGATTTGAAGGCTTGCATGTCCTATTTGGGTATGAAAAATCTAATATGTTAATCGACGGTACAGGTTACCATGTGGAGGTTCCCATAAATGGACCAGAGGATACTCCTTATGCGGGAGGAGTATTTTGGCTTTGCTACACATTTCCGATTCACTATCCACTTGGGCCACCAAGGGTGTATTTCCGTACGAAAATATATCATCCTAACATCGATGAAACCGGGTCCATCTACCATGAGATGCTTAGAACTCGATGGAGTCCTGCGGTCCGCCCGGACGAGGTTGTGAACGGAATCCTCCAACTAATGGCTTCCCCAAACTTGGCCTCAGAGGCTTTGGTGGCTGAAGCGGCCGAAACGTACCAAAATGACAAGGCCAAGTTCGATGAAATAGCTCGGCGGTGGACGGTGGAGCATGCTATGGAGTGAGGTGGTGAATCTCAAGAGAAGATTGAAGAAAAATGTGTTTTTATTTTGTTTTAATTAAATTTCGGTTGTTATGTTATTTCCTGTTTTTCTTTTTTGTTGTACACCTTTTTAACTTTTTGGAGATTGCTACTTATAATGATTAAGTAACTCAGCCGTATCGTAATACCATAACTCAGCCATAACATACAACATTTCACAACTCAGCCATAAGAATGAATCCATAACTCAGCCGTGTCGTGACGTTTCGTCTTTCTGACTCTGCCGTGTCACGACGTTTCGTGTTTCTATTTTGGGGCCCAAAACACGTAACTCAGCCATAATAAAGAATCCATAACTCAGCCTTTTCGTGACGTTTCATCTTTCTAACTTAGCCGTGTCGTGACGTTTCGTGTCTCTATTGTGGGGCTCAAAATCCGTAACTCAGCCATAATAATGAATCCATAACTCAGCCGTGTCGCGACGTTTCATCTTTCTATACCATAACTCAGTCGTGTCACGACGTTTCGTGTTTCTATTTTTGCGGGAATAATCCCGCCAAAAATCCCGAATCTATGTATTTAATGCGCCGATTTGACAGGGACCTATACAGTCGCCGAAGAGCCGCTACACCTAGCGTAGGTGTGCAGTGACCTATACACTCGCCGAAGAGCCGCTACACCTAGCGTAGGTGTGCAGTGACCTATACACTCTCCAAAGAGCCGCTACACCTAGCGTAGGTGTGCAGGGACCTATACACTCGCCGAAGAGCCGCCCAATCAAATTGGGCGTGAATATCGACGAAATGTAAACAATCGTAATTCAAATTGGGCATGACTCCATAACTCAGCCGTAATGTAAACATAATCCATAACTCCGCCATAATAATAAATCAACAACTAAGCCGTAATGTAAACAAAATCCATAACTCAGCCGTGTCGTAATATCATAACTCAGCCATTACATACAACAGTAAGTGTTGCAAGTTTACCGGATTAAATGTTGCAAGTTGACCATTGGTTTTGTGTTTGTTTATTTAAACTCAGCCATATTAATGAATCCATAACTCAGCCGTATCGTGACGTTTCGTCTTTCTATACCATAACTTAGCCGTATCTAGTATCTACCGCCGATGAGTCAATGACCCACACGTTCTCACATCAAAGCATGACACGTCCGTCTATCTCTGTCCACATACCAACTCTGACATCGCCTATATATACTTGTTATATTGGTCACTTGTATGTATCCAATTATCAAATAAAAATGAGAAAAGTCTTTGTCCTTCTTTTATATCCGAGCAATGCTCTTGTGATTTGTGATTTGGAGTATTCAGTTTTAAACTTGTTAAGATTAAAGTGTTATAAGTGTGGTTTCCATTCCCCTTATGCGCTTAATCTAACACATATTTGGGTGATTTCTCTCCGCAAGCGAATGGCAATTGTCTGCGAAAGTGTACTAAGAGGGATGCATGCTTTTGACATGGTTGAAAGAACCTAATGAAAAGCACAGGATCTCACCATCCGTAGACAAACTTGAAGAATTGAAGCTCTTGTTGAAGAATAGGTTATAAATGTAAGTGTGGTTTCTCTTTTTTTCTGTTTTCAATTTTATCAGTACAACACTTGTTTATTCATCCTTTTTCAACTGCAGGCAGAATCTCTGAAGCGTATATTCGAAAAACACCCAAACATGCCATCAAACTTCCAAGCAAAGAACCAACATCTGAGGACTTCAATCATAAATGCTCTCCTCAACCTAATCGAGATGTTATGGCCGTCACTGCAAGATCTTTCCATTGATGACCTAGACACAGCAGACAATGCACTAACCTACCTCAAAAATTCAGCCTTTAAGGTTGATTGGTTGGAGCAGAAACTAGAGGAAGTAAAGGAAAAGAAGATCGAAGAGGAGATTGATGTGTCTTGGATGCAAGAATTAGAGGATGAACTGAAGAGCTTTAAGCAGAAATGGTCAGACAAAGAAGCTCTGCTGGAGAAAGAGAAGGTAGAACTGAAGGACTTAAAGAAGGAATTGGCTGGGTTATAATGTAATGGTTGATTTATATGCGTTGTAAGTAGGAATAGGTTATAAATGTAATTGGCAGGGTTGTAATGTAATGGCTGATTTATAGTGGACTGGCTAAATTAAGTAATTCTGAATTGTTATGGCTTACTTACGAAATCTAATGGCTGACTTATGAAATGTTACGGCTGACTTATGCAATGTAACGGCTGACTTATGCAATGTTACAAATCAGTTTCTTCAGAACCCGTTAATCAAATTGGGCGTGAATATCGATCGACGAAATGTAAAACAATCGTCATTCATCTATCTTTGGCCATCAATCCGTTTCATTCCGAAAACATTGGTTTTGTGTTTGTACTTAGCCGTAGTGTAAACAAAATCCATAACTCAGCCGTATCGTAATAACTCAATAATGGTTTGTTTTTGGTTTAAACATAACTCAACCGTCTTAACCATAACTCAGCCGTCATAACCTTAACTCAGCCGTATCGTGATGTTTCGTCTTTCTATACCATAACTCAGCCGTGTCACGACGTTTCGTGTTTCTATTTTAGGCGGGAAAAATCCCGCCAAAAATCCATAACTCAGCCGTAATACCATAAGTCAGCCATAACATACTACAGTAAATGTTGAACAGTAAATGTTGCAAGTTGACCGGCCAACAGTGCCGTTGAATAGTAAATGACCCGGATTAAATGTTGCAAGTTACATTTGCGCCTATATATACTTGTTATTTGGCTCATTTGTATGTATCCAATTATCAAACAAAAATCAGAAAAGTCTTTGTTCTTCTTTTACATCAGAGCAATGCTCTTGGGGTTTGTGATTTGGAGTATTCGGTTTTGAAAAAGTTTTTTAAAATTTTATTTTAAACTTGTTAAGATTAAATCGTTATAAGTGTGGTTTCCATTCCCCTTATGCGCTTAATCTAACACATATTTGGGTGATTTATCTCTGCAAGCGAATGATGGCCTCAATCATGGTGTTAAGGAAATATGTTGGGACGGCCGGCTCTGAACTGTGCAGGACAGTAGCACAGTTTAGTACATCAAGAAGAGCAAGCTATATGTCCCTTGTCACCCAGGATCCTGGATGATTGCCTCATGGTGTTAAATCCCACATGTTCTCATACATGTTTGAAGTCCCATCCGGGGTCACATCTTTTGGACCACCATCCGGGGTCTCTCATACATGGTTGAAGTTACACCGGAACCCATTAGAGAAGAAAATTCTTCGCCACCTGTAGCCAAACTTCAAGTCGTCCTATTAGGTATGAAGTTGACAATGGAGAATCTGAAACGTAATTGGCTGAGTTATAATGTAATGGCTGATTTATAATGATTAAGTAATTCTGTAATGGCTGATTTATAATGTTACGGCTGACTTATGCAATGTTATAATGTAAAGGCTGATTTATAATGTTACGGCTGACTTATGCAATGTTACGGCTGACTTATGCTATGTCACGATTCAGTTTCTTCAAAACCGTTAATCAAATTGTGCGTGAATATCGACGAAATGTAAACAATTCTAATTCAAATTGGGCATGAATCCATAACTCAGCCGTAATGTAAACAAAATCCATAACTCAGCCGTAATACAACAAAAAAATTATACAAACTTTCTACATTGGACAAGTTCTTGCATTATGTCCAACCTGTTTACAACGAGAACATGTGTGTTCTTTCCTAGGACGTTTCTTCTCAAGTGCAACTTCTAGAGCAGATTTCATCCTACCTTTCTTAGGCCTTCCTGGTGGTTGACGAACAACCGGGGGAAAGCACGGTTGGTTAACTACGTTATCTGGAACTTGGAGCGGTGAATCTACCGGCATGATCGACTCAGCGTATGCGTTTACTAAATAATTGTTGTGATAGTAAGGACTGCACAGGGATATACGGCATTTATCCCTATACTCGGCAGCTGCGATTGCATGCACACATGGTAATTTCTCTCTTTCGAAACGCCGGCATGTGCATGTTTTTCCGTCCAAATTCACAACGTGCAAAGAATCCCCAGAAGATCCATATATAACTTCAGTGTAATAATCATCAATCCTTTGTGCCGTCATAAGTCTGGCGGCAGTAACACGACCCTATTATAAATACAGAATAAAAAAATGTTATGGTTGACTTATGAAATGTTACGGCTGACTTATGCAATGTTACGGCTGACTTATGAAATGTTACGGCTGACTTATGCAACCTGTTTACGGCTGACTTATGGAATGTTACGGCTGACTTACATGTAGTTGTTTCTCGACACCACGCGAAAGCGTGGTTAGCTGCGATCTAGCATCCTCTCTCCGTTCAACAAACCAACGGGTCATCATAACCCGTATCGATTCTAATAGTCGAACAATGTTAAGACTTCTAGCATTTGACAGTGCATGGTTCATTGATTCCGCTATGTTCGTAGTCATCAAATTGTACCTTTCGCCCGGGAAATGAACACGCGCCCACAGTCGGACATCAGCTCTTTCGAGGTAGCCATGGAGTTCAGGATTAATCGCTTCAATCTCCTCGTATATCGCAGTAAAATCAGCCATCCTACAACATCTTGCCGCTTTCTTCACCAGACGAAAGACATCTTTTCCTTTGTACCGTTCCAAAATGTTCTTATATAAATGATAAGTGCAAATTCCCCGAGAAGCCAACGGATACACATTCCCCATTGCTTTCCCTATCGAGTTATGCCTATCCGAGATTAACGCAAGACCCTCATCGTCGGGAATCACAAGTTTTAGCTGCGTAAAAAACCAGTGCCACGAATCATCATTTTCAGTGTCAACCACACCGAAGGCAATTGGGAAAATCTGAAAGTTACCATCCTGGGCTAGTGCTGTGAGAAGCGTCCCTTTGTATTTACCCTTAAGAAACGTACCGTCGACAACGACAACTTTGCGCATGAACCTAAACCCATTTACGCTCGCACCAAATGCAAGGAACACATACATGAATCTTCCAAACTCATCGATTTGAAGACGCGTAATTGTACCCGGATTTGCCCTTCTTATCTTGAATAAGTAAGAAGGCAAATCTTCAAACCCACTCTCAGGAGTTCCCATCTCGATTTCCCTTGCAAATCTTAGCGTTCTATGTGATTTCCAATAATCCATCTGACCACATGGAAAATGATACAAATAAGTCAGCCGCATCGTAACAATAAGTCAGCCGAAACGTACAAGTAACTCAACCGGTTAAGTTTAAAGAACTCAGCCGTTAAGTTTATAAAATAACTCAGCCGTTGATATAATATAACTCAGCCGTCTCGTTTATTAAACTCAGCCGTTAAGTTTATAATATAACTCAGCTGTAATATAAGTATAATTAATCAGCCGCATCCTAAAATTAAGTCAGCCGCAACGTACTAATAATTACCTTTACACCAAATTGCTTCTGGATAGATATTCCGACACTCCTAGGTCGAACTGACGGACCAAAATCGCCGAGAAAGTCCTTGTACAACTCTCCTAAAATAGCCGCTGTTGCTTTTCGAGATCGACCAGAACGCTCAGTTACAGAACATGTATGATCCGAATCGTAAATACGAACATAAAATGCCGGGGGATCCCCTAGTGTAGTAGCACGAACTCTCCAGAGACATCCACCAACCCAACACTTAACAACGAGTGTATCCGAATCGGATACGTCTACATCAAAATCAAATCGATCCCTCACCGTAAGAAGTTTCAGTCGTTTCTCCAAATCGGCTTTACTCTCGTATCGTTGCCCTACCGAGAGGTTTAGGGAAGACATATCTAACCTTGGAACCTCCGGATTCCCTTTGGATCCGCTCGTCGACAAGTTATGAGGTCTCTTCTTAGGAGGTAGTGTCCGTGAATCTTCGTCTTCGTATAAACTGAAGTTATCATCTTGAGATGACTCACCATCCGAGTCGTCGAACATATCAAATCGGCTTTCAAATTCATCATCTTCTTCGTCTTCTTCGCCTACTTCATTTTCTTCGACTACTTCATCTTCTTCGCCTACTTCATCTTCTTCTACTTCATCCTCCAAATTGAAAGCATCATAACTCCCACCGTAATCTTTGGATCTAGATTCAACTTCTGAGCTATAAGTGAATAAACTTTTATTATTCTCTCTCGCTCCGTCATTCCGACTAATTTCATTCTCCGTAATCTCCACACAAAGACGTAAGTGTTCAATTTTTCTGAAGCTTAAAAAAACTTGCAACTGTCGAGTATTTGAGAGGTAAACTGGTGGAGTATCGTGCGCCATTGTTTTCAAAGCTTTATTCGAGAACATGTAGCTCAGTTGAATCTGATGGCTCGACTCCTTCAATCTGTAATCATCGAGTACTATCTTCGCAAGTTCGTCTAGTGTTGTTTTCTCATCTATATGCACAACTCTACACCCTCTACCGTCGGCGTTGAATACATATCTGTGTTTCTTGACCCAGTTACCGGAAACAATAATTACCGGATCCATAAGATCTCTGATGAATGAAAATAATGAAAAACGTAGATGAAGAAGAATAAGAAGAAGGTCGTAGATGACATGGAAAATAAGAGCTGATGACATGGAAAATCGGAACTGATGACATGGAATATCGGTAAGTCAGCCGCCAAACAAACACATAACTCAGCCAGTAATAAATCAGCCATCAAGTATAATGTAAGTCCGCCGCAACGTGAATAGTATTTCAGTAATTAATCTTTCGCTAATAAATCAGCCCTAATTAGGCTAGGAAATATTAAGTCAGCCGTATTGTCAAATAAATCAGCCGTCAAATGAATGATATTCTAGTAATTAATCTTTCGCTAATAAGTCAGCCGTAACCAGGTTGAGTTATTGTTAACCCAGCCTATTACGGCTGATTTACTTAAGTCAGCCGTAACTACCTCTCATAAGTCAGCCAACCGGAGAACATAACTCAGCCGTCTCTTATTTTAAACTCAGCCAATTTTCCACAAATCAGCCCGCCGTTGTATAACTCAGCCGTAACTTGTGTTCGTTAGTCAGCCGTTATCTCATAAGTCAGCCAGATTTCTGTAAATCAGCCGTAACTAACGGCTGATTTATGTTCGTAAGTCAGCCGTTATTTCATAAGTCAGCCAGATTTCTGTAAATCAGCTGTAACTAACGGCTGATTTATGCTCGTAAGTCAGCCAAATTATGTTTGTAATTACTATCATCTCATAAGTCAGCCGCGTTTTTTAACTCAGCCGCAACGTAACCATAAATCAGCCGCAACGTAACCATAACTCAGCCGTAGCGCTTTACGGCTGAGTTCATTAATACACGTCAGCGATTTCCTACGTGGTTGTTTACGTGGCTATGGCATTTTTGTAATTACGTTTTTTGTCACAACGTAACAAAAGGGCACGCTGGGTATTAAAAAAATGCCAGTAATAAAAAAAAATTTTATATGATTCTTGTCATATTACCTAACTTCCGTGGGATTTGAGCAAAGAATTTAGCCTCCTTTGCCGCACCTAAGAGAGAAACCAATACCCTAAGTCACAAAACTCATTTCTTGTTTTCTCCGTCTAACGGCGAAACCTTTAATCTTCTCTTCTTCTCCGATTAATCTGATTAATCTTCTCTTCTTCTCCGATTAATATTCTCTTCTTCTCCGATTTACTCTTTTTCTTCTGCCTCTGAAACCCCAATCCTGATTCTCTCTTTCATTTCTCATATGCGATTCCAAACCCTAATTTTCCTTTTCATCGATTATCTGTCGCTCTCAATCTCTCAATCCCTCTATCTCTCTTCATCGATTCCCAGTTTTCTCAAACCCTAATTTTTTGTTTCTCTCTACGATGCTTCCTAAAAAGAGGAAGAGAGTTCATCTTAAACCAAGAACGGAAATGGTGAGATCACCGGCCAATCCACCCAGGCGACATGATTTCCTTCCAGATACGGTACCGGAATCTCCCCCGCCGGTTCCCCGCAAGACCAATCCAAAGCCGTATGTGAAAGATTACCCTCCACCGGCGCATCTCTTTAAAACTCCAACAGTTGGAGCTTCTCCTTCTTCGCTTCCTCAACGGCGTGCATCCGCTCACTCGGATCCACTTTCTCGGCCATCCCCTTCTGCGCAACCTCAAAGGTCTGCATCGGCTACAGTGGCGCCTCAAATCCGAGCCCCTGCATCTGTACCGCCTCAAATCCGAGCCCCTGCATCGTCTGGGAATCGACAAGCCTCAACGCCTCAACATCGTCAAGTTGAACCTACTGATTTGCCTACAAGGCGTGCATCTCAATCGCCTCACAGTTCTGAAGCCCAGAATTCACCCACGGGATTTCAAGAAGGAGATTCAGAAGCTGAAGACGGAGAGTACTCTGATATCGATGCTCCAATTGAGCCTAATCTCGCCCAAGACCAGCTGGAGTCTCTAAACGCGATTCTGCTTGGGCCACGGCCAAACAAAATCACTATCCTTGATCCGGATCTCATTGAGCCCAATTCAACTTGGTAATTTCTTGCATTCTCTGTTCCCAACTAATTTTAGCCCTATAACGTCAAGGTCTTTACTTCCTCTTCAATTATTGCCTTCTGGTTTGCTAGCAACTTGTGAGTTTGGGCTGGCTATGAGTCATGACTCATGAGCAATGCTTCTTTGTTAATTGAAGTAACCTTTTCTCTGTTTTTGCAGGTTTGGTTTTGACGATTCCAAACTCACAAGACAGGTCACTAAGTGTTTCACCCGTAAGTTTGATGGCCCCTACTACAATATCTCCTCTGTGCCTAGGGACAGAATAGAACGATGGTTCGTTGAATTCGCGGTAACAGTACCTCCGATAATTGACCATTCTTCTCTACAATACTTGTGTGTTTTATAATGACTAACACCAATCTTTCTCTTTTGTCTTGTAGAAAAAACACAGGTGGGATCCATCAATAACAGGTTTCGTTCAAGAGGAGTTCGAGGCAATACTTCAAAATCGCTTGAAGGACATGGTCAGCAATGCAAGGAGTCTTGACGAGCAACCTAAATGGATCATTGATAAGATCTGGTAACAAATGAAAGCATATTGGGCCACTGATCACCAAATAGCAAAGAGAGCGAAGACCTCAGAAGCTCGGATGTCTGAGCGAAAAGGTCTCAGTCCTCACAAACACACATGCGGACCGAAGTCATACCGACAACTCGGACGAGAAATGGTAAGTCACTTGAAACTTGAGTTTTGCTTATATCTATGATAATTGAACTCTTTATTTTGTTAATGTTTTTGAAGTTGACTGAGTTGGTTTATATATGATGATTGATTTTATATCTGATGGTTTATATTTGTTATGAAAACTGATGGTTTATATTTGTATTCTCCTTTACAGGAAGTTGAATTCGGCAGGCCAGTGAGTTACGGTGAGATTTTCATCAGAGCAAATACCAAGAAAGATGGAACATTTGTCGATAAAAAAGCGGAGGAAGTTGCTGACTCCTATTTGAAGAAAAAGGGGGAGAAGTTGTCGAACCTTGGGTCTCAAACCACAGAGCTTTCTGATGGTCGTGCTCCGGAGCTATCCGTACAAGAGGATAACGAGCTCTTTCTGCAGGTTAAGTGCTTAATCTGTGTTGTGTTTTGGATTGTCATTCATGCTGGGTTGGGATTAATTTTCTTTCTTATTTCTGTGTAGTCTACTTGTGTGAACGAAAGAGGACATGTTTTTGGGATGGGAAGCCTACAAGAGGATCTGGTGGTCAAGGGAAAGGGGAAAAAACCCCAAATCTCGGCCTCTGTCCTGAAGATGCAACAAGAGCTTGAAGAGGCTAAACGGCTATTGAGTGAATAAGCAACTCTTATCAAACGGCAGGAAGAAGAGAATGGTCGACTTGCAACTGCTCAAAAGGCCCAGACCGTTCACCTTAACATTATGGACAAGTTCTTGAAAACCAACGACCGATTCCTCGCATTCCTTGCCACAGAAACTGCTACAGGTACCGGTGGTTCATCTTCTACTCAGTTGGTTTAGAAACTGATAGTGTAAGCCTTTTGTTTCTCACTTCTCTAGCTCACTTATAACTTGAAACTCATGCTATGTGTTATGCAATGTGTTTTGCAACTAAATCAGTTGGTTTTGGAACATGAATCTTATGTAAGTTTTTGTGTATATATGTTTTTGTGTTGGTGTGCTTTGCAATACTACTTAATGTTTGCTTTCTAATTGATTTTCACGTTTTAATTAGAATCAACAAACCAATTAGCATCAAAACACAATTATTAGATTCATAATCTATTCTCCATATTCAATCAGTCGGTAAAAATATTACACTATCAGTCGGTGAACAGTAGGAAATCAGTCGGTAAATCATACCCAAAATGCAAATGCAAAGCTTACATCAGTCGCCATTGCGTAGCTAAAATTGTAGGTGATCAGTCGGTTATCAGTAGCAAAATTTACCGACTGATTTTGAATATATCAGTCCCCAATCAGTCGGCAAATTTACCTACTGATTGCATACATTTGGTGCAGTAGCTAATTTCAGTCGGTATTCAGTCACGAATCAGTCGTTAAATTTGCCGACTGTGTAGTGACTGCCTATAAACAGTCGGTAAAATTAGTCGGAAATCAGTAGCCATTTACCGACTGATTATTTTACCGACGAGTGAAAAAGCTACAGCACAAATCAGTCGGCAATCAGTCGGTAAAGGGTGTTTACCTACTGATTTCCGACTGATTTGGCAGTAGTTAAAAATCTTTTTTCTTGTAGTGCAAACCCCTTAGAGAATCTCATAATTTCAGTTGCAAACCCCTTTAGTTATTTAGGTGCGGTCTCGTCGAGTGAATATCGATCGCTGGACCTTCTTGATTCTTTCTCTTCCTTTAACACTTTTCCTGTGTTTCACCTCTCTGTTCCCTCCGTAACTGTTTATCCAATTAAGGATGTCATAGAGATGCATGCCTTTCAGAACTTTTTCTTCAGAATTTTTTTATTTTTCGGACTTGTACTTTTCTGTAGACTTTTTTATTACCTTGGCATCTCTATGACTTCGCTAGATCAACGCTCATTACTGTTGTTTCTTGTCGAGACAGGGTCATGGGGCTTTTTGATCTAGGACAGTTGTATCATCATTAGGAAGAAGTTTCAGAGCGTTCCGTCCTCGCTTTCGAGTGTTTGAAAGCTGAATCAAGTCTTGCGATTTCCAACGCCCAAGACAAGAAATTAGAATAATTAAGGGCGGGGTCTGCAACATCCTTTCTGGCGTTTTCCAGAAATCTGAACTCGCTCCGTTAAACCGATCTACTTCCAATTACCCACCTCAGTAAAACAAGTCAACTTGCATTGTAATGGTCCTTGAGTGCTGTTCAAAGCAAGTAGAATTAGAGCTTTTGACCCGAAATTTTGAAAAACTGACTCATAAAAACTCAAAATAAAACATATCATTAGCAACTACCACCTCCCCCAGACTTAAACAATACTGTCCCCAGTGTCATTAAATCCGGAATGGGTAAAGACAATAGATAAATAGGAAACGAAACGTGTGAAAAATCGAGTGAGAATTGTTACCTGGGGGTCGGGTCGAGCGACACCACCTTAGTGTCAATCGACACTTGCAAATTTGTCGCGTCAAGCGATTTCATCTCTTCGTCGATCGATACACTGATGTTCTTCATGTCGAGCGACATGAATGCTCCGTCGCTCGACACAGTGATCTGATGTTCATCCTAACTCGTATTCACACGTTCAATCTCTGAAATCAAAACCAAAAACAAAAACAAATGAAAAATTGTAAAAGAAAACAAAAATAAAAGACATAATTAGTAGACTCACAAGTGGGTTGCCTCCCACTAAGCGCTTGTTTCCTATCATTAGCTTGAATGTGTCAGGACTAGGCGTTTGGTGGATCTTTAGGAGGCTTTGTTCCTCCCTTATCCTCTAGGAAACTTGCTGTTTGCTTCATCGCACTTGTCATTCCAACTCCCTCAGACTTATCAGAAACAATTCCAGGGAAAAGTCTCATCGTATTCTCCATCATCTGTTGAATAAGTTCCTCTCCTTTCTCCTTTAATCTGAAGGGATGACGATTCTGAACTTGGAGAAAGCTTTTGAAGCTTGCTTGCGTTTAACCTTGATGTGATTTACTTCTTCTTTATTCTCTCAAGAAGTTTGTGGTATGTTCGCTTCATCAGGTGGAATTGCAGGAGTTACCGCGAAAACGTTCCAAACCTTCTTCTTATCATCTCGAGGAAACGGAAAATCTTCCAAATCTGGTAATCTGGTTCGTCTGAAGGTCGTGTCGATCGACACTGATGGTGTGTCGATCGACACCTATAATTCCTTCGTGTCGAGCGACACTAGATCCCTATCGCTCGACATGCTCTGCATTTCTTCAATCCGAACTCGCAACTTTGACAGCTCATTCCGCAATACTCCATAAAGCTCTAGTAAACACCAATTAAGTCCAGATGTCCTTGTATCTAATACAAACACCAAAAGACTCGAAAACACCAAAAGGACTCTAAATAAACGGACTTATATCATGGCTAAAAACCATAAAACCTTGATATATCACTTTTGTGACTATAGATTTAGTACAAATCGTGAACATTGCGGTAGACTTGTATATTTTGTTATGTAATGAACGTATTAACAACATTTATGTACGGTGAAAACATGACTTCTAAAATGTCTTTAAGTTCATACTGAAAGATTAAGTAATGGTAGATTAATTTGTGTGTGGTAGATTTATTAGTTCAAAGTTTATTATTGTATTGTTCTGTAGTAATGATAGATTAATTAGTACAAAGTTTGTTATGTAATGGTGAAAACATGACTTCTGAAATGTCTGTAAGGAAAGATTGAGTACATATCGAATGTTAGAGTGTACACATACATTAATTTGGGCAAGTAGCACGATTTTGACCCAGTTCATGGCAATTTGAGCACTTGTGTTCTTTCCTAGGTCGCTTCCGCTCCATGGCAATTTTCAAAGCATTTTTAATCCGTGAGAGTTTTGGCCTACCAGGTGGTTCGCGAACGACCGGAAAATTTCAAACTTTCGGCGTCACATTTGTCGGCACGGAAAGCGCAACATCTCTTGGCATAACACTTTTTGAGTAACTGTTGTACACGTAGTTTGTTTGAAATTACGCATGGATAATGACGATCCGTGACATCTTTACTTTTTCTGCTGCTGCAATGGCATGAACACAAGGAATTCTATCCTTATCAAACCTTAGGCAAGTACAACTTTTTGCTCTTAAATTCACGACATGCAATGATGACCCCATGATTATTTCTATTTGGTCGTCATTTATCTCTTGTGCAGTCCAGAGCTTCGCTTTGTCAACCTTTTCTTGTATAGAAAAATATGTAGGGAATCAGTCTACTATAAATTGTCTATAAGTCTACCACCAGCAAAAGTCTACAAATCCACCATCAAAATTATACAAATCTACCACTTAATATACAAATCATACCTCAAGTAGTTTCTTCACCCCAATGGTGAGGGTTGTAGTAATTAAAGATGCATTATTCCTTCTAGTAGCAAACCACCTTGTTAACATCAATCTTATAGTATCCAAAAGTTCCACTATTGGATATCCCCGAGCATGAGAGAAGACCTTATTAACCGACTCCGCTATGTTGCTCGTCTAGAAGTTATATCTATAACCGAGGAAATGAGCACGAGTCCATAAACGAACATAAGCTTTATGTAAATCTACTATATGAAAGCACTAGAGCTCTCTCCAACCTTATGACACATCATCACACATTAGGATGACACGTGGCATTGTACCCCTCTCATCTCCCAAAAACGTTTCTTCTTTGAAATAAACGCATGCAATAAGATCAAAGATTAATAATTGCTTTTAGTTGGTGTTAATCAGTTCTCAGGTTTTCCAAAATCTACTATATAAACAAACAATTATGTACATGGAATTTCTAGGGTTTGAGAAACAATTCGAAGATTCAATCTGCTTCAAACCTTGACACGGCACGATATCTGACGAAAACTCCTCTATCAATTTCATCTATGTGGTTTAAGGTTTATAGTACTTTCTCTTTTCATATAGTTGGCCATCGTTGAAGTAGATGCAAAAGAATAAGAAAAACTGTAACATCCGCAAACCAAAAAGTGTTCTTTTGGTGTTTGTGTCCAGCGACACATCGAATGTGTCGATCGACACAACGTTTTTCACGAGCCAGAAAATGGATTTTGGTCGTGTCGAGCGACACATGTAGTGCGTCGATCGACACGACTAAATTAAGTAGTGTCGCTCGACACGTCCCGTGTGTCGCTCGACACGGAGATCTGCAGAACCGGAGGATTAAGTTTTTAATCGCGATTTTGGGCCGGTTTAGTGGTGTTAACCTAGGGTTAGCATAAATAGGCGTGGGTTCTCCTTCTTGGCCGCAAACACAGATAGAAAAAGAGAGATTTAGAGAAGAAATTGGGGTTTACTAGCTCGTCATTCTTCGTGTTCTTCGTGGAACTCATGTGGGGCAGTGATGATTGAGTCATGGAGTGTCGGATTCGTGTATTCTTTGTGTCTCAATTCGTTTTTCCGTCGGTTCTAGGCCAAGGTGAGTTGTGACCGTGGTTTCTAGGCAATGAAGGTTGAATTTGATGTGTTTTTGTGAATGGTTTTGTGTGAATGGTGTATTCGTAGATTACTATGCGTATGTAGTTTGTATATGTTGAGTTTCGTGCATGTTTGCAATTCGTGCAGCCCGGAATCGAGTCGAGAGAGGAGGAACTCGATTCTGGAACTGCAGAGAGGCGTGTCGCGCGACACGAGGAGCGTGTCGAGCGATATGCGTATTTTTTCATGTCGATCGACAGGTCCCGTGTGTCGCTCGACACGAGTTTTTCTGGCGTGTCGATCGACATCCCCTGTTGTCGCTCGACACGAGTAATAATCGCGTTTTGCTAAGTCGTGTCAAGCGGCGCGCCAGAAAAACTCATGTCGTTCCGTGTTTTTGTCTGAGATGCATTGTTTATTATGTGCTTTCTATTGTGTAATGGTTAATGTGATATTGATTGTTTACCCGAGCCT
Organism: Draba incana; assembly: GCA_963576765.1. Taxonomy (NCBI): domain Eukaryota; kingdom Viridiplantae; phylum Streptophyta; class Magnoliopsida; order Brassicales; family Brassicaceae; genus Draba; species Draba incana. The sequence goes on along the minus strand of OY755214.1, from coordinate 27,538,166 downwards.
ACTTGTTACGCCAGTAGACGGGATGACCAGCTCACTAAGTATTTATGAAATACTTACGCAACTCTTATTTCCATGTGTTGCAGGTAAAGGAAAAGTGTGATTGATATAACGTGAATTTGGACATTCCTAACCACGAACTTAACGAGTTTTCAGAGTCTTTTGAGTTGTTTTGAGCTGATATTTAGATCCATACTCGAAGATTTGGAACCACATGCGTACGGGAAGGAACTTTGAGCAATTGAGCGGAAAATGGACATTTCAGAGGTCCGGACCGACCGGTCCACATCAAGGTCCGGCCGGTCCACATTTAGGACATGAAGACCGAGGCTCCAGAGATCGGGACTGACCGGTCCCGATGGAGGAACGACCGGTCCAGCTCAAGACTAGGCGACCCGAAGCTCCTGGAAATAGGACCGACCGGTCCACACCAAGGACCGGCCGGTCCACTTAAAGACTTGAAGTTTTGAAGACCCGGCCGACCGGCCGAGACCGACCGGTCCAGACCAAGGACCGGCCGAGACCGACCGGTCCAGACCAAGGACCGGCCGAGACCGACCGGTCCAGACCAAGGACCGGCCGGTCCTAGATGATCACGTGAAGATTTTTAGTTCTGGAAACGGGACCGACCGGTCCCGATTCCAGACCGACCGGTCCCAGTCCCAGATTTTTAGGAAATTTTCCAGATTCCGTTTTATCCTATATAAACCCATAGGGTTTCGTTTTTAGACACCACCTCTTTTATAACTTTTATTCAGACGTTTTTGTATTGGGAGAAGATCTCATCTACCTTTGGAGAAGATTTCTAAACCCTATTTGATTTCTATTCTATCGATTATGTTATCTTCATCAATTGCTTTTGTTATGCTTTCTTCCATGTCTGAGTAGTTCTCTAGTTAGGTTTTAGGGTTTTCGAAGAATTTCACAGATTAAACTGGACACAGATAGATTACTTATCAATTACCATCTTCATCACTGTTAGGCATAATGCTAGGATTGAACTGGCCACTTGATCTCTAGATCTTAGGTTGATACACATTCTGAAAGCTTGTGTATCTCTGGAACTACTGTTGATGAGTAATGCGTTATAACAATTCGGAAGGTTAGTTATAGAGTATTATGAACCGATCAAACCTGAGCTATAATGCTTGTCTAGGATAGCCGTGACCAAACGGAAGTTTAGGCACTCGGATCTCTAGGGAAAGTAATTGTTATCACGGAAGTGGAGCAATTTACATCAGTGTTTTGAGTTTAAGATGCATGCATATTAGAATCTGAATAGTTGTCTGGTTTATGATTGTGATTTCCTGAGAATTCCCTAATGCCTAACGCCTTTATTTATCTGAATTTAAATCGTTTTTACTTGCAATCTTGTCTTTAATTAGTTAACATAAATCAAAACCACTTTTTCCTGCTTAGCTTAGTTCAATTATCTATAGTTTGTTGTGTAAGCCATTGGTCTCTGTGGATTCGATCCCTGAATATACTACTGCGTGCCTGTGCACTTGCAGTGTTTATTTTGGGTAAAACTCGACCGTATCAGTGATCGCGGAATCGAGGCACTAGGGAGAGGATGATTAGGGTTTATTGTTGTTGTTGTTGATTCTAGTAAAACCTGTTGTTTAAGTTGCTAGACTTATCTGAATTGGAATTTTGTTGCATTGATTGGCTTATTGAATTTTAAATGTTTGTTGGATTTAAATGACTAAATTTAATTGTTATCTTCCGCTGGGTTTGTTATTGTTGAATTAGCCGTTGAGTATTAAATATTTATGGGAATATCAAATCCGGGATTAATTATATATATAAAAAAATGCTGGTTGTTTCAATTTGGTATCAGAGCCTAGACGGTTTTCGGACGGTAAATTGGATGTCTGAGACTATGTGTTTAAATTGATTTCTTGTGTTTAGCCAATTTAATAGAGTCTTAGAATCATCCTCTTCGGCCTTTTAAAATGATTCTACGGTAAGTTGTATTTTGTTTGATTGTGACTTATGTAGCTTAATGTCTCATTCTGTGTGAATGCAGAGAGATGGACGCCAGAGCTAGAGGTCGTGGACGTGGTAGAGGCTGTGGTAGAGGTCGTGGACGTGGTCGTGGACCAGTGATTGAGTCATCCCCGAGTGTTAAGCATCATGAGGAATCCGTGAGCGATGTGGGTGCCGGGAGGGGCACCGATGTGGCTAGTGAGGGAGTGGGCCCGGGTGTGGGTGTTGCTCCAGTTCTGGATCGTTTGGAGCATGTGGAGGATATTCTGACGCAGTTGATGGGGCGCTTTCCGGCGGCAGTTCCGGTTCAGGCTCCAGTAGTGCCTCCTGTGGCAGAGATACAGCCGAGGGATGCGGTGGCAGAGGTGCGTCCGACTTACCTTGAGATGGTGGGTCAGATGCGTCTTATGAGCACGGCATTCTTTTCGGGTGGTGTTAGCCCCGACGATGTTGACGAGTGGCGTATGCGCGTAGAGCACAATTTTTGCTCGGTCCGCTGTCCTTAGGATAACCGAGTGGAGTTGGCGATCCACTATCTGAGTGGTGATGCTCACGCGTGGTGGAGATCTGTTGAGGCCAGGAGGCCATATGCTGTATGGACCTGGGGAGAGTTCGTGGCTGAGTTCAACGCCAAGTTCTTTCCTTAGGAGGCTTTAGATCGCCTTGGGAAGAGGTTCGTGGAGCTAGTGCAGGGTGATTGTACAGTGCGAGAGTATGACGCCGAGTTCAGTAGGCTGCTCGCCTATGCGGATAGGGGCATGGAGGATGAGCGGACACAGGTCCAGAGGTTCTTGAGGGGACTGGAGCCGAATTTGCGGACTAGATGCAGAGTGACACAGTATGCCTCGAGGGCGAGACTGGTAGAGATTGTTGAAGGGATCGAGGAGGACCTGAGAGGCCAGTCAGTTGCAGTAGTTCCAGTGGCATTTGCTCCTGCTGTTCAGCCGAGGAAAAAGCAGCAACAGCAACCCTATAGTAGTTCCGGTTCTGGTTCTGGCAAGGGCGGCAAGCCTGCGCAGAGCCAGAAACGGAAGTGGGATGACGCTTCTTGGCCCAGTCAGAGTCAGAGGAGCGGAGCGTGTTATGGATGTGGGAGTTTAGAGCATTGCTTAGCAAGTTGCCTTCAGAAGGGCGACCATCAGCAGCGGTCACAGCAGCAGGATTCGAGAGTGTGTTTCCACTGCAGAGAGCCAGGGCATATCAGGCCGATGTGTCCTAAGTTACAGCAGATGACAGTTGCTGCGGTCCAGCCAGTGACGCAGGTGGCGGCAGTGCAACCGTTGGGTTAGATTGGACCGGCATCGCGAGTCTATACCCCGGGCGATCGATCATAGGTAAAATCTTAGACTCAGACTTCGTAAATTCTTTAGTTGATGAATTGTTGTTTGTTCTTTTATTTTACTTGTGGTAGTCTAGTAGGGTTCTCAACGCATATGAATTGTGTAGGAACCTTGTTAGTGGGAGGTTTTGAGTCCCATGTGCTTTTTGATTTGGGAGCATCGAACTGCTTCATTACCCTGGAGTATGCCGAGGGCAGTGGCATATGTAGCAGCGCTGGTGCGCGTTCGGGTTTGGTCAAGGTGGCTAGAGGAGGATTCCTGGCAACTTCGGGCCGCGCGAGAGCAGTTGATGTTCAGATTGCTGGGCAGTCAATGCCAACAGATTTGGTGATTAGTCCGGTGGAGTTGTATGATGTTATCCTGGTATGGATTGGTTGTCGTTCTACAGAGTCCATTTGGACTGTTTCCGAGGCAGAGTGGTCTTCGAGGAGGATCCAGGGAGGTTTGTGTTTAAGGGAGTGAGACTGACTTTGGGAAGTCTTGTGATTTCTGCAGTTCAGGCAGTGCCGATGATTAAGCGTGGATGCGAGGCTTATTTGGTGACGATTTTGATGCCAGAGTCTATTGGTAAGGTTGCAGCGAGCGATATTCAGGTTGTCAGGGAGTTCGAGGATGTTTTTCAGTCGCTGCAGGGATTACCGCCGTATCGGTCTGACCCTTTCACGATTGAGCTAGAGCCCAGGGCAGCGCCTATATCTAAGACACCTTACAGGATGGCTCTAGCTGAGGTGGCTGAGCTGAAGAAGCAACTAGAGGATTTGGCGAGTAAGGGTTTTATTCGTCCGAGTACTTCACCATGGGGAGCGCCAGTGTTGTTCGTAAAGAAGAAGGATGGCAGTTTCCGATTATGTATTGATTATCGGGGACTTAACAAAGTCACTGTGAAGAACAAGTACCCTCTCCCAAGGATGGATGAGTTTTTGGATCAGCTGAGGGGTGCTACTTGGTTCTCCAAGATAGACTTGGCATAAGGTTACCATCAGATTCTGATTGATGAGGTAGATGTTTGGAAGACGGCTTTCAGGATGAGATATGGGCATTTTGAGTTTGTAGTTATGCCTTTCAGGTTGACGAATGCGCGCAGTTTTTGGCAGAGAGAGATGGGTTTTCTGGGCCACATTGTTTCTGCCGAGGGAGTTTCTGTGGACCCGGCTAAGATAGAGGCTATTCGCGATTGGCCTAGACCGTCTAATGCTACCGAGATCAGGAGTTTTCTTGGCTTAGCAGAATATTATCGGAGGTTTGTCAAAGGATTTGCGAGTATGGCTCAGTCGATGACGAATTTGACCGGGAAGGACGTTCCGTTTGTTTGGTCTCAGGAGTGCGAGGACAACTTTGCAAAGCTGAAGGAGATGTTAATGAGTACACCTGTTTTGGCGTTACCTGAGCCGGATAAGCCTTATACAGTGTACACCGATGATTCTGGGATTGGTCTGGGTTGCGTGTTGATGCAGGAGGGTAGAGTGATTGCGTATGCTTCGAGGCAGTTGAGGGGTGCTAAGCATAATTACCCCACGCATGACTTAGAGTTGGGTGCAGTTGTGTTTGCTTTGAAGATTTGGAGATCCTATCTTTATGGTGGGAAGGTTCAGATTTTTACGGATCACAAGAATCTGCAGCATATTTTCACTCAGCCATTGCTGAATGTGAGGCAGAGGCGATGGGTTGAGTTACTGGGGGATTACGATCTAGATATTGTTTACCATCCGGGTAAGGCGAACCTGGTGGCAGATGCTCTGAGTTGTCGGAGAGTTGATTCGGCTCGGGAGCAGGATGTTGAGGCACTAGTGAGCGAGATTGGCACTTTGCAGTTATGTGCTATTTCGCAGGAGGCGTTGGGTTTAGAGGCGGCTGATCAGGCGGATCTTCTGAGTTGGATTCGAGTAGCTCAAGGGAGTGATCAGAGTTTGATCGATGCATCAAGCGTAGAGGGTTCTGAGTATCAGGTCTCTTCGAATGGGATGATTCTTGTTCGTGGCCGGGTTTGTGTACCCAAGGTTGAGGAGTTGAGGCAGGAGATTTTGCGGGAGACTCATGCAAGCAAGTTCTCGATTCATCCGGGGGCGACTAAGATGTACCATGATTTGAAACAATATTATCATTGGGTCGGGATGAAGAGAGATGTGGCTGATTGGGTCTCGAAGTGCAACACGTGTTCATTGGTTAAGGCTGAGCATAAGGTTCCGAGTGGTTTGTTGCAGAGTTTACCTATTCCGGAATGGAAGTGTGACATGATCAAAATGGATTTCGTGGTAGGATTACCTAACTCGCGAACCTTTGATGCTATTTGGGTGATTGTAGATCGGTTGACTAAGTCTGCACACTTCCTGGCCATCAAGAAGACAGACGGCGCGGCTGTTTTGGCTAAGAAATTTGTGAAGGAGATTGTGAGGCTGCATGGAGTGCCAGCTAGTATTGTGTCAGACCGGGATCCGAGATTTGCTTTAGAGTTTTGGGAAGCATTTCAGGCAAAGATGGGCACTAGGGTGCACATGAGTACAGCGTACCATCCGCATACTGATGGACAGTCAGAGAGGACGATTCAGACTTTAGAGGATTTATTGCAGATGTGTGTGCTAGATTGGGGTGGTCACAGGGTTGATCATTTGAGCTTGGCAGAGTTTGCGTATAATAACAGTTTCCAGGCGAGTATCGGGATGGCTCCTTTTGAGGCGTTGTATGGGAGGCCATGCAGGACACCCCTATGCTGGACCCAAGTGGGGGAGCGGAGTATTTATGGGGCTACTTATATTTAGGAAGACTGAACATGAAGGAAGCTCAGGATCGTCAAAAGAGTTATGCGGATAAGCGGAGGCGAGAGCTTGAGTTTGCCGTGGGAGATCGTGTGTATCTCAAGATGGCTATGTTGAGGGGTCCTAATAGATCCATAGCAAAGAACAAGCTGAGTCCGCAATTTATTGGTCTGTTTCCAGTTGTGGAGCGGGTTGGGCCAGTTGCTTATCGGCTGGAGTTACCTCCGATTATGAGGGCATTTCATAAGGTGTTTCATGTTTCGATGTTGAGAAAGTGCCTACATGAATCAGAGGAGTTAGTGGCTAAGATTCCCGAGAATCTTCTGCCTGATTTGACAGTTCTCGCGGTTCCTGTAAGGATTTTGGAGCGGAGAGTCAAAGAGTTGCGTCGGAAGAAGATTCCACTATTGCGAGTTCTATGGGATTGTGCTGGTTGTGGGAGGAGGCTTGGGAGCCAGAGGCAAAGATGAAGTTAAAGTTCAGGGAGTGGTTCGACAAGCAGGTCGCGGAGTGAACTTTACTTATCGTTGTGGTTTCAGTTTCTGATGTTTAGCATGTTGATGCTTTTGTTGTATTTTCGTTTTTGTTGTAACGATTATACCGCGTTTTTGGAGATTTATAAGATGGAGTTGTTTCTTATTTATTTGTTGATATAAGAAGAGTAGTTCTTATATTTGTGTTTGTTGTGATATTCCGGGCTAGGGAATATCGAGTTTAGCCACGGGAGGTAGTTCTAGTCAATAAATGTTTATAGATGTTTTAGAATTTATTACTTTAGGGGTTGCGGTCCCGAACAACTCATTCATTTTGGAGATGATTAGTTCTCCAGTGAGGATGATTAGTTCCTCTAGGGAGATGATTAGTTCTCTTGTATGCTCTTTTGGGATGAGTAGTTTCCATTACGAGTATCGAGGGATGATTAGTTCTCTCGAGGGAATGATTAGTTCGCCTGAGTACCCGGAGCTCAAAGGATGCGTCCTGAGAGTAGATGGGGCACGTGACACCGATAGCTCAAAGGATGCGTCCTGCGAGTAGGAGGGCTATAGAATGAGTTAAGAGTAATAAATGTCTGAAAACAGGTGTATATACATGAGGCAGGATAGGAGCCTCGGAGCTCGGGTGATTGGACCTCAGGTGGTATTGACCGGTTTTTGGTGAGGTTTTGGGTCTTTGATAGACATTTTGTTGGGATCCGAGGACGAATCCAGATTAGTGGGGGAGAATTGTAACATCCGCAAACCAAAAAGTGTTCTTTTGGTGTTTGTGTCGAGCGACACATCGAGTGTGTCGATCGACACAACGTTTTTCACGAGCCAGAAAATGGATTTTTGGTCGTGTCGAGCGACACATGTAGTGTGTCGATCGACACGACTAAATTATGTAGTGTCGCTCGACACGTCCCGTGTGTCGCTCGACACGGAAATCTGCAGAACTGGAGGATTTAGGTTTTAATCGCGATTTTGGGCCAGTTTAGTGGTGTTAACCTAGGCTTAGCATAAATAGGCGTGGGTTCTCCTTCTTGGCCGCAAACACGGATAGAAAAAGAGAGATTTAGAGAAGAAATTGGGGTTTTCTAGTGTTCTGGTTCGATTTTTAGCGGTTTCGGGTTCGTGGAGCTCGTCATTCTTCGTGTTCTTCGTGGAACTCGTGTGGGGCAGTGAGGATTGAGTCGTGGAGGGTCGGATTCGTGTATTCTTTGTGTCTCAATTCGTTTTTCCGGCGGTTCTAGGCCAAGGTGAGTTGTGACCGTGGTTTCTAGGCAATGAAGGTTGAATTTGATGTGTTTTTGTGAATGGTTTTGTGTGAATGGTGTATTGGTAGATTGTTGTGCGTATGTAGTTTGTATATGGTGAGTTTCGTGCAGGTTTGCGACTCGTGCAGCCCGGAATCGAGCGAGAGAGGAAGAACTCGATTCTGGAACTGCAGAGAGGCGTGTCGCGCGACACGAGGAGCGTGTCGAGTGACATGAGTATTTTTTCGTGTCGATCGACAGAGCGACACGAGTTTTTCTGGCGTGTCGATCGACATCCCCTGGTGTCGCTCGACACGAGTAATAATCACGTTTTGCTAAGTCGTGTCGAGCGGCGCGCCAGAAAAACTCGTGTCTTTCCGTGTTTTTGTCTGAAATGCATTGTTTATTATGTGTTTTCTATTGTGTAATGGTTAATGTGATATTGATTGTTTACCCGAGCCTGCTTGTTACGCCAGTAGGCGGGATGACCAGCTCACTAAGTATTTATGAAATACTTACGCAACTCTTATTCCCATGTGTTGCAGGTAAAGAACAAGTGTGATCGCGAAATCGAGGCAGTAGGGAGAGGATGATTAGGGTTTATTGTTGTTGTTGTTGATTCTAGTAAAACATGTTGTTTAAGTTGCTAGAGTATCTGAATTGGAATTTGGTTGTGTTGTTTGGGTTATTGAATTTTAAATATTTGTTGGATTTAAATGACTAAATTTAATTGTTGTCTTCCGCTGGGTTTGTTATTGTTGAATTAGCCGTTGAGGATTAAATATTTATGGGAATATTAAATCTAGGATTAATTATATATAAAAAAAAATAAATGCTGGTTGTTTCAAAAACTCAGCTCCAGATTGCACTGGACACAGAGTGGTGTGCATTTTAACCCCAATTGCAAAGGCGATCCCGAGTTAAAAGCCTTCTCCTCGCTGCACCCAAGTGACAAAGGCATGTTTTGAGTTTTAATTTCAGATTCATTTTAGATTCCCCTGTTTATTAAATCAACCGGTTGGAAGATTTTTTTTTATGAAAAATAGTCTTTTGCATCTACTTCCAACGATGGCGCTCAAGCATGGCTTCTAGCAAGTTTTCACTCATTGTTTTTCCTTGCATTTCTAAACCAGAACCTAAAACTTCAGATTCAATTTGCTTTCAGCTATTTGATTACAACATGGTTAGTCGCTTACTCAACCTCCCATTCTCAACCATACATGAGCATCTCCAGGTTCCTGAATTTTACACCATCAATTTTATGTTCTTTAGGCTAACACATATAATTGAACCACAAAAACCCACCATAGTCTATGAGACGTGAGTTTTGCATAGATCACGATGCTACGGTTGTTGAACCATCACTACAAAAAAACAGCGAGAACCTGACGGATATATCAGTCGGAAATCTGTCGAAAATACCATTTCCGACAGATTTCCGACTGATATATCCGTCCGTTCTAGATTGTCGGAAATGATAATTCTGTCGGAAATCCGTCACAAATTCCGACAGATTTCCGACAGAGGTATTTTCGACAGAGTTCCGACAGGTCGCCGGAGTCCGGCGAACTGTCGGAATGACGTCAGAAATATGTCTCCGGCAACCTGTCGGAATGTTGTCGGAAATAAGGCTGTCGGAAACCTGTCGGAATTTGTTTCCGACAAAATTCCGACAGGTTTCCGACAACTTCTTAACCGACAATTTTCCGACAGATGTCCGACAGACTTATTTCCGACTGCGTTCCGACAGATTTCCGACAGTTTATTTCCGACAGATTTCCAACTGTTTCGTAGAAATTATTAAAAATGAAAATAATTCTAATTATTATTAATTTAATATAAATTTTTAATTTAAAATTTAAAATTATATAAATTGAGAAAAAAAATATTTAATTTAAAATAAAAAGTTAAATTGTTTTACAAAACGGTTGAAACAATTTAAAATCTAAGCGGTGGGCGGCGGCGGCGGCGGACGCAGAAGCAAACCCGAGGAAACCAACCGCTCCATCATATGTTGCATCGCCTCCCGGTCCTTCTTCGCCTGTTCCCGGTCCTTCGCAGCTTCATCTTGTATCTTCTGGACCGTCGTCTTTAATTCTTCAATTTTGGCCTCCTTTTCCTTCATCTGGGCTCTCATCTCGGATGACTCGCTGTTGTAACAAGAAGACCCCGATGATCCTGCACGTCGGGAATACCATAAATCCGCCCTTTGCTCTGCGGAGCAACCTGTGGAATAAATTTCAATTAATGAAAAAGAAATTTCAATTAATGAAGAAATTTTAAATTTTACATACCTTTAAGACGAATTGGTTGATGATCTCGTCCGGGGCTTGGGTGAGGGGAGAGGTTCCTTCCGTTTCTGGCTGAGACAGAATGTAGTCTTCTTCCATTCTTTGGACGGCCTGCTGAACCTCTCGAGCTACCGGATCCTGGACGACACCATCCTTGTTGGTGTGTGTGCTGCTACCAGAAGTTCAACGTAGTTGGGTTCCCGACCCAACTCCTTAGCCTACAGTTGTTAGATATTTATTTAATATAAATGTATAAAAGTAAAAAAAAATTAATAAAAATCAAAGAATGGCATAAAAAACTTACCATATCTCTAGCCTTTGTCTTCTTGCTGGTAGCTCCGAGGTTGTGGGTGGCTTTACCCTTGCCCTTGCGGTCGCTGTTCCGGTTGGTAGAGTGATATGAAGAGCTCGCCTTGGTCTCCTCTAGTTGCCAATAGGCGATGAACCCCTCCCACAATTCCGGCTTCTCAACCATCTCCTTTGGCACCTGACCGTGTTGCAACTTATCCTTCCACTCGAACACCTTGTGCGAGTAGTGCCTTGCTGCGTATAAGTTGAAGTCCCTCCTGACCGTTGCGGTCAAGTGTGGGTCCCACTTAAATTCTTGCTGGAAAAAGAAAAATTAAATAAAAATAATAATACTTTAAATGAAAGTAAAAATTGTGAAAACAGATGACTTACCGCAAATGTGCGAAACCATAATTCTTGATCCTCCGGTGGCATTTTGGCGTATGTCGGATACGGAAAGCGGAGCAAAGAAGTTTCCATCTTGTTGAGGGACTTTGAAATCCCGCTTCGAGAATCATCAAACCTAAGAAAAAAAAAAATTAACAATATAATTACATTAGTGACAATTAAATTAAATTAGTAAAAAAAAAAAAACAAAAATGTAACAAAAAACTTACCATGTGTCTCTACCGTTCTTGTCCGGATGGAGAGTAGGTATCCGCCCTCGTCCAGGAAGACCCACGAAGTCCTCGACGCTAATCTGCGACGGTGGTGTGGCAGGCGTCTGTACAGGTGTAGATAACGGTGATGGTGCAGACGTCGTAGTTGAACGAGGTCTACTCTGACGACGACGACGTTCGCCGGTGCCCCCGCTGCCAGATGCAACGAAAGCACTATAATCCCTACATTTATATATAGATTTTAGGGATTTAGGAATTGTAAAAAAAAAAATTAACTTTTCAAAAACATTTAAAATTTTTAAAATTTAAGGGACTCGCTCAATGTTGGGAGTTGTATGCAAGAATTATTGACATATTTAAGGAATTAGAGATTTATGAAAACCAAGGCAACATAGATAGAACTTTTGCGATTCTATCTATGTAGCCTTGGTTTCATAAACCTCCAATTCCTTAACTCGTCGAATAATTCTTCCATATAACTCCCAACATTGAGCGAGTCCCTTAAATTTTTAAAATTTTAAATGTTTTTGAAAAGTATATTATTTTTTTAAAATGTAAGAGATTTATGTGTTTTTTAAAAAATTTTAATAAATAATTGTAACAATTTTTAAATTATAGAATTTTGTAGATTAATCATATTATAAATTTGTATAAATCCTCAAAAATTACAAACACTTATATAAAATTTATAAAAATATATATATATATATATATATTGAAAAATAAATTCATTATCTTAAAATTTCTTTATATAGTTTTCCTAAATCTAAATATATAAAATTTCTAAATTTATATATAAATTCAAAAATTAATTCATTATCTTAAAATTTCTAAATTTATATATAAATTCATTATATTAAAATTTCTTTATATATTTGTCCTAAATCTAAAAAATTTCTAAATTTCTAAATCTAACCCTAATTCACAAAATTCAATAATTAACCCAAATTAAAATTAAATTATAACCCTAATTTCACAAAATTTCATAATCCTAAATCTAACCCTAATTCACAAAATCAATTCACAAAATCTAACCCTAATTCACAAAATCAATTCACAAAATCTCTAACCCTAATTCACAAAATCAATTCCTAATTCACAAAATCAATTCCTAATTCACAAACCAAAAGAAATAGGAATTGGAATTAGGAATCTTACAAATGAGAAGGCCCGCCAGCCATTGAAGAGAACGGCGGCGGCGGCGGCGCGGCGGAACGGCGGCGGCGAGGACGGGAAGATGAAGAAACGGAGGCAGAGAGGGAGAGGCTCGGTGGGGGAGAGGATCCGAGGCGGAGAGGGGCGAATTCCGGCGAAGAGAACGGCCAAATCGGCGACACGCGAGCGGCGGAGGCGGAGGAGGCGATTTTTGAGGAATTGGAACCGGTGGATTGTGTTCTTCGGGGAGAAGAATCGGGATTATAATCCCAGATTTTCCGACAGCTTTAAAGCTGTCGGAAATCTGTCGGAAATTTTAATAAATTTTCATTGGACCGACTGGTTTCGCGGTATTTATTTTCATTTCGCGGGTAAAATTTGGCAATTCTGCCGGAAATCTGTCGGAAATTATATATATTTCCGACAGATTTCCGACAGATTCTTCAAAATAACCCAAAAAAACCAGAAGAGCCAGTGTCGATCGACAACCCTATATCCGTCGATCGACACGGGTTTTGGCAAGAAATAGTCAGATGAATTTTTTATAAGAATATTATATATATCTATTTCTGTCGGAAATCTGTCGGAAATATATATATATTTCCGACAGAGTTCCGACAGTTTTGGGGGTTTGAGCATTTTAATGATCCGTTTTCGTTCATACCAGTTACTAGCATGAATGGATCATCATTTTGAAGATAAAATACTTGATAATGATCATTGTTACTTTCAAATACTAAACAGTTGGTTTTTTTAGTATTTCCCGTAAACATCTATAGTTTTGTATATGTTACTGTATGAAACGTTTTTGGTTGAAACTTGACAACATCGCAAATCTTGTTCTGTATAACATTGAGAAGGTTATTTACTCTCTTAGCTTTTACTTTTGTTGTTACAATTGTATGCCGAGAATGTGTCATCTCGGGATTTTGAAATTTGACCTTAAAACCCCAAATCTGTCTGAATTCTGTCGGAAATATATATATATTTCCGACAGATTTCCGACAGATTTGGGGACACACGTGTCGTAATTTAAGGTTTGCATGGTATGAAGCATCTGCCGGAAATCTGTCGGAAATTATATATATTTCCGACAGATTTCCGACAGATGCTTCAAAATAACTAAAAAAAGACAGAAGAGCCAGTGTCGATCGACAACCCTATATCCGTCGATCGACACTGGTTTTGGCAAGATATACTCACATGAATTTTTTATAAGAAGATTATATATATCCACTTCTGTCGGAAATCTGTCGGAAATATATATATATTGCCGACAGATTTCCGACAGAAATACAGATTTAAAAAAAAAAAATTACAAAACAATGCATATAATGTAACTAATCTGAGTCCGATTCTGATCCTTCCGAAGGAATTGTGTCTTCGTCTTCATCAAATTCTCCAACTTCTTCTTCTGATTCTGAGTGTACTATATTATCACCAAATTCTGTGAAATCAACAAAAAGGTCCACTGCGGAAGAAATTTCAACTGGATCCATCGGAGTAATACTAGTTGGTTGCATAGCATCGTGCTCAGCAACTCCATATAGTCGCCCTCTTGGATTAATTGGAGTCACTGTAATCCAAGGATCTCTTCGATGTGTTACCCTAGGGTAAGAAATATAGCATACCTGAAACAAACACTCTTAGTTTAGGCAATTACAATATCATTATTTATTAATAACGCACGTATTATAAAATTTTAAAATCAAACCTGGTCTGCCTGTGATGCTAGGATGAATGGGTCATACTTTTGCAGTCTCTTAGAAGAATTTACTAAAGTGACGCCAAATTTGCTCACCTGAACACCTTGTGGATGATTTGGATCATACCACTCACACAAGAAAACAATGCACCTCATGCCCAACATTCCTCGATAGCGCACTTGCAATATTTCTTTGAGAATCCCGTAGTAGACTACATCACCACATGTAGCTGAAATACCGTAATCTGCAGTTGCCCTCGACCTTTCTTCATGAATCCTAAATGCAAATCCTCTAGTGCAATACCAAACGTATGAAGTTGCTTCGAAGCTTGGGCCAAAAACTATCTCTTGTAACCATGTTGGAAACCTTTCTCCATTCTTCATTCCTTCAGAAACCTGATATAATAATTTAGACAAATTAAGTATTAATTAATGCACTAATTTTAAGATATATAAGCGTTTTTTAAAAACTTACGTAATATTGCAGCCAATTTGCAAACTCGGTGTCCTTAGTTTCTCCAAGTTCGTCTTCTGTCATATTCGGATGATAGCGACGTATTGATGCAATGTAAATCCTGAAAGCAAACAACAATATATAACATATGAAACCTATATATTACTTAGGTATATAAAAAAAAGAAGTATTTAAATAAGTTATGTTTTTACCTTTCGTACTCCGCCATCTCCTCACAATTCGTTAGGATATACATATGTAAGTGACTCCACTCATCTTGTGATAGGAAGCGTTTCTTCCCTCTCCCAGTCACTCGGCCAACTTGCGAAAACAACTGAGGGACCAGCGCGTCATACATGACTCTCTCACCTCCATCATCATGACGAGCAGGACGTCTACTCTTCGTACGAACTTCCCGTGGAAGGTCAGATTGCGCAAACTGTGATGCTTCTTCATTGATACTCTGTGCGACAATAGAACCTTCAGCTCGAGCCAAATTTTTGACCTTCTTCTTTAGATGGAACATGTACCGCTCAAAAGGATACATCCAACGAAATTGAACGGGACCACCTAGTTCGGCTTCGCGGGGGAGGTGTAGGGGAAGATGTTCCATAACATCAAAAAAAGACGGCGGAAAGATCTTCTCAAGATTACAAAGGATCACTGGTATATTGGCATCTAATTTGCGGATCCCCTCAACTGTAAGTGTCCTCGTGCATAAATCCCTAAAGAAAGCACAAACGGCTGCAATAGCTTCGTGGACTGTTTGAGGAAGGAGATGGGTAAAAGCAAATAGAAGAAGCCTCTGCATCACTACATGACAATCATGACTCTTCATTCCCATAAACTTTAGGTTTTGTGAGTCTACGCAGTTACCCAGATTAGCTGCATATCCATCAGTGAATTTAACTTCGTCTTTAAACCACCGGAAAAACGCTCTTATCTTTTCTTTTTGCAACCGGTACGGAGGAAAAGGATATGTACCATCGGGAAGACGTTCAAGATAATCACGGTTGCAAATCATTGAAACATCCATCCTAGACTTCACATTGTCTTTTGTCTTTTCCGGGACGTTTAACACCGTATTCATGATGTTGTCAAAAAAGTTCTTTTCAACATGCATCACATCGAGGTTGTGCCTTAATAAATGATCCTTCCAATACGGCAAATCCCAAAATATACTCTTCTTGTGCCAGTTATGAGCTTCCCCTACACCACAAAGAGGTTCATGCCCATTACCACCACAATCTGGAGTCCTATCAGCACCAAAATCTCTCAACTGCTCCAATATAGTACGACCGTCTATCTCATCAATTGGAGCATCAACCACTTGTTTATTTTTCTTAAATAATCTTTTAGACCGACGATAGGGGTGGCCGTCCGGTAGAAACCTTCTATGGCAATCAAACCAACATGGCTTTCTTCCATTCCTCAATTGGAAAGCGTCAGTGTCGTCATGGCAAAACGGGCACGATAATCTTCCATGAGTAGTCCATCCAGATAGCATACCGTATGCTGGGAAATCGCTAATAGTCCACATAAGGACCGCACGCATATGGAAATTCTCCCGCCGTGAAACATCAAACGCTTCGACACCGTGACTCCATAGCATTTGTAACTCATAAATCAATGGCTGGAGGAATACATCAAGTGATCTCTTCGGATGCTCAGGGCCGGGAATTAGAAGGGAGAGGAATAAAAACTCTCGACGCATGCACACACCAGGGGGCAAATTGTACGGTGTTAGGATTACGGGCCACAAAGAATACTGCCTTCCATGCTTCCCAAATGGGTTGAAACCATCCGTACTTAACCCGAGGTACACATTTCTTGGCTCGTATGCAAAATCCGGATTCAACATTTGAAAATGTTTCCACGCTTTTGCATCTGAAGGATGTGTAATCTCTCCATCTTGACGATGCTCTGCATGCCATCTCATTTCTTCTGCCGTTCGCGCAGATTGATATAACCTCTTTAACCTCGCTGTCAATGGTAAGTACCACATACGTTTATATGGAATTGGAACTCTGCCACCAGTATCCTGATACCGTGGTTTACGACAAAATTTACATCTTCTCCGGTCTTCGTCTTCTCTCCAATATAGCATACAGTTGTCGATGCATACGTCTATCACCTGATACGGCATACCAAGATCAGCTACAAGTTTCTGTACCTCGTAGTATGATGCAGGTGCCTGATTATCTTCAGGCAAAATATCCCTCACAAAATCTGCTATCGCATCAACACACTCTTCCGCCAAATTGAAGTCCGTCTTAAGGGTCATCAGTCTACTAGCAGTTGATAAAGGTGAATGTCCGTCTCTACACCCATGATATAATGGCTGCTTCCCTGCGTCTAACATATCCAAAAATCTTCTAGCTTCTTCATTTGGTTCTTCTACTCTATCCTCCCCTATTACGATCGATGGTAAATTCTCTCTAAACGCATCATGAACCATATCAGCGGTACCTACACCAAAATCTACTTCCGTTCTATGTTCGCCTAAGCTATCCGTTCTATGTTCGCCTAAGCTATCCCCAACATATGGTGCACTGCTACTACTACCACCATCATAATTAGTTTCTCCATGAAAAAACCAAATTTTGTATCCCGGCATAAAACCATGCGTATACAAGTGATGCCAAACTTGTTCTACCTTAACATTACGCGAATTGCAACAATTTAAACATGGACATTTTCTCTTACAACTTTTTTGCAGGTGCGGTTGATTCCCGAGAACCTCCATGAACTCGCATATACCTCGTGCATAACTTTGATTTAATGTCTTCGACTCCGGATCATACATCTCTTCATCCATCCACGATCTATAATATCCAGAAGATGACATCACTCTCTCTTAACGATTTTTTTCTAACAAATGTTTGGTTGGAAGTTGTTGTTGTTGTGAGTGAATGAAGATGTGTGGAATCATATATATAAAAACGCTGACCGTCGGAATCTGTCGGAAAAGCGTCGGAAAGACAACGGATATAATAACGGCTATATAACGGCTATTTTTCCGACAGATTTCCGACAGCCAGTTGAGTTTCGGTCGGAAATCTGTCGGAAATTGTTAACGGTAATTTATTTCTGACATATTTCCGACAAACCACCAGCATCTCCTCCGGCGTCGTCGTCGGCTTGTTACACGGTCCAATAATCCGACCGATTTCCGACGGTTTTCTTGTCAGTCGGAAATAATTCCGACAGATTTCCGACAGTATTGAAAAATTTCAGTTACGTCGGTAATCTGTCGGGTTACAGTCGGAAAATTTCCGACAGATTCAAGTCTGTCGGAAATTCTGTCGGATTTGCGGCTGTTTTCTTGTAGTGCATACCTAAGAACAGAGTGCATATATATTTTGTCAGGGTCACGAGTCATGTCCAATTTGGTAGGCCAACTGGAAGCATTTACAAAAAGAACGTTGTGAAGCAATCAAAGACTAGAGTTGGTGAATGGTGAGGTACTTACTAACAAAACAAAAAAAAACCTCCATGCTTAGTTGCATATATAAAAAACAATTACTCTCATCTATCTATCTTTTTGCTTATATGCATATAATTTAAACTTGCTTATTCTCACTAACCTCTCCACCAAGTTTCCGTAAAGAGATTTTCTAAAATACCAAATTTTTGGTATCACTTGTGATTGAGAAACCCAATATAGTGGTCATACCTATATTGGTCGAGGAATATTCTATTCTATTCTTTTCTTTTTGCTCTGAATGTTAGGGGAATAATTTTTTTCTTTTATCTTCCCTTCATGTTCTTTATTTATGTGGAACATTTTACCTTTTCAATGTGGAACATATTTCACTCACCTCTACAACAATCTGAAAGGTTGATGTTGCGTGTTGCTTTTCTCTGAGTCAGGATATTCACTAATCTATATAGACAATCTTTCTTATTTGTTATGTAATCTCAATTCTTATACTTCTTTCCATTGTTCTAAATATAGTGAATCTATATTTGTACCCGAGTATAGTTTATCATAAAGATTTAATCTCCAACTATTACATTGCTCACATATAGAGAGGAATGCTAAAGATATTGGAGACGATAAATGAACGAAAAACTAGAGACTCATTCTCTCAACAGCCTTAGATGCGAATAAGTTTTTATTCTGATAAATAGATGCGAATAAGTTACTCACAAACATTATTCGATGCCTGAGACAATGACTGTGGAAGATGAGCTCAATCTTGATGAATCTTGATTGGTTTATTATAATGATAAGAGTTTTTCATGAAAGAAGGGAAAGATTGGAAGAGGGATAGATTAATGCAGGGAACGCTGGGACTTGGTTAGGGTAAGAGACAAGAATACTTCACTCTATACATTAACACAAATATATAATCTACATATAATCTAAAAACTAAACTAAAACAGAGCAAGTAAACTGACGCAAATTAAGCCAATGGTAACACACATTATCACACCAAGAAATAATTAAGATCATTCCAATAAAAATAAAACTCTTTAAAAGCCATTAATTAAAAAAATATTCTAATCAACCTTAGTGGGCAAAAACTCTATGAAAAGAGGAGACTCCATAATGACCAATGAAGTTTGGTTAGTCACATATATATTTTAACGTTGATTTAATAGATTGATAGTTGTGCTTCTATATTTTCCCGATATTAGCTTCAACTTTCAAGTACATTCGATGCCAATGGTGTACATGCATGTATTTTTTAGGAATAAACCAGAAAAACAACAACAACTAATACACCCTTTTAGCAATGCTCTTTAATATTTGTATGTCCAATCAAAATATTTAGTATAATAAGATCAAATATAACAACAATTACTTGAGCTATGTTATCCATGAATGTGAAATGACCACAAATAAGAGTATCAAGTATATTCACAGGCCCCTATGTTTATAACTAGAAATTCATCTTCTAACTTTCATTATTTGAATATGAAAACATGGCTAAAAATAATAAAATTGTTTTTGTTTTACTAAACTAAACCCGCGCGTATGCGCGGGTACTCACCTATTACATATAAAGAGCATAATACGAAGTTTCAATCTCCGCAAATAACTGATTAAACTCTAGAAGCCTATGTGCGGTCGCTGCCTTCTTCACAAGTCCGAATGATTCTCCACCTTTGAATTTCAGCAAAATATTCTTATGCAAATGATATGTGCAAATCCCACGAGAAGCAAGCGGGTATATCTTCCTTATCGCATTCGCTATTGATCGATGCTTATCCGAGATAATTGCAAGACCTTCATCGTCTGGGATTACTCGGTGTAGCTGTCTAAAGAACCATTTCCAAGACTCATCATGTTCGGTTTCAACAACACCAAAAGCAATAGGAAATATGTTAAAATTTCCATCTTGTGTCGTCGCAATTAGTAAAGTACCTTTATATTTTCCTTTCAAATATGTCCTGTCCACAACAACAACCTTCCTCATAAACTGGAAACCATGTATGCTTGCGCCAAATGCAAGGAAAAGAACTTAAACCTATTATCACCATCAACTTCAAGCTTTATAAATGTCCTTGGATTAGCTCGCCTAATCATGTATAAGTACGTCGGAAGTTCTTCGTACCCATTCTCAGAGATTCTTGTAACTAAATATATATCTTGCATACTTTAATGCATGATGGACTTTCCAATACACTACATGTGACAATTGAAACACAAAAACTCAACAAATAACTCTCTCACAATATCATTTTTAATCTACAACGTCAGTATAAACAATCTACCACGTCAGATAATTCAACCACGTCAATTAATAAATCTACCACGTTAGTATAATAAATCTACCACGTCAGATAAGTCTACAACGTCACTATAATAAATCTACCACATCAGTATAATAGATCTACCATCGCCCTTAAAAATACCTTTATTATGAATCTTTTTGTTATAACATCGGCAAGATGATATGGCAAAACTGTTGGTCCAACACCACCAATGAATTCTTTGTAGAGATGTCCCAACACTTGATACGTTGCTTTACAAGCACGGGTGGAACGGTCAATTACAGAACACGAGTGATTTCCAATATAAGTCTTGATATGGAAACTAAGACTATCTCCAATTGTTCCTGCACGAACCCTCCGTGTACATCCTTCCACCCAATAACTAACCGTCAATAGCGTTGGAGTTGATTTTCCCAGGTTATAGTCAAACTTATGTGCAACCACAAGAATCTCCAATCTCCTCTCCAAATATCATTTAATTCAAACGAGAGCACGATCAAAGATTGATCACGAAGGTGGAAAAAGGAAGAAATGGTGCTATGGCGGTGGCAACCCTAGTTTTTCACCATTGTTTCACCATTGTTGAAAGTTTTTCGTGCAAATCTCTGTTTCTGGTAAGGATAAAAAAGTCATTTGGAAATAAGTGTAGCACCACATTTTTGTTTGAATAGCCTAGGCCAGATAACAAGTCTACAACCACATTGTTGTTTAAAGGTCCTAAGTCAGATAACAACTCTACCACAACTATATGACAAGCTTCGTCGTATAATAAGTCTACCACAACTATATAACGAGCTCTGTCGGATAGCAAATCTATCATTCGCAAAACAAATCTACCATAAGGTTAAAAAAAACAACTCTACCGATGTTTTTCGTAACTAATAAGTCTACCATTCAAAGGTTATTCTAGTAAACTAAAAAGATTGAATAAGTCTACCGACAGAAATAATAAATCTACCACTCATTATAATTCTACCACCACTATAATAAGCCTACCACTATTATTCACTATAATAAATCTATCACCACTATAATAAGTCTACCAATCACGAAATTAACTCTACCACGACAAATTAATTCTACCGTTAAAGAAAATAAATTGACCATCAAAAATAAGTCTACGGAAGTAAATCTACCAACCACCTAATAAGTCTACTGCTCCAAAATCATTCTACCAATGAAAATAATAACTTTGTCGATCACTCTAGAAGGTCAATCATTCGGAAACATCTCTACCACCAAGTCGACACAATAAGTCTACCGTTCGTATATAAATCTACCATTCACAAAATAAGTCTACGGACTTCAAATAAATCTAACGTTATTGAATGATGGACTTATTATTTTAGGCAGAAACTTTTTTCGCCTGAAATCCCTGATTCATTAATGGCAGTTTCGTAAATACGTTTTTTGTTATCAAAACAAATAAGGGTAAAACGACTACAAATTCTATAAAACATAATAAAAAAAAAGATTAAAGTTGTTTTGGTCAAAAACCAACTTTTGAAGGTTGTTCTAGTAAACTTTCCTTATCTATGACTAGCATCTTTTCTCATCTATGTTTTTGAATTTCTGTAGACTGAAGCCATTCTTTGGCTGTTTTTTGAGGTTTTTTTAAGGAATAGTTTGAACTTGATGATCTTAGAATCTATGGTCTGTTTGATCTGGCTTTTCAATTTCTTATTTTACTAGGTTCTAACTCTCTGTATTCCTCCATTGGTAGAGTACATTGAATGTACATTGAAGAAGAAACCATATTTTAATATATAATACAAGTAAACCATATTTTTTTATATAACATTCAATGAAGCTGTTCAAAGAAATTTACTATAGTCAATAGTCAATTCTCCTACAAATACGCAAGATTGCGAAGTCGTCTCCTACGAGACTAAAAACTTTTATTAAAAAAGATGTAACTGGATTAACAAAATCCAGCAGCTAGTCAAAACATTGCTATATATGTGCATACAACCAAACCAATAAACATTTTAAACTAAAACTAAAGAATACGAAGGAGAAATCCAAATGAGAAACTGGAAGGTTTTCTTCTTCGTCTTGCT
The DNA here is from genome assembly GCA_963576765.1 of Draba incana. Lineage (NCBI taxonomy): Eukaryota > Viridiplantae > Streptophyta > Magnoliopsida > Brassicales > Brassicaceae > Draba > Draba incana. Next base: position 27,516,058 of record OY755214.1, on the reverse strand, counting down.
CATCTTCTTGGTGGAACTCAGCAAAGGACAGAACAACAACAGAAGAACCGAAGTCAACGTCGGTGTTGTAACCGATGTCGGGACTACATACTCGGACGTTGCCATGCTCTGCATCAACATGTCTCTCGCCGATTTCTATTCTTCCCGTCCTCAATTTAAGACCAGGCTTGTCGTCAACGTCGGTGACTCCAGAAACGACGTCGTCAGTACTGCAGCTGCAGGTACCTTCTCATCTCTTTTCTCTCTTCTCTCTCTCAATAGTCTCTGTATATAGATAATTGGTTTGGATTTGTTACCGTTATTGACTTACTCTATGTATGTACTTCCAAAAGGCGTCAAAGCCAAAAAATGGTATACACTAGTACCTTTGCGAATTACGATACTCAACCTGAGTGTTCTTGGTTTTGACATTGTCACAGCTCTTGAGTTGATAAAGAACAAGCAAGTGAAAGCAATTTTGGGGCCGTGGACATCTATGGAAGCTCATTTCTTGATTGAAATTGGCCAGAAATCTCGGGTTCCTAATGTTTCCTACTCTGCAACAAGCCCATTTCTTACTTCTCTTCGGAGTCCATACTTCTTCCGTGCGACATACGAAGACTCCTCTCAAGTGCACGCTATAAAAGCTATCATCAAGTTGTTTGGGTGGAGAGAAGTTGTGCCTGTTTACATTGACAACACATTTGGAGAAGGTATAATGCCTCGTCTAACTGATGCATTGCAAGAGATCAACGTTCGAATACCTTATAGATCAGTTATCGCTCTCAGTGCCACGGATGATGAAATCGCTGTGGACCTTCTAAAGATGATGACCATGCCCACAAGAGTCTTTATTGTCCACATGTACTCTTCTCTTGCCTCAAGAGTTTTTATCAAAGCTAAGGAGATTGGTTTGATGAAACCAGGATATGTGTGGATCCTTACCAATGGAGTTACCGATGACTTAAGTTTGATTGATGAGACGGCTATTGAGGCTATGGAAGGGGTATTGGGTGTTAAAACTTATATCCGGAAATCCAAAGATCTAGACAAGTTTAGATCTAGATGGAGGAAGAAATTCCCAGGGAAGCAGCTGAGTGTCTACGGTCTGTGGGCTTATGATGCTATCACGGCACTGGCGATAGCCGTTGAAGAAGCTGGAACAAATAACTTGACTTTCAGTAATGCTGATCTTGGAAGGAATGTGTCTGAACTTAAAGCTCTTGGTTTATCTCAATACGGTCCAAAGCTTCTCCAAACACTGTCACGCGTTCAGTTCAGAGGACTTGCTGGAAATTTCCGTTTTGTCAAGGGCCAACTACAACCATCGGTGTTTGAGATTGTTAATGTGATCGGAACTGGAGAAAAATCGATAGGATTCTGGACGAAAGAAAATGGTCTTGTGAAGAATTTAGACCAAAAACCGCAAAGCATAGGAGCTTTATCCACTTGGCAAAATCATCTTAAGCATATTATATGGCCTGGAGAGGCTAATTCTGTTCCCAAAGGATGGGAGATCCCAACAAATGGGAAGAGGCTACGCATCGGTGTTCCAAAGAGAACTGGTTACACCGATCTCGTGAAGGTGACCAGAGATCCTATCACCAATTCACATAAAGTCACAGGTTTTTGCATAGATTTCTTTGAGGCTGTGATCCAAGCAATGCCTTATGATGTCTCCTATGAGTTCATTCCTTTCGAGAAATCTAATGGTGAATCAGCAGGGGATCACAACCACCTGGTCTACCAAGTATATCTCGGGGTGAGTTAAAACCATCAGTACATTCTTAAAACATTACACAAATCTCTCTTACTTTTCTCTTTCTTTACTCTGTTGCAGAAATATGACGCGGTTGTGGGAGATACGACAATACTGGCAAACAGGTCCTCTTACGTCGACTTCACAATGCCGTTCATTAAATCAGGTGTGGGATTGATCGTCCCAATGAAAGACACAGTGAAGAGAGACAGTTTTAGTTTCTTCAAACCTTTGTCATGGGCACTATGGTTGACTACCTTTGTTTCCTTCTTCCTCGTTGGCTGTACGGTTTGGGTTCTTGAACATAGGGTTAATCCGGACTTCCGTGGACCGGCTAATTTCCAAGCTAGTACCGTCTTCTGGTTCGCCTTCTCTACCATGGTTTTTGCTCCAAGTACATTCATTCTCCCCTCTTTACATCTCAGCGTATATTATTACTTGGCTTGATGCTTACTCTTGAGTCGCTGTCCGCAGGAGAAAGAGTGTTCAGCTTTGGGGCTAGGGTTCTGGTTATCACATGGTACTTGATCGTTCTCGTGTTGACTCAAAGTTACACAGCCAGCTTGGCGTCGCTTTTGACATCACAGCAACTTCACCCAACCATAACTAGTATGAGTAGCTCGCTTGAGAGAGGAGACACAGTGGGTTATTCGAGATCATCCTTCATCCTCGGAAAGCTTCAAGAAACAGGTTTCTCGCAATCGAGCCTTGTACCCTTTGATTCCGCTGAAGAGTGCGATGAGCTTCTGAGAAAAGGACCACAAAAAGGCGGTATCTCTGCGGCTTTCTTGGGAATACCTTACTTGAGACTCTTTCTTGGTCAATATTGCAACACTTATAAAATGGTTGAAGAGCCCTTCAAAGATGATGGATTCGGCTTTGTTTTTCCGATCGGATCACCTTTGGTTGCTGATGTTTCAAGGGCCATCTTAAAAGTAGCAGAGTCACCAAAGGCAATGGAGCTTGAGCGTGCATGGTTCAAGAAGAAAGAAATAAGTTGTCCAGACCCAGTCACCAATCCAGATCCTAATCCATCTTTTACCTCCAGGCAGCTCGGTGTAGACAGTTTCTGGTTTCTGTTTGTTGTTGTGTTTGTTGTGTGCCTTCTAACTCTTGGCAAATTCTTACTCTGTCTCCTATGGAAGACTAAAGGGAATGATTTGTGGAAAGTTTATCAACAACCAGACAACGATTCATACATCAACAAGGTAGAGAAATGCCCGTGTTCGTCAAGTCGACACATGCCTGAGAATAATAGGGTTCAAATACCACTGAGCAACTACTTTGTTTGAATCTCTCAAGATTAGTGAGCCAAGACTGTCTTTAATTCAACCAGAACTATTGTAGTTTATGCACAATGGTATTTTTTTTTGGTATCATTAACATTATTTTAGTATTAATTTTTATATTAGTTTATTGTTTGAGAGTCATTATGAAACTGTTAATAAATCTGTCCCTAATGGTTAGACCAGTGGCGGTCTCATAAAAAAAGAAAAAATTTAAATGTTTGTAAAATGGATAATAATCAAAGTAATATATATATCAAAACATAAGCTTAAAAAAAATGGTAATATTACAAACCGTAAAGTTGTCCAAACCCAACTACCAATCCAGATTCATATCCATCTCTTACCTTTAGGCAGATCACCCTAGAAAGTTCGTGGCTTTTGTTTCTTGTTGTGTGCATTCTAACACTCGACAAATTGACACTCCGCCTCATAAGGGAGACCAAAGGGTATAAATTTTGGGAAGCGTTTCAATAACCAGACAAGAAATCGTACATCAACAAAGTAGAGAAATGCCCGTGTTCGTCAAGTGGGGACAGGCCTGGGAACAGCAGTCAAGCAACAAGCCAGAATAACGGGGCTAATATACAACTGAGCAGCTATTTAACTTGAATCTCTCAAGATTAGCCAAGACTGTCTTTAATTCAACCAGAAAAAAAAACGATGTAAATCCATAATCCATTATTGTACCATTACCATGTATAGACAACAAACAACACTAATTATGATAGGATAAGACTTGTAATTTGTAAGAACACTCAAGAAATCAATAAAGGAAAAACCTTTCTTCTTCAAAAAACTCCAAAATCTCTCAAAAAGGAGTCCCTTAATCTCCTATTTTCTCTCTCTCTCTCTCCAAGTTTGATCACAATCTCATAAAAGTTAAAAGATGCTAACGTGTCACCCTTATCCTTTGATTTGTACTGATCCACTACAGTGTCATTTCCCTCTTGGACCAGCTTCCTTCCTTGCCCCCCCAAGTATCTTGGACCGGTTTCTCTTGTACTCATACAGCAAGGGTGGTTTATCCAGCTCTCTAGTAACAATACTCCCCCTTTTCAGAGGAACCTTGTCCTCAAGGTCAACTGCAAGCAACTGCTCCTGAATGACCCCACGCCATTCCCAAGTGCTATCAAATATTTTTATGAATCAATAAAGTTCGAGAGAATTTATTGAATTTTGTTATCTCTTATTTCTTAATGTAATCAATATCAATTATTTTTAAAATTACATTAACGGTTACAATTAAATCCGTGTACAGATACTAACTTAGTTAAAATATATTTGATTAATTTAATCACATTAGTTTATCGGTTCAGTTCAGTTTTAAATCGAACCGAATCAAACCAAACCATTTAGAAGAAACATAACCAAAGTATTTATACATCAATTTTGGTTTGGGTTCGATTAGTTCAGTTTGTTTCGGTTTCATTGCCAACTACTTATTACACGCACACAAAAAAATGCTTTTCTATGTTCACTATGTTCGGATATGTTCGTTTCTCAGGTATTGCTTGAATCCATGGACCGACATTGAGGGCAAGCGAGTCAATCCAAGCTTGCGGTTTTTATATTTATTATTAAAAAAGTTGGCTCTTAAATACAAAAAAAAAAAAAAAAAATTAGTTTATAATGATTTTTTTCAGAGTCCAAAACTTAATATTTTTCTTAAGACAAGTCATCTCAATATTGTTTTTAATTATTTTATAATAGTTTTTTTTCAGAGTAAAATGACCCATTTTTGTTTTTAGCTTATGGTCCATTGAAATTTAGGGTTAACTCTGTTTGAACCGATATCCAAAGTAACGAGACATGAGACCCCATTCGAATATTTGACAGGAATCGATCCAATCCGAACCGGCTACTTGGAGCTGAATTCGGGTTCAAGTTTTGGGTTTGATTTTTTTGCCCGACGATAGTTAGATTACTTCTAAGTTCCAACACAACTATCCGTACAATATAAATAATTTCTTGCTTCTATTGCTTGACTTTCGTAGAATTTAAGTTATTGAAGAGGCCAAAATTTTTATATACAATACAAGTATACTATAAATAATAAAGTTATTGTGTACTATCAAGGAAGCAGTCCAAAGAATGTTACTAAGTCTACTTCAGTTTAGTTTATCGTCGAGTATATACACAATACTATTCTCTTACAAATACACAAAAATGCCAATTCGTATCCTACAAAACTAAAAACTTGGTTTAAAAACATATAATTGGATTAAAAATGGCCACAAACTTTGAAAATGTATTTGCTTCTTATCATTATCATATTTTTTTAATGTATATTTTTTTGGATTTAGTCCTAGATAAGAAACTTTGAAAAATCAGCAGCTATTCGAAACTTTGCTATATATGGGCATACAAACAAACCAATAAGCATCTATCAGTTAAAAAGCTAAAAACACATTTTAAACTAAAAAGTATAAAGAATACGAAAGAAAATGAAAAATCCTCAAATGAGAATCGAGAAGGTTTTCTTCTTCGTCTTGCTCATCTTCTTGGTGGAACTGAGCAAAGGGCAGAACAACAACAGAAGAACCGAGGTCAACGTAGGTATTGTAACCGATGTTGGGACTACATATTCGGACGTTGCCATGCTCTGCATCAACATGTCTCTCGCCGATTTCTATTCTTCCCATCCTCAATTTCAGACCAGGCTTGTCGTCAACGTCGGTGACTCCAAAAAGGACGTAGTTGGTGCTGCAGCTGCAGGTAGCTTTCCTCTCTCTGTATATATATGTGGTTTGGACATGTTACCCTTTTGTACTTACTCTATGTACTAGGTACCAATACCACACATGTTAAATTGTAACCATTAAATTAGTTTAATAGAAAAGTTTTTGAGTTTATTTTAAATTTTAAAACTAAAAGCTATAACCGATTTGATAAGTTTAGTAAGCAAATGAATTAATCACACATGCGAGTTCTGTATTTAATTACACGCTATAACCAAATTTTAAATTAAATATTGCAACCGATTTTAATTTTAAAATTAAACTTTTTGGTTAAACGTCTTTACGGAGATTGTGTGCGACGCCTACAGAGATGAATATATAGTTAACAAAATTAGAGTTTGCAAATAAAATTTAACAAATGTAAATAATGTTGACAAAATAGAAATATTTAGTGCATATCATAATCACTAATATGAAAGATATATGTTATACTTAATTGTTAATGGAAAGTTGTTTATTAGTGTTTCAAATGTGTGTGATAGTTAGAATTATATTAAGAGAGTGTAGGAATAGTTGATGATTAAATAATATAAAATTAATGAAATAAAATATGTTGATGCCAACTAAGCAAAAATGGCTTATAATATTAAGAAAATATGTTAAATTATTACAATTTTTTGTGAATTTTGAAAACTAACCCATGTTTTTAAAAGTTTGAAAAGTAACTTTTTTTTTGTAATTGAGATTATCAAAATATTCTAAATAAATCAAACATATAAAATATTTTTTAAACGAAGTTGTGTTATACAATAATTTACAAAATAAAAGAGAAAACTATATAGATTACACATAAACTATAAGATCTTAAGAAAATACATATATGAAAAGATTAAGAATGGTGAACTCTATAAAATTTAGAGAAATTTCAAGAAATGTCACTTTTGACATGCCACTTTTCAAAAATGTCACTATCACTTTTTCCAAATTTTAAAATCATTTATGGTTGGGTTAACTATGTTATATTAGTGTTTAGTTTATTGGGTTTAAGGTTTGTTAGGAATCAAAACATTTTTTTAAAATTGAGAATTGTGAGATATAAGGTCTTTAAACGGATTTATAAGTGGCATATTGGTAAGAAAATAATTAAACAGTGGCATATGTGTAAAGTGGCATGTCAAAAGTGGTATTTTTGTAATTGTCCTAAATTTATGACTTGTGTTCAAGTTATAAATATTTAGTTCATTTAATTCGGTCTCTCATGAATAAAATAATTGATTATAGGAAAATTAAGCAAACAATTTTTTTGGTCTACCGAAATTCTTATATGGATGATATATTGATATTGTATTATTTACATCTTGTGTAACCCAAAATTAATGGAAAACGTCACAAAATGTGAAATATCAGCCAACATAAAGTTCCTTGGGGAGTTCGTTGAGAACTTTGATTCATCAGTTTGGTTTTAGTTGCTTGGTCTTTTCTTCTCTTTTTGGTCTTATATCTCTTTGTGTTTAGTCTATTTGTGTTTAGTCTATTCTGCTTCGATGATACTTTGGTTCTTTTTTGGTGGGATATTTGGATCTTACTTTGTATTTCAAAGTTGTGGAATCAATTTTTTTAAAACCGGTCCGATTTTCAAAACAATGGTTTTAATTAAAACACCATATGTAAAAAAAAAAAGGGTTAAAGTGTAGATCTTCTTGTAGGAGAAATTGATGTAATGCTTGTTGATGAATTTTTTTTTTTCATTACTACCTCAATTTAAGGTATAACACTGTTATAGACTACTCTAAAAACATTTCCTGCCACTTGCGGTAATGACAAAAGTGATACGGTTGATACTAGCTTGAGGGTCATTAAAATAGCAATGGTCGACAAAATTATCCAATTTATTTTTAAAATATACTTTTGTAATTATAAATTTTTGAATTTTATGAACGAATTATTGGGTCACTGTTGAATACCTAGTGATAGACAACTATATAAATATACATGCTAATTTATGGATATAATCGAAATTTTATGTAGACAATTGGTAGATATTAAATTATGATTTATTAGATATTAGATGTTTAATTATAGGTACAAAGCATACTAAACATGCTAATTTCCCTAATTTTTTTGGATTATTAAATAAAACCTTCCATCAATATAAAACCTTCCATTAAATTATGATTTATTATATATATAGAGAGTATAGTTCCAAAATGCGTCAACCCCCTAAAATGGTGTACATGTTTGTGAATTGCGATCAGCAATCTAAGTGTTCTTGGTTTTGACATTGTCACAGCTCTTGAGTTGATAAAGAACAAGCAAGTGAAAGCAATTTTGGGGCCGTGGACATCTATGCAAGCTCATTTCTTGATTGAAATTGGCCAGAAATCTCGTGTTCCTATTGTTTCCTACTCTGCAACAAGCCCATTTCTTACTTCTCTTCGGAGTCCATACTTCTTCCGTGCGACATACGAAGACTCCTCTCAAGTGCACGCTATAAAAGCTATCATCAAGTTGTTTGGGTGGAGAGAAGTTGTGCCTGTTTACATTGACAACACCTTTGGAGAAGGTATAATGCCTCGTCTCACTGATGCATTGCAAGAGATCAACGTTCGAATACCTTACCGATCTGTTATCGCTCTCAATGCAACAGACGATGAAATCTCTGTGGAGCTTCTAAAGATGATGACCATGCCCACAAGAGTCTTTATTGTTCACATGTACTCTTCTCTTGCCTCAAGACTCTTCATCAAAGCTAAGGAGATTGGTTTGATGAAACCAGGATACGTGTGGATCCTTACCAATGGAGTTACCGATAACTTAAGTTCGATTAATAAGACGGGTACTGAGGCTATGGAGGGGGTATTGGGTGTTAAGACTTATATCCGGAAATCCGAAGATCTAGAACAGTTTAGATCTCGATGGAGGATGAGATTCCCAGGGAAGGAGCTGAGTGTCTACGGTCTGTGGGCTTATGATGCTATCACGGCACTGGCGATAGCCGTTGAAGAAGCTGGAACAAATAACTTGACTTTTAGTAATGCCGATCTTGGAAGGAATGTTTCTGAACTTGAAGCTCTTGGTTTATCTCAATATGGTCCGAAGCTTCTCCAAACACTGTCACGCGTTCAGTTCAGAGGACTTGCTGGAGATTTCCACTTTGTCCAAGGGCAACTGCAACCATCGGTGTTTGAGATTGTAAACGTAGAGGGAACCAAAGAAAGGTCAATCGGATTCTGGACAGAAGAAAATGGTCTTGTGAAGAAATTAGACCAAAAACCGCAAAACATGGGAGCTTTATCCACTTGGCAAGATCATCTTAAGCATATTATATGGCCTGGAGAGGCTAATTCTGTGCCCAAAGGATGGGAGATCCCAACAAATGGGAAGAGGTTGCGCATCGGAGTTCCAAAGAGAACTGGTTACACAGATCTCGTGAAGGTCACAAGGGATCCTATCACCAATTCATCAATAGTCACAGGTTTCTGCATAGATTTCTTTGACGCTGTGATTCGAGCAATGCCTTATGACGTCTCCTATGAGTTTGTTCCTTTCGAGAAACGTAATGGTAAACCAGCTGGCAATTACAATGACTTGGTCCAACAAGTGTACCTCGGGGTGAGTAGGATCACACACTAATCATCCCTCAAATTAGCATTTACAAAAACTATCTTAATGAATTCCTCTGTTCATCTTTGTCGCAGAGATATGACGCGGTTGTGGGAGACACAACCATACTGGCAAACAGGTCTTCTTACGTCGACTTCACACTCCCATTCATTAAATCAGGCGTTGGAATGATTGTCCCAATGGAAGACGCAGTGAAGAGAGATGGTATGAGTTTCTTCAAACCTTTGTCCTTGAAACTCTGGGTTACTTCCCTTTTCTCCTTCTTCCTTGTTGGTTGTACGGTTTGGGTTCTTGAACATAGGGTTAATCCGGACTTTCGTGGACCGCCTAAATTCCAAGCTAGTACCATCATCTGGTTCGCCTTCTCTACCATGGTTTTTGCTCCAAGTACATTCATTCTCCTCTCTATATCTGCATATATTATATTGGTCTTTCTATATATCACCTTGCTTGATGCTTACTCTCGAGTCGCTGTCTGCAGAAGAAAGAGTGTTCAGCTTTGGAGCTAGGGCTCTGGTTATCACATGGTATTTCGTCGTTCTTGTGCTGACTCAAAGTTACACAGCCAGTTTGGCATCGCTTTTGACAACCCAGCAACTTAATCCAACCATAACCAGTATGAGTAGCTTGCTTGCTAAAGGAGAAAGAGTGGGTTATCAGAGAACATCCTTCATCCTTGGGAAGCTTAACGACACAGGTTTCTCGCAATCTCGCCTTGTGCCCTTTGATACCTCTGAAGAATGCTATGAGCTTTTGAGAAAAGGACCAAAAAATGGCGGCATTTCCGCGGCTTTCTTGGAAATACCGTACTTGCGACTCTTTCTTGGACAATTTTGTAACACTTACAAAATGGTCGAAGAACCCTTCAATGTTGATGGATTTGGCTTTGTAAGTTTCCAAGACAGAACTTCGCTCAAAGTATCATTAAATGAAGAGATGATAAGTTTTCCTTTTTCACAGGTTTTTCCGATTGGATCACCTTTGGTTGCTGATATTTCAAGAGCCATCTTAAAAGTAGCAGAGTCACCAAAGGCAATGGAGCTTGAGCGTGCATGGTTCAAGAAGAAAGAAATAAGTTGTCCAGACCCAGTCACCAATCCAGATCCTAATCCATCTTTTACCTCTAGGCAGCTCGACGTAGACAGTTTCTCGCTTCTGTTTCTTGCTGTGATTTTTGTGTGCACTGTCACACTCGGCAAATTCACACTCTGCCTCCTATGGCAGACCAAAGGAAATAATTTGTGGGGAGCGTTTAAAAATCCAGACAACGATTCGTACATCAACAAAGTACAGAAATGCCCGTGTTCGTCAAGTGGGGACACGCCTGAGAACAGCAGTCAAGCACCAAACCAGAATGACGGGGCTAATATACAACTAGCAGCTAAGTCAAGCCAAGTCTGAGAATAGCAGTCAAGCAGCAAACCAGAATAACAGGATTAATATACAACTAGCAGCTATTTCTCAAGATTAGTGTGCCAAGACTGTCTTTAATACAACCAGAAAAAAAACTATTCGAGTTGATTGTATATATACATGTTTCTTAGAATCCAATTGTTCTAAAACGATGTAAATCCATTATCCATTACAGTACCATTACCATATATAGACAACAAACAACAGTCTAGAACAATTCTTGGAGACATGAGTGACACAATGAAAAGTCTTAAGACCTTGCCTACACTAATTACAAAGGTAAAATTTTCAGAATCCAAAATCAAGAATCTCAACACTGCGAGAAGACTTGAAAGCAGTCTAATTCGTTGCACATGAGCAATAACTTATATGTCACTCTCAAATGGTGAAAAACTAAGAAGAAATATAAACTCAACATAGGATTTTGAATTCCTAAAAGCTGTTATCTTTCTCAAGCAAGAGGTTTACTAAGAATTCTCAAATCTCATAGGCAAACAAATTCACATGGATTATTCATCCAAAATCTGGGTATAATATGACATGGTTTTTCACTCAGAACACGAAAGATTAAGCTAAAAGTGGGGATTTTTTTGTTTTATCAGAAACTCTTTTGAAATCAATCCATAAGAAATCCGAACCAAATCCATAGATCCGGACAAAGAGAAGATCCAATCGTTAATTCAAATCAAACGGCTAACGATTCGAGAGATTGAGGAGTTGTAGGAGAAACGAACCTTGGGAATTGGAGATTGTGGAGAGACTAAAAAGCTTGAGAGCAAAAGTGAAGAAACTTTCTTACGAGAGCTTGAGAAATCTCCCAAAACCATGAAAGGAATGAAAAATTTTCCATTAGGTAACCTTTGTTTGTTGTTGTACTACATTTTAGGATTACCACATTTAGAATGAGTCGGAGATTACTTAAAATTATCAATAGAGACGCTTTGTGAAACAAGAACGTTTCAACAAAGAGGAAGCGTCCAAAGACAGAAGCAAATCCTCATTCAACAGACCAATCTTCCTGTGTGGCCATTGTCACGTCATCGAACCTAAGACCATGGCCACTACGACTGGGCGTAGGACGGGTACCTGAAATTTTGAAGTACCCAGACCCGCTAAAAACGGGTACCCTGTAAAAAATCGCAGACTCGCCGAGTACCGGACCCTTTACCCTTACCCGATAATTATAATATACTTTATTTTATAAACTATTATATTAAGAAATTTATATATAAAAAGATGAATAATCGTTACAATAAAACCAAATTTAGCTAATATACAACACATAGTTTTAAAAAATATAATATTATAAATTTCAAATTTTGAAATTTGTAGTATTATCTTCAAAATTATTAGTGACAATTCATTAACATAAAATTTCATATTGTAAGGATTTTTCAACTATTTATAATTTTATATGCTCATGTCTCAAAATTTACTTTGTAATTAAATCTATCAGATATAAGTAATTTAGAATAGTAGTATAACGGGTCTGGTAAACATACGACGGGTAATTAAAAAAAATTGATACTTGATACCCGACCCTTACTTGCGGGTAACTAGATTATAATACCCTTTACCCGACTTGGAGGCGGCGGGTACCCTTTTTTTGGAGACGGGACGGGCCGGGTAATGGAAAAAGGACGGGTAACGGATATCTGTGCCCAGCCCTATTGGCCACGGGTAATATTTTGGGGGTATCAACAAATAAAAACAAATAAAATATGGATTAAACGTGTTTGATACAATATGATCCGTATTATCCCACCGATCCGGTTGATACGGTATTAGGGGTGACGTGGCACCGTGCGATTGGGTTTGTTTTTTTTTTACGATTAGAAATTGGTCGAGTGATTTTACGTTTTTACGGATTGTAATATTACTTTTTTTTAATTTTATATTTTTATATATATACTAGGTGAAAGGACCCGCATATATGCGGGTTTATGATTCAAAAATTTATTATACTGAGTATTTTATAACCCGTAAAAAGTCAAAAATGAAAAATTAAAAAACAAATTTAAATCACTCATGAAAGTAAACAAAATAAAATTCAAAACATTGATATCAAATAAATTGTAAAATTATCCTTTTATCTTATTTTTTCCTATTTATATAACTACTCATATATCTATTTTTCCCAAAATTTTAACGAATTGAATCTAATATTTAAAATTGCAAACTAAAATTAAAAATTTCAATAATTTTTTTTATTATTATTATGAGATTGACACCGGTCTCACAACTAGAGACATATTTATTAACAGTATTATAATGAATCTCACACAATAAATAAAGATTAAAATGTATACTAAAATAATGTTAATGATACCTGCATGGTGTCATAGGTGTGCATGCTCCAAGACGTGATACATTGGTTATATTACTTCCATATTACTCTTTTTACTTATATACATAATTTTATTTGATTCAAGTCAATGTTGTTTTATCTCTTAATCATATTCATGATGACTAATTGACTATAATTAAACTTGTGGTGGTATTTGCAGTACCTTCCTAAAGCGTTTGTAATGTCAAATCTGATGAAGAAAGTTCAGATTGTTTTAATATATGAAGAGGGAGAATCATCGACGATAGACTTTGGACACGAGGCATATTCAGGCCGGTTTTACATAAAAAGAGGCTGGACAAGTTTCTGTGTTGTTAATGGGAAGAAACCCGCAGACTTTTTCACACTCAAATTGGTCCGAAATGAGGCAACACCTCTGCTCCAGTTACTCCCTCTTAATAGTGAAGATCTGGAAATTTTTGGTAAGTTGTATCCTCTTTTAATCTTTCGAGAAAAGTAAAAATGTGACATTCAAAATATGATACAAAGAAGCCACTTTGGACATTGTTTCAAAAAACACCATTAGTTTTTTTGCAAATCATATTCCACAACATTATACAGAGAAAGTTCCAAGAAAAGAGCGTGGGGAAACAGAAGTAGCCTCTTCACCAGACCATTCTTGTTTTGAGATCACTGTCACAACTTCGAACCTAAGGCGTGATACAGTGGTTATGTTACTTCCATATTACTCCTTTATTAATAGTAATTCGATTTGAGTGCATGCGAGGTATTTAAATGATATTCAATATAAGTGTAACTAAACTCGTGGGGGCATTTGCAGTATCTTCCGAAAGCGTTCGCAGTGGCAAATAGTCTGATAAATTTAGATGAATGAAAAGGGAGAATCATGGACGATAGACTTAAGACACGAGGTATATTCAGGCCGGTTTAATATGAGAAGAGGCTGGACACGTTTCTGTGCCACCAATGGGAAGAAACGCGGAGATTTGTTTACATTCAAATTGGTCCGAAACGAGCAAACGCCTGTGCTCCAGTTGTTGCCCTTGAACCTTGATGATATGGAAAAACTCGGTAAGTTGTGTTCTCATTTAATTCTTTTAAGAAATCAGATTGGTGAAAGAAAAATCAAGAAACCGAAGCAGTGTTTTCGTTTGTTGGACCTAGCAACAACACAAGGCAATGAAAGAAACTACCGAAGAAACGAGTTTCTTGGCACAGAAGCTTATCGTAATGACAAAATTAAGCTAATACACTGTTTTGAAGCTAACGAGAAAGAGTATCTTCCTTCTTGTAGAAGCAATGCAATGCCAAGGCTGTATGGATTTGAGGCGGGTTTTTAATATGGAGCCTACGTCTATGTAATTTTTAACGATATATATCATTTAGTTCAAACAAAACAAACGTATTGAAAACCCAATAAAAATGATTGATAATGACTAAATTGTTAACAAAAACAAACTATTCTCTCAATGCGAAGATAAGTTTTGAACTCAAATGGGAACACCAAATAAAGAACTCTCTAAGCACTCTACTCATTGATTTTTTTGGAATTGGGACTCTCAAATTAAATGAAAAGCCTGGACTTTAACAAATTTTTTATTTGAAGCTAACGAGAAACCTACCAATACAGACAAATTGAGAAGAACGTAAAATTAACGCACTTGGAAAACCCTAGGATTAGCAATGAAGTTCCCAAACGATGAATTTAAAGGATAGATCCACCATAAAAAGGTTTGGAATCTACCAAAAAAGAGAAATTTTCAAAGTTTCTTTTAAGAATAATAACTTAAAAAGCCAGGTCCAGCGCTGCGGATAACTATAGGTTCTAGGTCGTAGCTTATTGTACGTACCAACGTGATATCTCATCTGATGAAACAACACGATCACATCTTCACCTTTTTTGCAATCTTTGGTCTTCCTACACTTGTTAGGAGTAACCTCATTCTCACATTGATCACCTGTAATTAATTCTCTGAAATCTGTTAGGGCCACTACTTCTGGAATTATTGTCGTCTCATCCACTTTTGACGTTTTGTAGAAAAATGAATATATGCTTTTTATGCAAATACCATGGTTATTCTGTATTTCTTGTTTTCGATCTCTTTTTCCATGGGTGTTTCTTCATCAAAAATTAAGATTTTCAACAACACGATCGTCTTCTTCCGTTTGAACCTAATTGATGATTTTGATGATTTTGTGTCTTTGATGATTTTGATTAGTGCTGTGAATCCGATTTATTAACATCTTCATATGATTGGTAAAATCAGTTGGAGCATTATTGTTTCCACTTTCCACCATGTTGAACCCTAATCGTTTAACTTTTTTTCAAAATTATACTAACCAGTTTTGTGGTTAATCAACTATATAAAAATTACACCACTAATATATAAACTATCCATTTATTAAAATTTTTAAAATTGGAAGTAAATTAAATTAAGGTATTCTTTATCCGAGTTAATTTGTTTTGCAAGTTATATTCCTAAATCGGATTTATACAAGCAAATCAATTTAAAGATTAGATCAAGATATATATGTTCATTATTAACAATTATGCTGATTTATGGAGGCTAGCTTATATTAGAACATCTCCATTGCAGGTTTGTCAATGGGGTTCTCACATGAAACGAATAATAAAACTTTCAAAATGAAGAAAGAAAAATGAAACTCTCACGAGTTACAATTTTGCTAGGTGAAAAATGTTTTTATATCGCGCTAAGTTCAATTTCTGTTTTAATTCAAATGTTTAAATTTCAGTCAAAAGATAATAGTACTTTCATCTTATATGTGCTAGGGAAGAAACAAACGTTCCATACGAAACAAATGATCCATACTTGAGAAACTATTATGAATTAATTCCAAGGTGACACCTCCGGATCCCAAGTAGCTAATACCACACCTTGAACGAAGAAGCCCAAAGAAGAAGAAAAATGAGACTGAGGTATGAAAGGATGACACAAGATGGACGCATCAAAGAAACCATGTTTTTGAGAAAAATATAAAAGGAAGTCTCTAAAGAACAAAAGAATTCAAAAGGTGATAACTTAACAAGGAATAAGTTTACTCAAAACTTAACAATCTACCAGTTGTAAGTGCACAACAAAACGATTGTAGTACTAAAAGTTCGAATCCATAGAGATAAAGTATAGAGATGGAAAACATTGGGTTTTCACGGATTTTCAGGAATATTCGAATTATTCAAGTATATTAGGGATTTATTAGTTTTCTTGCTAGAACATGAACGCTATTACAAATTAAACACTCTCACAACGATAACTTCTATGATTAAATTATCCTTGTAATCAAACCTCATAGTCAATAAGATAACAAACATGCAACTCTATGACTTAATATATACATTTGGGATCAAATAAAGCAATATCATATGACGTATTCAAAAATATTATCATATATGCATTTAAGACTAGTATTATATGCATCATGGGCTAACATTAAAACCTTAAATTCGGTGAAGTGGGGACCCATCTAACATGTACGCTAATTGTGTTTGCCGCCAACGCCATTTAGAATTCGTTGATTTTCGAAAATTTAGGATAGTTTTGGTATTGTGATTTTTTTCTCTCTCTCGATATGTAAAGAATATGACAATTATCCTTTTCACTTATTAAAAAAGGATAAAATATATAAATTGTTATTCTTAAATACTTTTATCATCTTATATATTATTTGAGGAACATTTTGGGAGCATTTTGCTTAGGTGTCATCACCACAATTTTTCTCCTCTTTATTTTTATTTATTTATTTCATTCTCTTATGCTTATTACCAAACACATTTAATTCCAAATATACTTATTTTAATTACTATAACTCTAATTACCAAACACATTTGAATCTTCCTAAACTTGCCAAAATTAAAATATTTTGAAATTTTCAACTTGCCAAAATTAAAATATTTCGAAATTATAGATTTAAATCATAGAATTAAATGCGAACAAAAATTTAAAATATATACCAAAAAAATGATTTAAAATAAAATAAAACTATTTATTATCTTTTGAAAATATATGAGCATGTAAAAATATGTTCTTACATGTGTTTTTTTGTTTGACAAGTAGATGTTTTTAACTTTTCATACATGCACCTTCTTACAAGTAAAAATATAATTATTAATGAAATTTGTTGGTTTAATTATTGCACGGGTGGAACACATTTTTATGCAAAATAATCACAAAATTCAAATATATAAATTAGGTCTTAGGTTATGTATAATTATTCTTCATAATTTTTTTTTAACTAAAACTATTGATTTTATTCGATAATCATTTTATCCCGCGTATAACGCGGGTAACTTTCTAGTATAGATTTATATTTCAAAAATACACATTTAAAATTTGATATATTTTAACATTAGTAAGAAATACATTATTTTTGTCCTGAACAAATAACTGATAAAATCCTTAAAATATATCTATTTTATAACGATTCTAACTTTATAATATATATGTTTATATTAAACTAATTTATTTAGCTTCTATGATAAATATTTTAAGAAAATTATCCATAAAAAGGCACGAAATCATTGGTGTAGGGCTAGGCGCCACAGATTTTGAATTACCCAAACTGTAATTACAAACACGACACGTATCACCTCATTAAACGATAAGTTTAGTTTTATCACCTTACAAATCTCTAGGGCTTTCTTTTGTTAAAAACCGCCGATTAACCCAGATATTTCCACCTACTTTCTGTCGTCCTCATCGAAAAAGCTTAGTGAGAGATGCTAGTGCATTTGTCGGATTTAGGAGGTTTAG
This sequence comes from Draba incana, assembly GCA_963576765.1. NCBI lineage: Eukaryota > Viridiplantae > Streptophyta > Magnoliopsida > Brassicales > Brassicaceae > Draba > Draba incana. The sequence continues at coordinate 27,498,239 of OY755214.1, read as the reverse complement.
GACCTTTCCAACATCTTCGAGAAACACACAGCAACAATGATCAGGACAAGATCGGTAAGTTTGATTTGTTTGTTTCTACGTATGTTCTCTTGTCAATTTTCGAGGATTGTTCCACGTTTGGACAATAAGTGGTCTCTCATAACACAGAAATGCAAAAAGAAATTTGCGAGGTTGATTCGAAAGCAGTTTAAAAAATATATATATATCCGGGTTTTCACATGTTTTTTTTCGTTTACTGACACAGAATCTGCCAGAAAGAAGAAAGCGAGGAGGGAGAATTCACTAGCAGAAGTAGATTCTTCTTCCTCAGCAGGCTCTTGGTTTCTTCCCTCGGTCAGAGCTTTAGATCTCAACGACGATTGTCTGGTACGTATCGTTGAGCTATTTTTGCGTGTTTGGGGTTTAGTCACTCACTAAACTAAATATGCAAATCTACTTTCGATTTTGTTTTGCCTGATTTTATTTCATTAACATTGATTTGATTTGGCCTATTTGCTTACTACCGGGCAGTTATGTACTTCATGCATATAGAATCATGAAAGTAACGTACAACTTAGTAAAATTTCATGAAGAAATGCTGAAAATGTCTAATTCCTTTTTGCAGTATCTTCCAAAAAAATTCACAAAATCAAATGGTATTATAAGAAAATACCGCAAGATTGTTTTAACAGATGGAAGGGAAACGTCATGGGAAATGGATCTGAGGTTCGATGAAGCATCAGGCAATTTTTTCATAACCAGAGGTTGGAGACTTTTCTGCCATGAGAATGGTAAAACAGAGGTTGGCGATTTCTTCATATTTAATCTAGTGAAAAAAGGGGATACGTTTTTCCTTACGTTTCCCAAAGAATCTATCAATGATGGAGCCAAGAAGAGTCGTGTTAGACGCCAAAACAGATTTGTGACTCGAACACTTACAAAGGACAGCCTTAAAAACTGTAGATTGGTGAGTTCTTCAAACAAAGACTCTTATGGGTTTTTATCGCAAATGTGTCTTTTTTTTATATAACAAATTTTGGTTCCAATATTTTCCAGTATATGCCATTGTCATTTATGAGTGAAAATGGCTTAAGCGACCCTGGGATGATAACTCTTCGTGGAAAAAATGGTATGAAGACGGTGGCAGATATTAAAAAAGAAAGTAGCGGAAGAATGAGTATAGGAAGAGGTTGGACAGAATTTGCGAAAGCAAATGACCTAAAGACCAATGAATCCTTCACGATTGAATTATTCTGGGAAAATGATACTCCTGTTCTCGGTTTGTCAAGTAGATTCCATAACCGTTTTGTGACACTAACTCTTACTGATGACAACTTCGTAAATGACAGACTGGTGAGTTCAGTTATTAAATATTATCTTCGAGTGTGCAAGTTTTATCACTTGAACTGTTATAAATTTCTCATATTTTCCGTTCAAATATTTTCCAGGATCTTCCATTGCTTTTTGTGAGAGAAAATGGTTTGGAAAAACCTGGCTTGATCACTCTTTTGGGAAGAGGTGGTATGGAGAAACTGGCAACTCTTGTACGTGCGAGCACTGGTATAATGAGTTTAGAATTGGGCTGGAAAGAGTTTGTTATAGCAAACAGTTTGAATACAGGCGAATCATTCACATTTGAGTTACTCTGGCAAAACGAGTCTCCTCTGCTCAATTTGTGCAAGCTCACAAGTGATAAAAGGCATCGAGGAGAGTGTTCAAAAGATGGCAAAAAAGAGTCAGTTTCCTCAGAACCTAGCAGTGGAAACGAGACTAGGAAAGCCAAGAACAACGGAGAGGGGAGGAGAGATTCATCCTTAGCAATCGTGAATCGATTTGTGACATTAACACTCAAACATGAGGACACCAGAGATTGTAAGCTTGTAAGTTCAAAACAACTCTTGTTTTAACTGTGGGTTTGTTTGTTTTTTGTCCTGATTCTAATGGATAACGAGATGTGTTTATTTTAATCTTTTGCAGATTCTTCCAAGTGAATTCATGAAGGCTAACGGCATTGAAAGGTTTGGAAGGATGACTCTAGTAGGTCAAAATGGAAGGAATTTCTATGCAATTATACCGGCAAAAGATGGAATAATAGGCGTGGGACTTGGCTGGGAAGGCTTTTGTGCGGCTAATGGTGTCCAGAGAGGAGAGACTTTCACTTTGGAATTAATTTCTCAACAAGGCACTAGTGATCATGTTTTCAGGTTTCGTTCCAGTTCCGACGAATATGTGTAATCAATAAAACTAGTGAACCTTTTTAAATGGACATTGTTAGCATCAAAAAAATGAAAAATTAAAAGAACTGAAGTTATTATTCACAGAGAACTGGAATAAGAAAACAAATTTTTTGTATTGGTTATTCTTTTTATTGGGGTAAAAATAAAAACGGGATGTCATGAGAAAGACTTGAACATGGATAACTAGGGAAATGAAGAACATATATACCTATTAAATTGTTCTATATTTACGAAATAAGCTTATAAATATATATACTATACTCTCGTTGTTCTTTAAAGATTGATGTTTTGGAAAAAAATGTGTTTCTATAAAGTTATAATGATGAATTGTTGATTTCAAAGCATATTAATTGATTTGATTAAATTGTCATTAGTTTAAAATTATGAAAAATTGTTTAGTACAAAAAACAAGACAATTCTAGTTGAACATTAATATGTTTCCTTTAACATGTTTCCCTAAAAACTCTAGAACGTCAATTTTTAAGCAATGGAAGGAGTATTGTACTTAAGAGATGTCAAGTGAATCTCCTCTTTTGTAAGTGGGTCTGCCCGTAGTCAACTGTCTACACATATTAAATCATTTATATATATTATTTCACATAGGTTAATATAATATATACAGTGATAAATTTCAAATATTTTAATAAAACATTATTTAATAACTAATTTCCATCACACAGAGTCGAAACGTATTAAATTATTTTTTAATATTGGTTTTGTTAGAGTCGTTTTGCGCCAATTAATATGTGATTGCTACCTAAAACTAGGTGGCATGAATATTCTTCGATCAAGGACAAGCTTAGACTCAGGTGACCGTGACAAACAAAATTTGCTCCGAATGTGCCAGTAGTTTAAGTGTTCATTAAGCTTCACATACTACCACGCAGTGTTGTGCTTAGAGTACTAGGGGTCCGAGGCATAACAATTATGGTTTATTTTATTTTATGTGATAGTAATATTAGTAAAATTGTAAGTTATTATTTTATTTTGGTATCTTCTATACAAATATCTATAAATATTTTAGAGTTATTTTAACAAAAATAAAAGAAAATTATGAATAAATAGTATTTGCTATACTCTCAAGAGAATTGAATGTTCTCACCTTGAATAGTATAGCAAATCTTGTTAAATATTTTGGAGTTATTTTAATCGTGGAAGTCCCTTGATTCAGTGATCAAGGATTTAAAGGCTTCTACATCTGGTCAAAGGGTTTATTTGTTCACACATAATCGCAAGTATCATGATAACAAGACCGAACCAAAGCTAAGAAAAACGATAGCTGTTTTTTAATTTCTATGTAGAAAGCAAAAAGTAGGAAAGGTCAACCAACAAGTGACTCTAACCCAAGCTTCCAAAAGATAGGCATCTTACAGAGAGAGTGCCAACCCCACTGTCCTTGAGAGCCTCTCTTATCTTCTTCTTATACATTTCCTCAAAACGGAGACGGTGTCCATAATTCTTGCATTAAGCATCAAAACCCACTTGCCTCCCGAGTAAACAAACTCTCAAGTGGATACTAGAACTTGAGTGTTTTAGAACCTTGGAGGGCGATCCCCTTCCCACCCTTCAAAAGACCCACTCGTGCAAAGACTCATAAATATGTAATGTATAGTTCGTTTGATGGCCTCCTAGAGATGACGCTCTCCAAAGGTGCATTTATCATCTAATTCTCTTGGTAGGCAAATTCCCCAAATTTTTAAATGTGCCATAATGTCTCAATATCCTTTCAAAATCTGTCTTAAGTTGAAACTCCTTTCAAAAGCTGCCACAATCTGTACGAATGTCTACTGTGCAAAGACAAAATTACCCTCAGAACTAATAACCAACTAGTTCAATGCACCGTCGTCCTCTGTCTTGTATTTCTTGTCCCTTGTCTTGTATTTTTGTCCACCGTCTTGTATTTCTTGTCTTCCAATGGCTATTGTCTCGTCCACCATCTCTAGCTATGTTCACCACCGTCTCTGACACTGTCGACCATTGTTTCTGTCACTGTCTTACACCGTCGACTACTCTTTATGTCATTGTTTTTGTGGTGGACATTAGAGGACAAGAAATACAAGACGTACAAAAACTAGACGTCTGTGTCGGAGATGGTCGGAGGACAAAAATACAAAATACCACAAACTAGACGTCTGTCTAGGAGGGAGGGAGGGAGGGAGAGAGAGAGAGCATTATATAAAATTAATTTGTTGAATGCTTCATTCTGTTTAGGTAGTTTGGTAGTAATATATTCATATATTACTAGACTAACATCCACTCAAATCCACTTAATAAAAATCATGTAAAAAGTCAGTTAAACCATCACACTTTCATTTAATCACATAAATGCAATGATATTCTATTAATTAAAAATCAAACCAAAATTAGTAAATTACAACTAAAAATTAATCTTCTTGTCGACAAAACTTTTTCTTCTAACTTTTTACTATGGACAAAACCCTAAAGCTCCTCCTCATAATCATGTCATCAACCACCATCATCACCAAAAAAAAAATACTACTATTCTTCTTGTCAACAAAACTTCTTCTTCTATTTTTTTTACTCTAAACAAAACCCTAAAGCTCCTCATTATCATGTCATCAGCAACCATCACCACCGAAAAATATTCCTCTTGATTTGTTAAACGGCGGAGGTGGAATCCAACGACCTCCACTATCTCTGATTACCTCTTCTGTTACAACGAGCTTTTGCCGTTTTTCCTCTGATTTACCGACTACTTCTTGATTCCTTTGACGAGCCTCCGTTGTCTTCTCTCTTGGTTGTATTTAATTAAAGAGAGTTTTCACGGCCACGACTAGATTCATGAATTATGGATTTTGAGTGACAAATCTGAATATTGAATTATGGATTTTGAGTGACAAATCACGTGTACTTGAATCTCACGTACATTTATGACAATATTTTTACATTAGTCAATTAATGATGAGAACGTCATTCGAAACGAATGTCGACCATTCGCGAAGATAGTTCATGCAATATTGAACGCGTGTGTACCTACTTGTGTTCAGAAGAGGAATGATAAACAATTCGCCATACGACGACTGAGAAACGTCCCCCCCCCCCCCCCCCCGGAATGATAACCCCGGAGAATGTGGTGTGTATGTTATAAAGTACATCGAGTGCCTTGCAATCAGTTGTACTTTTGAAGAGGGTTGAATTATAGCAACATTCCACAACTACGACCAAAGCTAGCGGCTGAGATTTATGAAGAGGTGTGATTGCTGCGTATGAAACAGGACTAAGCAAGCTTCACATTTACTTTCCTATTTTTTTTGAATTTATTTAGTTGTATTGTTTACTATACATAGTCGTTTTTAATAAGAAATCGGTTGCTTATACAGTAGTGTTACTGATTTTAAGTTGCTTTTCAAGTATTTGGAGTGTTAAAAAAGCACTACAGGTAATTGAGCAAATATAATCAAAAACACTTTTCAAAACAGTTTCAGAAATTCAAATTACGGGCCACTTTTAAAGCTCTTATATACATCAGAATTTTGGTTTCTTGGTGTTGTTGGAAAGCTTAAAGAGTCAGCTTTCATTTCCAATTTTAATTGCCCTAATCTGTTAATCCAAACAGAAGTTATGAAGAAAAAGCTGATGACATATCTTCCAGACGCGAGAAAACTGTTTGTTAGAGTTTGTCACTTGTCATCCATGTTTCATAAACTAAATCAATAAAGCTAGCCTTATACTTTTAAAAATGTATCACATATCAACATAACTTAGTTGAACCCAACAAGTAAAAAAAAATGTTTGGAAAAGAAACAAAAACAACCTAACATATCCAATCATCCAAACATTAAATCGGAACCTTACATGTCTTACAATTATGATATGTTTGATCACATTTAGAACATGTGTGTTCTTTTCTAGGATGTTTTTTTGTCTGTGACTTTCTCCAGTGCTGATTTCATTCTTGATTTTTTAGGTCTCCCATGCGGTGTACGAACTATCTGAGTCAAACACACCTTCGTGGTGACATGGAACAGGCAAATCAACATTTGTTGGCATTATAGAAGTAGAATATGTGTTGCACAAATAGTTGTTGTGGTAATAACGTTGACACAGTGAGATGCGACATTTCTTACGGGCTTCTGCTGCGGCAAGTGCATGCACACATGGTAACTTCTCCAAATCAAATTGATAACAACTACATTCTTTCTTACTCAAAATATCTATGTGAAGAGATACTCCACTACTAACTTGTGAATGAGGTTTATTGATTTCTAGTAACTTGTAAATTTCTTTCCTCTTTTGTTATCAACAACAAACAACCATCTGTTATTCTGAAGAATCCATTTACCACAAATCAGATTAATGAGTGCTGATATATCATGGTTTTTACCCTGTTTAAGCCATGATATAAGTCTATTGTTTAGAGTCTTTTGGTGTTTTCTAGTTGTTTTTAGAGTCTTTGCAGGTATAAGGACGTTTGGACTTAATTGGTGTTTACTGGAGCGCTTTGGAGCAATGAGGAAATGAGCAATCAAAGTCGCAAGTTCGGATTGAAGAATTTAAGGCAGTGTCGATCGACACTGAGCATAGCATCGATCGACACCAAGAAAATAATCGTGTCGATCGACAGATAGAGTGGTGTCGCTCGACACCACTGTTCCAGCGACCAGAATTTTAGAATCAGAAGATTTTCTTTTTGCGCCAGAAAGCCCAGATGTTTGCAATTGGGCCCATGACCGTCCTGGTACTCTATAAATACGTTTTAAGCCATTGTTTAGGCTTCATGCTTTTATTTTACTTTGTTTTAGAACCTACTCTTAAGAGATATCTCTAATAAAGATGTTTTATGCTTCATTGAATATGTCTGAGTAGTTTCTCTATTAGGTTTAGGGTTATTCAAAGGTGTTTGACGAATTGCTAGGGTTGTTCTTAATTAATAGGATAAAATCATTAGAGTTCTTCATCTGGACTTGTGTTTATTGCTCATTCTAGCATAGCTAACTAGAATCTGATTTTAGGTTGTTTAGTAGATGCGACAACATTATTGAATTACCTGAACTAGTGTTAGATGAGCAAAATTCATCTTCGCAAAGAAATTTGGTTTAGGGTTTTGTGAACAATTGAACTTGAACTTTAATGCTTGTTTAGATCAATCTAATTTCGCAACGACAGTTGGTTGTCTAGGGTTTAAGCATAGATAACATTCGCAATGACAGTCGGTTTGTTTTACATTCGTGTTCATGTTTAGGAACTGAGCTTTAATAAATCCTAATTATACGTTTATGCCTGCAATTCTGATTCACCTGAGATTTCCCTGAACATAGCTTTTATCTTCATTGTTTTAAAGCTTATCACTCTGCTTGCTTATCTTATTTGCTTTTTCATATATTATATTTTGTCTAGCTTAATCTGAAAGTATATAATCTATTGTGTCCATGATTCCCTGTGGATTCGATCCCTAAGTGCTGCAATTGATCTCTTAATTTGATAGAGTAGCTCAGGGTAAATTTGAGCATATCAAGTGCCATATTTTTGTTAAAAATGAATGAAGTGTAAGAGGAATATGATAAGAGGAAGAAGATGACAAAAAAGGAAGAAGGTGGCAACAAGATAACCCGATGCTAACAAAGGGTTAACTGGAACCCCTTTTTTTAATTGAACTTTTTGGTTTATTTCGGTTTAAACGGTTTGGTCCGGTAATATGGTATAGTTTGGTTTGGTTTAACCAAATCAGTATGATTAGGTTAATCTATATAAATTAATTTATGGCTAAAAGGAAATAAATCTGTGGCATAAAGAAATAAATCTATCATATAAATATGTGGCATAAAGAAATAAATCTATCGAATACTAATAAATTTGTCAAAATAAAATAAACTTGTGGCCAAAGGAAAATAAATTTGTGATAAATTAGTTAAGTCTGTCAAATTATAGTAAATTTGTTGCAAAAGAGAAATAAATATGTTGAAAGCTAATTAAATCTGTCAAATTTTAGAAAATTTGTGGCTAAATAGAAATAAATATGTGAGAAAATTATTAAGTTTGTCAAAATAAAGTAAATTTGTAGTTAAAAGAAAATAAATCTATTGAAAGCAAATTAAGTATGCAAAACTATATAAATCTATGGCCAAAAAGAAAAAACCTATTAGATAAATCGGTGGGGCATTTATAAGTCTGTCAATATTAAATAAATTTGTGGCTCAAAGAAAATAAGTCTGTCTACAAATAAGTATGTCATGTCTATATATTAAGTTTGTTATATGGCAAAACCGTCAATATATTTATTTTTATTTTTTTCTGAATTTTTGATAGTGACATTTTTATAAATAAAGTTTTTTTCTAACCATGGATTTGAGGGTAAAATAGGCATATAAACCTTGTTAGTAATAAAAATAATTTTAAAGGTAATCTAGTAATAAAACAATAAACTAGTGTCAAACAAACTTTTCCCCCTTTTGACATTTTTAGCATAAAATCATTCCAAATTCGTTCAAATCCAAATATCCAATCACAAATGAAATCCTTATATAAATTCTTGATATTGAATTAGACTTTATTCTAATTTGTAGTTTGTAATCATAAAATGTACAACAAAAGATTTTTGATGAAGATCTGGAATTGATTGGTTAACTAAGATTTTATTTGGATTTTCAAATCTACTAAAATAACAAAACCAATAAACGCTTTTAATATTGTTTGCCTATAAGGAATTAGTTCACGCATAAGCGCAAGTATCAATCGAACCAAAGCCTGAGCAAAACGATAGCTGTTTTCTTATTTCTGTCTAGAAAACGAAAAGTCGGAAAGAATAACCAACAATTATCCACACTCGTCTCCTTCCCTCTTTCTCTTGAGCAGCTCACTGAGAGTATATTCTTTGTTTTTATCCTTCTTCAGTCAGCAACAACTAACTAACAGGACAAATCGGTAAGTTTGGTTCTGTCCTTAGTTACGATCTGTATGGATGATCTCTGCGTTCATGACAGTGAACAGCAAAGTGAAACTTTTCTGTGAGAGGGATTTTTGTTGTTTAGGTTATGGTGCTCTTGATGAAAGATTTTGCGATCATCCTAAATATGTAAAAAGCCCTAATTTAGTCTTGTGTGTAATTATTCATATACTTGTCTTTGTATATGTTTAGCACAGGTTACATCTCGATGAAGAAGAATCTGCATCCAAGAACAGACGAATCAAATGAAAACAACACGGGTAACTTCAGTTTTGTAGTGTCCAAGAACAATTTCAAATAAAACTATTGTAGATTTTTAACATGTTTATATTTTTTACTGATATAGAACTTTCGAGAAAGAAGAAAGCTAAGAAGAACATTTCAGAAACAGTTGCTGATTCTTCTTCAGGAGACGACTCTTGTTTTGTAGCCCTTGTTAAGGCTTCAAAAATACAAAAAGATACTCTGGTGATTATATAACTTTGTGCTTCAAATTGTTTTATCATATTGTGGTTTTAGTCACTCACTAAATCAATAACAGCTTTTGCACACTGTGGTTTAATCACTCACTATATATGAACTAGTGTTTCTAGAATTGGGCATTTTGGTTTAGATTTGGTTGTGGTTCGGTTTACTCCAATTTGGTTTTGGAAAAAGCTTGTTGAAATATAAACAGAAGTCAACTTCAATATGGTTTTGGTTAGGTTTGATCAAACATCTTAGGTAACTGTGTACGTCTTTTGTTAGATTATTTTAACTTTGGGTTTGGATTGGGCTAATTTTTTTTGTCTAAAACCGAATTTTATTGATTTAATTTGGAGTTGTTAGATTTGGCCTATTTTGTCTACTTGTGTATATATTGAATCATGAAAATGAATCTCAAGAAGGTGTTTTTTCACGTTTTGCTATATTATATTTATGTTGGTTAGTTATGAAACGAAACAAAGTGTTGTACAACATGGTATCATGAGGAAATGCTGAAAATGTTTGAACCCGATTTTTGCAGGACCTTCCAAAGGATGTTATAAGTTCAAAGGCTCTTAAAAGAGTATGCCGTAAGATTGTTTTGACAGAAGAAGGGAAACGATCATGGACATTGGATCTGAGGTTCAACAACTCATGTGATAGTTTTTACATAAGCCAAGGTTGGAGAAGTTTTTGTCATGAAAACGGTAAAAAGGCAGGAGAGTTCTTTATATTCAAATCAGTGGGAAATGGAGAAACGCCTTTGCTTAGTTTCTGCCATGCAACGAGTGGAGGGCAACAATCAAGCAAGAAGGAGTCTCTTCTCGTAGAATGTAGCAGTGGAAAAAATATCAGCAAAGAGAAGAAAAAGAAGAACCATCTGAGATGTAGAGATTCAACTTCACCGAGCCTAAACCGATTTATGACATTAAGACTTACACATGCCTGTCTTAGAAAATGTAGAAAGGTGAGTTCATCAACCAACTCTTGTTTTAGAGGGTTAATTAGTTTTATCACCTGTACTCTTAATAGTTGGATATATTCTTCGTTTCAAAATTTACCAGGCGCTTCCATTGTCATTCATGAGAGAAAATGGCTTGGATAAACCTGGGATGATAACTTTGTTGGGTAAAGATGGTACTAAGTGGCCGGTGAATCGTTGTCAGGATGTCAGTGGAAAAATGTATTTTGGAAAAGGCTTGAAAGATTTTGCTAAAGCAAACGACATAAAGATGGGTGAATCCTTCACGTTGGAGTTAATTTGGAAAGACACAACTCCTAAGCTCAGTTTGTTCGATACAGAGTCGACAAGTGATACAAGGCAGCAAGGAAACTGTTCAAAAGATATCGAGAAAGAATCAGTTTCCACAAAACCTAGCAGTGAAAACAAGACCAGGAAACACAAGGACAATAGGGAAAAGAAAAGTTCAAGTAAGCTGGTGCAAAACAAGTGTCATCCTAATAGAAAAGATTCATTGTCACCAATGCAAAACCGATTCGCGACATTGACACTTGTACCTGAAGATGTCAGAGCCTGTCAACTGGTAAGATCATTAAATAGTTTTTACGGTTGGTTTGTTCTGTTTTGTATTCTAATGGATACCTAGAGGTGTTTGTTCAAATATTTTGCAGCAACTGCCAAGTCAATTCATGAGAGCTAATGGCATTGACACGCTTGGAAAGATAACTATGTTGGGTAAAAACGGAATGAATTACTCGGCATATCGATTGTCAAGAGATGGATTTGTGGCTCTTGGGATTGATTGGAAAGACTTTTGTGAGACTAATGGTGTCCAGACAGGAGAGTCCTTCACTTTGGAATTCACTAATGAACAAGGCGAAACTCCGGTATTCAAATTTTGTTCCAACGGTGGAAACTAGTGACAAAAAAATGTTAAACTAAAAATCATGTTGTAGAATCTTCCTCTAAAACCAACCCTTTTTGCTTTAAGTTAAAGAAAGTAATTAATTAAATATGAGTACAAGTCTTCCTCCAAAATCTACGTATAAACTTAGATGGTGTGCACTAGGAAATTTAGTTCAGGTGGCCCATTATCCTTATGGTATCTGAACCCGTTATACGAAGTTGTAAGATCTAAAGACAAGGAAGTAATAAGTGAGAAGAGAATATGTGGCAGAAGTAGAAAGAGATAAAAAGTGTTAACATAAGAAGAAGATAAGAGGATACGATGGAGGAAGACGTTGGAGAATAAGTTAGAGTGGTTAAGGAGGTTACAAGTTTGTCAAGGAAGTCAGAGAAGATACTCTTGTATAAAAAGAAGGGTTTTAGACGTTTGTATCGAGTATTCTGAAACATATTAAATTAGGGTCTGTTTTTGTAATAGTTGCTATATGAGGCTACAAAACTAAAATTTCAGATTAGGGTTCTCCATGACATTGTACCAAACCGAATTGAAAATGAGAACAAATCTGCAAGACTAAAATTAAATTCATTCCAAATGAGAAGCATCATAACAGCCTATAGAATTACGTGGCATGTTCAGTGGCGGATTTAGAAATTATTTTCACCCGGTTCAAAGCTAACAAATCAAAAAGGGCATCATGCAAAATCCTTATAGAATTATATTAGTTTTGAAAAATTCATGGTGAGCAAATGCCCCACCCAAAATCTCATTGCCTCCGCCCATGAGCATGTTATGATGCTTCTATTATTCAAGGAGCATGATTGCGGAATTTCTTCTCCGAGTTATCTTGACAAGTCTTTTATTGTGACAATCAATTTTTCCCTAAACATGACAGGATCCAAGCATATGGCAGAGCCGTGCTCAATGACCTATTAATTAGGCTTTTGCCTAGGGCCCCCTGATTATATAAATACTTAGGGGCCCCCAATTACAGAATATATGCAGTAGACTAATGGTATATAGTGAGCAGGTTTAAATATCATCCAAGGTTTAAATCCTAGCTATGGAAATGTGTCTGTTTTGTTTTTAAACTTTAAACTTTAAAAAAAAAAAACGAGATTTCAGTAAAAAAAAAGGGAAATCTAGATACTAAATCTAAAACAAATCAATCACAATCATAGATTAAAAATGAAATGTTAGTTTATAAATAAACCTACCTATTTACAAAGATCAAATCAAAAACTCAATTAATTATCTTGACTTCTTTTTGTTTTGCGTTCCACCAGCACTATTAGGGGTGGAATTATTATCCGGGATCCGAGATCCGATCCGGGATCCGCTCCGGATCCGCTCCGAAAATCCGGATATCCGGAGGGCTGGATCCGGATCCGGATCCGGATAGTGAAATCACGGATCCGTCAAAAACGGATCCGGATCCCGATAGTGAAATTTTCAAGGCCGGATATCCGGATCCGGATCCGGACCCTTTAAATATAATTAAAATATTTATTTTATTATTTTTTTAAAAAAATTATACATAATAAAATAAATTCAAATTTATTTTCGTAATATTTTATTTATTTTTAATAAAATTATAATAATTTTACAAAACAAATCAGTATTTTTAATTATTTTAATACTTTTAATATTTTTTTAATAATTTTACGGATCCGGATCCGGATCCGGATATCCGCGGATATGTTAATATTTGGAAGGATATCCGAAAGCCGGATATCCGGGTGCCACAGATCCGGATTCGGATAATGAAGTCACGGATCCGGATCCGGATATCGTGAAAAAGGCCGGATATCCGGATCCGGCCCACCCCTACCACGTCGTTTTTTTTTAAACAGTGAGAGTACGGTGAAAGACTTTACTGAAAAAGAAGGAAGAAAGATTATGTCTCGAGTTATCATTTACAGTTATGTTTTAAATATTTTCGTTGGTTTTAAAAATATATATATTAAAAGGGCCACATTTTTGGATCAAAAAAAGGCCCCATTTTTTGTTTCGCCTCGAGTCCCTATAATGCTAAGCACGACACTGCATGTCGACCTTAAATATTTATCATTGAGCCAAGATGTTAAAAGAGAAAAGTTTGTCATTGAACATACACGCACTGAATTTATGGTTGCAGACATATTTACGAAAACATTACCTCTAAAGACCTAAAAGCATGTTGAAAGTATGAATCTTGAGGATAGCTCACCACATGTTAGAATAATCAACATGCATGTAAAATTATATTCATGGATGTGAATTAAATTACATATAAAACCCAAGATCTTTAAACATCTATATTGACTACATAATAAATCATAAGAAGGGTTGGCGGAATACCACCATTCATCTTGCTGGTGAAGTCTTTTTTATCAGTTATTGTGAACGAAAGACGAAAGCTAGATCGTTAGATTGGAGATAAGGTTTTCTCTCCTCATATCCACAAAGTTTTTCTTTAGGTGTTGCTTTTTTCTCTAAGAATGTCATCATGATGGAGTGAGGCATGTATTTAAAGCCGGAGAGAAAACCCCTTCTTCATTAGGGTTTTCTATCAAACTCGGCCGTACCTCAGCCGTCCATCAAAATCGGATTAATCACAACCGTTCATCAAAGTAGGATTAAATGCATGTGTGACAAGTGAGAGGAGTAGAGACCATTTTTCTACCTAACACCACATCAAAGTTCAGTTTTGATGTGCGGTTTGTTTTAATTCGTCTCCTTTTCTTTGTCGAGAAGCTCAGTCTTCTTCTTCGCATGGCTCTGGACTAAGGTTTCCGTTTGGGTATTGATCTCCTCTAGTCTTTTTTGAGCCTTGATAAGTCTAGTATTAGTGTCATCGGTTCGTTGATGTATTGGGGTTCAAGATTGGTGTTGGTTCAGCATTTGGGTGTATCTCTCTTATCATCATGATCCTCTCTTCGCTGTGGTATAGTGGGTTATATCCGGCTCGTTTTTTGTTTTTGGCTTCAGCCGGATAGTTTGGTTCGCTCCTTGTATCTACTATAAAGATCAATTTGGAATCTGATGAATTGTTATGGTTTCTCTCGAGGCGTCCATGGACGTTAATCTATATAACTTTTTAAGGTTTACACTAAGTGTAAGTGTAAGCCACGAGAAACGGTCACATGTCTTTTTTTTATTTACACCTTTATATTTTCTTTGTTTGACATAAATCCCTCTAAATTTTGTCATTTTTGTATTGATTCTTTTAAATAAAACTGTGATGGTAATATTAATTTTAACGTATAGAATTAACATCAAATTATCTTTCGTAAAGTAATTGAGAAATATGTGAAACTAATATTACCATCACATATTTTAAAAAATCAATACAAAAATCACAAAATTTAGGGGGACAAATATCAAAACAAAGAAAAATATAAGGTTGAAAACTAATATAGTTTTTTCATGAAAGTTGCATTGATGAATATATGGGTGCTCAAACTTGATGCAATTAGTCCAATATGGTCGATACTTGGACGTAGCTAACTCCACCCATGGTTTCATGTTCCCAAAAAATATCTCTTCACTAAGTATTTGAAAATGTTAAGATATTCATTTACTGATAAGATAAAAATGGTTTTGTAAGGAATTAATTAAAACTAAAGAAATTATTTATGTCATATAAAAATAAAAATAAAATTATATGTAGAAGACTGTCATTTAACTAAAATATTGTAGAAGTTATATAAACTAGATAATATACGAATAAAAAATTTTCATTCTTGCAAGCATATTTGAAGATCCATGTCTTCACTTCTCCTCTTTCTCTATTGCGCTGATTCCCTGCACATCAAACAAAAATGCAGATTTTTTAGCTTGGTCGGCCTGTTCACGATCAATTTTATTTTCTTATGTTTACCTCTGCATTGGGTAACCAATGGTGAGAGTTTTCTATAATTTAAATGTTTGGTTGGCAAAAAAAATAAAATAAAATTTTGTAAACCAAATATGTGATCATTTAATTTTAAATCTTACATATCACTGATGTATATTAAAATAATTGTAAAAGTTATTTAAACAGTTTTCCGCGTAATGCGTTGACTTTTCTTAGTTTGAAATAATGGATTGTATTTCCTCCTTGCTATAGTATGAAGCCATAAGCTTGCTATCAAAGAGTTAGAACTAATTCGCCATGGGAAGATTCTTGGTTCGTTTGTGTCCTAGTCTTTGTGAAATGATGTGTGCTCTGTTGTTTAGAGTAAGTAGACTATTTCTTTAATAATCTGTCTTTGTGTGTCCTTGGGTGTATTTGAAAGTTTGGTAGCGTTTGGACTAGTTTCCCTTCTTTGAGTATTTGGTTCCAATTAAATTCGTTTTGTGCTTGACATGACAACGGATGAGCTTATTTTCCTACCGGCCCAAATCCCCATGTGTAACACCAATATTTCTTCAATATATTTAACATAGATGACAAAAAAATGATGAAGAGATGCATAGAAAATAATGAAAAATAAAGAGAGTTTAGTGTAAAAAACTAAAGGAAATATTGTTGAATCTACCACTTTTTTTCCAAAAATCTACCATAATCTAATTTTTTTTTATAAAATCTACCATAAATTGTACCGTAGACATGTTGAAATGATAATATTGCCCCTGAGTCAATTTGGCATTAAAGTTTAATTTTCGTCTACCATCTCCGTTTTTGTCTTTAACCGTCTCCGTTATTGTCTTTGTCCACCACTATCGTCTCCGTCTGTGTGAACCGTTGTCGTTTTTGTCCACCATCTCTGTCGTCGTTTTTGTTCACCATCATTTATGTCCATCACTAACCACCACCGTCTTTACCACCGTCTATGTTCTCTATGTCTCTCATCTCTGTCATCATCCGCCGTCTTTGTCCATTGTCTCCGTCATCGTCTTTGTCAACCAACTCCGTTGTCGTTTTTGTTCATCATCGTTTATGTCCACCACCATCCACTGTCGTCTCCACCACTGTATCTCTGTCCACCGTCTCCGTTGTTTCCCTTGTCCACCGTCTCTGGTTTCGTTTATGTCCACCACAGCCTCTGTCTCTATTCACCACCATTCACCGTAGTGTTCACCACCTTTTTCGTCTCCATCCACCATCTTCTTTGTCTCCACTACCATTAACATAAGAGAGAGCAAAAGAGAAATAAGAGAAAGAGAAAAATGATGTATGAAGGATAAAACTTATCTTTTCATATAGGTATGTGTAGGGATGGGCAAATTATCTGAATTCGAAGTCCGAACCCGGACCCGACCGAAATCAAGCGGTTTGGATCGGGTATGGATATGGTCAATTAACCGATTGGTTTTAATTTGATTTGAGTTTGGACTTCGGTTCGGTTCGGATATCATCCGATAACCGAACTTAAACCCGAACAAAATTACCCTTGTTATGCACTTACCTTATCTTTAGCCCCAAATCTTTGACTTGTCAAAAATTCCTAAATGCGATCGGAGAGAATCGAGTAAACATTGATTTTGGTACCTCTTTATGAATTACTTTGTTACTCAATTTGATTTTGATTCAAATTTGTTAGCACTTAGTAGATTATTTCTTAAGTTTTTAAGAAAAATCACTTGAGTTTTAAACTTTTCTTAGACTAATAGGAACATTATTTTCGGTTTTAGATCGGATATATCCGATCCGAACCCGATCCGATTATAGTTTGGATCATTATTGGATTCTACATATAGTACAAAGAACCGATCCGAACCCGATATCATATAACCGATCCCGAACCAAAAAATACAAAATATCCGAATGGTCCTTATAAGCCATTATCCGAAAAACCGAAAATTCGAATCACCCGAACCGTACCCGAATAGATTTCGTAAAGAATAACGAAAGAGGAAATTTGGAAAAATACCTCTTTTAAGTTTTTAAATTTGAAAAATACACCATTTTAATTTTTTTTTTTTTGAAAACTAACTCTTTTGATTGTGATAAGACATTTCTGTCCAATTTAAATTAAAACGTATTTTTAATCAATATAAAATTTTCTAATAGATAAATCTTTTGAAATCTTTCAAAACTTATCTTTGGAAAAACACTAAAATAGAATGAAACAACCTTAATAAATTGAATAATTTCTATCCTATATTTTTTAAAATAAAATATTATGTGAAGAAATATGTTTGAAATTTGAATTTGAGTTTTATTCATAAATATATAATTATCTAATCTGAGCGATGAAATGCTCTGAATTTTTTATATTTAAGTGAACTAATGATTCAAGACCAACCTATTTTTTGTTGAGGCTAAATTTATTCGTTAATTATAACTATTCAAATTTACATATACGATTGATTTGAAAATAAAGAATTTATGTTTTGATGTTTATGTGGCTTCTCTTTAACAAATACAAAATGGTGATAAGTCAAGCAAGTTTAAGGGTTCATAAGATAATTTTTGAAATAATTCAATAGATTATTTTATGATAAAAATCTTATTTTAAAATTTAAATTATATATATATATTAATTGTTTCGAATTAATTCTGATTTTTTAGAGAGAAAAAAAATTAATTGATTTTTTTATAATTTTCTCAAAAACAAAATATCAGGTTTGACATAACTAAAAAAATAAAAATCACCCCCAGAGATTTGACTGTTTATCGTCCGTATCAAAATTTTACTTCAAGGGATTTTAATGTGTTTCGACAATGGCGAATTCGCTCATTCTCGGTCCGGTCCAGTCCAGTAGAAGAAGAAAAGTTGTCTTGATTTGAGAAACTCAAGGACGATCGTAAATACTTTGCTCATCATATTCGAATCTGCGAGGTCGTCGTCTTCAGATATGATCTTCTCAGATTTAGGACCCAGCTGCTCTGAGATTCGAGACAACAATAATCAGCACAACATCGGTATGATTATTATGTCAATTACGATTTCAAAGCTATTATATATTTGATAACAACTGCAAAATTGAATCAATTAAAATGGATTTTTACAAGCTCAGATGTTCGTAAAACGAAATTTCACAACAAGTGTAGTCCGAGACAGATAATTTCGTCATATTCATCAAGGGAGAAACGATACGTAACATTTAAACTTGCACCTGTTGATGTGAGACATTGTAGACTGGTAAGATTGACATTCATAGGGTTTGTTTATTTATTATCGGTGTTGACGCTTGTTCAAATCTATACAGCGTCTTCCAATGCAATTCACAAGGGATAATGGCATTAATAAGCCTGGGAAGATATATCTGTTGGGTAAAGATGGTTCAAAGTGGCTCGCAAACCTTCTCGAGGAAAGCAGAGGAAGAATGACTCTTGGAGATGGTTGGAAATCTTTTGTTAAAGCAAACAGCTTAAAGATTGGTGAATCCTTCACACTCGAGGCAAATTGGGAAGACACAACTCCTGTGCTACGTCTGTGTGCTGCTGATGAGTATAGCATTGACAGTAGTGATGGAGGAGGATGTTCAGAAGGAAGAGAGAAAGAGCCTCTTCCCATAGAACCTAGCAACGGAAACGAAAACAGCAAAGAGGAGAGCAGGTCATGGGAGAGAGAGACGAATCATATGAGATGGAGAGATTCCACTTCACCAAGTCAAAGCCGATTTCTGACATTAACAATCACGCCCGACAGTCTCAAACATGGTAGACTGGTATGTTTATCAATCAACTCTTGTTTGTTTTAATCGCATAATGAAATGGCATGTTTTTAATTCTCTGTTCATATCGGTTATAGCGTCTTCCATTGCAATTCATGGTGGAGAATAGCATGAACAAGCCTGGGGAGATAACTCTGTTGGGTAAAGATGATGCAAAGTGGCTGGTTAGTCTTCTACTGGAAAGAAGAGGAAGAATGAGTTTGGGAAAGGGATGGAAAGATTTTGCTAAAGCAAACGGCTTAAAGACGGGCGATTCCATCACATTTGAGTCAATATGCGAAGACGCAACTCGTGTCCTCAGCTTGCTTCGTATAGAGTGTAGCAGTGATAGAAGGCAGCAAGTTGAATCCTCAAAAGCAAGAGAGGTAGAGTCTATGTTCACTGAATTTAGCAGTGAAAACATGACAAGTAACGCAGAAAGCAACAGAGAAAAGAACAGAAAGCATCCTTGTAGAAGGAGAGATTCGTCTTTAGCAATCCAAAACCAATTCGCGACATCAACGCTTTCACCTGAAATAGTTCAATCTGTTACTCATGATATTCGAATAGGCGAGATCGTTGTTGTCAGAGATGAAGGAGATATGATGTTCCAGGTCTCAGATTTAGGACGCAGCTGTTGTGAGATTCGAGACGTACTGGCTCCAAACAACAACAATGATCAGGACAACATCGGTAAGATCGATTTTATATATCCTTCGAACTAGAGTTAATCTGGAGGGTTGTTTTAATTAAACTTTGAGATCAATACGTTTTTGCGATTTAAAGCTGTTACGTAAGGAAGAACCGCAAATTGAAGTTGTTTCTGGGGGACGAGGCTGTGAGTGGGAAATAATTTTAGGGATTTTTATTCTGAAACAGGTAGCTTTAAGATGCATCCGCACTTAAGAAAAGAAGTAGGCTTTTCGTCATATGATGAAGACAACATTGGTATATTCAGTTCTCTTCTATTTTATTGTTGTACCATATTTAGATGAGTCTAAAATTACTTGCTTTGGTGGGATTGTTTCAAGAACAGCTACAGAGTGAAACAAACAAATTTTAAAATAACAACTACATGTTTACCATGTGGGGTGTTTCTGATACAGAGTTTCCGAGAAAGAAGAAAGTGAAGACTAACAACCCACGAACCGAAGGAGATTCTTCATCAGACCACTCTTGTTTTGTAGCCCATGTCACAGCTTCAAATCTACACACAGATGCACTGGTGATTATATAAAATTACTTCTTTGTTAACTGAAATCTCATGCTATTGTTTTTGCATACTCATTATCAAATTGAACTGTTATTTCTAGCGGTAGGCATTTCGGTTTTGGTGAATCATGAAACTAGGCAAAGTGTTCTGCAGCTTGGTCACATGATGAAATGCTTAAAATGCCTGACCCTCTTTTTGTCCAACTGATGTAAAAATCAGTCCTGAATGAACTGTTTCTGCCAGGGATGGGCATTTCAATTTGATAGTTTACTTTAAGTCTAGTTTCGTATTAAGTGCTTTGGTTTTAATTGATTGTAACATCTTAAGTTAACTATATGCATTTTGTCTGTTTACTTTAGTTTGGCTAACTTTAGTGTGGGAGTAAATTTGCTGAAGTAAACCCAATTTTCTTTTTGATGTTGTTCGCTTCGTTTGATTTGGTTTATTTTCCCATCTTAGACGTGTTTCAAAGAAAATCATGAAGCTAACCAAAGTGTATTGATATGTCTAGTTGTTTAACGTGATATCGTAAGGAGAGAAAATCCTTTTAATTTATGACCCTATCGTTGACCAGTGTCTAGTTATTTGATCTGACACTTGTACTAATATGCTGGTATATGCAGTATCTTTCACAAAATTTCACAAGCTCGGATGGTGTTGAAAGGAAATGTCGCAAGAAGTCTTGTCCAACGCAGATAATTTCATCATATTCATCAAGCGAGAAACAATTAGCAACATTTACACTTGCACCTGTTGATGTCAGAAACTGTAGACTGGTAAGATCACCGGAACAACATTTACAACTTGTGTTTTCCTCTAATCTAGTCATGTTGGTTTTGACGCCTGTTCAAATCTCTACAGCGCCTTCCAATGCAATTCACAAGGGAGAATGGGATAAACAAGCCTGGGAAAATATACTTGTTAGGTAAAGATGGTTCGAAGTGGCTGGCAAATCTTCTCGTGGAAAGGAGAGGAAGAATGACTTTGGGAGACGGCTGGAAATCTTTTGTTAAAGCAAATGGCTTAAAGACGGGTGAATCCTTTGCACTCAAGTTGAATTGGGAAGACACAACTCCTGTGCTCAGTTTGTGCCCTGCAGAGAATAGCATTGATAGTAGAGACGGAGGAGGGTGTTCAGAAGCAAGTGAGAAAGAGCATCTTCCCATTGAATCTAGCAGCGGAAAAGAGATCAGGAAAGATGATACCAACGCAGATGAAAATAGAAAAGAGGAAAACCGAAAAGAGGAGAGCCGGTCATGGGAGAGAGAGACGAATCATCTGATATGGAGAGATTCAACTTCATCCAGCCAAAACCGATTTCTGACTTTGACAATTACACCCGACAGTCTCAGACATGGTAGACTGGTATGGTTATCACTCAACTCTTATTCGTTACATCGCATAACAAAATGGCAGGTTTTAATTTTCTGTTCATATCTGTTCTAGCGTCTTCCATTGCAATTCATGATAGAGAATAGCATGAATAAGCCTGGGGAGATAACTTTGTTGGGTAAAGATGGTGCAAAGTGGCTGGTTAGTGTTCTACTAGAAAGAAGAGGAAGAATGAGTCTGGGAAAGGGATGGAAAGATTTTGCTAAAGCAAACAGCTTAAAGACGGGTGATTCCATCACTTTCAAGTCAATATGGGAAGATGCAACTCGTGTGCTCAGTTTGCTCCGTGTAGAGCCTAGCAATGATAGAGGGCAAATCGAGTTGCCAAAGCAGTCTCTTTCCGCTGGACCTATCAGTGAAAACAAGACCAAAAATGCAGAGATCAACAGAGACGGAAACCGAATGGTGAGATTAACACTTACACCTGGAGATGTACAAGACTGTAAACTGGTAAGGTCATCAAACGACTCTTGCTTTTAGAGGTAGGTTAATTTCCGTCTTGAATATTAATTGGAAATGAGAAGTAATGTTTTTTTTTCAAATATCTTACAGCATCTTCCAAGTCAATTCATGAGAACTAATGGCATTGTCAAGCCTGGAAAGATAACTCTGTTGGGTAGAAGCGGTATGAAGTGGTTTGCGTATTTAGTGTCAAAAGAAGGAACGGTGGCTTTGGGAAATGGTTGGAAAGGTTTTTGTGAGGCTAATGGTGTGATGGTAGGAGAGTCTTTCATTTTGGAATTCCTTACCGGAGAAGACACAAATCATGTATTTAAGTTTTACTCCAACTTCGGAGACCAAATACGTAAATGTTAAGTGGTAAGTGTTGTATTAGTACATGACAGAGTTTGCATATAGCATGGAATGATGCGCTTAAGGTATATATATATATATATATATATATATATATATATATAAAAAATACATTTGCCCATTTCATTTGGAATTGACCATGTCCCAAGGATAAGATTTTAAATATTGAGTAGAGGCCCAAAGAAAGCCCATCTCTTTCCATGAGGCCCAAATTTAGAATTATCTGAAGTCAATGATTTGATCAGAAGCCGGAGAGAAATAATCAAAATCGGAGAACATGTATTCATGTCTTTGTGTTGTTTTTGATCTCTATTCTGATTCGTCTCTCTTTTTCCCGGAGATTATTGTGTACCAGTTTAATTTCCTCGTCAAATTTGGATTTTGATAAGCATAAACATGCAGATGCCTTTCCGTTTATTTACCCCACTCCATAAATCCATTATTTTCCCTACCCAGAAAAAGGGAAAATAATTATAGGGTTTTATTTCTTGATCAAATCTTTTTTTTGTTACTTGAGAAAATCTCTAGGGTTTTTCTTCTCTTTGGGTTTTCTCTCGAAGAGCATTGACAATGGCGAAATCAACGCTTCGTCACCCACAATTCTTCCACACACTTGTTCCTGGGTTTCACACTCACCTCGTACTAACTTATATACCTTCTTCTCTCTTCGACAAAGACAAACCTTATTATTCAGAGATACTCAATTCCTTTATTTTTTTGTGTTCGTTTCTGTTTCTAGGTGATTCCTGTAGATTTCTTCTCCAAGTACATTCAAGGAAAGAGCGTGGAGGATACGGCGGAGCTGAAGTCTGACTCATCGGACATAACCTGGAAAGTTAAAATAACTGGTCGGAGTCTTAGTGACGGTTGGGAAGCGTTCGCCGTCGGTAATAATCTTCAAATCGGCGATGTTCTACTTGTTAGATATGAAGGAGATTTGGTGTTCCATGTCTCGGATTTAGGACCTAATTGCTCTGAGACTCGAGACGTAGCTCCTCCGAGCAATAAGAATGATATTCAGGACGTCATTGGTAAATTATTGTCTTGTTCTGACTTGTGCGTTTTTTGGAATTTAGTTAGTAAGATGCAAAATTGGGTAATTTGGGCAAGTTTTGTTTTGCTAAATCAGGTAAAATTTTGTTGAAGAAGCGTTTGTATCCAAGAACACAAGTAGACTTTTCATCAAATGATGGTGTTGATGTTGATGTTGATGATGATGAGGAGGATGTTTCTGATACAGAGCTACCCAGAAAGAAGAAAGTGAAAAAGAACAGTCCAGAAGCAGAAGCAGTTTCTTCTTCTTCATTAGACAGCTCATCTTTTGTAGCCAATGTCACGGCTACGAGTCTACGCACAGATACACTGGTGATTACTTTACTCCCTCAATTACCAAAATTACTTACTAATGGCTGTTTCTAGGGTTGGACGTTTAGGTTAGTCTAGTCTAGTCCGGTTTGGGAGAAAGTTTTTCACTTTGGTCTTGGTTTGGTTTGATAGAACGTCTTATGTAGAGCTTCAAGTTGGATTTGGTTCATCTTTGTTAACTTTGGTGTGGTAGAAAACTTGTCCAAGTAAAACGATTTTTATTTTGATCCTGTTTGGTCTAGATAGATTTCATTTGGTGAGAAAATGGTGATAATTTATGAACCCATTTTATTCTGGTGTTTTGCAGTATCTTCCAGAATATTTCACAAGCTCTAATGGTCTGACAAGAAAATGCAGCAAGATTGTTTTAATAGATGGAGGGGAAAGATCATGGGCATTGGATCTAAGTTTCAACAGCTCGTCTGATACATTTTACATAAGTAGAGGTTGGAGAAATTTCTGTGACGAAAACGGTGAAGAAGCAGGAGGCTTCTTTATGTTTAAACTAGTGGGAAGCGGGGAAACGCCTGTGCTCAGTTTCTGCCCTACAGAACCTGTTAGTGACATAAAGCAAAGAGGCTGTTCAGAAGCTAGCGGGAGAGAATCTCTTGCCACCGAAGTTGGCAGCGAGGAAGAGAACATAATAGAAGACGAGTGCAACTCAATGGAGTCATTGGTGGAGATAGAGAGCAGTGAAAATGAGTGCAGCTCGATGGAGACGGAAAAAACAAAGTCATATTCGTCATATTCGCCATGTCGTAAGGAATTTGTCACTTTTACACTTCCACCTGATTATGTCAAACTCTGTAGATTGGTGAGTATATCGAAAACAACTCTTGTTTCTGCCCTTATTAGTTTAGACGCTTGTTTATTCATCTTCTGTTCAAATCTCTACAGCGTCTTCCAATGCAATTCACGAGGGAGAATGGCATCAATAAGCCTGGCAAGATATATCTATTGGGGAAAGGTGGTAAAAAGTGTCTGCTAAAACTTCTACAGGACAAGAGTGGAGCAATGAGTTTGGGAAAGGGTTGGAAATATTTTGTTAAAGCAAACGGCATAAAGACGGGCTTCACGGTTAAGTTGTTATGGAAAGACACAACTCCTGTACTTTGTTTGTGTGATGCAGAATTTACCATTGACAGAGATCAAGAAGAGTCTGTTTTCATAGATTCAAGCGTAAATCAACTTGTGACATTAACAATTACACCTTTTAGCCTCAAAAGGTGTTTACTGGTAAGTTTATCAAACAACTCTTGTTGCAGGGGTTGTTAGTATACTGTACTTTAAATGGTTTTAACACTTTTTTTTTTCCTAACTATTGAAATTTCTCACAGCGTCTTCCAAAGTGTTTCACGACGGAGAATGACATCAACAAGCCTGGGATGATTACTTTGTTGGGCAAAGATGGGATAAAGCATCAGACGAAATTGATATTCCAAAAAGCAAGAGGATCCATGGCTTTGGGAGGCGGCTTGAAATCTTTTGTCAAAGAAAATGGCTTAAAGATCGGTGACTCCTTCACACTCGAGTTGATTTGGGAAGACACTAGTCCTGTGCTCCGCTTGTGTCGTGCAGAACATAGCATTGACAAAAGAGGAGAGTGTTCAGAAACAAACCAGAAAAAATCTCGTCCCAGAGAACCTAGCATCTATAAAAAAATCAGCAAAGAGAAGAGCAAGCCAATGGAGAGAGAGAAGACTCATTTGAGAGGGAGAGATTCAACTCCATCGAGCCAAAAACAATTTGTGACATCAACAACTACAGAATCTCTTAGTGACAGAAAGCGAAAAGGCTGTTCAGAAACTAGCGGGAGAGAATCTCTTGCCACAGAAGTTAGCTGTGAGGAAGAGAACATAGAAGTGGAGAGCAGTGAAGAAGAGTGCAGCTCAATGGATTCATGGATGGAGATTGAAAAAACAGAGCATTGTCGGAGACGAGGAGTTTTATCATATTCATCATATTCGCCATGTCAAAAGAGACTTGTCACGTTTACGCTTCCACCTGATTATGTCAGAATTGCGAAATTGGTTAGTTCATCAAAAACAACTCTTGATTCTAACCTTATTGGTTTTGACGCATGTTTATTCATCCTCTGTTTCAAATATCTATAGTGCCTTCCAAAGGAATTTGCAAAGGAGAATAGCATAAACAAGCCTGGAACGATATATCTGGTGGATAAAAATGGTACAAAGTGGCTGACAAACCTTCAACATGACAAGAAAGGAACAATGAGTTTGGGAAAGGGTTGGAAAGATTTTGTTAAAGCAAACGGCATAAAAACGAGCTTCACCCTCAAGTTGATATGGGAAGACACAACTCCTCTCCTTAGTTTGTGCGATGCACAATCTACCATTGACAGAGAGCAAGAAGATTTTTCAAAACCTAACGAGAAAGAGTCTCTTTTCATAGATTCTAGCAACAGAGACAAGATCAACAGGGATGAGAATAACAAAGTAGAGAGCATGTCATGGGAGAGAAACAAGAGTGATCTGAGAGGGAAAGATTCAACTCCATCCAGCGAAAATCAACTTGTGACATTAACAATTACACCGGACAGCTTCAGCAAGTGTAGACTGGTAAGTTTATCAAACAACTCTTGTTTCCGGGGTTGTTAATGTATGGTACTTTAATTGGTTATGACACAATTTTTTTGTATTGAAAATTTTCACAGCGTCTTCCAAAGTGTTTCACGACAGAGAATGACATCAACAAGCCTGGGATGATTACTTTGTTGGGCAAAGATGGTATAAAGCATCATACGAGATTGCTTTTCGATAAAAGCCTAGGAAGAATGATTCTGGGAAGCGGCTGGAAATCTTTTGTTCAAGAAAATGGCTTAAAGATGGGTGATTCCTTCACACTCAAGTTGATTTGGGAAGACACAACTCCTTTGCTCAGCTTGTGTCCTGCAGAACATAGCATTGACAAAAGAGGAGAGTGTTCAAAAACAAACCAGAAAATGTCTCTTCCCATGGAACCTAGCAGCTGTAAGAAAATCAGCAAAGACGAGACCATCAAAGAGAAAATCAACAAAGACAAGAACAAGCCAATGGAGAGAGAGAAGACTCATCTGAGAGGGAGAAATTCAACTCCATCAAGCCAAAAACAATTTGTGACATTAACAACTACACCTTCCAGTTTCACAAAATGTAGACTGGTAAGTTTATCAAACAACTCTTGTTGAAGAGTAATAATTTTCTCTCTTGTACTCTTACTGATTTTATCACATAACCGAGAGGGTTTTTATATCCTGTACTTTCAAATCTTTTTCAGATTCTTCCAGCGCAATTTGTGAAAGAGAATAGCATGAACAAGCCTGGAATGATATATTTGGTGGGTAAAGATGGTACAAAGTGGCTGACATCCCTTCGACAGGACAGTAAAGGAACAATGAGTTTGGGACAGGGTTGGAGAAAGTTTGGTAAAGCACATGACCTAAAGGTAGGCCAATCCTTTACTATGGAGTTAATACAGGAAGACGCAACTCCTATGCTCAGGTGGGCTCATACAAAGTCGGTTTCCACCGAACCAAGAGGCAGAGATTCATCCTCAGCAATCCAAAACCAATTTGTGACATTAGCACCCACTCCTGAAGATATCAACGCGTGTCAACTTGTAAGTCCATCGAACAACTCTTGCTATTAAGGTGAGTTAGTTTCTGTCTTGAAATTCTAACTGGTAATGAGATGCGTTTGTTCGAATATTTTCGCAGTATCTTCCGAGTCAGTTCATGGTGGCTAATGGCATCAACAAACTCGGGAAGATAACTATGTTGGGTGAAAACGGAATGGAATGGTCTGCGTATCTACTGTCAAAAGACGGATTGGTGGCTTTGGGAAATGGTTGGGATGAGTTTTGTGAAGCTAATGGAGTGAAGTTAGGAGAGTCTTTTACTTTAGAGTTCACTAATGTACATGACAAAACAAGTCCTGTACTCAAGTTTTGTTCTCCGGAGACTAAAGAAACACAAAAATGTTAAATAGTTTGAAACCAAACATTTAATGAAGAAAGCTCTACATTAAATAGATACCTTATTAATTTCACCAACCAAAAATAGCCAGTCATCACTCATCAGTGAGTTTTAAGGCTCAAGTTGTCTTGAAGTTGGTTTATTCTAGACTTCTAGTACTATCCTTTTCTCTATGAAATTGCAGTGTAGAGGCTGAGAGATTAAGGGATCCTGATAATGGTGGATAAACATTTCTTCAAGCCTCTTCTTCCTGGCTTTCACAGTCACTTGGTACTCTCTCTCTCTCTCTCTCTCTCTCTCTCTCTCTCTCTCTCTCTCTCTCTCTCTCTCTTATGTATATATGTCTCTGTCTCTCTGAGAAACTCATTGAGAAAGATGGGTCTTGTTTTGTATTTGCATGTTGCTTTAGACAATTCCTGAAGCCTTCTTTGTGAAGTATCTAGAAGGAAGAAATGAGCAAACAATGGCTAATCTGAGATCAGACGCGTCCAAGATAAGCTGGGAAGTGAAGGTAGAAGATGGCCAGAAACTCACTCATGGTTGGAAAGAGTTTGCTCTTGCGCATGATCTTCGAGTCGGTGACATTGCCGTTTTCAGACAAGAGAGAGACATGGCTTTCCATGTGACACTGTTGGGACATAGTTGTTGTGAGATCCAATATGAATCGTGTTTAGACAACGACAACAACCTCGGTGACTTGTGTTCTGTCTCTGAATCTGATACTGACATTTAAGAAATGTGCAAAAAGTTACAAAGTTTAAACAGTGTGATTTATCCTCTTCTATTTCAGAGAAGATTCAGAGAAAGAAGACAATAAAGAAGAGTCCAAGAAGAGAAGCTGAGTCTTCCTCGCTAGATCCTTCTTGTTTTGTGGCTTTTGTCTCGCATGCGACCCTACGTTATGACACACTGGTATTCTACTCTTAAATTGACAACCAAAAACATCTCTTATACTACTAGGATCTGAATTTGATCAAATGTTGTATTGTAATGAATTTTCAGTATTTACCAATGAGTTTTGTGAGGGCAAATGGTCTTGACGCAAGATGTGGAGAGGTTTCTCTGATGAATGGAAAGGGTAAATCATGGACTTTAGCTTTGATAGAAAAAAAAAGTGGAAATATTTATATCCCACGAGGGTGGAGAACTTTCTGTCGTGCCAATGGACTCAAGGCTGGAGATTCCTGCACTTTCAAGCTGATCCAAAGAGGAAAAACTCCGGTTCTACGTTTGTCTACCACGGAATCCGTAGAAGAAGAAGAGGAGAGCACAGAAGGTGATGAAATAGAGTCTCTTTCCACAGACTCGGAAAGCGACAAAGAGAGAAACCTCGGTGAGTTGTGTTCTGTCTCTCTCTAGCTCTTGGCTCTAAAACATTTATGAAATGTGCTCAGTAAGTAGAGAGAATGGGTTTTGACTATTAGCAATCGGATCGATTTTCTTCTTTTTCAGAGAAGATTCAGAGGAATATGAAAGTGATGAAGAATCGAGAAAGAAAAGCCGAGTCTTCTTCACTAGATCCTTCTTGTTTTGTGGCTAAAGTCTCGCCTGCAACCCTACGTTACGACACACTGGTATTCTACTCCTCCTAATCTGAACAAAAAAAAAAAAAAAAACCTCTTATACTATTACTAGTGTAGGAATCATATCAAAGTCATGTTGTATTGTAATGAAATTTCCAGAATCTTCCAAGGCCTTTTGTGAGGGCAAATTGTCTAGACACAAGAACTGGAGTGATTTTCCTAATGAACGGAAAG
Organism: Draba incana; assembly: GCA_963576765.1. Classification (NCBI taxonomy): domain Eukaryota; kingdom Viridiplantae; phylum Streptophyta; class Magnoliopsida; order Brassicales; family Brassicaceae; genus Draba; species Draba incana. The sequence continues at coordinate 27,468,710 of OY755214.1, read as the reverse complement.
GGTAAGTCATGGACCTTAGATTTAAAAAGAAAGAAATTTTGTGGAACTGTTTATATTCGACGCGGGTGGAGAAGTTTCTGTCATTCTAATGGGCTTAAAGCTGGAGGTTCCTACACTTTCAAACTGATCCAAAGAGGAAGAACTCCGGTTCTACGATTATTGTCCAAAGAATCCAATGATGAAATTGAGTCTCTTTCTACGGATTCAGAAAGCAACCAAGATGAGAAAGTCCTCAAGAAGCGTAGAACGATATGGAAAGCTTCATCTACACCATCCCAAAACCGATTTGTGACGTTAACTCTTACACCGCACAAACTCAAAAAGTCATTACTGGTTAGCTTTCATCACTCCAAATTATTTTTCTTTTTTACATTCTACAGAATCTAAAATCTTTAATTTGAAATTTTTGTTGCAGTTTCTTCCAATACCCTTCACAAAAGATGCATGGCATTAATGAGGAAACTAAAATGACTCTGATGGATAAGAAGGATGTGAATTGGTCTACTAATGTGCGGGGTGAGAGCACGCTTACAAGAAAAAGATTAGTAGGAGGCTGGAAGGAGTTCTTCAAAGCCAACTCTGTGAAGATAGGTGAATCGATCACGTTGGAGCTAATTTGGCAAGAAAACAAATCTTGTGTCCTTAAGTTGTCCTCTGAATGAAAACTGTATCTAGCTCCAACGTGATCTAATGTATGTATATTGTGTGAGAGACGAATAATGTATGTGTGCTCCTGAAATGTTTTGAAGGACTGTTGGTGGTTAATTTGCACATTACCCATAAAAAAATTAATAATAAAGCAATAACTAAAACTATGGCAAAATCCTTTAGATTTAGGTATAAGTTATAATTTTTTTTGTGGTTAGATATGCCAATTTTCCATACTATTAAGTTATGTTCGTTTATGTTCTTCCTTTGTGTCGACTTGTGAGTATTATCTGGGAGGAATAAGCCAAGATAAGTCCGAGGATCAAATGGAGCTTCCGTCTCCAATTCAGTGCTCAGTGAAAGTGAACATCCCGAGAACTGAACCAACCTTGATGTACATGCATGACTGCCAGATCCTCCCTTTGGGCCATCAGTACAGAATGATCGGTTGGGATCCGGAATCATGGAAAACAAAGTACAGAGGAGTGGCTTTTCTTCCACTTAACAAGGAGAAAGGAGAATTCGTCGTGCTCCTTAACTACTATAAAGTTTTGTTGGTGTTAAGAAGTGCAGAAATGAGGTGGATCCGCGTTAAGGAAACCTCAACTGCTTGCTGCTCGGATTTAGTCGTCTTTAGAGGCAAATTTTATGCAAACTTTTTCAATGGGGACATTTCCGTTTACGATCCTTATTCGTTGATAGGGACTCCCCTAATGCCTTCTCAACCTCTGAATCTGAGGGTAAGTAGTCATCTGGCTCGATCTGGTGATGATGATGAACTATTCCTGGTTGAGCATTTCAACCCATATCCTGAAGCTGATGTAATAGATTTTAGTCGATTTGCATGTAGAGTGAGTAAGCTAGATGAAGAGGCTGGTAAATGGGTTGTGGTAAGTGATTTAGGAGACCGTGTGTTGTTTATTGGACACTATGGAAATGTCTCATTCTCGGCTAAGGAGCTTCCTGATGGTTGTGGTGTGAGTGGGAACTCAATTGTGTTCACTAGTGTTCCGTGTAACTTACGCCTCTAAATATGGAGTTGATACTGGAGACGAAGATGACAATCTCAATTTTTGGAGATTCTCTCGAGAGAACTGTGTGAATTGCGTCATGACATCTCAGGTGGGGACTGAGGGAGAGAATCAAGGGATGCAGCTTAGCACATCTCCGGTGCTGGTTGTTCGGGTTGAGCTCTGAGGGCATACCTAGACATCTATTGCTTTTGTTTAGTTAGTCCAACAAAGGTTTTTTAGTTCAAAAATATGTTGAAAATTAGAACACTCTAGTATTCAACTCTTAGTTTTTGTTACATAATTAAAAAAGCAGTCGTGTGTATAGAAATGCTTGTCTAGTGAACTCTCCAATTTGCCGATGGCGTTTCAAAGTAATATGTTCTTGGTCTCAAAATGAGATGAAATCTCGAACTCTACATTCTCGATCTGTAGTAGATGCACAATGGTTGTTTGAATGCCGCTCTTGAGAGTTGTCTTTTGCATCGTTTTTGTAATACTGCTGAATGTGTAATTAGTTGTTGTAAGCTTTGAGATTTTGAGACTTTTGTAACTTTAAGCTCTTTTGGTATTTCTCTACGATCATAATGAATAATTTGCAAATCTTTTGTTATGAATTTCAAGGAAGAAAATTTTGATCAAATTTTATTTGCGTAGTTTGCCAATTACTCCCTCAGTTCTTTTATGTTTGATGTTCTAGATTTTTCACACTTATTAAGAAAACACATTAATTCTTAGTTATAAATGTCTTGTTTTTTTTACAAAACAATTTCTATAATTTTAACACAATAGTAATTCAATAAAATCAATTAATGTGTCTTGAAATTTATAATTCATCATTATTTTATCATTAAAAATGCATTGAGAATGTAAAAAATCAATTAAAATGCATTGAGAAATAATTTTTTTCCTAGAACATCAATTAAAAGAGAACGGAGGGAGTAGTTCTTTAGATGAACCAAGAAAGAAGCAACAAAATACGCAGTTCTAAGACCGACTTTAGACAATTAATCCAACCAGAACTAAGATAAAGAACAAAAGTCTATAGAAATGCCATTTTCATAAGATTATGCTATCATGACTTCATACAACATCATAATCAATGAGAATTCGACATCCTCAAGGAAGTTTTGTCAGTTTAATAAGCTGCTCGTAGATATCTGAATCAGTAACACAAGCTTGTGGAGGATAAGTAAGATGTGCAAATCTCAGAACGAGTTTCTTGAGAACTGCTGAGTTTTCAAGAAAGTAACTCGCTATTTTCAACTCCTCTTCTTGCCAATCAAAATAGCCTTGTATCTCTACACACTCGAGAGTCCATACGAAACACTGAGGCATATTTATGACTTGGAATGCTTCAGTCTCCTCTGAATACACAATCTCCTGCAAACACACACAAAAAGCAAAGTCTCGCCTGCAACTGCAACCCTACGTTACGACACACTAATCTGAAAAAAAAAAAAAAACTCCTATACTTACTAGGTGTTACACCCGGATTTAGCCCAAGACAAATCTTGTTCTCGGCCCAGCAAGCTCCAAGGCCCGTTTCCCAAGGAGAAGATATAATCCATATTTAATTACTTTACAATTAATCTAGGGTTACTTTTGTAAAGTATATGATTAGTTTTAAACCATATACACATTTACCCTAGATTAGAAATCCTGTATATAGTTGTACCACATTTGTGAGAAAACTCATGCTTTTTTACCACATTTGGGCAATAATACAATTCTATTCTAGTCTATCCTGCTCGAATTAACCAACTCTCATTTGACCTGCTCGGAACTCATAATTGCCTCCTCTCCCGAACAGCATACTTATTCAACTTGCTCTCACCTACCATCTAATCTACAAAGAATCTCGAACCTCCTTTACAAATTTAGTGTAGAACCCGCTCTCCGAGTTTAACATTTGGCGCGCCAGGTTGAGGGTCCTCTCGAAGATTTCTTTTTACACCTAAATATGGTAGATCTCAACAAAGATGCCAACTCTCGATCACAGTCTGACCAGGTGTCGGCGAGAACCCTCCCCAGCTACGAGGAACGCTCACGAAGGAAACCCGACCATCCCAGTCACCGTCCCCTTAGCCGTCTCGGCGGAACCGAGCGTACTCCGAATCCGACGTCCGTCTTCGACAGGATCATCCTTCAAGAGTTAGTGCAAATTCCCGACAACCCCACCAAAACACGACACACTCCCGATCATCCCAAGGATCTGAGACTTCACCTGGCAACCCGGCATGATCAAACACGACCGGACAACCCTCCCAGCCCAATGACTCCAAGAATAGGAAGCCAGGCCGAGTACGAACAATCTGATGCGCCGCTTTGATGCGCAGGATGAGAAGGTTCGACAGACAAACGCCCGCCTAGAAAGTCTAGTCTCATCTCAGGGAACGACACCGGAGCCGAATGGAGCACCGATTCATTTGGATCCCAGGGCGCCCACACCCCGCCTCCGATCGGAACCAACAATCTTCGACAGACTCGAGCGAGGAAGAAGCCACAGACAAAACAACAACATCCGACAATGTCATCCTCGACCCAAGAAAAGGTCAGATTGAGAAAAACGAGAGCGAATCGGGGAACAGAACGACGCGAACTAGACACCTCGACCATATGTCAAAAAATCGAAGAACTAACCATCATACTCGCCCAGTGACGCATTTGATGAATTATTCCACCCCCAGAGCGGAGAAGGTCACTCAGTGACCCGACTTCGAACGACCATAAGCTCACCCGAATTAGCCCACTCAGCATCGGCGACCTTGTCTTACGCCAAATACCCAATACGAGCGGATCACACACCAACCACTCCGGCACAAGTTGGGAAGGACCCTACCTGGTAGCCAGAGTAGCTCGTCAAGGATTGTACAAACTTGACACCATCGACAAAGCCCCCGCCCCTTTGATCTGGAGTGCGCAGGCGCTCAAGCAAGGCCACCAACAGCCATGTTCACATGCTTTGACGCCACCCTCTCCCCGGAGAGTCACTTAAGCAGTCCAGAACTGACGCCGCTCCCCGCGAGCAAGCATAAAAAAAAAAGGGGGCGGGGGATACCATGTACTCCTGCTCGTTCCAAATGAGCTACCTATCTATCACTTGTAATCCGAACTACGTCTGGCTTGATTCCTATTTAACGGGTACGTAGGCAACTTCCCCAGAAGTCCAGCCGCGATAATCAAAAAAATTTATATACCTACTCGGCTTGGCAACAAAAACAAAAAAAGAGGAGGAAATTCTTTTAAAACCGGCCACTGATATCTTAGTCTTTAATGCTGGAGAGGCAAGATCGGAGTCGATAGAGGTTGAAGAGCGTCGCCGGTCATCGCGTCACGAGCAGGTTCCTCCACCGGTACCTCTTCGGGAAGAGCGGACTCGACCACATTCCTATCAACACTTTTTCCAGTCAGCCTCTTACTAGCATTCAAAGAAAGATTTGAAATAAACTGACAAACAGAGTCAACTAACCTCGGAAGTTCCTCGTCAACTCTCTTAAGCACCCCATCGACAAGCACGTTGAGAGCCTTATTTCGGCAGTGTCATCGATGTTCTCGGGTTCGACAATGTCGTGACTAATATACGGCCTTAGTATCCAGGAGTCTTCAAGACCAAAATCCCCTTCTCCGAATGGAGACGAATGCCGCTCACAACCGCCCGGGAAAGTACCAGGCTGGGGAAAAAACTCGTACCCTCGCTCTGGGAAGTCCATCAGCTCCATCGACGTTACCTGGCCCGAGTAATCCTCGAATTTGCTCTGGGCGTCCGCCAGACTGTCGGGGTCAATCTTGTAGCCAGCTTCCTCCATCTCTGTCAGGAGGTCAACTTGGGTCTTGGACTGACTTGCCAGGCTTGTACGACGCTGATAATCCTTTTGCTCCACAAAGTAAGCCCTGGCTAACAAAAGGGATTAATTCGCTTGCTCGACTAATTTTGCACACGCCTGAACATAGCCCTCCCTGGAAACCCGAAGACGAGACATCTGATTACGGACATGCGCAACCAGCCCAGCATTGATCCTTTGTGCCGACTTGATACGCTCCCTAACATCTTCAAATCTCTTCTCAGCCGTAAACTTCTCCGCATTTGCATGCTAGATCGACTCACGGAGAAACCGCGTGTTCTCAGCCCTCGTGGTCGAGCTTTTTTGCATAGCATCAATCTGTTCATCATGCTCTCTCACGCGCGTCCTCAGCTTCTCAAGCTCCGCTTCCGGACCACCAGGCGATTTCAACAACCGAATCTCTCCCACCAAGGACTCGACTTTCTTCTGGAACCGCTCGATCGTAGCACTGTCCTCCTAAGTCTGAGTCCTCAGCGTGACGATCCTCCTCTTCGCAGTCGAAAGACGATTCCACGTATTGTTCCAGTCGGCGAGTACCTATTGACCATCGGATGGCAGGTCACAAAGCAACAACTGACAGTTAGGAAGAGCGAACGGGATACCTGCACGAGCTGCTGAGCTCCATTACAGTAAGCCTACAGATCGGGCACGTCATCCAACGCTACGTTGTCGAAACTCTCATCCCCTTAAATCTTGTTGAGTAGCCTCCCACACTCTCGGGGGTGCTCGATGATGTGACCCCCAAAGCCTTTAAAGCTGTACTTAAACTCGTTGCGAGCAGACATACCCGCCGAATAAGGGCCAGTGGGAAGAGTCTCAACAGGGACCCCGCTCGGACCAGCATCACAAGTAGCACCCCCGGCCGAACCTCCTCTTTTCTCCTCAGCCCTCTTCTCCATAACGACCTCCTCGCCACTAATTACTTCTTTTGTCCCATCCGAGACCCTTCCGCCATCAAAACCAACAATTTCATCACCAATGTCCTCGGGTTCATCATCGTCCCCCTCCTCGACAACGCCTCGAGCAGATCCTCCACCTTCGGTACGGGCGCGCTTGTCCACCAGATGGGCATACATGCCCTTGAGATCTTTCCCTTGACCGTGCCAGATGGTGGTTGGGGCGCTCACGTCCTTCGACCGCTTCTTAAAAACGGTCCTAGTTTCTTGGTCGGCAGATGCGGCTCGGTGAGATCTACTCGGAGTATCACCCTTCCGAGCAACGGAGGCCGACTTACTCGCCTTTGAGAGAGTCGACTTGCTCAGACCAACTGATGATTCTTTGCACTTAATACGGGGAGGCGGCGGCTGTTCGAGGGACATCTGTGCCTTCTTCTAGTCGACAGAGCGGTTTCCTGGGACCCCACCCGGACCGGTATCTAACTTGTGAGTCGGGTCGCCTGGAGGCAGATGCCCGATAGGGAGCAAGTCAAAAAATGGATAAAAGAAAATGCACACAGTTAAGCAAGAACGCCTAAAAGCATGTCTAACCTAAAATTATGCGGTAGACTCGGCGAATCCGACTAGAAAGAAATTACTCCCAATTAGAAGGCCCATGCCGACGCAACATCCCGATGGTACCGGTCGACTCGGCATCAGGAAGCGTCCTCGAGAACGTATCTGTAAAATAAGAAGAAAATCAGCAGTTGGTTCAAATTGCGAAGACGGAAAGAAGATAGCATACCAATATGCTTATTCCAACCAATCCAGATAAGCCCGGTGTAGCTCCCGATCGAATCTTTGTTTATTTTGACAAAGATATACTTTTGTTGCCAAACACCATCAAGTCTGTCAATGAAGCCCTGCACGAGAGAGAGTCCGGCTCTGATTTTCACTTGGACACGGCCGGAGTCAAAGATATTCATCCGTGCCACCAAACATGCCTCCTCGAAATGATCGCAAGAAACAACTCGGGCTGCCGCATAACTCAGTGCTAGGATTGACATGAAATTCTAGAAGGCCGAGTGGCTCAATGGAGACACCGGGAGCTTCCGACGACTACAATATTCCAAGATAGGAAAGGGAATAGGGAAGCAGAGCCCCCCTTGATCAAAGAAACACTTGTAGAGACAGATGTAAACCTCGGGAGGGCCCCAGGGTCTCTCGTGAGCCTCCGGGATGCCAAAACTAACGTCTGACCATCCGACCAACACGGCACACCGCAACACACTCTCCCGAGTGGAAGTGGAAGAGATATCATCGTGCCTGCCTAGAGCGATATGTGGACAGATGCCTGGCCCAGGTCCGAAAACAGGGACAGGACCCAGAGCCTCCACCTGGTACTTATGTTTTGCTTTCCTCGTCTTCTCCTTGATGCTACGCACTTCCCGATCGGCCTCCTCCTTCCCCGCTTGGAGCGTCGAAGGATCCCCCTGACTTGTAACCTTTCCATTGCCTTGATTCTTTTGCAATAGTTGGGTCTCCTCATCGGAGGGACATCTACTCGACTCGGAAGCATGGTCAAAAGAAGCTTCCATATCTTGGTAATCCACTCGCCTCTCAAGACCGCGAGCCGCCGCACTTGAATTCGACTCTGATGAAGATGGATGATCAGAAGACATGTTACCTGGATTAAAAAGAAATTGAAGTCGACGATGGAGAAAGTCAACGAATCCGGGAAGATTAAGAAAAAAGAAAGTGAGAATCACAAAGCGAGAGTAAGACCTGAGAGGAGAGAGGATACGATATATATATGGAGGACACGAAAAGGGCGTCATGATGGGCCCGAAGAACAAGGAGGCACGTGTCGGCCAGGCGAATCGACGCCACTTAGCGAAGACGCCATTTAGCGAAAACCCTAATCGCCGGGTAAGCGCGGGAAAGGAGAAGTCCACGTGTCGGAAGGGAGTCGTATATGTATGCTGGGTTAGCATGCTCGGGAGCGTGAGGACAATCCTGTCGATCCGTCCGGAGTTCGGGAGGTCAACCTCGGGAGCCACAAAAGCAGGTCTTCCGTACGTAATTCAGTATGGGTAACCAGGTCTGAACGAGCTAATACCGCTAGGAAGTTCACCAAACTTACTTAATCTGCCTGCTCATTTACATGCAACCCCCGACCAAGCTCCAGAAGGGCCAAGTATGTCAAAACCGTCTCTTGACCAGGGTAACAAGCAGGGGCGGATCCAGGAATTTATATAGTATTGGGCACAATAATTTTAGATTAACTACTAAAAAAAAATCCAAAAATAGTATTAGAAACACAAAGAAGTCTAACCAAACAACAAAGAAACATTAAAAGAAAATTCCTACAAAATTGTTCTACGATCTTCCATACGTTGGAACCTTTTGACCACAGCTTCATTTGTCACATTATCGAAAAATTCTTTTTAAGAATTGGTCACTCATTCGATTACGTAACGTAGTCTTCACAATCTTCATCCCAGAAAAGCATATCTCGACAGTCGCAGTGGCTACTGGTAAAGTCAAAACAAGCTTCAAAAGTCGATAAACTAGAGGATGTGAAAGATGCTTTTTTGTCTCAATCATGACACGTGCAAGATCTCCAAGACTCTGTCATCTTCTCGGATATTATCAATGTAAATATCTAGTTGATGATCAAGAGATATCCGCTGCAAGGGACTAAAATCTTCTGGATAAAACTCAGATAATCTCAAAAGCTTTACCTTATCAAACTCGTGAAATGAATTAACAGGGCTCAAAGACACGGTGCAACCAAGTATTTCAGTGTTTACCTTATCAAAACGGTCATTAAACTCTTGTATCTGCATATCCAATACAGTGTAAAAGCATTCCACCTGATAATGATGCAGATTCGTTATGTTGCTTTTTTGTCTTGGTTTCTTCGGATCGACAAATTCTTCGACCATATTCAGCAACTCAGAGAATCCCATCCACTATCCCTGAGCTTGCACAATTGATTTTTGGTGGATTTCACTAAAGACATAGCATTCAGAATGTCTTGATCTTTGCTTTGTGGAGCTTTTGATAAGCTATTTGTGATCCCAAGAAGAAGCAACATCAACTATAAGTAGAACACAAAATAAAATGTGTGAAGGTATTTGAGAAGACCATTAGCTTGGCGTCTTTTGATACTATCTGTACCATCACTTTCGACATACTCAAGTACTTTAATTATAGAAGGAAACAAATCAACCAACCGTAATAAGGTTTTGTAGTGAGAACCCCATCGAGTATTACCAGGTCTTTGAAATGAAATCTCTTGGTTCAATCCTTTTCCTGTCTTAATCGTTCCTTTACGGATTCCTACCTCGATTATCTTCAAATGGTCTTCTCGAATCATATCTTTCCTCTTACAAGAAGCTCCAACCACATTTAACAAGAGATAAATCATATCAAAGAAATCTCCAACTCCAATATGTTTCTTAGCAACTGCCACAACAACCAACTGCAGCTGATGAGCAAAACAATGGACATAATATGCAGCATTATTTTCTCTCAAAATCAAAGATCTCAACCCATTAAATTCACCTTTCATATTACTTGCTCCATCATAACCTTGTCCTCTTAATTTTTTCATACTCAATCCATGTTTAGCAAACAATGAATCAGCAGCACGCTTCAGAGTTGCAGACGATGTATCTTGAACATGAATAAGACCGACGAATCTTTCTTTGACAAACCCGTTTACATCAACAAAGCGAAAAACAATTGTCATCTGCTCTTTATCAGAAATATCCGCTGATTCATCCACCAACAAGCAAAACACACCATGATCAATTTCTTGGATAATAGATTCAATAACTTCCTCCGGAAAGCAACGCACTATATCCGTCTGAATTTTGTGAGACACCATTTGATTATTCTTTGGAGCATTCTCCAACACAACCTTACTAACAAGCTCATTTTGCTCTGCGGTATATTTCAAAAGCTCTACAAAATTCCCCCTATTAGCCGATTCCACATTTTCATCATGACCTCGAAAATCCAATCCTTGTCGGAGTAAGAATCTACAACAATCAATTGAAGCATTCAATCTGATCATGTGTTCATTTTTTTGCGCATCACCTTGCTTATAAAAAGAATGAAAGATGGACTGACCTTGTCTCATCAAATTATCAGCCATTTTCAATGAATTGTTTTGAAAACTATTCAGTTGTCCCACATGTCTTTGTAATCCCTTTGGATCTTTCCAGTTACTGAAACCTTTTGTCACAAACTCATCACTTCCACATTTACTCTCAGTGTAATCTCTAAACAAATAGCAAACCAAACAAAAAGCTCTGTCTGATTTCTTTGAGTATTCTAACCAACGTGGATATTCATCAAACCAAGATGGATTAAATCTTCTCATTTTTTTCCCAAACGGCGATTGGGGAAATATATGATCACGATCTTGGTAAGGACCTTGTATCAGATATTTGCGTCTTACCTCATCTCGTTCATTAGGATGATATTCCAATACTCTTTTCCTATCTGCTGGATCCCGAGGCAAATCACCACACTCATTTTTAGAAATCGATTCAATTTTTCTTTTAAAATATTTTTCCATTAGTACCTGATAAAAAAAGTTATATTAGTTTAAGCATAAAAACAAAAGGGTTAGTGAATCAAAATTGAATAGAGATTGCATATAAAGAAATCTTTTAAAATAAACGATTATACAAGAACAATTACCGTAGCAAGTAGTATGACTCTGTTTCTTTTGGGAAAAAAAATTAGATGAAGAATGAGTGATTTGTGAATTGGGATGATCAATTAAGGTGGCTAGGTCAACATAATTGTCTTGTTTTTTTAATATTTTTGTTGGGGTGCATTTAGAAATTTTAGGCTTTTAAAATATCACAATTATTATTATTTTTTTTGTCGGCAATCCATGATTTTCATTTGAGAAGCCCAGAGGTTTTGAGTTATGATTTTAAGAAATTAAAGCCCAATAAACATTTAACCTTATCAACTAAGAAGATCAACAGAGCAACACGTGGCTTCTCATGAGAATGATCTAGAAAATGTCGCCTCTGTAGCACAATTAAACTATTAGACAGTTAATATATGGGATTTAACTATTAGACAGTTAATCTCTGGGATTTAACTACTAAAAAAAAATTTAAAAAAAAAAAACAGTATAGGGCACGTGCCCTTGATGCCACAACGTGCATCCGCCACTGGATGAGAAGAGTAGAAATCGGCGAGGGACAAATTGATGCAGAGCATTCCAATCTCCGAATACATTATCCCAACATCTGCTACAACACCCACATTGACTTCCGTTCTTTTGTTGTTCTCTCCTCTGGTTAGTTCCACCAACAACGAGAAGGAGACGAAGAACAAGAAAAGCCTCTTGATTCTCATTTGGTGTTTCTTTTAAGTTGAAAATGTGTTTCCAGTATCACTATTGATCTGTATGCATATATATATATATATATATATATATATAATAAGATATATATATATAGGTAAAACGTTAATAAGCTGCTGAATTTTAAATTCAAATTGTCATGAAAGACCAAGTCCAAACAAGGAACAAATATATATATATAGGTAAAACGTTAATAAGCTGCTGAATTTTAAATTCAAATTGTCATGAAAGACCAAGTCCAAACAAGGAACAAATACGATAAAATATAAGAATTTCATATACAATTTCGAAGTTTAGTGGACATGTCTAATCCAAATAATTCTTTTTCAAGTAAGTTTCTTGTATTCTAGGACACGACTTTGCATTCTATATTGTATAATTTTCTTGGTATATGGTTGGCGAAATAGTTAAGCGCATTCTATATTGTATAATTTTCTTGGTATATGGTTGGCGAATCGATCTCATCCCCAATTTCAGACAAGGCTTATCGTCAGCATCGGTGACTCCAGAGACGATGTTGTTGGTGCTGCTGCTGCAGGTACCTTCTCATTTCCTTTCTCTATATATGTTAGGAGATCTCGGATATTATGAGATCTCCCTTGAATATTGTTAGGAGATCTCGGGTATTATAAGATTTCCCTTGAATATATTTTTTCGGTTTTATTCATTAGCCAATAGGCTTATTTATACAAGTATTCTAACTCGTTATTTACATTTACAGAATAGGAAATATACCTTATACACAAATATTAACTTTCCTAATATATATTAGGAAATATATTCAAGGGAGATTACATAATACCCGAGATATCCTAACACCCTCCCGCAAACTCATACGTGATAACATGTATGAGATTGGACAATCTTCAAGTAGTCTACATACCCATTGTAAGGTCATCAATGACGTTTATACCTCTCCATAAGGCCATCAATGGGGAATCCTGTAGTAGTTGTGTATCTCCATTGTTTCATGTCACCATGAGAACTGAACGAACTCATCAATTGGTCCATGCTCAAAATTCACAACAACTTCATCAAATCATCAAACAACGTCTTCTTTGTAGTATTAGACGAACGAACGATTTTTTTTTTCACGATCTGGATTCATCATCTTCGTGGCTTTATCGAATTTGTAGTGAACGATAGATAACCACATGAAGATTTTGTTACTTAATTTTTTTTTTTTTTTGGATTCGAAACAAAAACTAATTATAATAAAATAGAAGCATAGACTAAGAAATCAAACCGAATAAGAGATCAAAGAGATCTCGATCAAATAGGAAAAAAAAGGAAGAAATTAAAGAAGAAGAAATCGTAGCATAGTTTTTTTTTTTTTTTTAAATGCGGAAAATAAAAGAATCATAACCCATAGAAGTTAGGATGGAAAGCTCTGATACCATGATAAATTTGGAGGAAACATAGTAGTCGAATAGTTTGTCTCGGTTTTATTCATTAGCCAATAGGCTTATTTATACAAGTATTCTAATTTGTTTATCAAGTTATTTACATTTACGGAATAGGAAATATAGCTTATACACAAATATTAACTTTCCTAATATCTATTAGGAAATTTATTCAAGGGAGATCTCATAATACCCGAGATCTCCTAACATTATATACTATGTTATTGTAACGGTTTGCCATCATCGATCTGCTTATCGACTACTGGATCTATTCTCAACCTGCACTAGATTTGGACCCGCATCAAATGCGGGATTATAAATTTTATTATTTATTTCTATATTTTAATTTGCATAAAATATAGAACCAATACATGAATTAAGAAATAATTTTATGAAAAAATTTCAAAGTCTATCGTTAAATGTTAAATAAATATGGTATGCGACTTATTTAGTTTAAATTAATTTGGTATTATAATTTGTGTGTAATGTTTAAAATTTATATACACTCGAGTTAATAACATTTACATGTATTTTGACTAAAATATGAATAAATAAATCAATATTTAAATTTTATTTGAAGTTTATTGAGTTGATTTGCACAAACCAACCCGAGATTTTCATCTTTAAACGTACAATTACAAAATTGTAGTAGTACCAAAAAACAAAACAAATAAAAAGTTGCAGATATTATCTATCTCTTTGATCGACACATCATGTTTTTTTCTTCTAATGCCTTTAGAATTAATAGGAAAGTTAGAGATTTTGTGTAATTAATTACCACAATATTTGTTACCTTCTATAGACAATTAGTGGATTTCGTTGGATGTGTATATTAAAAGTCATTATGATTTAAGGAAAGTTATATAAATGCTATTTTTCGAAATGTTAAGGAAAATGAATGCAAAATTTTAGGAATGTTTTTTTTTTTTTGCCGTGTTTATAAGTTTTAATTTATTTTTTTTGAATTTTTAATAGAATGATAATTGTTCCCTAAAAATCTCTTTGGAAGACACTTAGGATTTTTAAGTTTTAATATCTCATAAATGCCTCTTTGAATGGCACCATTTACTTGGTTTTGACATTGTCACAGCTCTTGAGTTGATAAAGAACAAGCAAGTGAAAGCAATTTTGGGGCCAGCGACATCTATGCAAGCTCATTTCTTACTTCTCTTCGGAGTCCATACTTCTTCCGTGCTACATACGAAGACTCCTCTCAAGTGAACGCAATTAAAGCTATCATTAAGCTGTTTGGGTGGAGAGAAGTTGTGCCTGTTTACATCGACAACACATTTGGAGAAAGTATAATGCCTCGTCTAACTGATGCATTACAAGAGATCAACGTTCGAATACCTTATCGATCTATTATAGCTCTCAATGCAACGGACGATGAAATCTCTGTGGAGCTTCTAAAGATGATGACCATGCCCACAAGAGTCTTTATTGTCCACATGTACTCTTTTCTTGCCTCAAGAGTCTTCATCAAAGCTAAGGAGATTGGTTTGATGAAACCAGGATGAGATGGGCATTGAGGCTATGGAAGGGGTATTGGGTGTTAAAACTTATATCCGGAAATTTAAAGATCTAGACAAGTTTAGATCTAGATGGAGGAAGAAATTCCCAGCGAAGGAGCTGAGTATTTACGGTCTATGGGCTTATGACGCTATCACGGCACTGGCGATAGCCATTGAAGAAGCTGGAACAAATAACTTGACTTTCAGTAATGCTGATCTTGGAAGGAATGTGTCTGAACTTGAAGCTCTTGGTTTATCTCAATATGGTCCAAAGCTTCTCCAAACACTCTCACGCGTTCAGTTCAGAGGACTTGCAGGAGATTTCCGTTTTGTCAAAGGGAAACTGCAACCATCGGTGTTTGAGATTGTTAATGTGATCGGAACTGGAGAAAGGTCGATAGGATTCTGGACGGAAGAAAATGGTCTTGTGAAGAAATTAGACCAAAAACCGCAAAGCATAGGAGCTAATTCTGTGCCGAAAGGATGGGAGATCCCAACAAATGGGAAGAGGCTACGCATTGGAGTTCCAAAGAGAACTGGTTAAACCGATCTTGTGAAGGTCACAAGAGATCCTATCACCAATTCACAAGAAGTCACTGGTTTCTGCATAGATTTCTTTGAGGCTGTAATCCAAGCAATGCCTTATAACGTCTCTTATGATTTCTTTCATTTTGAGAATTCTAACGGTGAACCAGCAGCGAAAAACAATTGCCATCTGCTCTTTATCAGAAACATCCGCTGATTCATCCACCAACAAGCAAAACACACCATGATCAATTTCTTGGATAATAGATTCAATAACTTCCTCCGGAAAGCAACGCACTATATCCGTCTGAATTTTGTGAGACACCATTTGATTATTCTTTGGAGCATTCTCCAACACAACCTTACTAACAAGCTCATTTTGCTCTGCAGTATATTTCAAAAGCTCTACAAAATTCCCCCTATTAGCCGATTCCACATTTTCATCATGATCTCGAAAAGCCAATCCTTGTCGGAGTAAGAATCTACAACAATCAATTGAAGCATTCAATCTGATCTTGTGTTCATTTTTTTGCGCATCACCTTGCTTATAAAAAGAATGAAAGATGCACTGACCTTGTCTCATCAAATTATCAGCCATTTTCAATGAATTGTTTTGAAAACTATTCAGTTGTCCCACATGTCTTTGTAATCCCTTTGGATCTTTCCAGTTACTGAAACCTTTTGTCACAAACTCATCACTTCCACATTTACTCTCAGTGTAATCTCTAAACAAATAGCAAACCAAACAAAAAGCTCTGTCTGATTTCTTTGAGTATTCTAACCAACGTGGATATTCATCAAACCAAGATGGATTAAATCTTCTCATTTTTTTCCCAAACGGCGATTGGGGAAATATATGATCACGATCTTGGTAAGGACTTTGTATCAGATATTTGCGTCTTACCTCATCTCGTTCATTAGGATGATGTTCCAATACTCTTTTCCTATCTGCTGGATCCCAAGGCAAATCACCACACTCATTTTTAGAAATCGATTCAATTTTTCTTTTAAAATATTTTTCCATTAGTACCTGATAAAAAAAGTTATATTAATTTAAGCATAAAAACAAAAGGATTAGTGAATCAAAATTGAATAGAGATTGCATATAAAGAAATTTTTTAAAATAAACGATTATACAAGAACAATAACCGTAGCAAGTAGTATGGCTCTGTTTCTTTTGGGGAAAAAAATTAGATGAAGAATGAGTGATTCGTGAATTGGGATGATCAATTAAGGTGGCTAGGTCAACATAATTGTCTTGTTTTTTTAATATTTTTGTTGGGGTGCATTTAGAAATTTTAGGCTTTTAAAATATCACAATTATTATTATTTTCTTTTGTCGGCAATCCATGATTTTCATTTGAGAAGCCCAGAGGTTTTGAGTTACGATTTTAAGAAATTAAAGCCCAATAAACATTTAACCTTATCAACTAAGAAGATCAACAGAGCAACACGTGGCTTCTCATGAGAATGATCTAGAAAATGTCGCCTCTGTAGCACAATTAAACTATTAGACAGTTAATATGGGATTTAACTATTAGACAGTTAATATATGGGATTTAACTACTAAAAAAATTAAAAAAAAAAAACAGTATAGGGCACGTGCCCTTGATGCCACAACGTGCATCCGCCACTGGTAACAAGTCCGGCCTTTCCGCTTTCCGACCCGCTCGCATGACGACCTCGATGAACCCGGTATGCTCGATCCATCGACTTTGGGGGGAGGGTCCACTGTTACACCAGGATTTAGCCCAAGGCAAATCCTGCTCTCGGCCCAGCAAGCTCCAAGGCCCGTTTCCCAAGGATAAGATATAACCCCTATTTAGTTACTTTACAATTAATCTAGGGTTACTTTTGTAAAGTATATGGTTAGTTTTTAACCATATACACATTTACCCTAGATTAGAAGTCCTATGTATAGTTGTATCACATTTGGGGGAAAACCCATGCTTTTTTACCACATTTGGGCAATAATACAATTCTATTCTGGTTTATCCTGCTCGGATTAATCAACTCTCATTTGACCTGCTCGGAACTCATAATTGCCTCCTCTCCCGAACATCGTACTTATTCAACCTGCTCTCACCTACCATCTAATCTACAAAGAATCTCGAACCTCCTTTACAAATTTAGTGTAGAACCCGCTCTCCGAGTTCAACACTAGGGTAGGAATCATATCAAAGTCATGTTGTATTGTAATAAAAAATTTCAGAATCTTCCAAGGCCTTTTGTGGGGGCAAATGGTCTTGACAAAAAACGTGGAGAGATTGTTCTGATGAATGGAAAGGGTAAGTCATGGACTTTAGATTTGAGAATAAAGAAATCTTGTGGAACTGTTTATATCACAAGAAGTTTAGCTTCATCACTCCAACCATTTTTTTTTTTTTTTTTGCGTTGGATAGAGTCTAAAATCCTTTGTTTGAATTTTTTGTTGTTGCAGTTTCTTCCGGTACCATTCACAAGGATCCATGGCATTAGCTAAAATGACTATGTTGGATAAATATGGTGTGAATTGGTCTATTAAGTTTCGGGGTGAGAACACACGTAAAAGGATAAGATTAGTAGGAAAATGGAAAGAGTTCTTCAAATAAAGCTAACTCTGTGAAGACATGTGAATCGGTCAAATTTCAGCTCATTTGGAAAGAAGATACAAGTTGTGTCCTTGAGTTTGTCTCCGGATGAAACTGTATCTGAGTGTAATGTGCCAAAGACGATTTGAAATGTATCAATATTTTTTTTTTCTTTTTTCTTTTGGTAAGATTCAAGTTTAACAATGGTTGGTTTAACTAGTAAGGTCCAATTGTGTTAGTGCCAATGATCTCCATATTTTCTAGAGGCTTTTGAAAGTAGTCTATTTTCCAAGCCACGTTCATGACTACAAACTTGATACAGAGATGGATCATGTCTAGGCATGGGCGTTCGGGTAACCATTTGGGTTTCGGTTCGGTTAACTCGGTTATCGAATTTTTGGTTTTAGGAATATAATACATATTCGGGTATTTCAAAATTTTAGTTCGGTTATTGGTTTCGGATTCGGTTTCGGTTACCCGAGATGCTCATAATTACGTAAACTTTTTCCCAAATTTGATGATGAAGAGTATTTTGCAGAGTAAGAAGGGAAGACAGAGTAAGAAGGGAAGTAAGAGCCCAGCCAGGTTTGATGATGAAGAGTATTTTGCAAAGGCTCTTTACACTGCAGAAGACGGTGGAGAGGTTGAGCCTGCAGACTACAGAGAAGCAAGAAGAGACTCAAGTTGGGATAACTGGAAACAGGGAATGGATGAGGAAATGAGATCTCTTGAGAAGAATCACACCTGGACTGTGGTAAAGAAACCAATGAATCAGAGGGTCATTGGAAGTAAATGGATTTACAAGTATAAACTTGGTATTCCTGGTGTTGAAGAACCAAGATTTAAAGCAAGGCTTGTGGCTAAAGGATATGCCCAGAGAGAAGGAATTGACTATAATGAAGTTTTCTCCCCAGTTGTTAAGCATGTGTCTATAAGGATCCTGCTTTCAATTGTAGCTCAAGAAGATTTGGAGTTGGAACAACTAGATGTTAAAACAGCATTCCTTCATGGTGAGTTACAAGAGAAGATTTACATGGTTCCTCCTGAAGGATATGAGTCATTGTTCCAAGAAGATGAGGTATGTCTCCTGAACAAGTCTCTCTACGGTTTGAAGCAAGCTCCTAGGCAATGGAATGAGAAGTTTGATGCCTACATGACTGAGATTGGTTTTGTAAAAAGCAATTATGACAGTTGTGCTTATGTGAAGGAGCTTAGTGATGGTTCTTTGATGTATCTACTTATCTTTGTGGATGATATGCTTGTGGCTGCAAGAGACAAAGAAGCCATAGCTCAGCTCAAGCTTGATCTAAGTAAGAAGTTTGAAATAAAGGATCTTGGAGCTGCTAAAATGATCTTAGGAATGGAGATCACTAGAGACAGAGAAAATGGCATTCTAACTTTGTCACAAGAAGGTTACCTGAACCAAATTCTTCAAACCTACAACATGATGGACTCTAAACACACTCTGACTCCCTTTGGAGCTCATATGAGACTGTGTTCTGCTTCACTGGAGATGATTGCTAAAGATGAAGATTATATGAAGTCAATTCCTTACTCCAATGTTGTTGGAAGCATCATGTATGCAATGATAGGTACAAGACCAGATCTTGCATATCTTGTTGGAGTGGTAAGTCGATTTATGAGCAAACCAGTTGGTGATCATTGGCTTGGAGTCAAATGGATCCTGAAGTATATCAAGGGAACTGTGAAGACCAAGTTAGTCTACAAGAAGAGTCAAGACTTCAAGGTTGTTGGCTATTGTGATGCTGATTTTGTTGCAGACTTAGACAAACGAAGATCAATTACTGGATTGGTGTTCACTCTTGGTGGGAATACTATAAGCTGGAAGTCAGGCCTGCAAAGATTGGTTTCCTTATCCACTACTGAGTCAGAATACATGGCTCTAACTGAAGCAGTAAAAGAAGCTGTGTGGTTGATAGGTTTGTTGAAAGAATTCGGATATGAGCAAAAGAATGTGGAGATCTTTTGCGATTCTCAAAGTGCTATTGCACTCTCCAAGAACAATGTGCATCACAAAAGGACTAAGCACATTGATGTCAAGTATCACTATATCAGAGAAGTGATAGTAAGAGGTGATGTTGATGTAATGAAGATCTCAACTGAGAAGAATCCAGCTGACATCTTCACAAAGACCTTGGCAATAAGTAAGTTTCAAGCCGCGTTGAACTTGCTTCAGGTCAAGTCTGAGTAATAAAACTCAGAGAAACCGAGTCTGGAATCCTGGAACTAGATTTAAAGGTACTCTCTCTCTCTCTCTCTCTCTCAAGCAACACTCATGAAGTGGGTATGGTCATCATGAATTTCAGGTGGAGATTTGTGAAGAAATGAAATACTTGCTGACCAAGTCTCAACCCTCAAAGTTAATCAAGCCGAAAGTTATCAAGTTTTACTAAAGGTGAAAGTAAGTTTACTAAAGGTAAGATTATCCTTTTGAAGGCACATGATGGAAAACAACTACAAGGCTTGAAAGGGCAACGTACAAGTTTTTCCATTTGTGTCATCAAATGTGCAACGGCTTGATTTGTGTCATCAAATGTGCAACGCAGCCATTGGCGTCTGAAATGGTGCGGCTGCGTTTGCTTTAGGTCAGAACCTGAGCTGAGAAGTGTCCTCATATATAAAGGACACTAAGAGGAGATACGAGAGTGTGAACGGATTGATAGAGTAAAGAGAGAAACTTGTATTAGTATAAGCTTGTTTACAATTTCTCTAAGGCATAGGAAATAGCTTGAGTGTGCTCCAAGTACTAGTGAAGGGTATTAGGGTGAAACACTAAGATTTCCTATTGTAAACTCTATCAAATCTAGTGGATTCCGAGTATAAGACTCGGCAAGAAGTAACTACCCTTGTTAATGGGAGTGAACTCGTTAAGTGTGGTGTGTTCTTGCATTTACATTTGATAACAACACTCTCTTCTCTCTTCAAACTCTCTAAGCTCTTATTACAACACAAACGGCTCTGTTTTCATTTGGTTACTTGCTCTGTTCTTGTGGATAATCCATTGGTAGTGTTCTTGTGGATAATCCATTGCATTCTTCTGGTTGTATACTCTGTTTCTTGGTTTGTTGGTTTGTGTTTGACAGGAAAGTCGACTCCTTTCAAGTGTATCAAATCCTAACAGAAGGAATGGCTACCGATGTATCGACCTCTGAGTATTTTCTGGGAGGAATAGGCTGAGATAAGTCCGAGGATCAAATGGAGCTTCCATCTCCTATTCAATGCTCAGTTAAAGTGAACATCCCAACAACTGATTCAACTTTGATGAACGTGAACGATTGCCAGATCCTCCCTTTGGGCCATCAGTACAGATTGGTCGGTTGGAATCCGGAATCATGGTCAACAAAGTACAGAGGAGTGGCTTTTCTTCCACTTAACAAGGAGAAAGGAGTAGGAGGAGAATTCGTTGTGCTCCTTAACTACACTAAAGTTTTGCTTGTGTTGACAAGTGCAGAAATGAGGTGGATCCGCGTTAAGGAAACCTCAGATGCTTCATGCGACGAGGTAATCGCCTTTAAAGGCAGATTTTATGCAACCTTTTGTAACGGGGACATTTCCGTTTATGATCCTTATTCGCTGATAGGGACTCCCCTATTACCCCCTCAACCTCTAAGGGGAAGCAAGCGTGTGGTTCGGTCAGGTGATGATGATGAACTATTCCTGGTTGAGCGTTTCAACCCAGATCATGATGCCAGAGTTCTAAATTTTAATCGTTTCGCATGTAGAGTGAGTCATCTAGATGAGGAGGCTGATAAATGGGTCTAGGTGAGTGATTTAGGAGACCGTGTGTTGTTTATTGGACATTATGGAAATGTCTCATTCTCGGCTAAGGAGCTTCCTAGTGGTTGTGGTGTGAGTGGGAACTCAATCGTGTTCACTGATATGGGCCCTGTAACGTACGCCTATAAATATGGAGTTGATACAGGAGACGAAGAGGACGACCTCACGTTTTGGAGATTCTTGAGAGAGAATCGTGTGAATTGCCTCATGACATCTCCAGTGGTGCGTGACGAAGAGAATCATGTGAAGCAGCTTAGCACGTCTCCGGTGTTGGCTCTCCGGGTTGAGCTCTGAGCCAAAGTAAATTCTTACTTTGGGTTCCTAGACATATCTATTGCTTTTGTTTTATGAGATTAAAAACAATTTGTTTTTTTTTTAGGTAAAAGATTGTATGGAAATGGTTCTCTGTGCTGGATCTGCAGCAGATTCGAGCTTTTGGTTGTTTGAATGACTCTTTTAAAGACTTGTCTTTTGCATGGTTTTGTAACACTGCTGAATGCGTAATTAGTTGTTGAAAGTTTTTGGTATTTCTCTCCGATCATAATGCATCGTTTGGAATTGTTTTGAAAATTTGATCAAATTTATTTGAATAGTTTCTCAATTAATTCTTTAAGTTAAACCAAGAAAGAAGCCACAAAATATGCAGTTATAAGACTGACTTTAAACTTATTAAGGAATCCAACCAGGACTAAGATGAAGAAGAAATGCAATATTCATAAGGTTATGCTCTCATGAGCTCATTCTTGACTTCATCAAGCTTCATAATCAATGAGAATTTGACATCCTTGAGAACATTTTGTCAGTTTATTAAGCTCCTCGTGGATATCTGAATCACTAACAGAACCTTCTCGAGGCTAAGAAGCAAGATTTGCAAATCTCAGAACGAGTTTCAAAAATGGAAACTGAAACACAATCCTTGAAAGATATATTCTTTATTATCCATCCTCCATGCTTCCTCTGACAATTACAAAGTACAAACCAAAGTGATTATCCATCTCATTGTAAGCAATTTAAGACTTGAACTTACAGTGATAGAGAGTACATGCTTACATTGTATCCATCTGCAAAAAGGAATACACAAAAAAACACCAAATAAGAAACAAAACCAAACCAAAAGCACATGTACATGTATGACCAGAGAGTATCTTATTCGAATCTAAGTGTTCTGAAGACCTACTTGAATCTAAGTAGATGAGTGTGTTTATAAGACCTAGTAAAAACTATATGAACTTAGTAACAACGAAACTAAAACAAAACTTGAACAAAACTAAAACTAAAACTAAAATGAAAGAGAAAGAGAAGAGAATCAAAACCTTGGTGTTGTACACGTAGCCATTGGGTAACACATGTGGTGGGTTCTCTGTGTCCATTAGGCTCCTTAGAAATATACCAAACAAGCTTTCAATGGTTCTGCTTAGAGTACAATAAAGACAAAGGTAGCTTCATTGTCATTGCAAAACTCTTGTTTAAAATGATGAACTAAAACATCCCATTGCCCTAGTTCAAACAAATCTTGACACAAAAAGAGACAAATATGTGTTGAACTCGGGACGAGATCGACACTAGAATTTGTAGTAGGTTCGGGAATTCTTTGATAAATTGAAAGGAATGTTGTAAGCGAGGGTCCGTTCCTGCTCGGATGAACAGTAACCGAGTGGGATATTTTGGATTTTAGGGAGATTAATTGAATAAAAAGTGATTTGCTAAAAAAAGTGTGATCTGTTCAGCCTTGGTTTTACAAAAATGATGTACAACCTTTATATAGTACAAGAATACTAGGGTTTTGAATACATATGGTTACATTTTAACCATATGTTTCCATAAAGTAACCCACATTGATCATAAAGTAACTACACTAGAGATAAGGTGGTTATTATTTAGTTAGCAAGATAATGAGTTGGGCCTTTTCGCTTGATGGGCTGAGAGCAGGATTTTGCCTTAGGCTAAATCCATGGTGTAACCATACTTTTTCGATGTTGATGCGACCCTTCGGTATGCCGCCTCCTTGACTTCTGTCCTGTTAGTAACCATACTTTTTCGCGGTTTCCTATATAAAGCCACGCCTCTGCTTCTTTCTTCTCGAATCCTCTTCTTTTTTCTTTTTGCTTCAGGGATTAATACCAACACCGGTTCACACAATCTTCGAGAGACATGTCATCGGGAGATTCTTCATATAGATCCGACAGCGCAGCGCTAGTTCGCAAGAACCAACGGAACGTTGACCGACTGGTCGTCCCCGTTTCTGCTTCTGCTGGATCCTCGTTTAGTAGGCATTACTCAGGCGATGATACCGGGGTTGTTTCTTCGTCCTTCCGCCATTCTGGGCAGTCGGCAGGGCGAGGCGACGATTCTTCCGAGGGGGATCACCTCCCGATTAACATCAGGGGGAAAAAGTTTGAGTCGCAAGGTGACCCGAAGAATGCTCGGGCGAGGAAGGAACGAACCGAGAAGGATAAGAAGAAGCAGATCGAGCGGGAAAGGAAAGCAAAACGCAATGAGCAACTAAAAGCTCTAGAACCGGTTCTCGTTTTTGGCTAGGGTCCCGGTCTTTGTCCTCACATCATGCTGGATTGTCATGACAACAAGCCGTCGACCTCTTCGCTCGGCAGCGTGGTTCAGTGTGGTAGCGGGAAGAAATGGCCCTCGATAGATTTGGTCATCCCTGGTTCATATTATAGGCCGTGGTCCCCTCCTGAAGGCCACATATGTGTTTACGAGTGCTTCTTCGACCAAGGTGGGCTTGGCTTTCCGATTCCTCCAGTGATTCTGGAGTATTGTGCTCGTTGCAAGGTCTCTATATCCCAACTGACCCATGCGAGCTTTCAGAACTTAATGTCGATTTTGACGCTGAGTTACGAGGCTCACCGGGTGGTCACGTGCGATCATTTTGAGGAGGTTTGCAAGATTACACGTGGGAATGTTTTTGATTCTGGTCAATTTCAGATTAAAATGAAGAGCGGGCTCACCTTGGTAAATAACTTCAAGAGCAGGCTCGAGGGTAACTGGCAGGAGAAGTATTTCTTTGTCAAGAAAAATGAGAAGTCGATAGGGAATTACAACGGGGAAATCCGAATAAGCTGGAACAAGCAAATTGGTATGTTCCTTCTCTTGCCTCCTTAATGCGACTAATCGTTAATCTCCTTTCCTTTCTCTGCAGATACCACGACAAAGACACCTCCGGATATGTCTTCCAATTACGTGGTCGGATTACTGCATCGGTATCCACCCCAGGATTAGCCGACATTTCTCAACGTTTTGATTCGTCAAGTATACAACCGGATTGTGTCAGGTTTGTCCGTACTGGGGATAGTTTTTTTGTCTTTCCTGGTCAATCTCTCAGCTCTCTCGTCTTGTTTGTCATGTGATCCCAGCCTTGGTTACGACGTTTCTAAGCGCGTAGCTAGTAAGTCTGATAAGGGGAGCATGACAAAGTTGAGCCTGGAGCAGCCTCCTCTTCCCAAAGCCAAGACATCTGTTAAGACGAGCAGACCGGCTGCTTCAAGGGCGAAAAATTCTACCGACGCAGGGACAGGCAAGTTTGTTGTCCAGGGAGCGGGCAAGTCTACCAATCTGGGTTACGCGAACGAGGCTGCTAGCAAAGCACAGAGGGATCCGGCTGCCCGGGGAACGACTGGGACCACTTCGAAGAAGTGATTTAGGAATGAGAGCGCCCCAGTTGTTGTCAAGCATGGCGCTGGGAAAGACCTTGCTACCATGACCGCCCATAAATGCATGTGTCGGGACACCGAAGGGTCCTCACAGGGTCTTGAGGACTTGGTTGTGGACATTACCGATGACGATGTCGGTACCGAGCAGGAAAGGGGGGATGCTAACGTCGTGGGCGCAGGTTATGACACCGAGCCGAGCATCGATGTTGAAGATAACTGGCTCGTTCTCCTCGGCCGTGAGAAGCCCGACACTTCTGATGACTTCGTGTACAGTTTTAAGGGATTCGGCGATCACATCTCCGAGCATCTTGAGGAATGCGCCAAATATATCAACTCAGTCTGAGGGGGACTGAAGGGTCCGAATCCATGGCTAGATGACATGTTCAACCGGAGGGGTTTCTGTCAATCCTCTGTGAACCTCGTAGGGGTAAGTCGTTTCCGGTCTCCCTCCTTTCTTTTAGAATGACTTGGCTTATGCTCTTGTTCTGCTTTTCACAAACCATAGTTTATTCCAACTCGGTCTGGAGGTGACTTGACGCCGCTCCGAAAAGGGAGCAAAGACTGAAGGAGGAGAAGGATTATGACGCAGCTCGTATCGAGCTACTCACCACGAAGAACGAATCGCTGAAATCTCGAGGCGTGACGGAAGAGCTCGAGAATTTGAGAAAATACTCCGAAGGGAGGTCAAAGATGTTGAAGGATGTCTCCAAGCAGTACGAGGATGAAAAGAAGGAGAAGAGGTACGCGGAGGCGAGGTTTGACAACGTCAAGGAACGCCTTAAGAGGGCCAAACGAGTTAACACTGCGCTGATCAAGCAAGTCCGAGCGCAAGTGCTCCGTTTGAGGACCTCCAGGAAGGAGTATGGTCTATCATGTCCTGAACACGCTCGTACTGAGCTGGTCGATCAAGCGCTGGCCTCTCTTAACCGAGCCTGTGAGTAATGTACCGAACGGTCGGAATATATTCGCCTTAACAGTCTAGCCAGCCAATTCAAGACTCAGCTTGACATGGTAACGGAGTACGGGATCGAGATTGATCCTGAGGAGATTCGGGCCAGCTTTGACGACTATAAGCGGAAAGTCGAGGCGATGCAGCTGATGGATTTCTCTGATCAGGACTACAAGTTTACTCCCAGTTCGAGCGTCCTCCCGGAGAGTGCCCCGTCCCCGCTAGGGGATGACTTTAGAATAGAGCGTGGTTGGATTCTTGAGCCTTATGAGAGCGACGAGATAGAGAGTACCGATGATGGTGATGACGTCACTCATGATGACTATCAAGCCACCCAATCCGAGCAGAATCTGAAGACTGAACTCGCAGCCGCGACCGCGAGCTTCCCCAAGGTCAGTTAAAATTGTCGGGCAGTTCGTATCTAGTATTATTTTAAAAGTTGCCGAGGATCTAATGGACGAGATTGCAGACAGGGTTCTGGCTGAGACTGCTGCTGCCGATCAGGCCACGGTCAAGGCTTCGGCGAGACACCCGGAAAACGGTGAGCATGGTGTTGCCGATCAAGCTGCGGTTAAGGCCTCGGCGAAAGACCCAAACACCGGTGAGGACTTGCTGCCCTTCTTTGCTCCAGCTCCTTCAGTCCCGACGTCGAATGTTTAACGCTGGGGACCGTCTCCTTTATTATCTTCTTGTTTTGTGTATGATCGGGCCGGGTGTGGCCATTGAATTGTTGTACTGTTGAAAATTCCCCGGGCTGATGGAGTCCAGGTTAACTTTGCTCGTTTTGGCCCGAGGAACGGATCCTCAAGTTTTTAATGAAATTTGAATTTTTTTTATGTAGTTAAGTTTTTTTGCTTAAGCATTTTCGTATGTGTTTGATGCGGCTAAGTTTTTGAGCTTAGGCATAACGTACTCGAGAAGGGTGTCTTCGAGTTGGCCTTGTTAAGATGCCGATTTTGTTTCTGATCCGGCTAAGTTTATGAGCTTAGGCATTGGTTTACGCGTGCAGGGAACGGATCCCTGGACTGCTCTGACTTTGATCCGACCGAGCTCGCGCGATGGATTGGTCGGATCGGGTTGTCTGCAAGCCGGGTCCTGGCTTACAAACTGGAATCCGTCTCGTGGTTAAGTGTTTGGCTTAAAATACTTACATGTTCTTAGGAAATCGTGCAGGACAGGGCTTGGCTTTTAGCCCTATTCGGGGGAGTTATGGTGGACTTCCCGAGTTCGGTTTTGTAGATTATTTCACTACTGCATTTATGAGAGACGCGTATTGTGACCCTGCTCGGGTTTAGCTATGATGAGCCTCCCGAGTGTGATCCATTGATTGAGTGCTTGATCAGAGCATCGATGTGGGTGAGCTCGGAGGTGTTCGGATGGAAACCCGTCAGGACAATAGTAATGAACATCGTTTTTATTAATTATATTAGGACTTCCGAGGAAGCTGCCTACGTACCCGTTAAATAAGGATCAAGCCGAACGTAGTTCAAATTACAAAGCGAAAGCTAGATAAGTTATATGGGGAAGAGCGAAAATAGGTCGTTCGGAAACGAGTGGAAGTACGCGGATCTCCGGGGAGACTGCCTACGTACCCCGCTGCTCGGGCGAGGATCAAGTCAATCGTAGTTCGAGTACATCCATGATGAAGCGTAGAAAGCTTGTGATGGGCTCGGAAGCGCACTTCTTGCGACGTACTAGGGAGAAGTAGGAGTTGGCGGTTCATTCTTATCGTGCGGTGCTTGGATCGCCGTTCTCGCCACTTGCGGATTGAGTCGGAGGGGGAATAGGAGTTATAGGCTTAGGGTCAGTCGAGCCGAGGAGGTTTTCTGCTGCAAGCTCTGGTTGTTGTTCAGCTGAGTTCGCCTCCTCCGAGGAACTTGTGCAAAGATTCACCGAGCAGAGCTGGTTTCCTGCGATGAAGCATGTCTGGGCCATCTTTTGGTTACCACGGATTGTAAAGACTCCGAGCAAGGTCGGGAACTTGAGGCATTGATGGTACGTTGACGAGACAGCTCGGAGAGAGAATAACCATGGGGTTCCCATGATCACATTGTATACAGCAGGTTTATCTACCACCATAAACTTGACATCTCGAAGGATTCCCCCGGCATGCACTGTCAGTTTGATCGACCCAACCATCATCGTTGTGACACCGTCGAAGCCGGTGCGGGGCCTGACGCCCGGCTTGATACAATCGTCAGGTATCTCCATTTTTTGTAGAGTTTCCTTAAAGATCAGATTGACTAACTCCCCGTATAGACTAGAATTATAGTTACCTCGCAGTTTTCAATTTTAAGCTCGACGACAAGCGGGTCATTGTGGGGCATGGCCAGGTTCTTTGTGTCAGCTTCCGTGAAGATGATCGGCATGTCGACTTCGGACCGATCGAGATAACTTTTGTTGGTGGTCGCCCTCTTTTCGTGTTGTTTAAGGGACCGAACCGAGTCGTGGGTCAAGTTGATTCCTCCCATGATCATCAATACTCTATTGGTTGGATGTTGTTTGTCGGTCTGGCCCTTGTCAGCTTGAACGCGCTTGGGAGGGAGGGGCGAGTCGGCGCTCCCACTTGGCCTCTGCTCGTGCTTGTCTGATTCCTCTTCGTGTTTTCTCTTTTTGCCCCGGTCGCCCGGAGGCGCAACTTCGATCGCTCCCTTTTGGTATTGTGCTAGCAGCAGCTTCTTCAGCTATTGGCATTGCAAGTTCGAATGTCCGTGCATTTGATGGTAGTCGCAGTACGACTGTCCACCCGAGTGTTCCTGGACCTCTTGAGGTCGATGGTACTTATTCCACTGCTTCGGGGGAGGACCTGGTGAACTGTTGACGACGTTGGTCGCCAGTTTCTTTTTGTATTCGTGATCAAAGTGTTGTCGGGGTTCCTGGTAGGGTTCCTCGACCGCTTCCTTTGCCTTTGCCCTAGTCGCGGGAGGCTTGATTGGTGAGTTCTTCTGGGCCTGTCCGGCTTGATCCTTTTCGAGCCTGATAAAATCGACCGAGCGATGCATGGCTTCTTCGATAGTCTTAAGCGGGTCTAGGATCAGTTCCTTTTGAAATTTGGACAACCGGAGTCCTTGCTTGAGAGCTGCTACAGCGGTGGTATCGCTTGCTGTGATCCGCGAAAGGATGGCTTTGAAGCAGTCCATGAATTTCTCTTGGGTTTCTTTTTCGCCTTGGACTAACCCCCACATATCAGCATCTGAGGCGTCATCTTCGATATAGATGGCGTAGTGTTTGAGGGACGCAATCGACAGCTACTAAAAGGAGTCGATGGAGCGGGATTCCAACCTGGAGAACCAGTCCAACGCAGCGCCTGATAAGTATTCGATGAAATACTGGCAATGGCCCGAGTTGTACTCCTCGGGGGAGAAATACACCTGTCCCATTGCGATGGAGAAGGCGGTGAGATGTTGCTTTGGATCGGAGTCTCCGGAATATGGTTGGAGCCACAGCTTGGTAGTATGCCTAATCGGAATAGATGTTATTCGGTCGGAGAAAGGGTCTGTTGGGTCTCTACCAGGACCCGATCGATCTCTGGGGCCGAGCTAAGGGCTTGATGTATCTGTGAGTTCATCTCTCGAAGCTGATTCCGCATGTCCTCGAGCTCGGAATACTGAGTATGGGCCGTTCCGTGATCGGGAGTAGTTCTTTGTCGGGCGACAAGGGTTTGCCGCAGGTCTGCAGTTTGACTGAGTCTCCCGAAGATTGAGGGGGAAGAGTTTGCTCGGATAGTTCGCAACTCAAAGGTGGTTCGCCGTGGGACTGCTTCGGTGCGTTTTGGGGGAGGCCCACGTGATCCGAGCAAACTATCGAGTCTGATGTTCGTTAATCAGGCTCGTTCTTCCTGCTCGTCGAAACGGCGCATGAGTGCCCCAAGGAGGCGAACGTGATCTAGCTAGGGTTCCGGCTCGATTCAATTGTTTGCGGGAGCTTGATCATTTTGAGCGCTGCCGGGTCGGGTGACCATCTTTTGCCGTAGGTCGACCGTACTGCCAAGTGTCCGTCGGAGGTCAGTTGGTTCCTATATCCTTTGGAAGATGGATACCGGACTGGTCGGCTGCTCGATTCTCTCAAAGACTGAATTCATGGTCGGTCGCTCGATCCTCTCAGAGATCAGGATCTGACCGGCGAGCTGGTCCTGTCCTCCTGGGGTGAGGGCGGGAGTGTCTGTTCGTGCAGGGTCGGGACTCCCCTGTGCGGGGACAAGAGTCGCTCCTTGGGCCACCAGAGTGTTAGTACCCTGAGCGCTTGCCTCCGCGGAGTGTGTTCGGATACTCGCTTCTTTGTTGAGGTCCATGATTGCGTAGAAAGATATCCTCTAGATGTAAAGTACCCCCTACCTGGCGCGCCAAATGTTGAACTCGGGACGAGATCGACACTTGAATTTGTAGTAGGTTCGGGGATTTTTTGATAAATTGAAAGGAATGTTGTAAGCGAGGGTCCGTTCCTGCTCAGATGAACAATAACCGAGTGGGATATTTCGGATTTTAGGGAGATTAATTGAATAAAAAGTGATTTGCTCAAAAAAATGTGATCTATTCAGCCTTGGTTGTACAAAAATGATGTACAACCTTTATATAGTACAAGAATATTAAGGTTATGGATAGATATGGTTACATTTTAACCATATGTTTCCATAAAGTAACCCACATTAATCATAAAGTAACTACACTAAAGATAGCAAGATAATGAGTTGGGCATTTTCGCTTGATGGACTGAGAGCAGAATTTTGCATTAGGCTAAATCCAAGATGTAACAATATGTTAGTTGATTAACCTAAGAAATGCATTCAAAGGTCAATTCCGATTCAACGGATTTTGGAAGTAACTCAATTTATTCAGCCGTAAATAGAAAAACTGAAGAACCTTAATTTCCATAACATCAAAACCCATAAATTCAAGAGCTTGCTCAAAACCAAATTCAGAAAACCCTAATTGACCACGATCTACAACAGATTGTAAAATAATTCTTACCATGCAAAGAGAAGAAGGAATCCTTCAATCAAATTGGCCAATTTTCTCATCAAGAGATGATGATAACGGACGTGAGGAAACTATTTGCGACTGGTTTCTCATCTGAAATCGGTTTCTCTACTCGTTTTTCCTCTCAAATCGGGTTAAAATTGCATGATGAAGACGAAAGGGAGAGAGAAACAAAAGTGATGAAAATTCAGCAAAATTCTTGATTTTTTTTTCCTTTCTCAAACAACAGCGACGAATCAAACACTGACACCTGTCCACTAAGATACAATTCTTAACAATCTTAATTAGGAAGAAACGGATCTGCATAATTACAACATATTTATTTAATTTTAATCAACTTTCCCTTACGAACCAAACTTAACAAGCCCCATTGTTCACGCTTGCGACTCGAAATGTCTGTACTGTTTTTTTAATTTATTTGTCCTTACATCAAACTAATTTTTCGGCTACAGACTGTAGTAATTGTGTATAGGTTATTAGAGAAATCTTCTGGGTTCTAGTTTAACTCTGCAAATATGTCACCTTTGTTTCGGAATTGCAGCCGTTTGCCATCTTCGTCAGCAAACATGACAGAACCTGTAACGAAAAAGAAGACATCATCGTCATCGCTGATCACAGACTGGTCTCTGTTACCTACAGAGCTACTGCACATTATCTCGATGCAACTGGAGGACTGTTTCGATGTTGTTCATGCTCGTTCTGTTTGCAACTCGTGGCGATCCGCATTTCCCTTTCCTTCTTTCCTGTTACGCCCAAGTTACTCTCTTCCCATGTTTTCCGAGTTGCCTTACTTAACCAAAGACTTGTGCACCCTCGAGAAGGTCCATTTGTTCCTCTTTAGAATCGAAACGCCTCCTTCTTCTGACAATTCTGAGTATTTTTTGCTGGGAGGAATTGGCCAAGATAAGTTAGAGGATCATATGGAGCTTCCATCTCCTATTCAGTGCTCACTGAAAGTGAACATCTCGAGTACTGATCCATTCTCGATTAACATGCACGACTGCCAGATCCTCCCTTTGGGCCATCATTACAGAATTATCGGTTGGGATACGGAATTATCGACATCAATTTACAGAGGTGTGGCTTTTCTTCCACTTAACAAGGAGAAAGGAGTAGGAGGAGAATTCGTCGTGCTCCTTAACTACACTAAAGTTTTGTTGATGTTGAGAAGTTCAGAAATGAGGTGGATGCGAGTTAAGGAAACCTCAGATGCTTCATGCTCAGGGATAACTGCCTTTAAAGGCAGATTTTACGTAACCTTCCTTAACGGGGACATTTCTGTTAACAATCCTTTTTCGCTGATAGGGACTCCCCTAATGCACTCTCAACCTCTGAATCTGAGGGGAAGTAGTAATCTGTTCGATCTGGTGATGATGAAGAACTATTCCTGGTTGAGCGTTTTGACCCATATCCTGAAGCTGATGTTATAGATTTTAGTCGATTTGCATGTAGAGTGAGTAGTTTAGATGAGGAGACTGGTAAATGGGTCGTGGTAAGTGATTTAGGAGACCGTGTGTTGTTTATTGGACACTATGGAAATGTCTCATTCTCGGCTAAGGAGCTTCCTGATGGTTGTGGTGTGAGTGGGAACTCAATTGTGTTTACTAAAGAGCCATATAATTGTGTTTACTATAAATACGGAGTTGATACAGGAAAAGAAGAGGACGAACTCAATTGTTGGAGAATCTTAAATGAGAATCGTGTGGTGGTTTTTCGGGTTGAGCGCTGAGCCGGAAACTCTTATACTTTGGATACCTAGACATATATTAGTTTTCTTTTATTAGATCAAAACTTTTGGTTTCTTTGGTCAAGTACTTCGCCTATGCTTTTAGTTGTTTTGAATGATTGATCTATGTTTCATTTTGGTATACTGTTTTAGAGCATGATTATTGAGGATGTTTAGTGGGTTGCTAATTAATAAAAGAAAAAAGTAAACAAAATAGTTGAATAGTGATATTTGATAATCATGCTCTGATTATCTTCAAATTATTTTATTGACTTTTTGGTTGGTAAGTAATCTAACATTATGATATCTTCAAATAATAACATTATATTTTAAAATTTGTTGTTAAATATCTATCCCCTCTTTATAACACGGGAAAACACCTAGTTGATCAATTATTTTATTTCCTACGTTTAAATCTCAATATAAACCCGGAAGCTTTAGAGTGGATTTAAGTGCGTAAAACGTTCTGTTTAAAAGTGAAATCAAACCGGATAAAATTGAAACCTTGTAACCAGTTCCAGTCGGTTAATACAAAAAACCGAACTCCTTTACTCTTCAGCCGATCAGTTTATACCCTTAAACCGAATCCAAACCAAGCTAACCAAACCTGGTTTCGGTTACGATCAGGGGTCTGGTCCAACACTCAATTTAGGGAGTAGTCGTCAAATACATTTTGAGTTGTCTGATTTTAGGGTTGTACACTTCTGAGTCACGGTTTTGGTACGGCCTCCTCTCCCTCTCCCTTTTGCAAACGAATTCTGGAACTGGATTTGATTCTCTGTTTTGATGATATAGTGATTTCGCAATTGTTATGTGATTAATCTTCTCTGTTCATATTTTGTTGATATTTCAGATTTTGAAATCGCTCCAAATCAACAATTATGGCAGAACTGGTCTCAGTTCTCGGAAGACCAACGAAAAACAAGAAGACATCATCATCGGTGTTGCCAGACTGGACTAAGCTCCCGGAAGAACTACGTAACGTTATCTTCTCCCGAAAAATTAGACAACTGTTTCGATGTTATTCATGCTCGCTCTGTTTGCAGCCAGTGGCGATCGTCATTTCCTCTTCCTTCTTGTCTAGTCCGCCCAAGTTACCCTCTTCCATTTCCTATCAAAAAAGTAGGCTTGTGCAACCTCGAGAAGATCCCTTTGTTCCTCTTTAGATCCCGAGCTACGTCAGAGTATTTCGTGGGAGGAGTAGGAAAAGATGATCCAGTGGATTATCTCAAACGTCCATCTCCCTTTCAATGCTCGGTGAAGATCCAAACATTGAGGAACATGGTCGATTTCCAGATACTACCTTTGGGCCATGAGTACAGAATGATTTGTTGGAATCCGGAAGGAGGGAGGATAGCTAAAAGAATTGTGGCTTTTCTTCCGTTAAGCAAAGAAGGAGGAGGAGACGATGAATTCATCGTCGTTTACTACTCGGAAACTTTGTTGGTGTTAACAAGTGCTGAAAGGAAGTGGGTTCGGCTTAAGAACTTGCCGGGTTATGCGTGCACGGGTTTAGTCACTTTTAGAGGTAGGTTTTATGCAACCTTTACAGCTTTACTAGCGGGCATGTTTTTGTTATCGATCCTTATTCGCTGAAAACGACTCGCCTGTTGAAGCCCTTGTCCAGGCCCTTGTCCAGGAGTCTGGACGTAGACAACACTTTCATAGTTCAATCAGGCAATGATGAACTTTTTCTAGTCCAGAAAAGTAACCCTAATGCTGATCAGTTAACATTTAGAGTGAGTAAGCTAGATGAGAAAGCTGGTAAATGGGTCGAGGTGAGTGATTTGGGAGACCGTGTCTTGCTTCTTGGACGCTCGCTAAGTGTCTGTTTTTTAGCTAAAGAGCTTCCGGATGGTTGTGGTGTGAGGGGAAACTCGATTTTGATCACCGATGAGCCACTATCCGTGCGCCCACTCCAGCCAACAACATTCTTCTATAAATATGACCTCAACTGTTGGAAACTCTCAAGTGAGAACCTTGTGACTTTGTGTTTTCTCTTTCCGGTTGAGCACATTTCCGGTTTTCTCTTTCTAGGTTGAGCACTAAGTCGTAAATGTCGTGATTTTCGTATACCTAAGACATAGGATGGTTTTGTTTTTACTAGATCACATACAAACTTATCCATTGATTTTAGGTTGTGATCTCTTATGTTACCCATTGTTCTAGACTCCAGAGTGTGTACTTTGTGTTTTAATATTTGTTTGTTTTAAAGATCAGAGAGCCATTATTCTAAAAACATTCAAAAGAACCATTGGTATCAATTCAACAGTTTCTTGGTATTCATTCACCTTTATGTTCGATTATTACTCCACTAAATTTAACAAAACTGAATTAAGAAGTTGTGCACAAAATACTACGATTTCAAAGATTTTATGGAAGTTCATAATGGCTACCCTAAAATTGACTTTTTGGTTGGTAAGTAATCTAACATTATGATCTCTTCAAATATTTATCTTCTCGTATAACGTATACGCGGGAAGTCACCTAGTTGATAATTTATTTCCTAAGTTTAAATCTCATTATAAACCCTCTAGCTCGTCCAGAAGCTTTAGAGTGGATTCAAGTGCGTAAAACGTTCTGTTTAAAAGTGAATTCAAACCGGATAAGACTAAAACCTTTATTGCAAGGTTCTGAAAGAACAAAGCGCCTAACAAAATAATTCCTTCACATTTTCTTGTACTTTTTTTTCCTAGAGAACCATGTTGTATAAACAGACATAAACCAACAAATGTGTTTGGTTCTTGTAAACTCCATTCATGTTTTTTTCCATCATAAATAAAATATGGAATTGTAAATTCTTCATCAGCAAAAAAAAAAAAAAACTTCTTTCATCAGTTCGCTCATAAACGTGCAATTTCTAAAGTCCTAAATCTTCATCGTTTTTGTTTTTCATGTATTTCATCATTGTTATTGAACATTTTAATTTGAATCATTTCTTAATTCATCATAAGCTCTATTAAAAAACAACCAACAGAGAAGCAGGGTCATAACTCATACCTGTGGTATATAAATTTTTGTTATGTGGATTATAAAATAGTAATTTATCGAAAACTCAAAAGAGTTGCAGGTTAAAACTCTGATCCAACCTAAATCTAATGGTAGAACAATGTTAAGCTAAACAACTAAATGCATACATTCCATAATCTATTACAAAAGTAAACATATAGTAAGTACTTCTTGGCAACCAGATTATTAGAGATCCACATCTTGTTGCTAAAACAGTGATGATTGCAACAAGTGCTGATGGAGAGCTACACGGAAAAGGCAATGCACAAGCATGGAGACTAGGAAAACCTCTTCCTCGTTTATAACCTTTTGTGTTATTTGTTTTTCCCTGTGCAGATAGCCAACAATTCAGGCACAAGCTCTTTGTCATCATGCTTCACCACGTACTTGTTTAAGAAAGCTTGATCGGACACAGACGATACTGGAGGCTGTTTGCTTCCGAGCAACCCTCTGGACATGAGAGCTTTGATTACGTTACACCTTGGTACAATCCTCTTCTCCATGCTTAATCCAAGTACCACAGGTTTTGAAACAATGGCCTTTAGTGGCCAATTCATATTCTTCACAATAAACTCAGTCTTTTCTTCACAGTCTCTACAGAAAATCCAATGCTTGAAAATCATCGCAAAATCTTCTCTGCTGAATCCGAGGCCTATTTCAATGGAGTTGGCTATCTTCGCCTCTGACTCTGAAGGCAAGTAGTCATTTGGTTCGATCAGGTGATAATGATGATGAACTAATCATGGTTGAACAATTCAGTCCATATCTTGAAATCGATGTTCTAGATTTTAATCATTTCGCTTGTAGAGTAAGTATGCTAGATGAGGAGTCTGGTAAATGGGTCAAGGTCAGTGATTCACCTAACTGCTATGCTTTTGACCGATAACTTTGTGAATCTATATGTGTTTGTGTGTTTATCAAGCAAGTTTGCTTCACCAACGAATCCCTAAAGATCTAGAACGATAGATATGCAAAGATAGAGATAGAGATTTGCACACAGAGATTGTTCCCCAGTTCACGCCTCGATGTGAGGTCGCTACGTCTGGGGCTTGACAGCACAAGCAAAGATTTCACTATTGAACAAGAGATTACAAAGACCTAGTTATAAGAGAACTCAACGATGTATTAAGAACTCTACTAGATCTATCTTCTCTTCAATCTCTCTTGCCGTTTTAGTGCTCTCTTTTAGGGTTAGGGTTGACGAAATCCCTTATTCCTCATATATATATTAGAAGCCAGATACACCCTGATTAACCAGATCCAATAACCACTCCGGTTATCTCCAATTAATGCCTGCACCAATAGAATTTAACCAAGTCTGGCCCAATTCTAACAATAAGTGGATTGTCATAAACCGATTTCAACAAATCTCCACTTTGACAATCACACTATGAGTTCGTCCATTTATCGCCATCAAGCATAGCCAATGCCTTTCTCAAACTTCTTCAGTGGAATCGCTTTAGTAAGCATGTCTGCGGGATTCTTCGAAGTATGAATCTTCTTCACTGCAATCTCTCCATCTTCAACCAAGTCCCTGATGAAGTTGAAACTTACAGCCATATGCTTTGTCCTACCATGAAACATATGAGACAGATCGCACTCTGTGAATCACAATGCAAGCATATCATCCCCTGCTTAAATCCCAGCTCTTCAGCTAATCCTTTCAGCCATATATTTTCCTTTGCAGCTTCTGTCAAGGCAATGTACTCAACCTCCGTTGTAGATAAAGCCACAATACCCTGTAGACTCGAATTCCAACTGACTGTATTACCTCCTGTACTAAAAACATACCCAGAAATTGACCTTGTTTTGTCCAGGTCCGCTAGATAGTCTGAATCAGAGTATCCTTCAACTCTGAAATCCTCATTCTTCCTGAATACAAGCCCTCTGTCCTGAGTGCCCTTTAAATACCTAAGAATCCATTGTACAGCAGACCAGTGTACCTGTCCTGGATTACTCATAAACCTGCTGACCATTCCAACAACATACGCTAGATCAGGCCTTGTACCAATCATAATGTACATGAGACTCCCAACCGCATTTGAATACGGAAATTCACTTGTACCACATGTTTCATCCTCTGTAGCAGCTGCCAATTTAAAATGATGGCCTAGTGGCGTTGTAACAGACTTAGTATCGTCTATCCAGAATACCTGTACTACCTTCTTGATGTAGCTAGCTTGAGACAGAGTAAGCGAATCAGCGACCCTATCTCGAACAATCTCCATTCCCAAGATTTTCCTAGCTGGCCCTAAGTCGTTCATCTCAAATTCACTACTCAACAACCTCTTGACCTTGTCTATCTCTGAACTACTCTTGCAAGCAATCAACATATCATCAACATAAAGGAGCAAGTAGATAAATACATCTTTCTTGTACTCCTTGAAGTAGACACAGTGATCATATTCACTCCTTATGAACCCGTGTTTAACCATGACCTGATCGAAGCACTTGTTCCACTGTCTCGGCACTTGCTTCAGCCCGTACAATGACTTCTTCAGATAACAGACCTTATCCTCCTTGCTTTTCACTACATAATCTTCTGGTTGTTCCATGTAGATGTCTTCATCAATGTCCCCATGAAGAAACGTTGTCTTCACATCGAGCTGTTCCAGCTCCAGGTCCAGGTTCACTACAACAGACAGTATGAACCTGATTGATACGTGTTTCACAACTGGTGAAACCACTTCTTGATAATCAATGCCCTCTCTTTGAGCATAACCTTTTGTAACCAACCTTGCCTTGTGTCTAGGTTGCTCAACTCCAGCAATACCGGGTTTTAATTTGTAAACCCATCTACAACCAATGATCTTCTGTCCCTTTGGTAAATCCACCAAAATCCAAGTACCATTCTTCATGAGAGAATCAATCTCTTCATCCATACCGGAGTTCCACTTCTTCTAGTCTATATTGTACAAAGCTTCCGTGTAGTCACTTGGTTCCTTTGAATCCAATACCTCGCCCACAATTAGTGCAAACGCAACTACCTCTTTTCATCTTCATTTTCACGGTACCTTAAAGGTTTCCGAATTTCTCTCCTAACAATGTCTCGAGCTAACCGGAAATTGTCCAGGGTTTCTTCTTCCATGCCTGAATTAGTCTTTGTGTCTGACTCAGCCTCACTGCCTGGAACTGATGCAGCAGCTCCACCTTCATGTGAAGTCTCTTGAGTTTCATCTTCTAAGTCACTCAGAACTGTGATATCCTTGTCACAACCTGAAGCTTCCATCAACATCGTACCACTCCTTTTCTGTTTCACACCACCCAAACCTGTACCAAATTCCATGTCCTGTACCATATCCTTGTAAACAGTTTCTTCCTGAAATAGAGCGTTTCTACTGATTACAACCTTCTTGTCCTAAATCAGCCAAATCTTATAACCTTCGACTCCTTGAGGATATCCGATTAAACACTCCTTTAAGTGTTCTTGGCTTCAACTTTCCTTGATCTACATGAACATAAACCACTGAGCCAAACCTCCTTATATGTGCGTACCCTGGTGTCTTCTTCAACCAAATCTCTTCCGGAATGTTGAAGTAATTTGCTGATGATGGTGTCCTGTTGATGATGTATACAGCTGTTGATATAGACTCATCCCAGAACTTCTCTTCCAGTCCTGTCTCATTCAGCAAACATCTAACCTTTTCCATGATTGTCTTGTTCATTCTCTCTGCGACTCCATTCTGCTGAGGTGTATAAGCACAAGTCATGTGCCTCTCTATACCCTGCTTCCTGTAGAACTTATCAAACTCCTTGTTGTAGATTTCCAAACCATTGTCTGTCCTAAGGCACTTCACCTTCTGATTCACCTGATTCTCCACCAGGATTTTCCATTCTACAAACTCCTCAAAAGCTTCATTCTTTGTCGCCAAGAACTGAAACCACACTTTCCTTGAGGAGTCATTTATAATAGACATGAAAAACTGCTTCTTTCCCATCAAAAGTGTGATATTAGGTGATCCCCATAAATCAGCATGAACATACTTCAGTACCCCTTCACTATTGTGCTTCCCAATACTGAAACTTAACCTCTTGTTCTTGCCCATGATACAGCTCTCACAAAAGCTCAGATCACCAATCTTCTTCTTGTCTAGAATCCATTTCTCAACCAAAACCTTCAGATTTCACATGCTTGTATGACCCATCCTACTGTGCCACAGGGCTGTGTCATCCTTCGACACAACATTTCGACTGTACTATCATAGTCTCATCATCCAACAGATACAGACCCATGTACCAGTCAACATTCCCTGAAGAGCCAACTTTTTGTTCTTGTAGAATCTTGTCTTACCATTCCCACCTTCCTGTGTGAACCCTTGTACGTCCAGAGTCCCAAAAGATATTAAATTCTGAGCAAGGTTAGGAATATATCTGATATTGGTGAGCATTGTAATAGATCCTCTGAACCAATGCCCTGTACTACCATCGAACTGTCATCAGCGAGCAGCACCTGGTTCCCTGTGACTTTTGTAAAATCATCGAACCAGTCTCTTCTAGATGTCATATGGTACGAACATCCAGAATCAATGATCCACCGATCATTAGGTTTTCTGTCTGATACAGACAATGCATTAACCACCTGTACTTTGTCTAATACAACTACTGTTGTACCACGTTCTTTGTGACACCCCGGTTTCAGAGCATATATGGTATATGCGGCATATGCGGAGAGGCTTAAAAGAATTGATTTGGCTACCTATATCACCAAAGTGCACTTATCTTTTCGGCCACAGGTCTTGAGAGAACTCCAGAGTTAAGCGTGCTTGAGCTGGAGTAGTTTCAAGATGAGTGACCTACTGGGAAGTCATTTCCAATATCGTGTCAGTGAGGTAGAAACACGAGAAAAGATCACGTGGTGATTCACAGGGTTAGTAAAGA
This sequence comes from Draba incana, assembly GCA_963576765.1. Classification (NCBI taxonomy): domain Eukaryota; kingdom Viridiplantae; phylum Streptophyta; class Magnoliopsida; order Brassicales; family Brassicaceae; genus Draba; species Draba incana. Next base: position 27,427,921 of record OY755214.1, on the reverse strand, counting down.
AGACTTCTGAGCCTCCCGGACTAATGCACCGACCGTCGGACAGGGTGGGCCCACGAGCTTGTGAGTGGACGGGAGCCCATGGGAGAGGCAGTCGGGGCGTTACATTCTTCTTCCTCGATATGTTTCTTCCTGGAGTAATAGTCCTTTTTTAGGTGACCCTCTTTCTTGCAGTTCCAGCAAGTCACTTTTGACCCTGAACCAGATCTTGACCTAGAGCTGCCCTAGTACTTCTAGTTGTACGGCTCTCTTTTTTCATGTCTTCCTCGAACTACAAAGGCTTCCCCACTTCTTTGTGAGCTTGGATTCTCCCTTATCTCTCTCTCCTTTGATTTAACATCTGATATAACTTCCTCCAAAGTTAACTTTTTCGTCCCATACTTCAGAGTCTCCTTCAGACTGTTGTATGACTTAGGCAGCGAGTTCAACAGCAGGATAGCCTGCACCTCCTCTGATACAGAGACCTTTACGCTTGCCAACTCTGATACAACCTTTAAGAAATCATCAGTGTTTTCATCAATAGTCTTTTGTTGATTCATCTTAAACGTATAAAACTTATGTTGCAAGTAAATACGATTAGAAATTGACTTAGAGAGATACAATATTTCTAATGTTGACCATGTAGATGTAGCAGATATGCACTCATCGAGCTTGCGCAAGACTTGATCACCAACATTCAGAAAAATCAGATTCCTCGCCTTCTCCGACCGTTCGAACCAGTCTGTTTCAGCCTTCTGTACTCATACCTTTGCTGTAACAGGATCCTCGTCCTTCTGAACTGCTATAGCCTGCGGGGTTGTCTCAAGCAGAACGTCTTTCAGCCCTAGTACAGACAGATGCGAGAGCATGCGCTTCTTCCACAGCGAGAAATCACCTTCTCCATCGAATCGCTCCACCTCGATTCGAACGTTCGTCATAGATTCACCAACCCGAAGGCTCTCCTACCACTTTGTTATGCTTTTGATCGATAACTTTATGAATCTATATGTGTTTGTGTGTTTATCAAGCAAGTTTGCTTCACGAACGAATCTCTAAAGATCTAGAACGATAGATATGAAAAGATAGAGATAGAGATTTGCACACAGAGATTGTTACCCAGTTCACGCCTCGATGTGAGGTCGCTACGTCTGGGGCTTGGCGGCACAAGCAAAGATTTCACTATTGAACAAGAGATTACAAAAACCTAGTTACAAGAGAACTCAACGATGTATTAAGAACTCTACTAAATCTATCTTCTCTTCAATCTCTCTTGCCGTTCTAGTGCTCTCTTTTAGGGTTAGGGTTGACGAACTTCCTTTTTCCTCATATATATATTAGAAGCCGGATACACCCTGATTAACCAGATCAAATAACCACTCCGGTTATCTCCAACTAATGTCTGCACCAATAGAATTTAACCAAGCCCGGCCCAATTCTAACAATAAGTGGATTGTCATAAACCGATTTCAACACTAACAATAACGGACCATTATAATAAAAACATTCAAAAGAAACAGTTTCATGGTATTCATTCACCTTTATGTTCGATTATTCCACTAAATTTTACAAAACTGAATCAAGAAGTTGTGCACAAATACTACCATTTCGTAGATTTTATGGAGTTTCATAATGGCTACCCTAAAGTTGACTTTTTCGTTGGTAAGTAATCTAACATTATAATTTCTTCAAATAATAACTTTATACTTTCAAATTTGTTGTTAAATATCTATCCCCTCGTATAACGCGTTTAAATCTCAGTATGTTTAAGTTATTTGTTATGTGATTAATCTTCTCTGTTCACGTTTGTTTACAGTTCAGATTTCGAAAATCGCTCCAAATCAACAACTATGGCAGAACTGGTCTCAGTTCTCGGAAGACCAACGAAAAACAAGAAGATATCATCATCAGTGTTGTCAGACTGGTCTCAGCTCCCGGAAGAGCTACTTGACGTTATCTCCGAGAATTTGGACAACTGTTTCGATGTTATTCATGCTCGCTCTGTTTGCAGCCCTTGGCGATCCTCGTTTCCTTTTCCTTATCGTCTAATCCGCCCAAGTTATGCTCTTCCTACATTTCCTATCGAAAAAGTAGGCTTGTGGAACCTCGAGAAGATCCCTTTGTTCCTCTTTAGATCCCGAGCTGCTATGTCAGAGTATTTCGTTGGAGGAGTAGGAAAAGATGACCCCGTGGATTATATCTACCGTCCATGTCCCCTTCAATGCTCGGTGAAAGCAAAGATCACAGGATTTGATCCAACTTTCATTAACATGGTCGATTTCCAGATACTACCTTTGGGCCATCAGTACATAATCATTTGTTGGAATGCTAAAGGAGGGAGAACAGCTAAAAGAAATGTGGCTTTTCTTCCAATGAGCAAAGAAGGAGGAGGAGACGAATTCATCGTGATTCGTTCCTACTTCGAAACTTTATTGGTGTTAAAAAGTGCTGAAAGGAAGTGGGTTCGGCTTCTGAACGTACCAGAGTACGTATGCACGGCTTTAGTCACTTTTAGAGGTAGGTTTTATGCAACCTTTATTAGCGGGCATACTTTTGTTATCGATCCTTATTCACTGAATGCGACTAGCCTGCTGAAGCCCATGCCTGGAACTCTGAACATAGACGATTATATAGTTCAATCAGGCAATGATGAACTTTTCCTAGTTCAGAAGAGTAACCCTCATGCTGTCCAGTTAACATTTACAGTGAGTAAGCTAGATGAGAAAGCTGGTAAATGGGTCGAGGTGAGTGATTTAGGAGACCGTGTGTTGTTGATTGGACGCTCGCTAAATGTGTGCTTTTTAGCTAAAGAGCTTCCTGATGGTTGTGGTGTGAGCGGAAACTCGATTTTGATCATCGATGAGCTACGCAGGCGAACATACTTTTTTTATAAATATGACCTCAACGGTTGGAAATTGTCAAGTGAGAACCTTGTGACGACCCTCAACAGATCTCCGTTTTGGTCTTTCCGGGCTGAGTGCTAAGCCGTAAATCTCGTGATTATCGTGTACTTTGAGACAATATCTGTTGGTTTTGTTTTTACTAGATCACATACAAACTTATCCATTGACTCTAGGTTGTGATGTCTGATGTTACCCATTGTTCTAGACTCTAGAGTGTTTTCATATTTGTTTGTTTTAAATATCAGACAGCCATTTTGGTGCGTTGGAGTCAAATTGTATTCTTCCATTGTAAAATTTGAGATTTTACTATCATTCAGAAGCTTTCAAGAAAGAGAAAAAGAAGTGGAGAAGAAGAAGAACCAATAAACAGAAGCCGGGTCTTCCTCTGAAATAAATATTTGGGAAATAAAAAATAAAACATACATTAACTAGCATATTGTCTCTAGTTCCAAGGAGAGTTCACCAATGGAAACAGTCTACAAGGTCATAAAAGCTCTTTGAGCTAGGTGATTACTTGTGTTTAGTTTATTAACACTCTTTACCTCCGTGAAAGTGTAGTGAAGAGGCTGAGAGAGATTCAAGGATTTTGATAATGGCGCATCAACATTTCTTCAAGCCACTTCTTCCTGGTTTCCACAGCCACTTGGTACTCTTTCTGTTTATATATGTATTTGTCTCTCTAAGAATCTCTTTGAGAAAGATGGTTCTGATTTTGTATTTGCATGTTGCTTTAGACAATCCCTGAAGCCTTCTTCTTGAAGTATATAAAAGGAAGAAACGAGCAAACGATGGCTAAGCTGAGATCAGACGCATCAAAGATAAGCTGGGAAGTAAAGGTAGAAGATGGCAAGAAACTCACTCATAGTTGGAAAGAGTTTGCTCTTGCGCATGATCTTCGAGTCGGTGACATTGTCGTTTTTAGACAAGAGAGAGACATGGCTTTCCATGTTACACTGTTGGGACCTAGTTGTTGTGAGATCCAATATGGATCTTGTTTAGACAACGTCGGTGAGTAGTAATATTTTCTCTCTTTAACTCTATCCATAGCTGATATAATGGAGTATGGATTTGTAAGTAAACATAATGAGTGAAACTATTACTATATGGCTTGCTTTATCTCAGGGAAGAATGTTAGCAAGATTCCAAGCAGAGAAATAGAGTCTTGTTTTGTGGCTAATGTCACGCCTTCGACTCTCCGTTATGATAGACTGGTATCTACTCCTAATTTTTCATTCTAAGTACTGAATTATGTTTGAATCATGTTGTATTGTAATGAATCCAGAATCTTTCGAGGAGTTTTGTGAGGGAAAATGGCCTTGGCAATAAAGGCGGTGAGATTGTTCTGATGAATGAAAAGGGTACATCATGGACTTTGGATTTGAGAGGAAATAAATCATGTACTTATATCAAACGAGGGTGGAGAAGTTTCTGTCATGCCAATGGCCTTAAAGCTGGAGGTTTCTTCACTTTCAAACTGATCCAAAGAGGAGTACCTCCGGTTCTACGATTATTGTCCAAAGAACCCGATGAAGAAGAGTGCGATGAAATCGAGTCACTTTCCACAGAACGGGAAAGCGATGAAGAGAGGAAACTAGATGATGAAATCTTCAAGAAGCGTAGATCGATTTGGAGAGCTTCATCTTCACCATCTCAAAACCGATATGTGACATTAACTCTTACACCTTTCATTGTCAAAAGGTCTAGACTGGTTAGTTTCATCACTCCAACGGCATTTGCCTTTTTTTTTTTTTAATTACTAGGAGGTTCTGGCCAGTCCCTTAATTCCTCCAGGTCCGAAATCACATCATGTAATATTAGGTTCATCTCAACATTTGCCTTTTTTACATTGTATGGAGTCTGAATCTTTTACTTCAATGTTTCTTACAGTTGCTTCCACTACCCTTCACAAGGATCAATGGCATTAGTAAGGAAACTAAAATGGTTTTGTTGGATAAACACGGTGTGAATTGGTCTACGAGTCTGCGGAATGAGAATACAAATATAAAATTGGTAGGAGGCTGAAAAGAGTTCTTCAAAGCTAACTGTGTGAAGACAGATGAATCGGTCGAATTGGAGCTGATTTGGAAAGAAGACTCAAGTTGTGTCCTTCAATTCTGCTCCATTGTGAAGCCAGAGACTAAATGAAACTGTCTCTAAATTTTATGCTTTAGCTTGTGTTAGTGTGTCAAAGACGAATTGAAATGTGTCAAAGTTTAGAGATTTCTGAATGTTAGAATAACTTAAGTTTGAGGATGACGAAATCTCAACATCTCACAAAAACAAGTACCAACCACCAAAGAGAGAAACGAATAAAGCTTCATGTGAGACTCATAATTTAAATTTAACTAGATAAGCAAGGGATTAGAAAATTTGATCATTTGAATAATTCGGTTAAAAAGACCATATCGGTTTTGATGCAAGTGAAGACATAGAAAAGACCATATGGTTTTTGTTGTTGTCATTGTTGTCGTCGTCAAAAATATAGTGGAAGCAACTGTAATAATGAACCATATATTTAATATCTAAACCTCAAACTATTATACACCTAATTAACCCTTTTCTAAAACCACTAAACTTAGCATTAACATGTGTTAATGAACCATTTATATTAATGTTTAGATCTTTTTTATACATTCAAAAAGTATTAAAAACTGTATTTTTAAAATGATATCCTATAATAATGATAGATTTACTAGATATGATACCTAATAATTTATTTAAATATAGATAACAATGGTTTAAATTAATTTATTAAAATGTAAAAGTGAAAAACAAAGTTAAGTAAAAAGAATCAATGTATAAAATGCAACTAATCAAAAGGGATTGAAGATTCTTCAATTAAAAAAAATGTAGAAACGACAAAAAGAGTAAATATAAATACAGAATTTTTATTAAAAAAAAAAGCTTATTAGAAGTTATTAGCACGAAACCCATAAAAAGCCATGATGATAATAGAACCACTTACCCTTTGAAATATGAACTAATGGAATTATAGACAACTGATTAATCTACCAAGTTATTAATGTACCTTGCTAAACTTATTAATGTTAGTATAGGGCACGTGCCCTATACTCTTATATTGTAGATCCGCCATTGGTTGTGCAAGATCTGGCCTTGTTTTTTACAACTGTCGAAAGCTTGTGGAAGAGTCTGAATGGAGGCTCGGTAATACCGTTGTGGTATCTTCAATTGCGTCCCAACCAGATTTCGTAAATACAAGCGTGCCACCCTTGTAACAGAGCAAGAGAAGTATCTTTATTTGAACTAGCAACAAGCAGCCAAGCTAATATAGCATCCCAAGATGTAGGCGGGCTCATAGGTAACACCATTTGGACCATGGCTTTCCAAATTGCTTCGGAATATGAACATTCAAAGAATAAATGATTCCTTGATTCGTTTTCTTCACCGCATAAAAGGCATACTCATTTTGACATCGCATCCCCACGTGTGAAGGCGATCCAAAGTTAGGTTGCGGTTTAGAACAAATAGCCATACGGTGAAAGCTTGTTTTGGTATTCTTGCTTTGTGCCACACTAAAGAGTACCAAGAAACTGGTTCTTGGTTAACTCGAATAACATTCCATGTATTCCTCGACGAGAAGGTCTTTTGAATTACATCATCAATCAGCCACACCGGCTTATCACTCATGGGAGATAGAAGAATAGTAGTGATAAACTCCTGAAGTAGAACCTGTTTTTCAGATCGCGCAGCTGGTAATAGCCATATACCTGAAGAAATAAGGTCACTTATTGTTTGACAGAGAGGGATTCCAACAAGGGAGGGACCATCAGAACCGATGTAGTGAATTAGAGGCCCAAAGGGGGTCCATGGATCCCATTAGAAAAATGTATCATTACCATTTCTTATTTTGATTCTTAGGAAAGAAGTGGCTACCGGTCTAAGTTTTAACAGTTTCCTAAGCATCCAAGAATACCGAGAGTTCTTCTCATTAAACGCCCAAAAAGAGGAATGCAACAGATATTTCCTTCTTATCTAAGCTACCCAGATTGATCCAACTCTAAAATACAACATCCAAATAAGTTTTAAACCACAAGTTGTATTCTAGCTAGTCAAGCTTCTCAAGCTTAAACAACCCTCTTTCTTGGGTAATGATATGTCAGCCCATTTCACCTTAGCTCCTCGAGCCGAGTTTGTTGATCCATGCCAAAAAAAAGCACGAGATAGAGTGTAAACACGTTTAATAACTTGCTTGGGCAACATGAAGGCAGAGCTCCAAAAGCCAATAATTTCTGCTATAACAGAAGAGATAAGCGTATATCGACCAGCCAGGCTGGGATGGCGGTGAGACCAACTACCTTTTTCCTAATCTGTACCAAGAGAGGATCACAGTCTCCCATAAAGAGTCTTCTAGTGCAGATAGGCAAACCAAGATAGCAGATAGGTAATGACTGAGGATTTAGATCAAACTTTGTCTTGATTTGAGCCAGAACAGACCCGTCAACTCCTGAGCAAAACATATACGTTTTTGAGATATTAACAGCAAGGCCAGAGAGGTTTTCAAACCTTTTAAGAATCTCAAAGATCCCTTCTAAAGATTCCACTGATCCATCAAGGAAAATCAAAAGATCATCTGCTAATGATAGGTGAGTAAGATGATGGTCTTCGCATCCTAGGTGGTAAATGAATCGCCCTTCTTCCGCCCATTTGTTAAGCATCAAAGATAACACATTCATCGCCATAACAAAAAGGGCCGGGCAAAGAGGATCTCCCTACCTTAAACCCGTTTTGCCTTTAAAGTATCTCGATACAGTTCCATTTATGTTGACCGAAAAAGAGGGAGAGAAAATATATGATCTAACCGCATGGAAGAGGGAAGGAGGAACCTGATACGCTTGTAAGGAGCTTAGAATGAAGTTCCACTGTACCGAGTCGAATGCCTTGGAAATGTCCACTTTCAGAGTTATTTTACCTGGTTGAGAAGTCTTGTGATCCGTTAACAACTTTTGAAGCAAGCATTACATTTTCCAGGAGTAGCCTGTCCCTAACAAATGTCGTATGATTTGGAGATATAAAGCTTCACGTGATGCATAAAATTGTAACTCACGAGATCGTGATACGTTTTTAATATCGTTTAGATGATGATATGTCTCAATATACTAATATATAAAATTAATTTAGATTTAGATATTATTCCATATTTTACCTAAAATTTCCAATTAAAAAGTAGTGTTATTGTTATGACTTGAAAATGAAAAATGAAAATTTAACAAAATAATTATCAAATAACTAACTAAATAAATAAAAAAGAAAATTTTAATTCTCCAAAAATAATAAGCAAAAAGAGGAAAATTTATAATAGTCCAAATTAATTATGAAAAAAGAAAATTTTTAATATTTAAAAGAATTATAAAAATAATTTAGAAAATAGAGAGAATATACCCGTTAAAAAGTAGAGAAATATATATATCAATTAAAAAAATATATATGATATGAAAAATATAATAAAATTTTAATTGAATAAGATATGGTTTGTTATAATTAATTTATGAGAAAATTACAACCAATGCCATGTTTTTTTAAACTCTTTTCAAAATCTGCCATTCTTTCAATTTCTTTCAAATTTGCCATTTTTGTCTTTTAATAAGTAGTGTAAAATACTTTTTCACCCACTCTCTCTTCCATACATTTCTTATCTTTTTCACAATTTCTTTTCTCTCTCTTTTTCTCTTTCTCTGTTTTTTTCTCTTTCTCTTTCTTTAAAAATGGTAGATGGTTGTGGCTGGAGGTGGAGGCGGTTGCCGGAGACAGAGACAGGACCGTGGACAATCATAGGCACGGGATTGTGGACAAAACCGAAACAGTGGTAGAGACAGTGGTCGGCGATGGTTAAGGCATTGATCGGTGGTGGACGAGATGCGGGTGTGTATAGACATAACCGACGACGGTGACAAGTTGTGGTAGCGGTGGAAAAGAAACATAGATTTCCACTATGACGGTGGTCGGCGGTGACAAAGACGGTGATGGACATAGCAAGAGACGACGGACAAAATGCGGTTGTATAAGGACATAAACGGCACCGGCGACGGTGGACAAGTTCTTATAGGAGACAGAAACAAAATTAATATCATTATATAAAGAGTAGTAAATTGAAAGGGTATGATTATAATTTTGCTTCATGCTAAAAGACAAAATATGATAAATTTTGAAAGAAAATTGAATAAGTATGGCTATGGCAGATTTGAGGGGCATTTCAATAAATAACAATTGATGAAAGAAATTTAGGGACAAATGATATTTTTGTAATTCTCTCTTAATTTATATGGTACGATATGATTTAAATTATGCTTATATTGTATTAACATGATATCAATTAGAACATGATGATCAATATATAAATTTGATATTTTATTATTTAAAATCCGTGTTTAAATAGTATTTCAAAATTATTAATATAAAATTATAAACATTAAATCTTATTAATTAATTTTGGATAATTAGAAAATTATTAATAAATAAAAGAAAAAAGGAAATATATATATATATATATGCAAAAATGGAAGTAATTAAGCTAAGGCCCTCATGTGAAGTAAATAAATGGAAGTAATCAGAAGATTCAAGAGGCCCATTTCTCCTTCTTAAGCTCTTAAACACAGAGAGGAGATTTCCGAGTTCTCTCGGCATCTCCGAATCGAATCTGAGGAAGAAGAAGATTTCGATTTCTCAAGATCGATGTTGGAGAAAGAGAGAGAGAGATTCGTCGTTGCGAATTAGATGCATGAAGTTGGATTACCGTTGGATCTCAATTTCTTAACGCAGCTGATTTTAACCATCTTCTTCCTCTCCCTCGGTCTCCTCTTCTTTGTCAAACGAACGGCGGCTAAGTACTTCGACGTTGGCGCCGGCGCCGGTGGCTTCGACCGCCGTGATTTCATGGCTTCCGACGCGGCCGAATGTGCCGTCTGTGGCAAAGAAACTACCAAAAAATGCTCTCGTTGCAAATCCGTTCGATACTGGTATTACCTCCCTTCTCTTCTTTTTCTCCAATTAGGGTTTTCTCGATTTTGATCTAAACGTAGCTGGAATTAGATATGGAACAATCTTGGTTTCGAAAGTTTGGATTTTTAGTTCTTGAATTCGTATCCTTTTGTTTAGTTCTCCCAAGTGCCAAACATCAGACTGGAGCTCGGGGCATAATCGTAAATGCAAGGTGTTTCGGGAAACTTACTCTTCGCCGGTCGGACGAGATGGTCTCGATTTCAAAGCTTCTCTGTTTGGGAATAGGTCTGCTTCCAAGGTTGCACTGGTTCCTCAGCTGAGGAAAAGCAAGGCTTGCGTCAAGCCAGGAGATGTAATGTGTCTTCTTTCAAGTCATCTCTGATGTTTTTAACATTTTCTTGATGGTTTTGATTGTGCAAGACTGATTCTGTTTCTGATCTTTTGCAGGTGCTTTTCCCATACGACCAATTTGTTCGATATTTTAACTGGGATAATCCAACATTGGCTCCTTGTGGGCTCATGAATTGTGGAAACAGGTTTTTGATCATCTCCTTTAAAGCATTACTTCAAAGAATTGAATTCCTTTAGTCTGATTTTCTTTTGCTTTTATGTCAATCCTCTTTCAGTTGTTACGTCAACGTGGTTCTGCAATGTCTTTCGTGGACACGTCCACTTGTTGCGTACCTACTGGAGAAAGGCCACAAGAGAGAATGTAGGCGCAATGACTGGTGCTTCTTTTGTGAATTTGAAACTCATCTCGAAAGAGCAAACCAAAGCCGGTTTCCTTTTTCACCAATGAACATTATCTCGCGGTTACCTAACATTGGTGGAAATCTTGGGTATGGGAGACAGGAGGATGCTCATGAGCTGATGAGGTCAGCAATTGTTACTCGTTGTTGCTGTAAGCCTAGTGGTGTAGTTTCTTACAATCTGTCTGGTAATGCTTTTCGTATTTAACGTGATTTAGGTTTGTGATTGACATGATGCAATCTGTCTGCCTTGATGAATTTGGTGGAGAGAAAGTGGTGCCTCCTCGCGCCCAAGAAACAACACTCATTCAATATGTATTTGGCGGTCTCCTTCAGTCACAGGTGATGTTTCCTGATCTCTGTAGCAAATCTTGTGCAGTCTTTGCAAATTTTCTTCTCATTTGCTGAATTTTTTTTCTAAACTTTTTCAGGTCCAGTGCACTGTTTGCAGTAATGTTTCTGACCAATATGAAAATATGATGGATTTAACTGTTGAGATCCACGGGGATGCGGTATCATTGGAGGAATGTCTCGATCAGTACACAGCTAAAGAGTGGCTTCAGGGAGATAACATGTACAAATGTGATAGGTATATTATATTCCTTCTGAAGCCTTATATTCTTCCTAACCAGTGATATGGTTGATATGCTCATTCTGTAACTAGAGTGTCTCTCTTATCCTTTATTCTCTGTTTTCCAGATGTAATGATTATGTGAAGGCATGTAAGCGCCTTTCAATCCATTGTGCTCCGAATGTTCTTACAGTTACCTTAAAAAGATTCCAGGTTTTAGCTCCATACCCCTCACTTTTTCTCTCAGTTAGTCTCTATGCATTTGCCTATTCTTCTGACGTTGGTTGTCTACTAAAACTGAAATTATGGACAGGGTGGGAGATTCGGTAAACTGAACAAAAGAATTAGTTTTCGGGAGACATTTGATCTTGGCCCTTACACGAGCAATGGAGGAGAAGGATCAGATGTATACAAACTCTATGCCGTGATTGTTCATCTAGATATGTTGAATGCCTCATTTTTCGGCCATTACATATGCTATGTTAAGGACTTCCAGGGAAACTGGTATAGAATTGACGATTCTGAGGTAAGAATCATCATCTTTTCTCATGTTCTTTTGTTTGGCTATTACGAATGTTGACATTAACAAGAATTCCATCCTGAGAAACGTGAATTTTCAGAGTTCGTCTAATCTCGCCCGAAAATAATCGCAGGTAGAAAAGGTTGAACTAGAAGATGTCCTTTCTCAACGAGCATACATGCTCCTCTATAGCAGGTAAAAAGCCTTTCACTTTTCTAAATTTTGTTTACAAGAAGAATATCTATCCTTTGCCAACTTTGTGAATTTGCTATAACTAAGAATCTTGTATAAGAGAAGTAGCTTGAACAGAATATTATTTCTGATGTTGGTGCAGAGTTCAGACCAGGCCATCGAGTCTTAGATCTGAAGAAGTTCAAGATGAGAAGAAAACAGATACATTGAACACAGAATCTAGCCAAGATGGCTCTGTTGAGAGTTCCGGGATGGGAGCAAACAACACTAGTGTGTCCTCGCTGTGTAATGGCATGATCTCACATTCAGAAGACCCAGAAGACAAAAAAGAATCACCATTGTCACCGATGACGGTTTCCTCCCCGACTGTCTCTGAGAAAGGAAATGAGGTTGACGAAAGGGTTGATACAGTAGAGTCAGAGTCGAACCTTTCTATTGAGATTGAACATGAGTCTGGAACAGAACATCAAGAAGAAGCAGCAAATGAGAAAGACGATCCAACGGTTGAAAATCTTGTTGTTGATTCTTCTTGTCCAGACATTGCTACCTCATCTCCATCTGTTGCTACTACCGAGTCCAAACCCTCTGCTACAGAGAAAGAAGATTCAGACATCGAGATGATTGATACTCAATGAATCCAAAAAGATGGTGGAATCACAACATTTTTCATGGCTCTGAGGGAGCTTCTAACTTAACAATAATCCTGGTGAAATTGCTTTAGAACGCTGCGACGTCTAGTGCTTGTAGGATATAAAGATTGGGGGAATTTAGGAACATACAAACCCCGAGGATTGATGATACTTAGTCATATGAATTAGAAACTTCAGGATCCAGAAGTATTTCGGGAAGTTATTCTTTTGATATTGATTTGTCTGTTAAAATAGATTTTACCATTGAACCCAAACTCTCGTAGCATGAAAGATTAATGGAGGAATACATTTTACAACTTTGTGATCATTTCAAGTATATTCGGTTTGGAAAATACAATTTTAATCTTGGTCAGGCTTATTACAGTTTCTGGTTTGATTTTTTCATTCCAAGACTGGGATTTCCAAAGATTTTGTTTCTTTTTGCTCAATTCGATTTTTATTTTGGTATTTTTGGTGGCAAAAGTAATTTAATTTGATCACCGAATTATCAGTTTTCCGGTTGAATCCAATTTAGTGTATAACCATAATGAGAAATGAAAACACCAGTGTTTATCACTTTTGTCTTCCTTTATCTCGGTTTAAAACTTCAAATAATGTACACAGAGGCATTTGTCTGCATCTGAAAAACAGTGAAGCAGTGAAGAACGAACAGATAATGTGTTAGTGGGGAATCAATTGCTGATTCATGTGTCTAAAGCTTTTGTGTCTCCATAAGCTATTTCGTACGATTTTATAGGGGTAACATGGGTTGGACTTGGAGAGGGAAAAAGCAATTTAGGGTTTGATTGGCAGAGCATTTAAAGGAGCATCATGCTCTGTATTATCCAATCACGTGTAATTAATAGAGCATAAAGCAGAACATTTACTAACTGTTAATGCTCCCAAATGCTTTTGCCCTCAATGCTCTCAAGTAGAGCTTTTCCAGAGCATTAAGCTCTAATATATTAAAATAAATTAAAATAAAATTATAAAACTAATTTATTTTTAGATAACATCAAAACAAATTCTATACATAAAAACTTTTAGTTATTTTAGTTCATGTTTATCATTATTTTATTTGTTATATAGTTTGAAATAATATTATAAAAAAAATAATTCATTTAAATATAATTTAAATTAGAAAAATTAAAAAAAACTAAAAAAGTCTTATTATAATTTAAAAATATAATATATACACAATGCATTTCACTAAAAATGAATATACGTTATTTATGTAATTATAAGAATACATATAAATAATATTATAAAATAATTTATCTTAATTTTATATATAATCATTCACAGCTCTCACAATCATGCATTTTAATCAGAGCAGTAAAGCATAATGCTAATACTGGTTGATGCTCCAGCTCCAGGTCCAACTCCATTATACTTTGCCAATCGAACCCTTAGTGTTGGCTAGCCAAAGAGAAAAGGACAAAGTTTGATGTTAACTTTAAGTCAACCAAACCCAACCTGGATTACTATTTATAACCAAAATGTCCTGAATTTGAGAGAGAATATTCCATAGTAGAAACCTAAGTGGCTTTCTTCTATTCGTCTTCTTTCTTAAGCGGAAAGTTTTGTGTTTAATTTCGGACGTCCGATAAAGGATTTAAGAAGGGGAAAAAAAAACTGTGAAAGCAGAAAACTAAAAACATACATGATTTGCAAGGACTAAGGATTGACATCTTCAAAATAAAAAGAGAAACTGTGTTTAATGACAAAAGAAAAAATTATAACTAAAAAGCTAACCAAATTACTTTAAATCTAATGAATATGATTTTGTTACATAGACATTTGTGTTTAGGTATTTACTTTTAGTTTTGTTTTTTGTCACATATGGCTTTTTTTGTTAGATATTTAGTTATACTTTTTTTTATTGAACAAATGAACCCAAATAAGAGTTATACTTCTACTTTCAATCGCTGCAATGTTTACTGTGATCAAAGTTTGAAAGTTTATCAGCGTTAGACCCGATTTCAGAGATTATATATGTGTAATAAGATTACATTTTATCAAATGTGGTGTTCTAATGATTATTAGTATATAAGGAGTTGGTTTTTCCTTTCGTATTCAACCCTTCTAGAAGGAATGATTTATGTCGTGTTTTGGTATTGCCAACATCCACATCTACATCCCAGTTCCAACTCCCGGAGATGTTCTGGCCTCAAAATTCGTGTTATTTAATTTTTTTTTTTACATTTTACAACTTAAGAAAAGAAGTCGTTAATAATGTCACAATTGTTAACAAGATTACAACTTGTGACAAGTGTGTCAAGATTACATTTTACAACTTAACAAAATAAGTTGTTGATAACATTGTGAAATATCAGAGAACATAAATTTGTCCTGATAGACTCAACGCCGTGCCAAAATCTGGGTCTAGGGAAACTGAAACAATCCCCTCTTGGTCAGGTAACATAATCCACTGTTTTTTATTTTTCTTATTTAATATAGTAATGTTATTTTTTATAAACTAATATAGTAATGTACTAATGTGTATTCAACGAGTTCAGAAAATATTATAGTAAAGTTATTTAGGGGTCATAAAAGTGGGCGGAAAATGGGTTTTGTTCTTTGTATCAAAGATACATAACCCTAGATTTTATATTTAGCAATAAAAAAAACCACCTAGATTTTAATAGGTTACGTAATGTAACAAAATCTAGCTTAGTCCGGTTTAATCTGATATTAGTTTTGTATATCAGATTTTTAATTAAAATATATCTTTAAAATAAAAAAAAAGTTGTATGAACTTGAGTTACGTTCATTTTTCGTAGTTTGTAATTAGTTTGGTTCAGTTTATAGGAAAATAAATAAATTCTTGATCAATTTAGATTTTTGATTTTGTTTTGTTTTCGGAGTAATATACTAATTCAGGTTTTAAATTTGGTATGTATTTGATTTATATTGTTTTTTTCTTGTTTTCAAACATACATGTGCTCTTTTTTTTTCTTTTTTTTTTTGGTCGAACATATATGTGCTCTCAAACCACATTTTATGATTTTTTAGAGGAAACTCACTTTCCCATTCTTCCTTTTGGTGGGAAGCCTCTTTCTGACCACATCACATGCGCGAGGATCGATACCTCCGATCTACTCTCTGACTCGATCATATCTTTTACATATTTTTGCTATTAATGTGTAAAACTATGATTGACCAAACTGCATTCATTTCTACAATTGCTTTCCTTTTACTATATAAGAAAAAGTTTATTTTGTATGAAAATGTAAATGACACATAAAGAACTGTACAAAAACTTTATTCTATTCCTTTAAATTTTAAATGTATATATACAATATATTCTCATATAAATTATGTGGCATAATTAATTTAAATACTTTTCATTTTATTCAAGTGGTGGTGTGGAAAAAAGCTCTTTACCCACCATCTCTCTCTCTCTACACACTATACTAAACCATTCTTTCTCGTTTTTTTTTTGGTAAAAGTTAACTTTAAGACACTACAAATTGACATCATCTCCCTCCTTTAATCCCTCAAATTCACTCCAAAGCCTCTCTAATCTTCTCTCCTACTTGTCTCTCCCTCTTTCCTTTGTTTCAATATAAGAAACAAAATTACAACTAATATTCAAAAACACTCCAAGAAATATGGCAACTGTTGTATATCAAGGATTTCAATCTTATTTTGAATCTCAACATTTTGAGCCAAGAGCTCTAAGACTTAGACTCTCTTCACCTAACAATCCACACTTATCCACACCTTTCAAATCCCATTTTCTAGACTCATCCATTACTCCACAAAACAACATTACTACCACTAATGCAGCCTCCTTTTCCTCATCACCAGACTCGACTTTGTACTCAAAATCGGAAACTTGGAGTTTCCTCGAGACCATCACAAACTCGAGCTCTGATGATAAAGAGACAAAGTCATTATTACCATACATTCAACCTTCATCTTCGCGTAGAACTCTCAGCGATGAGAGCTTAGCATTGTGCACTGAAAGCCTAGGGAGCGAGACCGGCTCTGATATCATTCATGAAGATGAAGGTTTGTTCCTGATTTCATCTGACTTACAAACCATGGAGACTAAAAATTCCTCGACGACTTCAAGGTCATCAAGACAAGATAGGCAGAGAAATGCTAGGGCTTGACTTCCACCTCCTTTGACAAATATGCGTGGTTTCGATTGCATTCAAGTCAAATCCCACCGTGAAAATGGAAGATTAGTAATGACGGCCGCGAGGGCTCCACCGCGTAATCGGTGCTTACAAGACAGAAGCAATGGTTGTGTCCGACTCGCGATCTTGGTTGATTCCGCCGATAAGCACATCGTAGAGTCAGAGAGCCACAAATTCGGAGAAGCTGAATACAAGGAAGAAAAAACAATGACAACGTCATATATACTAAAAGCTTTCCCAGTCTCCGCCTCTGATTCACAGAAAAAGAAGCTTTGGGTTGAAATTCGTTAATAAATTTAAAAGTTGCATTTTCCGAGATTTTTTTTAATGAATTTAATTATTTTCTTACAACAAGATAATATAATTCAATTTTTATAAAGAAAAAACAAGAGGTAGAAGAATCATATTTAATTCTCATAAAGAAGAGGTGCATAGTTTGCATGGTTTTACTCAACAAAAACAATATAGCATAGTATCTTTGTCCAAAAAAAAAAAAAAATGTGCATGGTTTGCCTAATTTTTCTCTTCTGATTTATGTTGGGAAATTTGCATGCATAAGGAACAAAAATTCTATAATTATAAAACTGACCATTTACCCTAAATTCATTGGCTATAGTTTAGCCATATAGGGGTAAGTTTTGTTAGTTTCCTAATTATTAATTTTTTGGTATTTTTTTTTAACATCAAATTCATTCATTAATTCCAAAACTTGCACAAGAGTTTATACATCCATAATACATCAATAACGAGCAAATCCAAATACACATCTACACATACATAACCAAACATTAAAAAGAACGATGAAGAAGTGAATTTCCGCGATGCCTTCGATATCGAAGACTTACTCGTCAACAGGTTACTAAACCTGTTTCTTTCCCTCTTTAGAATCAATCCCAAAATGATGAGATCGTCGCTCTTAGCTATCATCTCTTGAATGAAACTCCATAATATTCTAATGTTATTGATGATACTCAATATCTTCTCTTGTGCCGTTTCGTCGATTCTCCGTGAATATGATATACCCGGATCCCAAATTCGTTGATCAAACCACCAGATAGCTCTTTCGAATTTATAATTAATCCATTTCATTAATAGGGATTGTGGGTACGGAGCATCGTGAAAGAATAAATTCTTCACGGAGATAACGGATTCATTGTGGGTGAAATCAAAACACGGACACACACCAACAAGGAACCATGAATGAAACGCCTCCATAATTGAAGGAAATTTCCGGAAACATAACTGCTTCCACTTGCTAAAAAGGAGACCCAAATCGAATCTCCAAAATAAATCGAGACCCAAACAACAAGGAAACCCGTTGTTATTTATGTTAGATCTAATAAACTATAAAGAGAAGAGAAAAAATACGACGGCCAGAGGAACCGAAACAGAGAGTTGTTTGTTTATGTTGATCGCCTTAAACGTCGCTTGTTCTTCAGAGAAGTTTTTTTTGGTTATGTTGCAAATTAATCCTTTATGAGGGCCACAAAAACGTCAACATCAAAACTCGCAAGTCCCCTTTTAATAAAAATTTGTATGATGACTACTCCTTTGTTAAATATTTTAAATTTTAAATTATTAATTTCTTAACCTAACAACTAATATCATTTTCTAATCCAATCTTTGTGAGTTTTGAATTTGATGTATACGTGCTTTCCTTTTCACGTTTCTTTTCAGCAACGTACTAGTTTGCATGGAATCTGCGTCCAATCTGCGTCTATCCTATTTGCGTAATTTATTCTATATTTAAATGTATACAGAATGGAAAAACTAGTAAGCCTTACTTTCTTAAAAGCCATTCAAACTAAATATCAAATCGATACATTCTCGAATCCATATAGAAAACAAAATTTATCAAATGCAAAATATATTTTTTTAGATATTACGTTGATACAAAATAATGGCTCTTTTAGATGCAAAAAAAATTTTACTAATTGACTAATGGGTAAAATCGAGGGTAACAAAATTTATTTTCACAGGATCTAGAGGAATGGCACAAAAAAACTTCTATATGTTTAGAAATAATACGGTCTTTCATGAAAATAAAATACTCCAAAGTTTATGTCCACGATTGAATATATAAACGCAAAAGCTATAAATAAAACTTAATTAGGTTCGTGCCATGTCCAATTCCCACCCTTTTACTTAGCGGGCAATTCCCACACTTTTAATTCGATCTAATCCATTAACCCTAATCAACTTGGCCTTATGTGATTCATGACGCAATGTTTTATTTTTGGTATGTTTCAAATTAGGTCAGACTATATAATATACAACAATATACAAGAGAGGATGCAATGCAACAATGTGGAAATTTAGAGAAGAAGTTTAATGACATCACCAAAAGTAGAATTGGGTGTTTTCTTGGTGGCAGCAAAAAGGATTGGTGATTTATATATCAACTAGAAAGTTACCCGCGTTATACGCGGGATAATATGATTAGCGAGTAAATCAATATAATTTGAATAAAAAAAATCAAATACCACTTTTGGAAAATTGTTATACGAAATCTGAAATCTGCTTTATATTTTGAAATTTTCTCAATTTTTTGAATAGAAATGTATTCCACCCGTGAAATAATTGATAATAGTGATTTTTAATTTTTGGTCAATGTATACAATCTCATAATCTTCAAAAATAACGAATTTAATTTCTTAGTCAATATATATAATAAAATGTATTAATTTCATCTCATAATATACAAAAATACAGTTTATGACTCAACACAATGTATTTTTTTTAATATAATAAGCATCGTAGGTTTGTAAACATTGAGATGTTTGTAAACATTGGAATATACGTTTTTTATTGAAGATTTCAAAGTGAAAACAATGCATTCTTCATTAGTTTATTTTCAATTAAATGAAAATTAAAATCGTTATTTATGATTCTAAAAGTAAAGATTTTATATACTATAAAATTAACTTGTTCACATTTAATTATGCAAACTAACTACAAATTATTGTGTTTGGCTATAAGAATTATCTTATGAAGAGTGTTTGATAAGAGTATAGTAGAACTTAATAATATAATTTTGATTTAAAAACAAAAATGAGATAAATTGCAAGCTTGACACCTAATATAATGGTTTAGAATTCTTCTTCTTTAATATAATGGTATATTAGTATTTAATCCTCTATTTAAAAAGATAAGGAAAATATCTTTTATTTTTTCTAATTAATACACTTTTGGAATATATATTAATTTTTGTACATAATTAGTTTTATGATTTTAATCTTGAATTTTCGAAATATATATATTTTTGGCAAGTACATGATTTCGAAATATTTCGATTTTGGCAAGTTTATGATTATTTCAATGTGTGGCATTGAGACTAAAAGTAATCAACATTAGTTAATTAGGAAAGAAATGTGTTTGACAATTAATATAGAAAGATAAAATAAATCAAAAAGAAAAAGCTCAAAAAATTGTGGTGATGACACTTATGCAAAATGATCCTAAAATGCTTTTCAAATAATATATAGGATGTAGAAAATTATGACGACAAAAAAATAAAAAATAAATAACAATGTTTGTTGACGCCCATTAGATCATGTACATTGGAGACAATGTGGGTGTGTCTCATAATATAACATAATATAAAATTATTAAAATTTGAATAAAAGGAAGAGAGAAAGTGTTTTTTGTTGAAATAGTGTGGTGTATTGAAATATAAAATTAATAAAAGTTGAGTAAAGAGAGGAGATAGTGGGTTTAGTTGGAGAGATTGTGTCTTGGGGAAGACATAAGAGAGAGATAATTGGGGTGTGTTTAAATATAAAATTAATAAAAGTTGAGTAAAAGGATGAAAGAGAAGGTATAAAGTCGAGTAAAAAAATGAAAAAAATGTATAAAGTTGAGTAAAAAGAAGAGAGAATGTGTTTTTAATATTTTTATATTGTGATACATTGGTAAAATGTCTCCAATGGTGATGGTCTTATGTCTTCGTTCCCATCCATCCTCACTTCTCTTTGGAAAGACCAATTTGTCCTTCTAAACATTTTTCCTTTCATATTAAACAATGAAATATAAATGTAAATTTAATATTCTTTATATTGTCACTTTCTTTGACCGGTTAATTAAATTGTATAATTCGTGACTTTAACTAGTGAAACATTAGGAAATATAATTTGCCAAAGTAGCAATAACCCAATATTGTATAATGTATATCATTTATTTTCTTATTTGTGACATTCGACCACAAATCCGATGGTATTAAATTTTTATAATATATATCTCTCTAACCAGTAAAGGGAACCAAATGTGAATTGTATGATTATACAACTAAGTATGGTTGGTAACTTGGTTCAATGGCTCGGTGTTTGAGTGGTAAAGGATTCTCTTGTGGGATCAGGCCAATGTTCGAATCCCAACAACTACGGCTACGTTGAAGTATTTTTTTTTCTAACCATTATAGATACTTCAGAAAACACGACTACTCAGTGGTCGGAAACTAATATGAGTTTCAATCCAAAATCTACTCCGGTTATAAGAAAAAAATTACATTATTAGCTTTGGAGAAATGATTCTTTTGTGATGAGATCCTGGCCAGCTCGGAACAAGACGCTAAGGAACCGCATGGACAGCTCGTAGCCGAGGACAAGCTTGAAGCTATGGAGGTTTTCACAGACGCTAAGGATTTGGAAATCCCGAGTGGACCTATGACGAGGTCGAGAATAAGACAACTTAACCAAGCCGTCTCTATGCTTGTGGTTAAGATTACCGGCCAACTTTCTTTGGTTGCTCATCAAACCACATTGGTTTTGATTCGAGGCTAGGAAGAATGATAATGAGAGGTATATGAGCTCGTACTTTTTTCCATATCTTCGGTTTTGTCTCATTGGGTTTTCCGAAGTAGGTTTTTAATAAGGCAAGCACACATACTTTTTCAAATCCTCATTATCATGCTTAGGCCATTTCTTGAAGCCCAATAAGATGATTTCGTTGGCCCATTTATCCTTAGTTAAAATCTCAATTTTTATTTAAAAACTTTGTGTTTATTTTAAATGTGTTCACACTTGTTCTTGTGTTCACATTAGTCTTTCAAACTTCTTCTTTAATGTTTGTTTTTATGTTTTTCGTGTGGTCAAAGGAAGAGAAAGGGGTTTGTCCTTTCAATTCCTTTGCCTATATAATGTGGCCGAAATCTCATAATAAAATTCATCAAAATTTTATCCTTAAACTCTCTCTAAATCGTTTGATCATTGTATTTGTGTGTAATATCAAATACATCGCTTTCTTATCTTTGTGCGTAATATCAAAGACTAGATCGACCTCCGTAGTCTAAGAGATCTTTCATCTCTCTTGGAAGTACACTTCGATTCACTTTCATCATTCATCAAAATCGGTTCATCTTCATCATTCGTTTCAATCCGTTCATCTTCCATCAAAGGAATTCATCCATATTCATCATTTCCGTATCCAAAAACTTCGAAGGGCGTTCTTTGGGTTTAGATCCTCACGAGGAGTCTATCAAGTGGTATCAGAGCCACTTCGAATCAGGTTTTGTTGTTCTAAACTCGTTTCTGCATTTTTTCAGATTTCAGATCTGTCTTGCAAACTTTTTCATAAACCACTAGGTTGTTCATAGATTACGAAATCAACTGTTTCTAAAACTAGAACGAGTCTACTTAATTTTAAAAATAAATATAGAATTTTGGAACGAGTTTTGATAATTAATTCTGACCGATCAATTTACTGTGTCAAAACTGCATGTTCATCTTCTAAGTTTAGATCCGAGTAAATCTTTCAAGAATCCTTTTACTTGTTAGTTTATTTTGATATGGCAGGTACCTTGGTGAGTTTGGAGGAAGAATCATCCACTTTTAGTATGAAGAAAAAGAAAAAGTTTTTGGATTCACTTACGACTATCATGGCGAAAATGCTCGATGAAAAGCTTGGTGCTTTACAACTAAATCCAGTTGTTCCGAAACTTGTTCCGAATCAGCATCAAGCGCTTAATCCAAAGCCTCCTGACCGCACACTCAAATCAACTCCGAGCAGCCCACATAAAACTTCTCTCACTCCCAAGTCTACGGTTTCTTGTTTTTAATCTTCAACATGCTAATGAACTTAAACTCCTTAAATTTTCAGGAAAAGTAAAGTACATAGAATGGGAAAGAAACATGGATAATTGGTTTCACTTCAACCACATTTTTGAAAAAGAGAGGTTAGCTTATGCTATTGGCCGGCTCTTTGAAGATGCTTATAAATGGTGGTTGCAAGAAGAAGATGATCGATGGTTCTGTCGAAAGCCAACTATCACTACATGGAGAGAACTTACAGAGTTAATGAGGAATAAGTATGCACCCAACAGTTTAGTTCCAAAAGAATCTAATCAGTCTTCACCAATTCAACAAAAGACCATGAAGCATAATGAAAACGTTAAAAGCAGTACCACTACGAAAGAACAACTAGAGAACGAGCTATTGGAGCTTCTCAAATCTTACAACAAATCCATGAAAGCTCAGTGTGCTCTTCCTTTTAAATCTGTGAAAGATAAGTCTGATTTTCCTTTTGAAAAATCTGATTTAGTGCTTGAAAGTAATCAAGCTTGTGAAAAACTAATCCTTTTCAAAACGGTGTAACCGAGTAGAATTGATTCTTTTTCGCAGGGTCTTGAAGAAAAGTTACCAAAAGAAAAACCAAGGAGTTTCCCATTGATTTGTAACTTGGAGCAGCCAACCAGCCTTGTCTCAGAAACAAGTCCTTATGACTACCCGAGAAAGCACTGTAAGGAAATTGGTTTGGTTAGGACAGAGCCTAATTTGTTTATAATAATTTCTGCTCAAGATGAAAAACGTTTTGGTTTAGAAAATGTGATAGAACTTCGTGTTTCAAATTCTGTTTTTGATAAAATGATTCCAAGTTTTGAAACACTCACACCTGAAAAGTTCTTTAAGCCAAATTGTTTAACATTTGAAGATTTTTGTGAATTTCAACCTTCTTTGAGAATGCCTTTGTTTAGCAACAATTTTGAGTTGATTAAAACTAAGGCAGAGTTTGTTATGGTTAGAACTTTCTCTAAGTTAATGTTTTAAAACCAATTGAGGAACTTTCCAAACCAAATTTAAACGATCCTTTAGTCTATAATCACACAGATATGAATCACTTGTCTTTGTCAAAAGAGTCAAATGAAGGTTTTAGAACAACCTTGAAGCACATGGAAAGAAGAGAGGAAGACAAACAATTCAAGCCACCTGATCTAGACCAAAGTACTAAAAAGATAGAGGAAGACAATCGGTTTAAACCACCTAATTTGGACCATGTTAAACACCAAAATGTCAATAGCTTCATGATGATCAAAGAAGCACCTCCTGATGCAACATACAAGCCAAAGTTAAGCCAAAACATATTTGAAGGTATGCCCCTTATTCTTCATGAATCCGTTTCTTACTTGGTTCCTTTCATTGCAGATAAATTGGACTTGAGGTCAAATCTTTTCCAAGAGGGAGGGAATGATGAGATCCTGGCCAGCTCAGGAGAAGAAGCTAAGGAACCGCATGGACTGCTCGTAGCCAAGGACAAGTCGTGGAGGTTCTCACGGACGCTAAGGACATGGAAATCCCGAGTGGACCTATGATGAGGTCGAGAACAAGACAACTTAACCAAGTCGTCTCTATGCTTGTGGTTAAGATCACCGGCCAACTTCTTTTGGTTGCTCATCAAACCACATTAGTTTTGATTTGAGCCGAGGAAGGATGATAATGAGAGGTATGTGGGCTCGTACTCTTTTTCCCTATCTTCGGTTTTGTCCCATTGGGTTTTCCGAAGTAGGATTTTAATGAGGCAAGCACACATACTTTTCAAATCCTCATTATCATGCTTAAGCCATTTCTTGAAGCCCAATAAGATGATTTCGTTGGCCCATTTATCCTTAGTTAAAATCTCAATTTTTATTTAAATACTTTGTGTTTATTTTAAATGTGTTCACACTTGTTCTTGTGTTCACATTAGTCTTTCAAACTTCTTCTTTAATGTTTTTATGTTTTTCGTGTGGTCAAAGGAGAAGAAAGGGGTTGTCATTTCAACTCCTTTGCCTATATAATGTGGCCGAAATCTTATAATAAAATTCATCAAACTTTCATCCTTAAACTCTCTCTAAATCGTTTGATCATTGTATTTGTGTGTAATATCAAATACATCTCTTTCTTATCTTTGTGCGTAATATCAAAGACTAGATTGAGCTCCGTAGTCTAAGAGATCTTTCATCTCTCTTGGAAGTACACTTCGATTCACTTTCATCATTCATCAAAATCGGTTCATCTTCATCATTGCGTTTCAATCCGTTCATCTTCCATCCAAGGAATTCATCCATATTCATCATTTCCGCAACCAAAGCCTTTGAAGGGTGTTCTTTGGGTTTAGATCCTCACGAGGAGTCTATCATTTTGGCATCCAAATATATATATTTTGTTGTTACATTTTTTTAAAACAAACTTTTTCCATATGTACGAATGTTGTTATATATCATGTTTCTTCCCCCTTTTTCTAGGGGCACATTACATTCAAGAGGACATAATACATAGCTTAAATTTTTGGAGACTGATCAGTAAAAGCTTGGAAAACCCGTGAGAAGGAACCATTTTACTTACTAGGAGTCTTTTGTTTTAGCCATTGATCAGAGCTTGTTCGAATGATTCAAACCAGAGAGAGCGGAATGAAGGAGCAACTTGTCGATTGTTGATACATACCGCTACGTTACTCTGATCAAGAACTGTTAGTTTGCATCGCAATACTAGCCTGATGCATCCAAATATTTACTTAACTGTTTTTTACTTTTCGTAATTGATAGTTTATGTCACATTTTATTTATAACTGAAACCATTTCACATGTCATTTGACAGATATTCATATTTTTATCATTTCAATTTGATATTTTTAATTTCGGGTAGCCCAAGGCCCGTGTCGTAGTGCAGCATGGCGACACAACCAAATCGTAGCAACTCTATTGGCCGACTCTTGTCCTAACTTAATTGTTTTGTATATTAATTCAAAATGTGTGCATGGTTTAATGACATTCATCTTCGTTTACTATATATAATGATATATAATGATTAAGAAAAAACATAAATTTAAACCAATGAGGACGCCATGT
The DNA here is from genome assembly GCA_963576765.1 of Draba incana. Taxonomy (NCBI): domain Eukaryota; kingdom Viridiplantae; phylum Streptophyta; class Magnoliopsida; order Brassicales; family Brassicaceae; genus Draba; species Draba incana. The sequence goes on along the minus strand of OY755214.1, from coordinate 27,402,182 downwards.
TTGGCGTACACCTTAAAAAATTCAAGAAATTAAAAGAGAAGTTTTCTTGCTTTTCGCTATCTCCCATTCCGTGCATACTAAATTCCAGAGCCGACAGGCTTGCAAATAGTCCACGTTTAGTTGATCATGATGGAAATGGATGGAGAGGCATTCATTTTAAAATCATATACTAATTCCTCTACTGTTTAACATCAAGTTGGCATTTTTTCCTATAATAAGAATAGACATTATGGTCCGGTTAATAGCATTTGTTGATGTAACTGATGATTAAACCAGACAGATATATTGGCGATCTGAAAACCGAAAGAACCGGGTCACAAGAAGTTGCCGACATGCGACAAATACTTCGCTTTTGGTCAAACCCATTTCAGCTATTATAAATAAAAGAAGACATAAAAGTTGATGCCTTTTTTTTTTTTTTGGCGTTCGTTCATTAATTTATTAATTAACACGACTTCAACATTTTCGGGTCCCTTCAAAAACTAGGTAATGTAGAAAGATCCTAAAGTAGTGCATGTTTTGTTAAATTGATACGTGAGGAAAGATAAATGAGCTACTAATAATATAGTTGAACACGTTTTCATGGATGATCATTTATTTCTTAAAGGACAATGATTATCAAAATTCATTCAATAAAAGTTCACCAAAAATACAAATAGTTTTATATACGCTTAAATTTTTATTAAATCGTTGCAAGAAATTGTTGGTGTTCTTATGTCGACTATAAACGAAATAAATTTTTGAAAGGTAAATTTGATGTTAAATAGCAAGTTGGACATATGTTACACCAAATGTGGTATACATACTTCCGAAAATGTTCCAATACGAAAGTCAAATTAAAAGATAATCTCTTTATCTCTATACCTTTTTTTCTTTAAAAGGTGGCGATGAAGGTTGTTCTCAATATAAGCAAATGTCGGAACAGGAAGTACCTTCGTAAAAAGATAAATAGTTGTTCTTTGGTAAACATGTTTAGAACCATATGATGTGAATGACAAATTGAATATTAGAAAACAACTTTATCGGTTCATCATGCTTAGAACCATATTGTTAGTAATTCTTGATCCACTTAAGCTCATACAAAGCAAGCGCCATTGACCTATTGTAATGACCCGTTGATGGACTAGGCCGAGGCCGGTCCCAGTCCCGCGGGAAGACCGGACCGATAAGAGACCGTTCGGCCTTAGACTGGGTTAAGCACCTTGGTGACTAAGCTGCCTGTCTGTCTGCCTGTCCATGACTAAGCTGCTTGTCTACCTGTCTGTCCGTGACTAAGCTGCTTGTCTGCCTGTCCGCGACTCAACTGCATTTCCAAGCACACTTTTCCTTACTACCACATGTCACCCCTACGTTATGTTTGGTGGAGCAGCATGCTCCACATCGCGGTGAGGTGTTCAGCTGCATCACCTCCTTCCCGCGCCTATATAAGCACTGCCCCAGACCTAGCCTGGAGGCCAAAACCACACTTAAATTCTCAAAGAAAGTCTTACGCTGTCCGAACATACTTTGAGTCCCAATCAGTTTTTATCGAGCAGTTCACATTAGTTCTTGATCCGTTATCAAGCAAAAACTAAGCAAAGCCCTGTCCAATTCAGCAGTGCCAAGGCCAGTGCCCGCTAGCCAGCCTAGCAGCTCTAGAGCGTTTTCAAGAAAGCTTTGAGTAAGCTTTCTATGATCGGATCCTTTTCCTTCTTAAGCTTAGATTCTTGTTCTTAACTTGAATTTAACCTTAGCTTCTTGATCTTTTGCATAGGATCCAACAAGTATCACGTTGGATCAGTTCCGGGAAGGTTCCCGAGGAATCGAAGAAGCCTGTCCAAATTCTGATCCGATCTAGGTAAAAACCAGTTAACATATTTCCTTAAGTTTCCTTTGAAACTCTAAGTGTTGCCTTAGTAAACCTTGTGATTCATTTTTTCAGGAACAAGCTCGAGTCTAAGGCAGAAATCCGAAAGTAAAGCTTAAGTCAATTCGCATCATCTTTTAAGGTGAGTCTTGGCGATGAGTGGTTGCTTGTTTATTTATTCCGAATAGAGGTTCATATATGTTGGGGTCGGTTTTCACCCGCTCAACGTTATCACTCAAAGTCAGTCGAGGCTTGACTAATGGAGACGTGTGTAGCCGACCATGGCCTCTCCAAGCCAAGAGGCCGACCGTGGCCTCTCCAAACAAGGAGGCCGACCGTGGCCTCGGCAAGGCAAGGAGGCCGACCGATCGCGTGCTCACCCGTCACCTACCGATCGACCGCTCGCCCGTCACCTGCCGAGCGACCGTGGCTTCGGTGAACAGTGTTCGGTGAACAGTGCGACCGTGGCTTCGGTGAACAGTACTCGGTGAACAGTGTTCGGTGAACAGTACCTCGGTGAACAGTGCCGACCGCTCGGTGAACAGTGCCGACCGCTCGGTGAACAGTGCCGACCGCTTTGTGAACAGTGCCAACCGCTTTGTGAACAGTGCCGACCGCTCGGTGAACAGTGCCGACCGCTCGGTGAACAGTGCGACCTCGTCTTCGGTGAACAGTGCTCGGTGAACAGTACCTCAGTGAACAGTGCCGAGGTCAACACTGCCGACCTCGTCTTCGGTGAACAGTGACCGAGCACAGGCTCTCCACCATGAGCCGAGCACAGGCTCTCCGCCATGGGTCGACCACGTGCTCTCCATGCTGTGAGTGAGCACAGGCTCTCCATGCTGTGAGTGAGCACAGGCTCTCCACGCTGTGAGCGATAGCAGCTTCGGCCTCGCGAGCGACAGCAGCTTCGGCCTCGCGAGCGACAGCAGCTTCGGCCCAGCCAGTGACACCGCCTTCGGCCCAACAGCACCAAGATGGCCTGGTCCAGATACGAAGCCCGCATTAGCGCAACCGACTCTGCGAAGACCTAGGAGGCAAGGCCGACTTAGCATAGACTATAAATACTTGTAAACATCTCTTGTAAAGGGGATTCGCAATTTCTCATACGAAACTTGTACTCAAAGCTTTTCTGAGCAATAAACAATCTCTTTACATCTTTCTTGGCCCTAGCTTACCATAGAAATCTCACAAGCTTCCCTAGAACTCTTACAAATTCTAGTTGTGTTGGTTTCGACCCCCACAATTTGGCGCCGACTAAGGGGACCTTAGAGATTGTCTGACACAAGAAGAGCTAGGTTTTCAGACTACCTACGAAGATGTCAAGCAACACCACGAGCAACGAAGGATCTTCGTTTCACAAGCACGACGAGGAAAGAAACAACTCCATGGAGAACACCGCGCCTCGCGCCGCTAACCACCCAGCGGATCTCGCGGAGATCAAGCAGATGCTTGAGACTCTGATGAAGAAAACTGAACATACAGCGAGCGAGCTGCAATCGCTCAAGAGAAGGAAGCGCAGGAGGTCCTGTGTCTGTCCGACACGCCTCAGCTTCGCCACGCCTCGAACCAATCGGAGGGTTCGACACGAGGAGCTACCACCTCGGGCTGCTCGCACAGATCCAGAGGATCTGCCTCCACCACCGCCTCGTCGGGAATCTGATCTAACTCCCGAGCGCATGATTGGAGAATTAGATGAGGATCTGCCTCCTCGAAGACGTGCCCGAGTCGACCTAGAAGTTAACCATGCTACGGCCGCAGAAGAAGGAGATGCGATCATAGCGGAGCTCTACAGGAGGGAACAAGAGCGCAGGGCTCCGCAAGGCTTCCGAGATGGAGAGGTCGCTACGCTAAAAGCCCAGTTAGACCAGGTCGCCTCTGACCTAAAGGCTACCCAACTACAGATGTACCGGAGCACGGCGAAGGCTCCTGGGATCGCCTCTGTGCTCGAGAAAGCACGGAACACACCCTTCGCTGAGAGGGTCGCGAGAACTCCAATCTCCGACCCCGGAAAAATCAAGCTTCCAATCTATGAAGGAACCACTAACCCTACTATCCATCTGATGGAATTCGAAGTCGCCTTAGGAAGGGCAAATTTCACAGAAGCCGAGAAAGACGTTGGCTACTGTAAACTGTTCGTAGAGAGCCTCAAAGGACCTGCCCTCCAGTGGTTCTACAAGCTGGAGAAGAATTCAGTCCACACCTTCCATCAATTCTCAGAGATGTTTGTGCAGCATTACAACATCTTCGCCGAAGGAAAGATCTATGATGCGGAGCTGTGGACGAACAAGCAGGGAGAGAATGAAAGCCTGCGGTCTTTCGTGACAAGATTCAAGCATACACTGTCAAAGGTGGACGGTATCACCAACACATCCGCGCTGGAGGCCTTGAGAGGAGCCCTTCGCTGCCCTTCTCCATTCTGGCAGGAATTGACTGTCAATCCACCCGCGACCATCCAGGACGCTCTCCACCGCGCTGCAGACTTCGCTCGAAGCGAAGAAGAAGTTCGCGCTAGGAGGGGCGGGAAAACCAAGCCAGCGGTCGATCCCACCAAGTCCGCTGCGACGCCACCACCCTCTTAGACGCTTTTCCTATGAACTACGAGGCGACTTGATCCCTGCAAAGGGTACGTAGGCAGCCTGTCTTCGGATAGGTTCAGTTGCCCCCTTCCATCCAAAAGGGGGGGGGGATTCTACTCTTCACTTAGCCTCGTTCCGGACGAGCTCACATGATCTCCTCCGCCTTAGGGGGGGGAGTGAATGTTTTCACCAGTCTCTAGACGACTTCAGTTCCCTCTTTCGTCTAAAAGGGGGGGGAGTGGGGGTACCCGTACGCCACTCCTCCACAACATCATTGACAGCATCATTGTCAAAAAACTATAAACACTCGATACAAACCTCATCACGGGAACAGCTTGTCCTTTATGGACTGATCAAAGCTTTAATCGAGTAGAGTCGTTCTGCATCTATTGTTGCTGGCCACAGCAATAGTGTGGAAATACAAACACAATGACATCCACAACGGATTCAAGCGCGCTATATAAGTACCAGTGTTCAGTACTGGGGCGGATGTACCCACCTGATCACTCTGAAACCCAACAAACGTCGTTGGTAATGCAGCTGCTAATGACCTCCGTTCGGCCTATACCCTGAACGTGTCATTCGGAAACCCAGGATGCACTCTGATCAAAATCAAGGTGGACTCGTTCTCGGACAGACGTGTCTAGAGAACAACACCATTTTGCAAAGCCCAACAGCAACGTTGGCAGATGAGAAGCGTGAGCGCATTTGCATTTTCTCTTCTTAACAAAGCCTCATTTATGAGCAAGCGAAGCCTCATTTATGAGCAAACGAAGCCTCATTTATGAGCAAGCGAAGCCTCATTCATGAGCAAGCGTAGCCTCATTCATGAGCAAACAGAGCCTCATTCATGAGCAAACAAAGCCTCATTCGTGAGCAATTGACCAAGAGCAAGCTTCATTCATGAGCAACATGCAAAGAGAAGCCGAGGTCGGAATTTTAAAGACATGGAGCAAACCCGAGGAGAAGCCTTAGCTAAACCCGAAGAAGATGGACTGAGGCCAAGCAATGGCAAGTGATCCACGAAGGACCAAGTTCCTTGTTCAAATCCCCTCGTCATTATGCGCGGCACTCTTTTCCCTTAAGTAGTGGTTTTGTCCCAAAGGGTTTTCCCTACTAAGGTTTTAACGAGGCCACCATCTTGTGTCTTCCAAGTTCATGCTTCACGTTGTTGTATGAACTTGAGGGGGAATATTGAACAAGATGAGTACTTAAGCGTACTGCAGAAAAGAGTAGGCGAGTACCTTGACTTTAAATGGTAACGCCGATATCCAATGCATCTTTAACTCGACAGTCTTATCCCTAACACTACCGAGCTGGGGGGCTAACTGTTGGGGTCGGTTTTCACCCGCTCAACGTTATCACTCAAAGTCAGTCGAGGCTTGACTAATGGAGGCGTGTGTAGCCGACCATGGCCTCTCCAAGCCAAGAGGCCGACCGTGGCCTCTCCAAACAAGGAGGCCGACCGTGGCCTCGGCAAGGCAAGGAGGCCGACCGATCGCGTGCTCACCCGTCACCTACCGATCGACCGCTCGCCCGTCACCTGCCGAGCGACCGTGGCTTCGGTGAACAGTGTTCGGTGAACAGTGCGACCGTGGCTTCGGTGAACAGTACTCGGTGAACAGTGTTCGGTGAACAGTACCTCGGTGAACAGTGCCGACCGCTCGGTGAACAGTGCCGACCGCTCGGTGAACAGTGCCGACCGCTCGGTGAACAGTGCGACCTCGTCTTCGGTGAACAGTGCTCGGTGAACAGTACCTCAGTGAACAGTGCCGAGGTGAACACTGCCGACCTCGTCTTCGGTGAACAGTGACCGAGCACAGGCTCTCCACCATGAGCCGAGCACAGGCTCTCCGCCATGGGTCGACCACGTGCTCTCCATGCTGTGAGTGAGCACAGGCTCTCCATGCTGTGAGTGAGCACAGGCTCTCCACGCTGTGAGCGATAGCAGCTTCGGCCTCGCGAGCGACAGCAGCTTCGGCCTCGCGAGCGACAGCAGCTTCGGCCCAGCCAGTGACACAGCCTTCGGCCCAACAGCACCAAGATGGCCTGGTCCAGATACGAAGCCCGCATTAGCGCAACCGACTCTGCGAAGACCTAGGAGGCAAGGCCGACTTAGCATAGACTATAAATACTTGTAAACATCTCTTGTAAAGGGGATCCGCAATTTCTCATACGAAACTTGTACTCAAAGCTTTTCTGAGCAATAAACAATCTCTTTACATCTTTCTTGGCCCTAGCTTACCATAGAAATCTCACAAGCTTCCCTAGAACTCTTACAAATTCTAGTTGTGTTGGTTTCGACCCCCACAATATATTTCATTCTCAAAATTGCTAAGGGTTGAGAATGAACTTAAGCGTTTTTGTTTACAAGTTTATATGCATAAATGGTTATTGTTATATCATAAACTTGTTAAGTAAGCGGTATATCATTTCCGTGATCCGTGACTTAGCCATCTACTAAGGAGTAATGGTTATAAAGTTCATGAAGACACAAAGAGACGGGATTGCAGCCTAGGGCCGTGTACTGCATAGCAATCGATGCAGAGTTGATAAGGATCCTAAGTTATTAGCCTTTATGGCAAGGGACCGAACGATGCCTTTGGTTACACGTGATGAGAATTGACAACGCATTAGGCCTTATGGAATTAAAACGATAAATGCATATCATAAACTGTTCATAATTATTTATGCATACATTTGAGTGTTGATTGTTATTTTGGGTTTGGTTGGGAAATTATATGATTGAATGTTTAGCGGAGCCTAGACTCACTGAGCAATTAGTGCTCACGACTCAACTTGTTTTGCAGGTATCCCTTAGCGGGTAGAATATTGAGAGCACAACACGAAACATTAAGATAAATCAGTGGTAGATTTTCCTTGCTTTTGTAAAATATTAATGCTTAATATGTATATGAACGTTTTGGAGTATTAGACTCGGGATCGAATATAATTTGTAATCGTTTAAAATCCTAATTATAAACAAATAAAGGAAAGGATTTAAAAAACTCGGGTTTCATATGATACTTATTCCTGTCCGGACAATCCAACTATCGTATATAGCTCGGGTTGGCAAGCCTTGGGTTGTATTCGATAGGGACGGATGCTTAAGTGTTTAGTCTAGGGATTTTGGATGTGTTCCGAGAACCTCTGATCGGGAACTTAAGTGTTCCTCAGTGGCGTCTCCGTTTAGATCCCGATCGGGGGCGTTACACCTATACTCAACTTTGATGGATGACATTGACACAAGGTTTAATTTGTATAAGAGGAAATTACAGTAATTGCCATGTTTTTTTAAATATTTAAAAAATCTGTCATTTTTTCAATTTCTTTCAAAATTGCCATTTTTTGTCGGTTAGTGGGTGGAGTAAAAGATATTTCCACCCACTCTCTCTTCCACACATTTATTCTCTCTCTCTCTCTCTCTAAAAATGGTGGATGGTTGTGACTGAAACGGAGGCAGTTGACGGAGACGAAGACAGGTGCGTGGACAATCACGGCGTCTCTATTTTGTGGACAAAACCGAAACAGTGACAGAGATAGTGGACAAAAACGAAGACTGTAAACAACAACTGTGACAGAGACGGTGGTCGACGATGGTTAAGACGGTGATCGATGTGGACAAGATGTGGGTGTGTACTGACATAACTAACGACGGTGGATGAGATAGTGGTAGCGGTGAACAAGAAACGGAAATGTCCACGGTGACGAAAACGGTGGACAAAATGCGGTTGTATACGGACATAAACGGCACCGGCGATGGTGGACAAGTTGTGGTAGAGGACAAACAGAATCAATGTCATTAAATATAGAATGGTAAATTGAAAGGGCATGACAGTAATTTTATTTCATGCCAAAAGACAAAATATGACAGATTTTAAAAAAAAAATTAATGCCATTTGGCAGATTTTGTAAGGCCATTTGAATAAATAGCAATTAATAAAAGCAATTTAGGGACAAATGATATTTTTGATAATTTTCTCTTTGTATAATAACTATAATAGGCGATTTAATGAAGAATATAGCAATGGTCCATGTATTTTGTTAATTAAACAAGTAACTATGCCCATGTATTCTCAGCCCATTTTCCCCCCTACCAAAATATTTTTATCTTCTTCATAAGGGCATGATTATCAATAGGTTCTTAGAGTAAATAAGATACACTATACAAATATAAAATTATTAAAACACACACTCTCTCTTCCTTTTACTCAATTTTATACCTTCTCTTTCATCCTTTTACTCAACTTTTATTAATTTTATATTTAAACACTCTCTTTTCCTTTCAAAAACAATCTCCAAAAATTCTTAAATAAACAACTCTCTCTTCCTTTTACTCAACTTTTATTAATTTTATATTTAAAGACACCCACTATCTTCTCTCTTTACTCAAATTTTATTAATTTTATATTTTAACCCACTATATTTACTCTAAGAACCTTCCAATAATCATGCTCTAAGTACGACATCATAAACTGGCATGTGCCTATAGTGTTAGAAAAAATACATTTGCCTTGGAACCCCAAAATAATATATAAAATATAGGGCCCCAAATTTATAAACATTACCTATAGTCTAGGTCATTTCTACTGGAAAAATGTCTTCAACCTACCACCACCTCATGAGTTCAAACCCTTATGCCCTTATTTGAAGAATGTTTTTTCCAGTTTTAACCATATTTATTTTACCCGAAGATCTTAAAGTTTGGTGATATAATTTTTACTCACAAAAAAAAATTATGTGATATATTTCGCTTTTTTGTTAACGTTTTTTATACTTCTGTTTTTATTTAAGCTTTTGCTAATCATTACTTTTTGTTTTTGATAATTTTTCCTATATAAAACTATTGTTGAAAATATATATAAATGGCCTCATTTCTTAATTCGCCTCGAGTCTCTCAAAGTCTTGGCACAGCACTAGTCGTAAATGTGGACCACCGCCTTTTTGCCTCCTCGTCACGCCAGGGCTCAAGTTTGTCGCCCCCGATGATGACTCTCCATTCTGACTCCGAGTTTATGGGAAGGAGATTTCAACTCAAGGAGCTCCTCCGATGAATTTGTAATCTCGTTCATAGCTCATTCATTCCTATCAGGGCCGGTTCAAAATTATTATGGATCCTGTAAAAAAAAATATTTGGCCCTAAAATATATTTTTACTAGTTTCTTTTTTTTTAATTGTTTTATGAAAAATATATATACGGTATAAAAAAAATTTATGGACCTTTTTCAATTTAAGTTTTAAATATTATTGTTACTTTATTAAAAAAAACTCCGTTAATTATTAGGACACGGTATGGGCTCCTGAGAGTCGCACCCCATGTCCTCCTATTGAGCCGGCACTTAACAACTTGACATGCTTGTTTCTTTCCTTCGTCTTCGTCTTTTGAAATCGAAACCCTATTACAAGATAATGTTTTCTCTATCTCTACTTCCGCCACCACAAAATCTTTAGAATAAAAATCGATCTACAACTAAAACTAGGGTTTTTGCTTCAGTTTTCGTCAGAGTCTCTCATTCATGAAGAAAAACATGAGTGATTCACCCTTGGTATCTCTTTCTTGAAGAAAAACATGAATGATTCACCTATGGTATTTTGGTCCATTATACACATTATACAAACCATATTCTAACCAAACAACTACTACAATTATTCCCTGGACACAAGGGGTTGCTCTTTGTTTTTCAAGAGACAGAATAAGTAACGATAAGAACAATGTGGGCGTTAAGAGATCGACGTGTAAGTAAAAACACTGCCCAATTAGAATCACAATAAACCTTCATATGCAAATCAAAATCTGCATGAAGAAGAATGCCTTAAGCTAAACATCTTTTAAGATAACAAACAATGTGTAACGCTGCTGTCCAATGATCTTGCAGCGTAAACTGAATAAACTTGAAGAGAAGATGCACAATATAAACATGAGAATGTGAGATAAATTAGCATTTCAATAAGATGTTGATAGATATTTTGATTGTTGAGAGGTGAACCAAGAGAGTCTGCTATTTAGTTCAGTTAATGCAATTAATTGTTTGGTCCTAAGAAGACGTATCTCGACGATGATGCCATCAGAGTTACAAGCAACCTCAAAGCAATTTTTTTATTTCCTATATCATGAGGAAATATAGACAAAGTCATTCCCTATCTGTATTTTGACAAGGAACAAAAAATAATACATTTTTCATGTGAAAGTTTCCTTGTATTATTTGATATACGCTTTTTTTTTTGTTACCATTTACTATGAAAATTTGTTCCATTTTCTTTCTACATTTATTTCTTTTGATTTGTTCCATATAATCTTTTTCATTCATTTTCCTCTTCATTCCTATTATTCTTCGAGTGGTCACTAGTTAGAGCCTTTTTATGTCAACATTTTCATTGTTATTCTCTTAATAACACTATTTTTTGTGGCTTTCCAGCTCGTTGTCTTTTTATTTGATTATTTAGTATCATTTTAAAATATATAGATATGTGGAATATATAGGAAAATATGTTGACTTACATTTTTTATTTAAAACTTTTCCAATCGAAAATAATTTTCCTTTTCATATAGTATTTCCATTATTTTTTGAAAAAAAAAAAAATCTAGTGTTCCTATCAAATCGTTAATTTAGTCAATTAAAATAGACAAATGTTGTTAACTTGATAAATTTAAAGTGATCTTAATTTCTATTTTCTTCAATTTTGTCATAGATACTCTTCTATATAAGTTACCATACTTATAATATACAAAAAATAGACATGTCTGGTGATATCATTTAGTAGTATTGGAAATAAATCCGCTACAAATCAGTCATATGATATTTCATTGATGATATAAATGTGGCAATACCAATCTTACAAATTTATTATAGATTTTGTTAAGACTTTGAATAGTACTTACAAATTATACGTGGCAAAACGTGTGTAACAAGCGGAATAAATGAAAAACGAGTGGAACAAAGGTTGAATGATAATCAAATAATCAGAATAATCTGTTGACTTTAATAGAGAGCTACCATGGTCGATAAATAAAAAGTAATCTGTTTAATCACTTTGACAAACATTTTTTACCGAATAAAGACCTACCGTGGTCGATAAATAAAAAACTAAACTCACAATTTTTTTCTCAGTTTCAAATTCGTTTGGTTCCACCTTTGTGATTTGAGGCTTTTGCACCTATAATGGTGTTTGATGAACATTTTTTTGTCCACTACACACAAAATCTTAATCATTTGAAGTAAAATTTGCCTTTCCAAAACGTGTACCCTTTTTAGATTACTAGGTTAATATTTAGATCATTAAATTTCAAATTCATGATTTTTCCTCTTTTCTAGCTTTTCTTCTTAAAAAAAATAATATTTGTTTCAAAAAAATTTCTCTAGAGGATTCATGAGATGTCGAAAATTACTTTGAAAAAAAGAGATGATTTTTGCATGTTGAAGGCATTATTGAAGAGGAAACCATTCACATGAATCAATCTTAAAACTTCTTAGATACCTTTCTTCTGCTTCTCTCTTTCTCCAATTGCCAAGTATCAATCTTTCTCTCTCTCTCTCTATCACTTGCCCAAACCACTCCCATTGTCTTTACTTTCTCGCAGGTCACTATTAATGACCCCTTTGAGCTGTTGCTCCTCCTTTGTCTGTTTTTCAAAAATGGGTCTTTAGAAATCCAGCTTCTTGGATCTGGCTTGTTCAAATTTATTTCATCTTTTCTTCCTTTACCTCTCAACATTACACTTAAACCTACTCCATTCTCGTTTCCCGAGATGGGTTTTGCTTAAAGCTTCCGACTTTTCAGATTTGGGTCTTCACTAATCTCTTAGCTTTCTTCAAAAATCTCTCCTTTTTGGGGATAATCAGAAAAAATGGCTCCAAGGTTTGGTTTTTCAGATTTGTGGGCGAAGGAAACAAGGAAAGGCACACCAGTAGTGGTGAAAATGGAAAATCCAAATTACTCAATCCTTGAATTAGACGAACCAGACGATGCGTTTGAACCAATGGAGAAGACTAGAGGCAAAAACTCAAAGCAAGTGAGATGGGTTTTGCTTCTTAAAGCTCACAAAGCCGTTGGTTGTCTCACTTGGCTAGCCACAGTGTTCTGGTCTCTCCTTGGGTCAATCAAGAGACGTCTCAGTTTCAATCACCCACTTGGGTCAGAGAGACTTGGTAGAGACAAATGGCTTTTCACAGCCATTAAGCTCTTCTTAGCTGCTTCATTAACCATTCTTGGATTTGAGTTAGTTGCTTATTATCACAGAGGATGGCATTACTTCAAAAACCCTAATCTTCATATACCGACAAGTAAACTCGAGATCCAGAGCTTGTTTCATTTGCTCTATGTTGGTTGGTTGAGTTTAAGAGCTGATTACATTGCTCCTCCAATTAAAGCTCTCTCCAAGTTTTGTATTGTACTGTTCCTTGTACAATCTGTAGATCGTTTGATTCTTTGCTTAGGCTGTTTTTGGATTAAGTATAAGAAGATTAAGCCAAGAATCGATGAAAACGCTTTCCGAAACGATGATTTTGAAGGATTAGGATCTGAGTATCCAATGGTTCTTGTTCAGATACCAATGTGCAATGAGAAAGAGGTATGTAGAACAAAGAATTAACTTTTTTTACATGGTTATGTGTTTTGTTATTGAATTAGTTCTTGTATCAGGTATATGAGCAATCTATATCTGCGGTGTGTCAGCTTGACTGGCCGAAAGATCGAATGCTGATTCAGGTACTAGATGATTCGGATGATCTAAGTATCCAGGAGTTAATTAGAGCTGAGGTTACTAAGTGGAGCCAAAAGGGTGTCAACATTATTTACCGGCATCGCTTAGTTAGGACTGGATACAAAGCCGGTAACCTCAAATCCGCAATGAGCTGTGATTATGTGGAAGCTTACGAGTTTGTTGCAATTTTCGATGCGGATTTCCAACCTAACTCCGATTTCCTTAAACTCACCGTTCCACATTTCAAGGTCTGCATATAAGTAAATTAGTAAATATGTTTGCTTGTGTTATGAAAAGCTTCTAGCTTTCTAATGCAAATCTTGTTTCAGGAGAAGCCTGAGTTAGGTTTGGTTCAGGCTAGGTGGGCGTTTGTGAACAAAGACGAAAACTTGTTGACTCGTCTCCAAAACATCAATCTGTGTTTTCATTTCGAGGTTGAGCAGCAAGTTAATGGTGTGTTCTTGAATTTCTTTGGTTTCAATGGAACTGCTGGAGTATGGAGAATTAAAGCCCTTGAGGAATCTGGAGGTTGGCTTGAAAGGACAACCGTCGAGGATATGGATATAGCTGTCCGGGCTCATCTCCATGGATGGAAATTCATATATCTTAACGATGTCAAGGTACTACAATCGTGCGTTTAATGATGATCCTTATGTAAATGTACTAAAGTAAAATCAATGTCTTAGGTTCTCTGCGAAGTTCCTGAGTCGTATGAAGCGTACAAGAAGCAGCAACATAGATGGCACTCAGGACCTATGCAACTATTTCGCTTGTGTCTTGGATCAATCTTGACCTCTAAGGTAATATAAGAGCTATGTGGAAGATTGTAATGTAATCTGATCATTTCAATGGTTTAATGGTTCGTTTTTCGTATTGTAGATTGCAATGTGGAAGAAAGCAAATCTGATACTTCTGTTCTTCCTTCTAAGGAAACTCATACTTCCTTTCTACTCGTTTACATTGTTCTGCGTAATCCTTCCCATCACCATGTTCGTTCCAGAAGCCGAGCTTCCTGTTTGGGTTATCTGCTATGTACCGATCTTCATGTCGTTACTCAACATTCTCCCTGCTCCAAAGTCTTTCCCTTTCATTGTCCCTTACCTCCTTTTTGAGAACACGATGTCGGTCACCAAGTTCAACGCGATGGTATCTGGATTATTCCAACTCGGTAGCTCTTACGAATGGATTGTAACAAAGAAAGCAGGAAGATCATCAGAGTCTGATCTTTTGTCAGTCACTGAGAAAGAATCCAAGAAGATGCCAAGAGGAGTTTCAGAGAGTGAGCTCTCCGAGATGAGCCAACTTGAGGAACAGAAGAAAAAACCGAAGAAAACCAACAAGATATTCCATAAAGAGCTTGCGTTAGCTTTTCTTTTGCTCACCGCGGCAGTTAGGAGTCTCTTAGCCTCACAAGGTGTGCATTTCTACTTCCTGTTGTTCCAAGGTCTCACCTTTCTCCTTGTGGGTCTCGATCTCATTGGTGAGCAAATGAGTTGAGAAACCAGAGAAGGCTTAGACGACGAAGATATGATGATTCAAAATGAGTTCCTTTCTCCTATTTCCTTTGTTGGAGCCATATTTTGTAGGCATTGCTTAATTTTATTTTGTTAGGCTCTCTTCATTGTGATTAATCCTTGGTAGGTTAAAGTTTAAAAGCCACATTTATACCTCTTATATATATATATACTTATCTACAAAAGTCAGGAACTTGCTGCTTAATGCTCTTACTCACGTCTTTTTGATTCAAATCCAAAACCAAGAAAAACTCTGGAATCTGAATGAAATATAGTCAGAAGATGTATGTTTGTGTATTTATACAAACTGCTTAACATTTTTTGAATTATTTCAAGCAGTAAAGTTTTCTAAACATAAAAAGTCATATCAAGACGGGTTAAATCAATCAACATCCACCGAAAAATCGGGCTCTTCCGGTTTAGGAAGCATTGGCACTTCGACATCTTTCAACTTCTGAGCCGTCCTCCTCGTGTTCTTAGCAAACCTCGAAGCGAATATAGTTGCAGCGAAATGCGGTTTGACATCAGAAGTATGACGACGAGTTCCTTCACTATGTGTCTCTCCATCGTTACTCTCGGTTGCAGTAACCGACATAGCCTCTTCTTCGTCATAAGAAGAGAATGACTCAGCCAAGCTAAGGCTTTTAGCCAAGGCTCTTCTCTTATACCGTCTCCAAGCGGCTTGTATGAAACAAGCAGCCCAAGTTCTCCAATGGTGAGAGTAATAACGGAACGTGTGTTGCAGCTTCTTGCTATGTAAACGTCTGAATTGGTTCGCTACAAATTTGAGATCCCCTGCTTGTAAAGCAAAGGCTTCTACTTCTTCCAAGGCTCGCACCGTTCTTGTTGAGGATGGTAAGTTTACTGTTGATTTTGGAAGTAATGCCCAAGCAAGAAGCTCTTCTCCGCAGAAATCTCCTGGTCTAAGTGTGATTGAGTTGTAGAAACCGGTTCTTCCTCCATTAGTCGTCGAACTATCGAGTTTTCCACGGATGATGAAGAGCATTTCGGTCACTGGATCACCTTCACGTACAATGTAGTTCCCTTGTGTGCTTAAAGATGACACTAAACGTTCGCATATCGCGTCTAGTAACTGATCGTCCATTTGCGCAAATAGTGGTACCTGAATAAATCGCCTCAAGAATCATGAGTTTGTCAGGTAAACCAAAATGGTAACAATGTTTTTAAGTTGAGGAGAGACTTACACGACGAACAAGGTCGAGACAGAGATGTCTTTGGATATCTCTACGGAGATCGGAAGGTAATGAATGAAGAATGGTTTCTTCGTCAACTCCTCGAGTCGCCAACCATTTATACTGAACGAAACGCCTCACTCTTTCTCTTAGATTCTGCGGTAGCTGACGATGTCCCATCCATTCTTCTGTGTCTCTTCTCTTCAGTCTCCATTCTTCAAGCCTCACCGTTATCGATTGCAAATACGTCTAAAATGCATGAACCAAAGAGGACAAAATCAAGAAAATATTCGACTGAATTCGATCTTTGGTTATCATCGATGAACGTTTTTACCTGCATGTTTCCGATTAAAAGAGCAAACAAAACCAGACCAAAGATAGCGACTAGGATAGCAAACATTGTCTCGAGAACAGAGGTGCTGACGCCCAGATTCTGTCCGTAAGAACTTTGACAAGAAAGCTGTGTTAGAGAATACGCTAAAAACACCGCTAAAGCCGTCGAAGAAGGAACGATTTACCTTAGATTTTGTAGTCCAAACCATAAGCAATATAAATATTTCTCCAAGAAGGGCGAAGAGACCACGTTTTTGGTGAGAGCGTCCGCGAAAATCCCGAATGTGAATTGGATCTTATTCGCAGGATCACAGTTGCTGAAGACAACAGTTACATTCTGCCAGTTATTCCGATCCTCCCGGTGCAACGTACCACAGTCAAAGAAATCCGTAGAACATTGTACAGGCGCGAACTCTTTACGACATTCCGATTTCCAACATGTCGCTTGGCGTTCTATCGACAATAGATACCATGCCGCACCTAGAATCTACACAACAAAAATGCCAAAAACATAAGACGAACATAACATAAAATCCGAGCCTCGACACAATTCTAGTAGTTTGTTGAATTGACTGACCCATCTGGATGATGGTCATTTCTAGTACTAAACGAACATCAATTCTCATCTCCATCCAGATGAATGAGTTGTATGAACAAACGAAAATGCCCTAAGATTTAGTAGTTTCATAGGTAACTCACATGACTAGCGAGCATATACTGAAGTAGATTGTAAGCAGCACCGGCCCAAGCGGTGGTTGTAACAACTCCAGTTGCTTTGATAATCTCGGCGCTTAGAGGGAAAATCAAATAAAGCCGAGGAATGTACTGAACAAGAACAATGAGGACAAGGGCATTTGTGGTATGATCTGAGTGAGAGCTTCTGATTGATGGCAAGATAAACCAACTAACAATCTGCAATCAAAGTAGACACACACACACACCAATTAGAAAATATGTTAAGATATCCCACATCATTAATATATAATGTTATCGGAACCTCTCTACTAATTACCAATTGGTTTTGAGTTGGAAGCTCATAATCTAACACATGTCTAAGAGTTGAATCAAGATTTAGTAAAAACCTGAGGAAGAGGCAAACAAGCAATGAGATCAACGATGAAATCCGATCTCAAGTATCTTCTAGCAATCATTTTAGGATCTTTGACGAGTTCTCCACGACCAAACACTCTTGAAGTACGAGAGACGTAACCTGTTCTGAATTTGATAACAATGTGTAATACATAGAAGAGATCGGCGAGTGTTCTGAAGAAAGTAATGACGATTCCGAGCTTCAAATCTGTCTTCATACAAGAAGATCGTCCGGTGCGTTTGACTGAAGAAAGGAAGAAGAACAAAGGGTCGACATAGAGCGCAACGAGACACCAAAAAAGGAAAACTCTGTTCCATTGAAGCACTGCGTCACCACCAGGATCTAGAATCTTGTCTCTTTCGATCTCGAGAGTCAAATTCTCCGGGAACACTTTGAATCTACCGAATCTTGGGAGTTTAAGACGGCTTTTGTTACTCTTCTTGTTTTGGATTCCTAATTCTGGTTTCAAAAATGGAGCTGTTGTTGACTTAAACAATGGGAAACGCTTCTCTGTTATTACTTCTTGAGTTTGTTTCTCGTCTCCATAGAATCTGTTGGACCCATCAACACCAATAAAAAAACTTTTTTATAAACTTGGGTGCTTAACAATGAGATCAAAAAAAAAAATCATTACTAAACAACCAAAATAACATCGATATGTTTTGTCTGAAAATCAACAATGCAAAATGTGGAAAAGTAAGAAAATCATAAAAAGTGCAAAAGCAACCCCAAGGTAAAAAAAAGGAAAAATATGAAAACTTTATTGGGATTGCAAATGCAAAATGCCAACTTTTTAGAGAACCCAAAATGATGAAAATCCAAAACTTTTTGTTAAAAAAAGTTGCTTTGCATGACAATCTAGAACCTGACAGTATTGTCTCTCTTGAACTCCATGTTTGTTGTAATTAAGTTGAAATCAGTCTTCTTCTTTGTTCTTCTTGAGGCAATGAGAAATGAATCAGAGCAAGAGATATTAAGCTGACTTCTTCATGTTCAGAAAATGGCAGAGAGAGAGAGACATTGGCTGTAAGAGAGTTATTGAGTTTGACTTTAACATGAAACAACAAAAAATATCAAGAGAGAGAAGTAAATTGAACAGCTCATTTTATGCTACGGTAGAACGAGTGAAAGACTACTTACTTATTGTTGATTTGTGATTAATAATAATTTTAATGTTTCTTGGAAATTGTAAGAGAGATAGAGTGAGAACGTGCGTTCCATTAAACACCAATTTCTTTATTTTAAGAAGATAACCAACAATTCCGGAGTAGACCACTCTCTCTATCTCTCTATCACATTCTGTGTAGATGATCCATATGATTTTTTCATTTTATAAATGACCCTTGAGATATGTGATTATAATCACTCGAACGATAACACTAGCAAAATACAGCATATTTGTATTTAATATGTACAACAAATTAACAATACTAGCAGAGATCAAGTTTCGACGGTCTCTTTTTATAATCCCTGCAGATCTCAATAATCTCCTTAAGCAGCAAGCTAAATTTAGTCTTTATATTAGTGTTTAAAATGTTGCACGAAAGATTAATTTATACGATGACCCACTTATAACAAACGAAACAGATCTGATTTTATTAGTTTGATGAGATTATGATAAGAGGAAGAACCGCATGGCTCATTGGATTTTTTTTCTCCTCTAAAAATGTACTTATCGGCTTAATCAATAAATGTAGTGTACCCGAAAAAGTAAAAAAAAATGATGCACTTGGAACATACGCAACAGAGTTTGGCTAATCTATACAGCAACCTAATTAAGAGGCTGTGACCGTAAAAACACACAAAGTAGACCAGAGAGTTTTAGCATTGTTTTGGTGTTCATCAACACATGCGGCAAAAGCCGAGCAATTTCGGAATCGACCAAATGAAGTTGGCAGAAGGCAACTCGTTAAATATATGCGCCTTTGCAAGGGTCGATCATCAGTGAACCAACACATGAGACTAAAGCAGTAAATGTTGCAGAAGCAAATCATCTTTTAACTAGCAGACATGGCAAAACCTGGTGGAAACTAGACTCAGTGCCATTAAGGAACAGTTCTTGTCCCTAGAACTAAAGGGATCAGCCAGCAGATGGCCTGCCTAAAGCCGAGAAAATAAATTAAGGGAAAGACATCCTGCGAATGATCAAATACTATCATATTTTGAAAGAAAACATGGAATTTTCTGCAAAGCCTGAAAGGTAATAAGTACCTGCCAGTGTAATGGATGCAGCTCCTCTAAGTTCAAGAAAAGAAAAGCCAAGGGGAGAGGAGTTTCGAAGAAGACATCAGAGCTGATGAAGTTTTCAATCAAACATAAGAGCAAGTAGAAGCAGAAGCAAGTAGAGATCCATAACGTTGTAAACTATGATGAAGATCCCATTGCAGGTCAATCAATTAACGAAGAAGCCTCAGGGAAGAGTAGAGAAGTAGAGATGCAGATAAGCAAGGAAGCAGTAAGCCTCAGGGAGTAGAGAAGCAGATAAGGAGAGTAGAGCAGTAGTACAAAGCCGAAGAAACCTCGACACAATAAATAAAACACAAGGAAAACACAAAGAAATAGCATAGTTTATTAGCAGATTTTCAGTTTAGGTGTTTTAAGAACTTGGGTAGGTAATTAAAAGTACTTTACCTAACGGTAGACACAACTACGGCTTCATATCCAAACGCAAAAAGAAGCATCCCAGCAATTCATAAGTAGAAAGCACACCAGCTAAAACATGTTCTTTTAGTGAAATTCACAATACTAATTTCCCTTAAGCTTGTCCGCATGATGTCACAAGCAAACAGTTGTTCCCTGATCCCGTAACTTGCTATCTAGACAAGTAACACTCAGCTCCGGCTTCTGCGAACATCCTTCAGACCATTGCTGCATAAACAAATGCAAAAACGTTTCATCAGCCGCCACATAGACTTTGTACTCAACACAACACCCAACAAAAGGCTCTTATGAATAATAATGCCACTATCACTTATCAGTCTCATATTGATTTAGATTGCATAGACTCATTGAATGTAAAGTAGTAAAAGACTTGAGCAAAAGAGAGTTTACCCATTAGCATATGGCACCTCCTCACGTCCTCTATAAGGTGGTGGTGACCTACTGTAGCGACCACGAGGAGAAGGACTGCGACGCCATGGAGGTGGAGGAGATCTTGCACGAGGACTGTAACTCCTGAAACCAAAAGACAAATTACCTAATCAGTTCACTGAGCTAGAATGGTTACAAATCAACCAATCAGTAAGAAGAGTGCAACGACAATAACCTCCGTCCTCCATAGGTTGGGCTCTTTCTACTGTATCTTGGACTACGACTACGGCTACGGCTGCGACGCCTCCCAGAGCCACCACGAGAGCGACATTCACGAGCAAAGTGACCAGACTCACCACACTCATAGCACTTCAAATCAGAACCACCACGCCCTCCACGACCACCATCACGGCCTCCACCACCACCATCACGGCCTCCGCGACCTCCACCACCACCACCTCCTCGGTTGTGAGACTGCTCTACTCTCCATCCATTCTTGCCTATCATAATAGTATAGTATAGAGCGTATGTAGAGACGATAATCTGTGTTCTTAGATAAGCGAGCAGAATTGACAAGTAGACCAACGAATACCATCTAAATCACGGATGGCGTCTTTGGCATCCCTCGAGTCTTCGAAATCAAGAAAAGCGTAACCCGGTGGTCTTCTAGCAACCCAAACACTACACAAAAACAAAGACCAATGAGAGAAAAATGCAGAGATACACACTTTACATCAAAAGGAATCAAATTTCTTACCTCCTGATCACTCCATAGACACGAAACTCTTCCTCGAGTTCACGCTCGGTGACTCGCGGATCCAAATTACCAACGTAAACACGCGACATTCGTTCGGTTATCTGTCAAACTCAATTACGCATAAATGGCGATAAGATTAACATAAATTAAACCGACGATAATCGTCTTGAAATCTTCAATTCGAAAGCACCAAAGACGAAAAGATCGATCTAAAAGACGCGATAATCACACAGGTGTGGAAGATCCAATTCAGGTTTAACAACACAAATATGAACCACTTTCAGATTCAACGGATCAGAGAGATCGAACTACAAGAGAGTAAGAAATCGGGATCACCTGTAGAGACGACGGTGGTGGAGAGGAGAAAAAAAAAAACAGAAACGGCTGAAACTAGGGTTATCGATTCAAGATTGAAGATGATGATGATGGTATAATAATATCTCACCGAAAATAAATTAGTGTGGGTCAACTTAAAAGTCGTTCCTTTCTTTGGGCTTTAAATGGGCCTCCAGCGGCCTGAAGCTACCCGAAATTCACAATTCCTTCTGGGTTCGGTTTTTTTTCTACTGATAATCATGTGGTAGATTATATGTATCGAGAGACCCGGATTTGGGGACAAACAAATCAAACATTTGAAAAATAAGAAATAAAGATTTATTTAAACATTTTTAACTTGAAGGAGCCTCTAATTAATAAAAAATATATATATATTTATTAATTTATGAAAATATATTTATTAATTTATGAAAATATATTTATTTGATGGGAAAAAAAAAAATTTAGTAAGATTGTATGATAAAAACATTAAAAATTTTAAGTAGTTTTTCCATAAATTACAAGTATATGTTGTTAAAAAAAACTACATTTTCTAAAAAAAGTATATTTAAATTAGATTTTTTTTTTTTTTTTTTTTTGAATAGGGCTTCCCGAGATCTCAAGAATTTGAAGAGGCAGTAGATGTTTGGTGCTAACAAACATAAGACACCTCCAGAATACCACAAGGACTAGGCGATGGGCTGATAAAACAAACTCAATTGGAAACACACCAACAAAAATGAATAAGAGTAAAAAAAAAAAAAATTTGTCACAAAAAATAAATGAATAAGAGTTTGAGAGCGGCTTCTCTCAGGCCTTGAGATAAAAAATAAGCTCTCTCTCATGATGCATGATGGACACGTGGGGGAGTTTGCTCTGTTTTTCTCTGATCTCAAAAACACACGTGTAAACAAACTTTATAATGTTGTTTGTTTTAGTCCGAAAAATCATCTGTAATCCATGGCCCACTGGGCTTATATAGTCAAAGCTTTGTTGAAAAAAAAAAAAAAACTTAATGAAAAGAAAAAACGCAAAAAACACCCACAGTTCTTCTTAAAGCATCATTATAGGTGGGTAATATATTAGGGTAATATGTGAATTTTATATTATAAAGTGTATTAGGATTAACATATTTACCCTAATTTAATTTATTTTTATTTTTTGTGATTATAGGTAGTAAATATAGAGAGATTTTTATCGTATTAGATGGGATTTTCTAGAAGATACATTACGGGTGGCTGGCTTTACAGAACGTTGGATTACTTGGATCATGCAATGTGTAGAAGGCCCATTGATGACTTTACTGTGGAATGGCGAGAGAACGGAACCTTTTAAGCCATTGAGAGGCTTGCGTCAAGGAGATCCTCTATCACCGTATCTTTTTGTGTTGTGTATGGAGCGGCTTTGCCACTTAATTGATGACTCTATTACGGCTAAGAAGTTGAAGCCTATTCGGCTATCAAGAGGAGGACCTATGCTATCTCACATTTGCTTCGCGGATGATCTAATATTGTTTGATGAAGCTTCCGTGGGGCAAATTCAGATTATTCGGAGTGTGCTGGAACGGTTTTGCGAGTCATCGGGGCAGAAAGTGAGTCTCGAGAAATCCAAAATCTTCTTTTCGAATAATGTCTCCACGGAACTAGAGAGGTCGATTAGTGATGCGAGTGGCATAAGATCGACTAAGGATCTAGGCAAATATCTTGGTCTGCCGATTCTCCACAAGCGCATTAACAAGGATACGTTTGGAGAGGTGCTTGAGAGAGCATCCACTCGGTTAGCAGGGTGGAAGAGTAGGACTCTAAGTTTTGCTGGTCGCGTTACGCTTACGAAAGCAGTTTTATCCTCTCTTCCGGTTCACACCATGAGTACGGTGAAATTGCCGCAAGGAGTCTTAGAGAAGCTAGATAAGATATCAAGGGCGTTTATTTGGGGAAGTTGTGCGGAAAAGAAGAAGCAGCATCTTGTAGCCTGGAAGATAGTTTGTTTGCCGAAATGTGAAGGTGGCTTGGGGATTCGATCTTCTTTGGCTATGAACAAAGCATTGGTTGCCAAAATAGGTTGGAGAGTGTTGAATGATGAGAGGAGCTTATGGGCGCGTGTTGTTAGGAGTAAATACAGAGTTGGAGAAGTTCATATTCCTGCTTGGTTAGTGACTAAAAGTAATTGGTCTATAATTTGGCGCAGTATATGTATGGGATTGCGAGAGGTAATTCTGAAAGAAGTTTGATGGGTGATCGGGGATGGACGGCATATTAAGTTCTGGACGGACAGATGGCTTACCGATGAACCGTTGGTGGTTGAGCAGGTTGGAAGCTTACCCGTGAACTATATGGAGCTTACGGTGCATGACTTGTGGTTCAATGGAATAGGCTGGGATGAGAGCAAGATTCACCCGTTTTTAGAGGAGCGGACTCAATTGGCTTTGCGGGCCGTTGTTGTGGATAATATAACCGGGGCGCGTGACCTGTTAGCATGGACAGGCAGTACGGATGGGCGGTTCACTGTAGCCTCGGCATATACGTTGATAACGAGGGAGGACTCACCGAGAGCTAACATGGCGAACCTATTTAATAGAGCTTGAAAGGTTATGGCCCCGGAGAGAGTGAAACTATTTCTTTGGTTGGTCTTGCATCAGGTGATTATGACTAATATGGAGAGGAAGAGAAGACATATCAGTGAGGATGATGTATGTCCGGTTTGCAAAGGGGGTTACGAATCTATTATGCATATGCTTAGAGACTGCCAGGCTATGACGGGTGTTTGGAACCGTATAGTTCCCCTACGACCGCAAAATGTATTTTTCTCTCAATCACTTTTTGAGTGGTTCTATGATAACCTGGGCCGGGAGGATACCCTGTTCGGAAGTGAATGGGCGACGATCTTTGCAATGACAGTGTGGTGGGCGTGGAAGTGGAGGTGTGGGAATGTATTTGGAGAAGTTAGAAGATGCCGAGATAGGGTGCAATTTGTTAAAGATCTCGCTAAGGAGGTCTCTAGCGTCAACCAGAAGAGAAAAGAGGGGCATCGGGTAGGTAGGAGAGAGGAACGTATGATTGGGTGGAAGAAGCCGGATATAGGTTGGTTTAAGATGAATACGGATGGTGCTTCTCATGGAAACCCAGGGCTAGCGACAGCAGGTGGAGTCCTGAGAGATAGCACTGGCGATTGGTGTGGAGGGTTCGCGCTAAATATTGGATGTTGCTCAGCACCTTTAGCCGAGTTGTGGGGGGGTCTACTATGGGCTGTATTTGGCGTGGGATAAGCGGGTGACGCATTTGGAGCTAGAAGTGGATTCGGAGATGGTAGCGGGGTTTCTTACGACAGGGATTGGGGATTGCCATCCGCTGTCTTTCCTGGTACGTTTGTGCCATGACTTTCTCGTGAAGGACTGGACAGTCCGTATTGTGCATGTGTATAGGGAGGCTAATCGTCTTGCTGATGGATTGGCAAACTATGCGTTTGATTTACCGCTTGGACTTCATACTTTTGCCTTGGTTCCTACCGTAGTTGATTCGATTATGAGAGAAGATATCAGTGAGGCGGTTTACCCGAGACGGGTTTTGATGTAATTGTTTCTGCACTTTAATAATAAAAATCGGGGATTTTTCCCCGGTTATTCGCCAAAAAAAAATAGAGAGGTTTTTATAATAATAAAAAATTATGAATTTCTTTTGAGAAACCAGATACTGGGGTTGGCTGTCTATTTCACCCTGTACTATAGCCACTAAACGTAAATCAACCCAGACTTTTTGCCTCCCGATTTTGTAACCTAAACTTTATAAACTCTTCATAAATCAACCTGAACTACTAAACTCTTCGAAATTCCAATTTTAAAATTGGTTAAGGCTTAACCATCCATTAACCACTAATCGGTTCATTAAACCCGTAATGGCATTTTTAAAATCGCGTTTTGGCTAACCCGTTGACCCCAAGTTGACCCGAAAGAGTTTTCTTCTTGATTGAGCTAAACCCGACGAAACATAAAACTGAAAACACAAAATTGATTTGGGAGAAAATCAATTTTCTACTCTAATTTGCTATATATGTAACGAAAACAATACAGAAAAGATTATCAAAGAAATTATCAAAACAATTATGTTTCTCTACTTCGTCGTTCTCCTTCTTCCTCCTCTCTTCTTCCTCTGATATTTTCTCCTTCTTCTCCTAATCCAATTTAATTCTTCTCCTAATCTTCTATTTCTCTTCTTATTTCACTTCTAATCATACTTGATAGATTTTCGGGTCAATCTAATTATTTTCCGGTTCTATCATTATGTTACAGAGATTATGATTGTAATTGGAATGATGATAATTACCATCAATTTGCGAGTGACGATGCTCATAGAACATGGTGGAGAGTACACGACGGTGACAGGTCAATCTAATTCTTTTCCGGTTTTGTTTTTTGAGATCGGAGCAGAAGGCGAAACTTGAATTTGATCGGAGAAAAGGAATTACAGTGATCGGAGAAAACAATTTCTTTGTTTAATTCTGGTTATTATCATTGTTTGTTGACTACATATATTTTGATAAAGCGAATCTCAAAAGTAAAACAATTTGCTAGTGAAAATCCAGAATCTGAATTACAATCAGAAACCAATGGTGACAATCTCAACATCAATTTTGAGAAAAAATGAAATTCTTAAGAACACAAGTTATGGCTCGAGTCAGTGATTCCTTCATCAAACATCGTTATGGCTCTGGTACGATTCTTAGGATTAAGCTTGAGAATTTCATGTGCCATAGTAATCTCCAGATTGAGTTTGGCGAGTGGGTCAATTTCATCACCGACCAAAACGGAAGTAAGTTTTTTTTTTTTGCTTTTTCGTTACCAAAAATCTGATCTTTACCGATTTAATTGAATGAATTTTGATACGCATACCTTATTTGAATCTGGGTTTCGCCGAATTTTGAATTTGCTGATTCCGTTAAGAATCGATTTTGCCCAAAATCGATTTTGTGTGTTTGTGTTTATGGTGTGTCGGGTTTGGCTCAGGAAAAAAAAATTGCCAGGTCAAACTCCGGTCAATGGGTTGGCCAAAACACGATTTTAAAAATGCAATTAGAAATTTAATTAACCAGTTCGTGGTTTAATAAACCGATTAGTGGTTAATGAATGGTTAAACTTTAACCAATTTTAAAAGTGGAATTTCAAAGAGTTTAGTTGTTCAGGTTGGTTTATGAAGAGTTTATAAAGTTTAAGTTACAAAATCGGGAGGCAAAAAGTCGGGGTTGATTTACGTTTAGTGGCTATAGTACAGGGTGAAATAGGCACCCAACCCAGATACTGAGCATAAAACTTACGTAGAGTGAACATATGCTACATTATCAACAAGAGTTTGAAACAACACAGAAATTAGAATGAACCTTTATAAAACCAGGAGAAAAAGAAAAAGAAGAGAATAACTTAATAAATCCACAACAAAAGAAGCAATGACAGACATGTTTGGATATTGTGTTTTCGGTCCATAATTTTCCTTTGCTCCTCTCCAGTAAACTTCACCTGTAAGATTAAAGAGAGAAAACAGTTTAATACACAACATAGAACAGAGGAAAAAATAAGAAGGCATAAACTGATTTCATGATTCTACCGTTTTTAAAGTATTTGCAATCAATAATACCAAATAACATGGATTAAAAGAAACAATCTGGCAGATACTGAGAAATCAAATCAGGATATATCATCAAGACACAGTATATGTTAATTGCAAAAACAGGTGCTATAAGAAGTAGAAAAAACTAACTATTGCACGAAGTACCACAATAACAGGTGCTATACGAATTAAGAAGAAACAAGATCAACAATATGAATCAAGAGCAGATGATCAAAAACAAAATCGAACCTAATCAGAAAATCCATCATCCTAATCACAGTCAAGAGAACCGACTCAAATTCCAAATCAAACCTAATCACAGATTTGTACATACTAATTTACCAAACAATCATGCAAATTGAAGCAATAATCACAGATTACAGTTGTAATTGGAACCAAAAAATCCCCAAATTTTATAACATGCAACAACCCAAATCAAAACCCTAATTTCTATTACATGAAATCCCAAATCTTTCCACAAATTAACTACGATCTAAACATATAATCAGAGAACTCGTACCATGACAAAGACTTTGGAGAAGAGGATTTGATGAACCAAATTCCGACATATTTGTCACCGGATCAAAAATATGGTTGTCACTGGATCAAAAATCCGAGTGATTCTTCAATGATTCTTCACTGGATCCATGGATTGAAACCCTAAATTTGATGATCTTTGGTTTTGTTGACAGAAGATCGAAAGAGAGAGAGAAGAATGAAAAACCAAAGTCGCGTGGGTGGTTTTTTTTTTCTTTTGTTTATAATTTTTGTCCAATCAGAGCCTCCCACGTCACCTATATTTACGGGATATATAATGGCTAAATTTAGAACCGGTCTTAAGCTTTTTAAGCTCATTTTCATTTATTTAATGGTTTTTTCAGTTAGAAACCCACGCAATCGGTAGCTTATGTTTAATAATTTTCTATATATCTCAGAAAAAAAAAAAAGTTAAATATTTATACCATGCATGCATCATGCGCAACTCCAAACGCATGGTGAAACCAATATTTATCATCAAGCAAACACTGATCATCTTTTTAACCAAAAATGGAATTTACAAATTGGTTGTCAAACTCAATATTAAAATAAAAAAGGCTCCCATTGACGTAGTTTGCAATATTTTCATGTATTAAAACAAAAAAGACTTTACTATTTCAAACCATGGTTTTAATTAAAATGGTATGGTATATTTGACAAGGACCCCTAGCGGCTAAGTCATAAGTTAGAACTTTCTCACTTCTAAGTTTCGCTTTCAAATCAATTCACTTAACTGTGATGTGAAAAAGAAAAATATATATATATACTTGACGCGACAATGTGTTATCTAAACATTAGTTTGGGATTAACCAATCATATATTCCCTACAAGAAATGATATTACTTTTATAGTAATTTATTTACGATTTAGTGCATACTTTTCTTGCAGCAAGACTTCATTTTTCAGGGATATGATAGGATTAGATTGGTTTTTTTTGTATGTATTGTTGAAATGTCGTCGAGAATCCACTTGAAGTATGACGATACCAATTATTCCTTTTCTCTTTTTGGTTTTTGTGCTTTTCGATTCAGATGGAGACAAGCTCAACTAACGATTTTTTAAATGGCAATTGAAACCAAATAAAACTTGTAAATTTTTACAATCAACGATTGGTTCCTATGAATGTTATAACATAAAAGTATTCTTTTCCGAGTGTCCATTCATGGAAATGTAAGATTTTTGTAAATAGACTAATAACAAGTGGATAACTGATTTGTCTTTTCCAAACAAAACGAATGGTGAGCACTAAGAAAAGAGCGAAGTGACTCTATATTCATTCCACTATATTCCCTAAGACTATATAGATAGTCAAGAACTTGAACATCACAATTTCACAATTGTGTTAATGTCTTACATTTAATATTGCTATCATCCCGCCATTTTATTTTGATTTTTGATTAAGAATCTCGAGTATACATCCATTGTCACTTCTTGTAAGTAAAAAAATGGGTCGTGTTACTAGACAACAACAAGTGTTCGATTCCAAACTTTGATCAAATGTAAGCCGAGATAACCAAATAAAAATTAAAACGATTAACATATTATGTTATGATTCTTAAATGAAAATATTAATAGAGTTTACTAACCTCCAAGTTGAATCTGATATTTCATTTTTTTTTCTTTTCTTATTATGTGGTTTTGTTGTAGTTTTCCGTTTTCTATTGAAATTGTTTTTTTTTTTTTTTTATTGGGTGACCAATAAGACCATATACAAAAGAGTGATTTTTAACCAATTTCTAACATGGTAGACAACTCATATAGAAAAGAGACATTTATCGTGAATCTCACGCGTTTCTCTCCCAGGCCCAAAAAACGAGGACCACCGAAGCTCGTCTTCTCCGGTATGGTCTGAGCTCGTCTCTTCACCGCCGATCGTTTTTCTTCACCAGGAGAGAGCTGAGACCCAACGATGTCGCTTCCTCTTCCTTCTCCGGTCGGTGGTCTTTTCTCTGTGATAGCCATCAGATCTACTGCATACTCCCGTGCTATAGCCAGAACCAGCAGCCACGGCGAACCTCCGGTTAAACGAAACCATCTTCGGCCAGCGGACCCATCGGATCCTCCAGACCCGCCGGATCCCCTTCATTCACCTCTACCATCGTCCTCTTGTTCAATCCGCCGGAGATCTCATTCACTTGCTTCTTCGTCAACGGATATGCCTCCTGTACCACGAATTGAACCAGGGTCATTGCGACACTTCAAATACTCTCCTCACAATCCAAACCTATCATCGGTGAGTGGCTCTGCTACACCACCGCTGAAAAAATCTCCCTTTTTGCCTCTTGCCAGTCTGGCTATTAAGTTACTTGGCTCGTTAAAACCTCTGATGACCTCCAAATCGAGCCTGGAGCGATCCCCTCCTCTACCTCCTTACACCGTGGTGCTCATGGTTGATCCGCCGGTTCTGATTCCGGTGAGAAACCTGACACATCTCCTCTCCGCCCCGACAAAGCAAGACGGTGAACCTGCAACCCTAATTTCCCCAACATGGATCCAAATTCTGATGGGCTTGGCCCAAAAGGTTAAAGTTGCAGGCCCATATCTGATTGATTCAGATCCAATTCGAAGTATGGAATCGGGTTTTGTCTTCTCCCTGAGTCTCTCATCTGGATCTTACTGTGATGACATTCCCGACGATAATCTGGCAACCTGCAAAGATTCAAACCGTGATCCAAAGATCAGAGCAACAAAGAAGCTATCCATTGTTGAGTTCAAGTTTTCTAGGTTCTGAAACCCTACAATTTCTAAATCGTGGCACAGGTCTGATTCCTTATATCTTTCTGCCATCTTTAGAACCATGCCTTATTATCGCGTCGATGTTCTATATATCCTAGGCCTTAGGTCTAGATGTGAGCTGATTATTATAGGATGGTTTGGTGCTCATAGGACTAGTTTCCCCTTGAATAAACCGCTTTCGGTTCCAAAACCGGAAAATCTCTCTTCCTTTAGGGAACGAGTAATGTTAAGCTCTATGCTATTGGCGTTTGCCATGCGAGCTAGTAATGACCTTGTTAAGGTCTTGGGTTTAAAGAAAGTAGATTTCATGTATGCCTCTCTACATAGTTTAGCTAGTCGTAGTCTCGTGGACGGGGATTTGTTTAGTGATAATTTGGCGATTGGTTGTGTATTGGATGAAACTTCGGACAAAGTCTCTAGAGAATCGAACATGTTTTCGGTTCTTCATGCCTTTGGCTCTCTATCTACCGCATATAAGAGTACAACTTTGTTTTGTATCTTATCTGCTTCTATCAAGCTCTTAAATTTGTTATGTTGTAATGCTTTTATGGTTGTTGTACTTTCATTTCTATCCGATTCGGACTCGAACAATTTATCCGTATCGGAATGTAACCGTTTGATTTAAGAGTAATCCAATTGTTGAACAAAAAAAAAAAAAAAAAGACAACTCATATTAATACAAAAAGAACCTAATGAGAAATAATGTATTCTTTTCGCCTATACATATATTCATTTAGTTCATCATAAATGTACACCTAAAAAATAGAGAATCATGAACTCCTATTTCATATATCAGGTTTTTCATTTTTCATTAAGAAAATCGTTCAGGAAGACCTATCCGCTACGTAGGTATCCCCTAACTTTAAAAAAAAAAAAAACTTATCCTCTTTCTTATAGTTCTATTATGTGATTAAACTTGATGTTTACAAGTTTTATGGTTCATATAAATTTGTATAGCAAAATCACACATAGATTGAAGGTAAAATGTAATACGTCTTAATAGTTTTATTAAACGCACGCTGATTATTATTTTTCAATAAAACATCCATAAATCCTCCTCATATAAGAAAATTTATCTAGCATGTAGAAAAGGTTGATCAGTCCGACTAGTTCAACTCTGTCGTCTTCGGTAGCATAAGAAACAAACGATGAAAACGCCATATGCAAAAATGAATTTCATATAATAGAACTATGGGTTTCATGTAAAACGTTTCTTTTTGTAATGTAATGTGTAGATACTCTAAATTCAACCGATTCCAGTTGCTTGGATAGTTGAATAAGGGATATCTATTGTATTAGCTTTAAAATGGTATTTATGAAAGGAAGTTATTAAAAATAAAAATAAAAATGAATTTCATAGTAAAAGTTCCACATGTGAAAGGGAAAAACATTGCGCAATCCTTTCGGACCAATAATCTTAAAAGTCATGATCCTCCAATTAAACCAATCCAAACATGAAGCGCACACTTGTTAGAAAGTAAATTTTGGACAGAAATTTTCATTTTGCATTTTTAGAAATCTCACATCCGACCTCACAATTCTGAAAATTATCTTAGAGGTTAATATATATGTAGTATTAAGAAAACTAACTTTGAATTTCGAGATTGCTTGGGACTATATACTTACCATACTCAAAGATATTAATGGTATTATTGTGTATTTACACAGAGACTGAGAGATAATTGACATTACTTGATATATTTAGAATTAGGGAGATGACGGTGAGACATTATATAACTATATAGGTGTTTGAATAAACTAGAAGTCTAGAACTGTGATTAAATATTTTTATAACCTGAACATGGAAAACGGATGGACCGTTGCAATTTCATTTGTTGTGAACTTAATATTGTTACATTTGGTACAACTTCGTTCACCATGACGATGGAAATTTACAATTCCGAATATTCCGAAGAGACAAAACCATTAGTTTTATGTACTAGACAAGGGTAGTGTCGTGATTATACTTTGAGTTTTGTCCATTTGTTAAACACAATCTACATTAAAAGAGCATCAATAGCAACCATACGCTTCTCTGACATCAACACTCTTCTTTCTTTGTTTTATCCAACTAAATTCCATTTTCACTCGTCATGGAATATTCCGGCGACGGCCGATTCGACGTGATCATCGTTGGAGCAGGAGTAATGGGTAGCTCCGCCGCGTATCAGCTGGCCAAAAAAGGCCACAAGACTCTCCTCTTAGAGCAATTCGACTTCCTCCACCACCGTGGTTCTTCACACGGCGAGTCACGCACCATACGCGCCACTTACCCGGAGGATTACTACTACGCCATGGTCTCCGAGTCGACTGGGCTATGGGCTCAGGCTCAGTCCGAGATTGGATACAAAGTCCATTTCCCAACCCAACAATTCGACATGGGCCCGGCAGATCAGCAGAGCCTCCTCTCCGTGGTCGCTACGTGCTGCAAACATGGCCTAGCTCACCGTGTTATGGACTCAAAAGCAGTCTCCGAATATTTTTCCGGGAGGATTAGTATCCCGGAGAATTGGATCGGAGTCTCGACGGACCTTGGTGGGGTTATCAAACCCACGAAGGCCGTCTCCATGTTCCAGACGCTTGCGTTCCGACACGGGGCCATTTTGAGAGACAACACCAAAGTGGCAAACATAAAGAGAGACGGTGAAAACGGGGAAGGGGTAATAGTTTGTACGGTTAAAGGAGATATATTCTACGGTAAAAAATGCATTGTTACCGCCGGTGCATGGATAGGTAAGTTGGTGAAAACGGTGGCTGGAATTGATTTTCCGGTGGAGCCGCTTGAGACAACTGTGTGTTATTGGAGAATCAAAGAAGGTCACGAGGAGAAATTCACAATCGACGGAGAATTTCCGACTTTTGCGTCTTACGGAGAACCGTACGTGTACGGGACTCCGTCGCTTGAGTATCCGGGACTGATCAAAGTCGCGGTACATGGTGGTTACCGGTGCGATCCGGATAAGAGGCCTTGGGGAACAGGAGTAAAGCTAGAGGAGCTTAAAGAGTGGATTAAAGAGAGATTTGGAGGGATGGTTGATTCGGAAGGACCCGTGGCCACTCAACTTTGTATGTATTCGATGACGCCCGACGAGGATTTCGTCATTGATTTTCTTGGCGGGGAGTTAGGGAGAGATGTGGTGGTTGGTGGCGGATTTTCTGGTCACGGCTTTAAGATGGCGCCGGCTGTGGGGAGGATACTGGCGGACCTAGCCATGGAGGGAGAGACAGGAGAAGGAGGAATTGAGATGAAGCAGTTTAGTCTCCGGAGGTTTGAAGAGAATCCTAAAGGGAATGCAAAGGAGTATCCTGACCAAGTAATACTTGGTAGTTGTCCACTGAAATAAAATAAAACATTAAATTTGGTTACATGATGTCAAGTGTTGAATAAAAAAAAAACGTTGAAAAAAGCAAATAAACCTTGTATTATATGCATTGACCAAAAAAAAAAAAAACTTGTATTATATGGTTCGAGTCTTGTTCAACTGCTACTACAAAGGAAATGGTGAAATCATAACCTGTCTGGTTGGTTCAAAAACTAAACATTTAACCAAATCAAACCATCACTGAGGCATTACACACCACATGAGGCATGACGACATTTCAGCGAAGATAAGTCAAGCATATCAGCGATTTTGATTCAGGTGAAGACAGTGACGACGACGAAAGTGGCATGAATGGGCCCGCCACACATACATTAGTTAAAACTTAAAACTTATTTGTTCTTGTTCATTTCTATCGCCTTAAAGCCTCTCATTGTTACGGTTAATTGCAAATATTGAGACTTTGTTCGATCGTTGTTTTAGCCATGCTTCATTATCTTTAACTCTATCCGCATAAATCCAACTCATATTGATTTTGCCTCAAAAAAAGTAATCAGGATTACGATTAGTGGCAATAAAAGTTATTTACAGATTTTACCAGGTCTGGAAAAAGAAAGTTATTTGTCATTAACTCTTCCAGTTGATCACGATTCACGGCCAATACACGATTAGAAAGTATAACAAACTTCCACAAAATATACAATCAGATGATTGTAGAATGAAACTTATAGGGAAAATCGCATAAAAAACTTCAAAGGTGGCAATTTCTTACGCTTTAAACCTCGACGGTCAAGCACTATCAGTTTTAACATTCAAGAAGGCAATGCCAACACATTAAACCACAAATATGGCAAATTTGAACGGGACACCAAAAAATTTAAATAGAACAGTAACTCCGTTGAAATTTTTTTCAGATCAGATCATTCCGTCACACCGAAATCACTGTCTCTGTTCCTCGCGACTAAATCCCACATCTCTTTCTTTGAACAATGGAGAGTCTAAGACTTGTAGAAGTAAAGCTCTTTAAAATTTCAAATCCAAAAATCAAACATGTCAGAATCAAATAAAACCTACTGGGCTTTGTTAATGTTGGTTCCATAAGTTCATATATGGTTTCGATTTTTCAAAATACACTTAATAATTCAGAGAATTTTAATTTTAAAATTTTAAAACCGAAACTTCATTGACAAATTCGAGTTAGTTTTAGTTAAAATCATGCGGTGAGCTCGGAACCATTAGATTCAAAATCTTAAGAGCTTTTCAAAGAACTATAGATCACCACATATAGTACTTGAAATCAAAATCCGCCATTGATGACCTTGAAAACTTGATTTTTTTGTTGGGTTTTGGTAAAGTTTCATAAAAAGGAAGAACTTGAAAGCTTGTAGATGTGGGATTTAGTCGCGAGGAACAGAGGCGGTGATTTCGGTGTGACGGAATGATCTGATCGGAAATTTTTTTTAACAGAGTTACTGTTCCGTTTAAATTTTTTTGGTGTCCCGTTCAAATTTGCCATGTTTGTGGTTTAATGTGTTAGCATTGCCATCTTGAAGGTTAGAATTGATAGTGCTTGACCGTCGAGGTTTAAAGTGTAAGAAATTGCCACCTTGGAGGTTTTTTATGCGATTTTCCCGAAACCTATATTCAAAGATGTTTCTCCACTGATGCAACCATTAGAATCAGAAAAGAGCTAGCGACAATTCTCTTATGAAGAACAAGCACATACACACATCTTAATTCCTAACAACTAGAAGAAACTCCCTGAAATTAAAGGAAACGTTAGTTGACCAACACATTCAATTAAGCATAAACTATTAGAGTGATGAGAGTTTAGGAATTGGAAGAACTATTATTTACTCTCATAATGATAAGCTTTCGGTTACATACCTATATATAGGAAGTGAATGATATACACATTTAACATAGTTTCCTAATATAAAATAATTACAATCTCATAAGAATATTCACAAATATCTCTAGGATTATTCTTGATCCTTCTATATAAACAAAGTTCAAAATCATAAAACAAACAAAAGAAATAGTAAAACAGAGCAACATCAAATCCATGTAAACAATAAGAATCAACAAAAAAAGAAGAAATGCCAAACCCCAATAATGAAAGCAGGTTCTGGGCCACACCAAATGAAACATGCGCCTAAGAGCAAGTGCACTGGTTATGTTTAAGGGTCTAATGAGTGGGTCTTATCTTTAAATAATAATTAACAGAAAGTTTTGCAGATCCAAGCTCATGGTTTAGTGTCTAATTTTGGATCTTTTTGGACCATTAGACCCGGCGACGTGGCCGTTCCTGATTGGCTGGAGGAAATTAAACACGGGGAAAAATATTTGTACGTCTGTTTACGCAAAAGCGTCTCTCTCTCTTTGTTTTCTCTGAAGGAGATTTCTGAGGTGATTCGATTTTCCTCTGTGAAATCGTCACTTTACCACCAATTTGAGTAGAAAAATCACTCGGAAATCACCCGATTGTTGGTGGATTCTCCATGGTGAAAGGATCTAGATCAGAACGGTTATGGTTGAGGAAATCAACCGGAAAGTTGGTGAAATGAAATCAATCGGTTCATCATCATCTCTTCTCTGTTATGAAAGGTTTGTTTCACTAGAATCTCTTTATTCTTTAATAGATCTTTTAGGGTTTGTGTTCAATCAGAGTCGGATTTGATTTCCAAATTAGGTTTTTTCGAATTTGGGATGTGACAAAGTTGTAATTAGGGTTCTTCTGTAATTGGGATTTCAGATAATTGCAATTAGGATTGAAATTATGCGATTGAAATAAGGGTCCGTCGGATTTGATTTAATCGTAATTGATTTTGAAATTAGAGTTGTATTTATGAGATTGAAATTGGGAATTTGGAATTGGTCTAATATGTGTTTTGTTCAATTTGATTTGAGGTCGTAACTGTGGAGAAGAAGATGACTGGAGTATGAACATGTATGTGTCTTTGCATACTCATATATTTTCATAGTTTTATACACATATGTTCTGATGTTTCGATTTTTGGGTTGTTCATGTTTCTTAGATTATCACTGCTCCATCTCGTGGAGAGATTGATAATGAAACAAGTCCTACCATGACATGGTTCTTCTCTCTGACATGGTAAAAAATTTGTACTCATTTCTTTACTGTACCTTTGCAATTGTTAGGAACTATTTTATGCTTGATAGTAATAGATTTCGTGTGTCCAGAATGGTTAGTAAATAACTGCTTAAGATTTAATTTATCTGGCTGTTGTGATAGTTCTGAGAGTTTTAGAATTTTGTATAAATCATATGTGTATAAATTTATGACTGTGAAGAATGCTATTGTTAAATCATCTGTGTATAAATTTAATTGTTCTGGTAGTTTTAGATTTAAGTCTGCCAATAAATGCATCTTTAGGTTTAGATTAGTACTCATGACTGATGGTGCCTCTTTCTACATCACAGTTAATGTATGTATGTGTGATAGAAATTGTGATCAATGCTTTAGTAATAGAAACTGAATCTATAATGTTGATTGGTTGTAAAAGTTCAGACAGTGATGAATGCATAGTCAAACCGGAACTTAAAAATGTACATGTAATTGAATGGTTGATTTCTTAGTTTCATTATGATGAATGCTAAGTTAAAGATTAGGTAAAGAATAGACATGTAATTGAATGGTTAAAAAATACAGATGAAAACACCATTAAAAATACAAATTAAAAAAATACATGATATCTGGTTAAACACATAAAAAATATTCTACCTCTTCCTATATAATAAATTATATATGTAACTGAAAAACATTACTTCTCATCTCCTCTGCTTCCTCTTGTCTTATGCTTCCTCTTGTCTTCTGTTTCCTCTTCTCTTCGGTTTCCTCTTCTCTTCTGTTCCTATGGATTCTCCCAATCCATATAGCCAAAGGTCCAATTTTATGGACTTTTTAAATAGTCAGCCATTATCCTGACCACTCTTTTTCCTAACCTGTACCTCCTTCATCAGCAGAGATTCCACTGTTTAGTACACAGTGTTCTGCTCAGCTCAGTGATGATCAAGAGGAGAAAAAAGATAGAAAGAGATGGAAACCACATGAAGATCTTGTTCTGATCAGCTCATGGTTAAACACAAGTAAGGATAGTATAGTGTCAAAAGAGCAAAAAAATGCAGCATTTTGTAAGCAAATTGCAGTATTGTATGCTGCTAGTCATAGTATTCCACCTGATGAGAGGAGAGAGCACAATCATTGTAAGCATAGGTGGAGGAAGATCAATGATCAAGTCTCCAAGTTCTGTGGAGCCTTTGCTTCTGCAAACTCTCCTCCCAAAAGTGATTTTGGTGACAAAGATTATCTCAACCTGACACATCAAATCTTCTTCTCAGACTACAAGGCTAAATTCATGCTTGAGCATGCATGGGATGTACTGAAAAATGAGCAGAAGTGGTGGGCAATCTCTAGTAAACCATGTGTAGATGTAGGCAGTTCTAAAAAAAGGAAGGTTGAGGATGGTTCAGCCCAATATGCTAGTTCACATTCGGTGAATAATGTAGAGGATGGTTCTGCCCAATCAGTTAAGGTTAGACCTCGCAAAGCAGCAAAGGGCAAACTGAAATGATCAATGACCAAGACAACCACTGAGCTAGAAGAGGCCAAAAAACTTGAGACTATTCAACTCGTTTGGGATATCAAACAGAAGGATACAGCCATCAAAGCTAAGCAAAGTGAGAAAAGCATGCTAGAGAGTCTCCTTGCCAGAACATACCAACTATCAGAGCCGGAAGAAGCTCTGAAGAACAAGCTAATTATTGACATGTTATCAAAAACTAGTGAGTAATTTGTATGAAATTTGTGTTGATGTTTCATTTCCTTTGTTTGCAATTTATGTTGTCGTTTCCTTTGCCATTTTCATTACTGTACTTGTTATGAACTCTTGTATACATTAGTTAAATAGATTCTTTGTTCATATTTTGTATATGCTTCTTGAAATGAATCAATGAGTTGCTGAAAATCATTTGCATTATACTAATATTGCCTTATAGTATTACTGATTAATTGTGTTTAAAGTATTAGTGATTAATTGTCTTTCCTCTTCTCTTTGTATGTCGTGTGGAATGGGCTGAGCTTGAAGGAGAGAACAAGAAGAAGCATAGAGAAGATGGTGTGCAATCTGATCCACTGCAGATTAATTCAAGGTGAGTAATTCCTATTGTCAATTTTACGTTTTACTATTATTGTTAAATACTATGGTAATGCTAATTTCTGTTAATGTTTTGGCAGGTTAATTTGGAGTATGCATGTCGGCACAATAAAACATTCCAAGTCACAAGTGGTTGTCTTGTTGTGTTACTTTAATTTGTTGTTGTATCTTTCTTTGGTCGTATGTGATACTTTAATTTTAGCCAATGGTTATGTTGTTTCTTTATACAAATGTGGACATATCTCTGTCTTATTATTTGTGTAACAATTTAATTTGATTTCTTTGCTTTCTTATATATACGGAGACCACAAGTTCATGTTTTCATTGTGCTCTATATGTATGCAAATCAAAAATCCTTCCTTCCCATATTTTACTCCTTCCTTCTCATTTTCCATTTTGTTAAATTTGAAACCAACATTTCCATAGTCTCTTTTCTTTAAATTTGAAATCAACATTTCCATATTCTCTTTCTTTAAATTTTCTTTTAAACTTCTACACCAACATTTCTAGAATCTACGAAAATCTCTTCTTCGTTTCATTATCTTTTTAAAATGGCATCATCTTCCAATGATCCTTTATCACGATTACTCGTTCAAGAATGTGAAGATTTTTTGACTAAGAATTCGAAAATTTGTTAACCGATTATAATAACCTTCAAGAAGCAACAAGCCAAAGGAAAAACGAGTCTACATCAATAGAGATCACGAAGAGGGAAACGTACAATTATGGAACGACTATTTTAGTGATCAAGCAACTTACTCGCCAAATTTATTTCGACGCCGTTTTAGAATGAACAAGCATTTGTTCATGCATATCGTGGACTGACTATCAAATGAATTTTCTTACTTTTGACAAAAGAAAGATACTACTGGAAGGCTTGGTCTCTCTCCGCTTCAAAAGTGTACAACAGCAATTCGTCTCATAGCATATGGTGATGCAGCTGACCAAGTTGACGTATACCTCAAGCTCGGTGCAAGTACTGCTCTTCAATACTTGACAAAATTCGTCGAAGTAATAATATATTTGTTCGGAGATGAATACCTAAGAAGACCCACACCAGATGATCTTTAGCGATTACTTTATGTTGGAAAGGAACAAGGATTTCCCAGGATGATAGGAAGCATCGATTGTATGCATTGGGAGTGGAAGAATTGCCCTACCGCTTGGAAAAGACAATATTCACGTGGATCTGGAAAACCCACAATTGTTTTAAAGGTTGTTGCTTCATATGATCTATGGATATGGCACGCATTTTTTGGCGCTCCAGGTACGTTAAACGATATCAATATTCTTGACTATTTTGATGATATAATTGAAGGTAAAGCTCCAAAAGTGTGTTTCTCGGTCAATGAAAACGACTATCATTTGGCCTACTATCTCACAAATGGTATTTATCATAGCTGGGCAACTTTTATCCAATCCATTCCACTTCCACAAGATCCAAAAGCACCTTTATTTGCTAAACGTCAAGAATCTTTACGAAAAGATGTCGAGCGTGTTTTCAGAGTCTTGTAAGCTCGGTTTGCCATTGTTAAAACCCCTGCTCTTTTTTGGGATAAGGCAAAAATATGAAAGATTATGAGAGCATGTATCATACTTCACAACATGATAGTAGAAGACGAACGAGCTGCATACACTCAGTACGATGTTTCAGAATTCGTAGAAGGAGAAGGAAATGCACATGTAGATTTCACGTTTTCTACAACTATGCCTACAAATGTAACCCAAATGCTGGCTATTCGAACTCAAGTTCGTGATAGAAAGAAGCACGAAGACTTGAAAACTGATTTGCTTGACCATATATGGCAACGATTTGGACCACGTGAAAATTAGAACGCACGGTGCCTTGTCCGTATATGATCGGGAAGATAACATAATTTTTTTTCTCATGTGTTTTTAAAATTTTATTCAACTTTTATATGTTTTGATTGTTTTAAATGTTATTATGTTTAATAAACTGTTTTATAAATTAAATTGAATTAAAAAAATTTTTAAGACCCCCATTATTGGGTGTCTCCATTGGCAGCATCACTAATCTAACTGTCTTACAAAACAAAAAATAATTAAAAAATTCTAAAATACATAAGACACCAATGGTGGGTGAGAGCAATTCACTTGCTCTAAAAACCACCAATTTTTTATGATTTTTTAATATTGAAAACATGCTCCTGATTTTACTATATTTTGCAGAAAAAGGCCTCAAAATTTTAAAATCTTTACCTTTTGCTTTCATATTTTGAAATATATCTTAAAAACCCACAATTTGTTTTTTGTTTTAGACCCTCGAAAGATCAGGTTCGGCCCTAAGTTAAACAAAAACCAATGAACAAAACAAAGTAACAATGAAAATCACAGGTCACACGATTTTTTTTTTTCTCGCTAAAATGTAAATGTTCACACGATTATTTACGGGATGATGACATCTTCAACAAATATGATTTTTTTTTTGTCGCTGCATTATCATTTTTTTCAAATCCTTGGTATCTCCTTGTTGGTCTTTATCAATGTTTTTAAAACCCAACCGGATGACGAACCGGAATAGCTCTCGGGTCATGGGTCAATCCGGTTCAACCCGGTCCAACCGGGTTCACATATTTTTTATATTATAGTAAATATATTTTATGCATACATATAGTAGCAGATTTAATAATATCGTAATCAAATATACATGTAACTCTCTTTCCCCAAACAATATTGTATAATTGATTTACTTCATACTTCAAAAAATAACTAATTATTAAATATTAAATTAAAAGTTCAACATGTGTACCCTAAAAAAATCATTCATTTCACTTTTGACTTCTATTCTCTCCGCCGCATGCCTCGTCCATCTCTCATCTCTTTCTTCTTCTTCTTCTTCTTTTTTATAAAATCATCAAAATTTGTAAATTTTTCCTATGATTTTCTAATTCTTTGATACCAATAGTTAGATCCAAACAAAAAAAAAACCAAATTGACACAAGGAATAGCAGGAAACAATGGTGAAAGCTCTCAAAATCTCAGACCCGATTTTTTACAATGACCCAAACCGGATAATCTTCCAGTTCGCGATCGAACCGGTTCAACCGGTCGGTCCGGTTTGGTTTTGAAAACATTGGTTTTTATGGACCCTTACGTTCATCGGGAGGCAAACATGGACGGTTGACCAATGACATTGCCACCCAACTCAAATAGCTCATCTCCAAGTCTTATACATTTTGTGAAACAACCTAATCGTTTTTTTTTAAAACAATTAACCTCAATTAAATATTCTCATAATATTTAATTTACAAGCTCAATTAAACCAAGCAAACTAGCGGAAACACATAAACAACCAAGACCAACATTTTATCCAATAATTCTTTAATTAAATAACCAAGACTAAACCACAATCATCTCAATTCCATAAACAAAGTCTAAATAGCAACTTAAAACAACAGTTATAAACTCAACAAAACACATAACGAGACCCTAAATCATCCTTCTCTTCATCGCCATATTCCATGATCACACACACAACATTTTCTTATCGATCGCAAACAGACCTAGGATCGAGCCTCTCCTCTCATGGTTCGATCATGGATTGTGCCGAACGAGCACTTGCATAATTTAGCACCACAAAACCACGAGAACATCACATAAATACATAGAATCTCGAATACAAACTCCAATTCAATCGTAAAGTCACCAAAACACTCATCCTAACACGTTATAAGGCTCAAATAAGCCATGATTGCGCACTCACCTAGACTTGGAATGAGATTGAACAAGAACAGGGATGAGGAAACCACGAAAAATCAGAACTCTCCTTCTCTTTCTCTATAATTCAACCAAAAACCCAAACCCCTCCCTTTTCTCTCTTTTCTTCACAAAACAACACTTTTCTGTTCTGAAACACGGCTGCTCATGTTTACAAACACGAATCTAGGGTTCTTTCCCTAAACCAAACGAAAAAATGACGATTAAAAATTTAAACCGGTTGATCTAATTTAACTAGTGTCGATCGACACCACCATTGTTGTCGATTGACACCAGCCCAAAATTGGTTAACGGGCGTTACAACTCTCCCCCACTACCATGGATTCAATCTCGAATCTTGCAACACTATCTACCACATGCTAAACTTCGGACCCAACCCGGTCAACACCACTCGAGATCATCACTCCCGACCTCTGAGGCTCACATCCAGTCTCATGCTTATAACCACGTTTTAGACATTAATTACTCTTAATTCATAACCACACCCCTCACATTCGCAGGAACACATCCCTTGAGCTATCAATGTATCATACCACTCACACTCTTAGGTACAAATCCTTTGAGTTATCGGTATACTGGGGAAATACTCTTCCCCTCGAGAGAAATCATCACATCTCACTACTTATACTGGGAAATCCTCATCCCAAATAA
Organism: Draba incana; assembly: GCA_963576765.1. Classification (NCBI taxonomy): domain Eukaryota; kingdom Viridiplantae; phylum Streptophyta; class Magnoliopsida; order Brassicales; family Brassicaceae; genus Draba; species Draba incana. Next base: position 27,359,068 of record OY755214.1, on the reverse strand, counting down.
GTATACATGGAAATCCTCATCCCTCTGAAAAAATCTTCATCTCCAAATGAGTTGTTCGGGGAAATCTTCATCCCCTAGAGTAATCAATTCTTAACGTGTATAAACATCTATCAACATGAACTACCTCTCGTGGTTTTAACATGACATTCCACTATCCTAGAATATCATCTCAATCATGACTAATCCTGAAGTTAAATCGAAACACCCCAATCACTCAGAGTGTTTCACTAGAGTCTCTTGAAAATAGACAAGTTCTAAATCCTCTTAAAACTTCTATTTTCAAACACTCATCTTACAAATGTCAAAAATATAAAAACAACTCATCTTATAAATCTGATAATATAATAATTGTTATATACTAAAACGAAATTACATCAACCAAAAACAACATAGCGCCGTGCTAAAACTCTGAAACTGGAAACTATACTGAAAACAAAGCTCAAGGCTCGACCTGCTTATCGAACCACTTCGTGAACCTTGCCTTCATCTTCGCCTCTGGTTCCCAAGTCTCACCCAACACCGTCACAGTCCCACAAGACTCTCAACACCATTATCTTCTTTCGGCGCAGAGCATTGACTCTCCTCTCGAGAATCCTCACAAGTCTCGCCTCTAACATCATGTTGGGCTGAAGATCTGTAGGAATCTTAGCCAACACCACCTCAGACTTATGCAGACACTTCCTCAGCATCGACACATGGAAAACCTAATGAAATGGCTTCATAATCTGAGGCAACTCCAACCGATAACCAACTGGTCCTACGCGTTCCACATCTTTGAACGGACCGATAAACCTCAGACTCACCTTATTCTCTAAATGGATATGTTAGGACCCCTCAACATAGCCATCTTGAGAGACACACTATTTTCTACCTCTAACTCTAACTCTTTTCTCCTCTGATCGTCATAACTCTTCTGCCGATCTTGAGCCTCATTCATGTTCAGCTTCAAACACGAATCTTCTACGTCGTTTCCTAAAAACATTTGCACCATAAATGCTCCTCTCCCCCACTTGGTCCACCATCAAGGTGTACGACATGGCCTCCCATACAATGCCTCAGAAGGATCCATACCAATCTCGCCTGGTAGCTATTATTATAAGCAAACTATACCAAGCTTAAGTGGTACGTCCAGAACACACATCCTCTGCAAATCCTCAAATGTGTGAATCGTCCTCTCAGGCTGCCCATCAGTGTAAGGACGATAAGTTGTACTCATATGCACCTTAATGCCCATCTCAGCCTGAAGCTCTCCAAAAATTAGAAGTGAACTTGGGATCTCTGTCTGACACAATGCTGACTGACACTTCATGCAACCTCATTATCTCCTTCACATACTTCGTAGCCAAAGCTACTGTTCCATCAATCTTCTTAATGGCTAGAAAAAATGCTGACCTAGTCAGACGATCCACAATCACCCTAATCGCATCTGAGGTCCGAGAAACTGGCAATCCTACCACAAAATCCATGGTAATCATATCTCACTTTTACTCTAGAATAGGTAAACTCTGTAATAATCTACTTGGATGTTGAAGTTCATCCATCACTAACTGACACATATCGCAGGTTACAACCAGGATAATACTATTTTTGATCACAATTCTTAGTCGCTCCAGGATGAATAGAAAACTTGCTCGCATAAGCCTCTCTCAGAATCTCGTACCTCAAAATCTCATCCTTAGGCACACAAACTCGCCCGTGCACCAGGATAGTCCTATTCAAAGAAACTTGATACTTAGAATCATCAACCTTAGAAGCATCAATCAATCCCTAATACCTCTCATGATCAGCTGCCTCCAACACCAAAGGCTCTTGCGAAATAGCACATAACCTCAAATTACTAATCTCATTCACCAACGCCTCTACCTCGTGCTCCTGAGCGGAAGCAACTCACCGTCGACTCAATGCATCTGCAACTAGATTAGCTTTACCAGGATGGTAAACTATGTCCAGATCATAATCTGTAAACACCTTCAACCATCGCCTCTGCCTCACATTTAGCTCTGGTTAAGTAAAGATATGCTTTAGATTCTTATGAGCTTTGAACACCTGCACCTTTCCACCATAAAGATAAGACCTCAAAATCTTTAAGGTGAAAACCACCACCCAACTCAAAATAATGGGTAGGGTAGTTGCCATCGTACTTCTTCAACTGCCTCGAAGCATATGCAATCACCCTTCCCAGCTGCATCAACACACAACCTAGAACAACTCTAAAAGCATTTATAAGAAACCTTACGGTGCTGGTGGTGCCATGAGGGGTTTCAGGGTAGCTGGTAGTGCAGTGGGCCCAGGTGTGGGTGCAACCGTAGCTCAGGCCCGAGAGGATCGTGTTGTGAGTTTGTTGACGCATATACTGGAATAGTTACCGGCGGTGGCTCTGGTGCAGGCTCCAATAGAGCCTCCAGTGGTAGAGGTACAACTGAGGACTGTGGTGTAAGAAGAGCATTTGACTTATCATGTGTTGATGAGGCAGATGCAGTTTCCGAGTTTGGTGGTTTCCACAGGTGGAGTTGGTTTTGAGGGGGCCGATGAGTGGTGGATGAGGAAGGAGCGTGTTTTTCGTTTGGGCAGAGATAGGGGTGGGCAAAATATCCGAAACCGAAAAAGCGAACCGAACCCGACCGAAATTATCCGAACCGAGTTTTTAAAATATCCAAACGGATCCTCCATACTTAAAACCGAAAATCCAAAACCGAACCCGAACCGAACCGATAACCAAGCAGGTACCCGAAATATACAAAACATAAACAAACCTAAATATATTTAGAGTTAAGTTCAAGTCTATTCATATAGTTTATGTAATTTTTATAATTTTTTTTTGTTTTTTTATCCATTCGGATATTGTATATACATTTCGGTAAAAATCACCAATTTATGTTATTATTTGTAATATTACAATTTTTTTTGGTTATTTTGTTTGGAGTATTTTTGGATAATTCAAATATCAAATAATTAAATTGGACCAAATGAAAAAGAAAGCGAGGTAATTTTAAACTTTTGGATTAGTTTTTAAATATTTTTGACAATTTTTTAGTATTATGGATAAATCAAACCCGACCCGAACCTAACAGAAACCGAACCGAACCCGACCCGAAGTTTTCTAATATCTGAATGGGTATTATATCTCTAAACCGAAATACCCGAAAATCCAAAATACCCGATACGAACCCGAACGGGTACCCGAATGCCCACCCCTAGGCAGAGATTCTGTGGAGTATCCGGCGGCAACAGTGGTTGTCCCTTCAGCGGTAGCTCCTACAGTTCAGTCGAGGAGGCAGCAACGACATGTGGGTATTAGCCATGGCGGCAAGCATGCGCAATAGCAGAAGAGGAAGAGGAAGGACACTTCTTAGCCGGGATCGGGTGATCGTGGTTACTTGAAGTGTGGGAGCATGGAGCACCGTGTGGTGAACTGTCCGATGAGAATGGAGTTTCGAGAGGCTCAAATTTTTTTTCACTGCAGGAAAGGGGGTGTGGATCCGGCGAATTTTAGCCTAAACCGAGTAACGCCATCAAAATAAGGAGTCTTGGGTTGGCAAGATTAGAGGAGTTTTGTTAAGGGATCTGCGAGTATGGCGCATTTTAGGGCGAAGCTGCCACAGAAGGATGTTCCTTTGTCTGGTCTCAAGAGTGTAAGGTTGAGGCATTGGGAAGAATTGTTGGCAGATTATTATCTGGGCATTGTTATACCATCTGGGTTAAGCTAACCTGATGGCAGGTGATCTGAGTCGACGGGGAGTTGACTCAGCTCAGGAGCAGAGTGTTGAGGCGTTAGTGAACATGATTAGCTAGTTGCGGTTATGTGCTTCTTCGCAGAAGTCTTTTATTTTGGAGGCATATGATTTGGTAGATCTTCTGAGTAGGTTTTGTGTGGCTCAGGAGGGTGATCAGAGTTAGAGGGATGCATAGAGACACTTGGTTTGGTGTTTCAGGTCCTTTGATGGGATAAATCAGGTGCGTAGGCGAGTGTGTGTGCCTATGGATGGGTACGCTAAGGCTTCAGGAGTTGGTTTTGACCACTTGAGCCAGTTCCAATCTTGATATTTATAGGTGTTTAGAGTTTATTGCTTTAGGGGCGAGGTGTCTCTGAATAACTCATTATCTTTGGAGATAGTGTTCTCCTGTATACTAATTTGGGATAGTGTTTCCAGTATAAGTTGTGAGAGATAGTGTTCTCTCTAGGGAACGGTGGTTCCCCTTACTACTTATTGGGATAGTGTTCCCAGTATAAGTAGTGAGAGATAGTGTTCTCCCTAGATGACGGTGGTCCCCAGTACTACTTCTTTGTGATAGTGTTTCCACTATAAACAGTGAGAGATAGTGTTCTCTCGAGGAAATGGTGTTTCCCTAGAAATCCAAAGCTCAAAGGATTTGTTCCAGAGGGTCTGAGGGGTATGTTGCACCGATCGCGCAAAGGATGTGTTCCTGCGAGTGAGAGCGTGTAGTGATGAGTTAGGAGTAATAAATGTTTGTAATGTGCGTATAAACATAGGATTAGTGATGAGCTTCGAAGGACAAGAGTGGATCTAGAAGAAGGTTAGTTGCGTTGGCCGAATTCTCAGGGGGAGCGGAGATGGTATGCTAGAGTATGGAATGGCGAGTTAGTATCACAAAAGGAAGTCCTAGTCTTCAGTGCTTGTGCACGTATGAATTGATTACTCAAAAGGAAGCATTTTTCCTGTATTCCAGAGCTTGGGGGAGACGTCCTGAGAGTGGAGTGGCACTACCATTGTCGGCCTGAGGGAGACGTCTTGAAAGTTTGACGATGTCAGAATGAGTACGAGTTTAGGTGTGTGAATATAGACCTTAAGGTGTAGGTGTGTGAATCCGTGTAACACCAACTAGTGGATCGCAGCGCGCGATACGTGTCAGCTAGTGAAGGCGGAACATCAAGTTCAGAATGGGTGGATGCAGAGTTGCCCATTCCATAGTGGAAATGGGATTCGATTGTGAAGGATTTTGAGGTGGGATTACCTAACTCACGGTCGATTGATGCTATATGGGTTATGGTGGGTTGTCTATTTAAGTCGGCGCATTTTCTGGTCATTAAGAAGACCAAAGAAGCAGCAGTTTTGGTTAAGAAGTATGTGAAGGAGATTGTGAGGCTGCATGGAGTGCCAACCATATTGTTCAGTCAGGGACCCTAAGTAAGTAAAAATCAGAGAGAGCAATTTAGACATTAGAGGTTTTGCTGAGGATGAGTGTTCGGGAATGGGGTGTCACTAGGTGGATCACTTGTGCTTGGTGGAGTTGCTTCAAATAACGGCTCTCTGGCAAATATCAGGATGGCTTTGTATGAAGCGTGGTATGGGAGGTCGTGTCGGACATCTCTGTGTTGTACCCCAATAAGGAAAAGGTGCATTTCGGTGCAAATTTTTGTTTAGGAAACGACAGAGAGAATCTGTGTTTTAAAGTTGAACATGAAGAGGGCTTAGGATCGACAGAATAGTTATGCTGATAATATGAGAAAAGAATTGGAGTGAGGTTGGAGATCGTATGTATCTCAAGATAGCTATGTTGAGCGGTTCGTTTTCGTGGTTTGAGGGAGTTAGACCGGTAACGTATCGGTTAGAGTTACCCCGATTATGAAGGCATTGCATAAGGTGTTCATGTGTCAATGTTGAGGAGGTATATGCGTGTCTTTGGAGAACATAGTGGCTAAGATTCTGGAGGATCTTTGGCCAGACTGGGCGGTGGTGGTAAGACTTTTGAGGATACTCGAGAGGAGAGTTAAGGTGCTGCGTCAGAAGAAGTTTCTTTTGTTAAGAGTTTTGTGGGCTTGCACTAGTTTGGAGGAGGAGATTTGGGAGCCTGAGACAGGGATGACATTGAAACAGGTCGCAGTTTGAGCTGGGTTTTTTTTTTCTTTGTGTGGTTCTGGTTTCAGAGTTAGCTTGGTGCTACAATGGCGTGTGATGAATGTATTCTTCGTTATGATGTAACGGTTTTACATGTTTGGAGTTTTATAAGATGAAGTTCCTTATGCTTCTGCGTTATAAGATGTGTGATTTTTTTGTTTGGTTAGTGTGGACTAGTGATTGGTCGTTGTGTGATGATATTCTGGGTTAGGGATATCGTGTTTAGGCCACAAGTGGTAGTTCTAGTCGAGAGGGTTAATGAGCGTTTAGAATTTAATACTCTAAGGGCGTTGTGTCCCCGAATAACTTATTTTTGGGAGATGGTGTTCTCCAGTATACGTATTGGGATGGTGTTCCCAGTATGAGTGTTGGGACGGTGGTCCCTGTGCACCTATTGCTCAAATCATTATGTTCCTACAAGTGAGAGGAGTGTAAAATGAGTTAAGAGTAATAAATGTGAGGAGACGTAATCATAAGCATGAGACTGGATTTGAGCCTCTAGGATCATGGTGTTGGTCTCGAATGGTGCTGGCCGGTGGGCCAGGAGATTGTGGTTTTTGGTAGACGGTTTTTCCGGGTTTTAGAGTTCGAATGTGGTAATCTCTAGTGGTATTGGCCGGGTTGGATTAGGATTATCAGTCTTTGGTAGACGTTTTATGCAGGATTCTAGGACGAATCTAGAGTAGTGGGGGAGTTTTGTAACATCCACAAACCAAAAAGCTGATTTTTGGTGTTCGTGTCGAGTGACACGGGCATGTGTCGATCAACACGATGGATTGTGGAGTGTCGATCGACACTGTGCTGGTGTCGCTCGACACGAGCTTTTGGGAACATAACCAGATTAAGTTTTTAATCGCGATTTTGGTTCGGTTTAGCGATGTTAACCTAGGATTAACATATATATGCGTGAGTTTTCTCTTGGCCGCGAGTTATAGGAGGAAAGGGAGAAATTGAGGGAGAATTGAGAGAATACTTGTTGTTCTTGAGAGTTTTGTCTTTAAGGATTTATAAGAAGGGTACTGTGTGTTCTAGAAGTGTAAAATCATTCGTTCTTCATGGTTAGAACTCAAATCAGATCGTATGAGACCTTGTAGAGGTTGCATTCGTGTTCCATTCCCAAAATCAATCGTTTTAGGCTAATGTGAGTTCGCGACCATGGTTTCTAGGCGATGATGGATTGATTTGATGCGTTTTATGATTGATTTTTTTGTGAATTGTGTATTGGTGATTGTTGTGGATATTGTGGCTTGTATGTTGTGTTTTCTCGTGCAGGCGACTCGAGTGGCTCGGAGTCGAGTCAAGAGAGGAGATACTCGATTCCGTGCAAACTCTAAGGCATGTCGATCAACACTAGGAGGGTGCCGAGCGACACGAGTGCAGACACGAGCACTTATGGTCGTATCGATCGACATGAAGTTCTATTGATCCAAAACTTGTCTGTTTTGCATTGTGGTGTTATGTGGTTACTTGAATTGGTATTTGGCTGTTTGACTGGAGCCTAAGTGATACGCCGTAGGTGGTATGACCGGCTCACTAAGTATTTATGAAATACCCACGCAACTCGTTTTCCCATGTGTTGCAGATAAAGAAAAAGTATTATCGCAGAATCATGGCGTATGAAGATGATGATTAGGGTTGTTTGTCGTTGTTTTATTCTGGGAGAAACTGGTATTATGTTGCTAGATTTATTTAAGTTGAATGTCGAATTCTGGAAGTTGATTATTTGTTTAGTTGGTCGTGGTCGAATTATTGGTTTTCTGCTGGTTATTGTTTGTTTGAAATTAACTGTTGAGAATTATTATTTATGGAATACTAAATTCCGGTTAATTATTTAATTATTTTTTTAAAAAAATGGGTTTGGTTGTTTCATCTTTGACTTCCTCACCATTCAATTTAATTAATATGTAAGATAAATTAAATTGATTAAAAACCATGAGAAAGCAAGAAAAAGAATTGAGAGCAAAGATAGGCAGGTGAATTTATGATTAGAACATTGAAGATGAATGATAGAGTAATAATTACATTCAAAATTTTAACAACTCGTATACGAAAAATGTGTGATATGAGGGGAAAAAACATTCAAAGATTATAAATTAAGTAATATTCTTTTTTATTTAATGATATAAAGTTGAAAATCATAATCTAATTGTTTTTTAAACGTGTGCTTGATACTAAAATAAATTTACTTCTAACTGAAAATATTTTTTTGAAAGTAAAGCATAATTGTCGTTAGTTTTTAATGATCCCAAATTTTCATATTTATTATTATTATTATTATTGAAGATCATTTTAAAGAAAATTATACTAATTGAAATTTTAAATTAGGTAACCTATTTATTATGTAAATATATTGTTGAAAGTATTTACAAAAAAAGGATTTAATTTTTAAAAAAATTGATTTAATTAGCTTAAAGTCATGTCATTTTTACATGTCATCATTCCATGCCATCATTTATTTAAAAATTAACCAATAGAATTGAAACACCTAATCTCTTATAACTAAAACAACTTTTGATTTAATAGTAAGCGGATAATACTATATATATATTAGGTTTGAACAAAACCAAAACCATATAAAACTGAGCCTAGTGGTTTATGGATGACTTTCGAACATTGGTCGAATTGTTTGTGTTGTTGACTTAAGTAAACATATTTGGGTCAACTTTAATTTATTTTGAATGATAAATATCTCATTTATGAAAGCGATCTTTCAAAATTTATCAAAGTTTAGCATACTCTTTAGTCTTTAGCAATATTGCACAATATTTAATGGAAATAAATAACGTTAGATTTTTTACTTCAAATGAACAAAATGTTAATAAATGCATTATCTGAGAAAAGAAAAAAAAGCAAGAATTAAAATCAGCAAATAGTGCAATAAATTTATGTAAAGTACTTTGCTTATAAGACCCTCCACAATGGTAAGAAATCCACTGCATCTCTTAAATATATTATTTTAACAATTTTTATTTAATTTAATTATTTATTTAAATATTAAATTATTTATAAAGAATCAACCAATAATAAGGCAACAAGTGGCAAGAGAGTATCTCAAAATTGAGAATCGATTCTGAAAATAGAACCGTTTCTCTCTCTTTCTCACTTGCTTTTTTACTATTTTTAGTTTTTATTGCTTAGAGAATATGTGAGAAACTGTTGGGGTCGGTATTCACCCGCTCAACATTAACATCCGAAGACAAAACGACTAAAGAAATGACTCTCCGGATACTCGATGAAGAAGGCGAAAAAGCACCAAGGTCTTCACGCGGAGCAAAGCAGGTAGCCATGGAAGGTGTCTCGGCAAGGCAGAGGGCCGCGCAAGACTTCACGAGTGAAGACAAGTTCAGCACGACGGAGCCGACCCTGGCTTCGGCCTCATGACCGAACCTGGCTTCGGTCTCGTGGCCGAAGCCAGCCTCTCCTCGTGACCGAAGCCAGCTTCTCCTCGTGATCGAAGCCAGCTTCTCCTCGTGACCGAAGCCAGCTTCTCTAGCGCAGACTCCAGCCCAGCAACAGCCTGAAGCCCGGTCCAGACACGAAGCCCACATCGGTGCAACCGACTCCGCGAAGACTTAGGAGGCTTAGCCGACTTAGGAAAGCTATATATACTTCTTTTGTACAAACCCTAAGGGAATCCGAATCTTTTCACATACACAAGCCTTGTACTCAAACTTACACAGCAATAAGAACAACTCTTTCTCAATCTCTTGTGATCCCTAGTTAGCATAGAAATCTCTAAATTCCCCTCACGAATCCTTACAAATCTAATTGTGTTGGTTTCGACCCCCACAATTTGGCGCCGACTAAGGGGAACTCTGAGAGTTCTGACACACGAAAGCTAGGGTTTCACAACACTGTGAAGATGTCAAGCAACGACAGGAGCAGCGAAGGGTCTTCGTTTCATAGGAGCTGGGACGATGAAGGCACCGTCAATATGATCATGGGAGGATCGCAGTATTGTGATGACAACGTAACTGCAATCGAGGGTTACCAGAGGCGCGCCGAAGTCTGCGCTAACATCATCACATCCCCGAAGACGAAGCATGCTGATAATCCTATCGCTTTCGACGAAGAAGATGCTGAAGGTATTGACCATCCGCATAGCGACCCCTTGGTGATCAATCTCACAGTCTTCAATTTCAACGTTGCTCGAGTCCTCATCGACACCGGAAGCTCGGTGGATGTTATCTTCAGAGATACACTCGAGAAGATGAAGATCGACCTGTCACTCATCACAAGGCAACCGAAGCCTATAACAGGCTTCTCTGGCGAGACAACCATGACGATGGGAGTGATTCGTCTTCCACTGGAGGCTGGAGGCGTCAAGCAGATGGTGAACTTCACAGTGTGTGATCATCCCGCCATCTACAATTTGGTCATGGGAACACCGTGGCTCAGACAGATGCGAGCTGTTCTGTCAATATACCACTTGTGCCTGAAATTCCCGACCAGAGATGGTGTGAAGACTATTTTTGGCAGCCAAAGAGATTCACGCATGAGTTTCTTAGCAGAGCACAAGCTGCGCAATCATAAGAAGAATGACCCGACCCCGCGGGAGCAGCAGAAGAAGGCAAAAACCAATTCTAGTCGGGCAAGAGACCTGGCTAACCTCCTACAGCAACTACAGATTACTGACGGTCGCGCAGAAGAGGAGCGGCCTACCTGCGAGCCCGTGCTCTCTGTGTGCATCGACGAACAACACCCGGAGAGATGTGTCGAGATTGGAGCAGCTCTCGACGAAGCACTAAAAGCAAAGCTAGTGGCTTTTCTCTAGAAGAACATCAACACCTTCGCCTGGGCCGCCGAAGATATGCCTGGGATAGACATCAATGTCGCCAGCCACGAACTTAATGTTGATCCCACATTCAAACCAGTGAAGCAAAAAAGAAGGAAATTGGGTCCCGAACGTGTAAAGGCTGTGAATGACGAAGTCGAGAGGCTGCTACGAGTTGGGTCGATAACCGAAGTCAAGTATCCCGACTGGCTCGCCAACCCAGTCGTGGTCAAGAAGAAGAATGGGAAGTGGCGCGTCTGCGTTGACTTCACTGACCTTAACAAAGCCTGTCCGAAAGATAGCTTCCCCTTACCTCACATTGACCGCCTGGTGGAAGCAACGACAGGTAAAAAGCTCCTTAGCTTCATGGATGCTTTCTCGGGCTACAACCAGATTCTGATGCATCCCGAAGATTGTGAGAAAACAACTTTCATCACAGACCGAGGCATCTACTGCTACAAGGTGATGCCCTTCAGCCTAAAAAAAGCCGGTGCAACATATCAAAGGCTGGTGAACAAGATGTTCCAGGACCAGTTGGGCAAGACTATGGAGGTCTACATCGACGATATGCTTGTTAAGTCACTTGAGGAAGAAGACCACATCGCCCACCTGGAAGAATGCTTCAACCAACTGAATCTCCACAACATGAAGCTAAACCCAGCGAAGTGCAGATTTGCCGTGACTTCTGGCAAATTCCTTGGGTACCTGGTCAATCGCGGGGCATCGAGGCTAACCCAAAACAGATCGATGCATTGATCCATATGGCTTCAACCAGGAATAAGCGTGAGGTGCAGAGATTAACCGAGAGAGTGGCAGCACTCAATCGGTTTATTTCACGCTCCACTGATAAGTGCCTCCCCTTCTACAACACCCTGCGAGGAAACAAGCAATTCGAATGGTCAGAGAAGTGTGAGGACGCCTTCAAGCAACTTAAGGAGTACCTGGCAACGCCGCCCATTCTTGCTAAGCCAGTAACTGGAGAACCTCTTTTCCTCTACATTGCTGTCTCGGAAACAGCTGTCAGCGCTGTCCTCGTTCGGGAGGAAAGAGGCGAGCAAAGACCTATCTTTTACGTGAGCAAAACGCTCACAGACGCTGAGACAAGATACCCTCAATTGGAGAAGCTGGCATTGTCCGTCCTCATGGCATCTAGAAAGCTAAGGCCTTACTTTCAATCTCATTCTATTATTGTCCTTAGTACCTTCCCTCTACGTTCAGTTTTACATAGCCCAAGTCAATCTGGCAGGTTAGCCAAGTGGGCTGTAGAGCTCAGTGAGTATGACATCGAGTATAGGGGGCGCACAAGAAACAATCACAAGTGCTGGCGGATTTCCTCATAGAACTTCCAGAGGACAAGGACTCAGAGGAGGCGCAGCCCGGAATCTGGCAGCTGTATGTGGATGGCTCATCCTCGAAGAGTGGTTCTGGAGTTGGGATACGGTTAGTATCGCCAACCGGAGAAGTCCTTGAGCAATCGTTTTGACTTGGGTTCAAAGCTTCCAATAATGAAACAGAGTACGATGCCCTCGTCGCTGGCATGAGGCTTGCCCAAGGACTAAAGATCGAGCACGTTCACGCATTCTCCGACTCACAGCTGGTGACCAGTCAGTTCAGCGGCGAGTACATCGCAAAGGATGATCGCATGGAGGCTTATCTAGAGATGGTAAAGAATCTTGCCTCTGCATTTCAGGAGTTCACCCTCACAAAAATTCCCAGAGGTGAGAACACGAGTGCCGATGCATTGGCCAACCTCGCTTCCGCCACTGCCATGCCAGAGGATCCGGCTTTGAAGCGGGTCATTCCAGTTGAGTTCATTGAATTCCCCAGCATTCAGGAGGATCTGGCGCTCGCCATCTTAACACGCTCTCAAGCAGCAAAACAAGTGGACGCCTTTGCTGAAAACGCCAACGAAGACATAGAAATGGCGGAAGCTCCCAAAATCCCGGACGCTGACATACACGACGCAGATGAACCCGTTGACGGCGTCCCCATCAGTGACATCTCTCCTACCCGCAGTTTTCATCATCCCGAAGCAATCCTGATGGATACGGGTGCCAAAGAGCTAGAATACGGTTGTGACAAGTTATGGATGGGCGAGATACGAGAGTATATTGCCGATGGCACGTTGCCCAGTAGAGAGTGGGCAGCCCGCAAGTTACAGAAGCAAGCAGCTCGCTTTGTTCTACTAGATGGTAACCTCTTCAGGTGGGGATTCTCCGGTCCTATGCTCACCTGTGTAGAAGGAAAGGAAGCAAGGCGAATAATGGAAGAAGTCCATAGTGGATCATGCGGCAATAATTCCGGGGGCAAAGCACTTGCGGTCAAAATCATGAGACATGGTCATTTCTGGCCTACTATGGTTGGTGATTGCGTGAAGTTTTCAGCCAAGTATGAGAAGTGCCAGCGACACGCTCCAAAAATTCATCAACCTACTGAGAAGCTCTCATCTATCGCTTCACCTTACCCATTCATGAGATGGGCAATGGACATTGTTGGACCATTACACCCGTCAAAGCAGAAACGGTTCTTACTCGTCTTGACAGACTACTTTTCCAAGTGGGTAGAAGCTGAAGCATATGCTACAATCAAGGATGTCCAGGTGGAAAGCTTTGTCTGGAGAAACATCATATGTCGTCACGGAGTTCCGCATGAGAACGTTACGGACAACGGGTCGCAGTTTATATCCAACCGGTTTGAGACATTCTATGCAAAGTGGAACATCAGACTTAGCAACATGCCACGCTACCCTCAGGGCAATGGTCAAGCAGAAGCTATCAACAAGACAATCCTTGATGGCCTTAAAAAGCGCTTGGAGGCGAAGAAGGGCCGCTGGGCCGACGAGCTAGAGGGGGTTTTGTGCTCCCCGTCGAGCAACACACGAGACTCCTTTCGCCCTTTTCTATGGAACCGAGTGTGTCATCCTTTATGAAGTCTGCTCGCCTGGGGTCCGTCGCCAGCTCTTACCCAGCAATGAACCAGTTAACCGATCAATGCTGCTTGATGTATTGGACTTCCTCGATGAGCGTCGCGACAAAGCACTCGTCCGGATTACAAATTATCAAAGCGCAGCATCTAGATATTACAAGTCCAGAGTTAGGGAAAGGTGTTTCAACATAGGCGACTTGGTCCTCCGTGAGGTATTTCAGTACACAGCAGAACCAAACGCTGGCAAGCTCGGAGCTAACTGGGAAGGCCCATACAAGATCACAACAGTCATTCGTCCCGGAGTTTATGAGCTCGCCACCATGTCCGACACTCCAATCCTCCACTCCTGGAATGCCAAGCACTTGAAGAAGTACTACCGCTAGTCTTCTCTTCCAAATAAACTACGAGGCGACTTGATCCCTGCAAAGGGTACGTAGGCAGTCTGTCTTCGGATAGGTTCAGTTGCCCCCCCCCCCCCCCACCATCCATCCCAAGGGGGGGGGGATTCCACTCTTCACTTTAGCCTCGTTCCGGACGCGCTCGCATGATCTCCTCCGCCTTAGGGGGGGGGGGGAGTGAGTGTTCTCACCAGTCTCTAGACGACTTCAGTTCCCTCTTTCATCTAAAAGGGGGGGGGGAATGGGTATCCGTACGCCACTCCTTCACAAAATCATTGACAACATCATCGTCAATCACAAACACTCGCCACAACACTCATCACGAAAACAGCTTGTCCTTTACGGACTGATCAAAGCTTCAATCGAGTAGAGTTGTTCCGTATTTATTGTTGCTGGCCACAGCAATAATGCGGAAATACAAACACAATGACATCCACAATGGATACAGCGCACTATATAAATTCCAGTGTTCAGAATCGTCTCCGGATGACCCACCTGATCACTCAGAAACCCAACAAACGTCGTTGGTAATGCAGCTGCTAGTGACCTCTGTTCGAAATGCGTTCTGAACGTGTCACTCGGAAACCCAGGACAAGCGCTGGTCAAAGCCAAGGTGAACTTGCTCTCGGACAGACGTGTCTAGAAGAGCCGCACCAACACACAAAGCCCAACAGCAACGTTGGCAGATAAAGAGCGTGAGCGCATCTGCGTTTTCACAGCTTCAACAAAGCCTCACTCATGAGCACACACAGCCTCATTCATGAGTGAACAAAAGCCACATCCATGAGCACAATGACAGAAAAATTTCATTGTACTGGAGCAACGCAGTGGCTTCGGCAAGCAAAGTACGAAGTCTTAAAACCTTCGGTAAGCCAAGTGCTTACAGTGTTGGCAAACACATGATAAAACGCACAAACAGCTCAAAGAATTCCTAAGTATAGGAACAACATCAACAACATCTAAAGCAAGTGCCTGAGTCTGAAACCATCAAGGTTAACCATGAGCAAAAGCTACAAAGTCATCCCGCATTCTCCACAATGCAAGGATCCAGAATGTTAACAAGGATACAAATCATCCAACACTACGACCAACAATCATCAAATCCAACAAGGGTTTTCAGAAATAAAAGTCATAAAGTGACTACAAATAAACTAAGTCACAAGCAAGAGAGGAATGGTCACCCATCGGCCTCCTCGTCCTCATCAGCAACATCAGCATCCTCTGCAATCTGTAAGGCTTGTCTTACGCTAGAGACAAGCTCATCAAACACGTCACGAGCGTCATAGATCGGGATCTTCCTCTCAACCAAAAGCTCCGCTGCGGCATCCAAAGATGGACCATCAGACTCACAGAGACGATCGATAAGCTCCGGACTCGCGTCTATCTCAGCAAGGTCCAGCATGTTGTCCTTCGCTGTCCCCTCAATCCTAACAAGCAACCTGGCGACCTGTCTGGTCCAAGTAGCAGAGCTACGAGCTGCCTCATCCTTGGCCTTAGCAACGGCCTCCTCAATCCTAGTGTCCCTGAGATCCTCAGCCTCCACTAACTTACTCCTAAGCAATGCAATCTCCTCATTGTCCTTCACATGCCTCGAAGATGCTTTTGACAATTTTCCACTCAACTCCTCTGATCTCCCCTTCACAGAAGCAACATCGTCCTCGAGGGCTCGGTTCCTCTCAGTGAGCTCAACGTTGGCCTTCTTGGCACGTTGTCATGAGGGCGAGAGTCCTCCTCAGAACAAAAGGCCATGTGATCCAGCTGAGTGGAGAGCTGCATGCACAAAGAATAACATAAAGAATGTTGTCAAAACCAAAGGAAGTAAAGCAAAGAACAAGGAGGGAGAGAGATCAAACCTCAGCAACTTCGGCTTTCGCCAGCGCAAAAGCCCTCCCGCCAGAGCCGGGAGTCGGAGAGTATGTTGCTGCAACGCGACTGCGCGGTTGGTCCGACCTGGCGATGCAATCGGCACGACCACGCGATCGGCCTGATCGGATGCAACCACGGGTTCAGTCCCACATGAAGTTAAAGGCGTGACCACATGCTCGGTCGAACGTGCGACTACGCACTCGGTCAAACGTGCGACCACGCGGTCGGTCGGAGACGCGACCACGCGATCGAACGATGGTATGATCACACGGTCGGTCACGACCACGGTTTCAGACCCGCACGAAATCGCGACCGAGGAGTCGGTTTCGTCCAGAACCGCGACCGTGGGATCGGTCCGAGTCGGGGCCGCGACGACATCGTCGTCTTGACACAACGGCACCGTCGATCCACCACTATCAAGTGTGGTTTGCTCCATAACTCCTAGCTCACCTATACACAAACAATTGGTTTTAGTGATCCAGGGTGATCTACCACACTTACAGACACCGCGTCATCTCCTCTAGAAACTACCTCGTGGTCAAGTTCTTTTCAAAAGAACACAACACTCTTCCCTCCGGAAATCGCCTAGCTATTACTCGGAAACGTCATTGACA
Organism: Draba incana; assembly: GCA_963576765.1. Classification (NCBI taxonomy): domain Eukaryota; kingdom Viridiplantae; phylum Streptophyta; class Magnoliopsida; order Brassicales; family Brassicaceae; genus Draba; species Draba incana. Next base: position 27,342,633 of record OY755214.1, on the reverse strand, counting down.
TTAGCAATCGCAACACGGAGTCTTAAAACCTCCATAGGAAATACGAAGTCTTAAAATTTTCATAACGTTTACAGAGTCTTAAAACCTCTTGCATAAAGTCACTCTCTACTACTGTGAAAGAGGATAAGTAAGAGCCTTGACTTCAAACGTTAACGCTGACACTCAACACATCTTTTACCTCGGCACTATTAGCTCTAACACTACCGAGCTGGGGGGCTAACTGTTGGGGTCGGTATTCACCCGCTCAACATTAACATCCGAGGACAAGACGACTAAAGAAATGACTCTCCGGATACTCGATGAAGAAGGCGAAAAAGCACCTAGGTCTTCACGCGGAGCAAAGCAGGTAGCCATGGAAGGTGTCTCGGCAAGGCAGAGGGCCGCGCAAGACTTCACGAGTGAAGACATGTTCGGCACGACGGAGCCGACCCTGGCTTCGACCTCATGACCGAACCTGGCTTCGGTCTCGTGGCCGAAGCCAGCCTCTCCTCGTGACCGAAGCCAGCTTCTCTAGCGCAGACTCCAGCCCAGCAACAGCCTGAAGCCCGGTCCAGACACGAAGCCCACATCGGTGCAACCGATTCCGCGAAGACTTAGGAGGCTTAGCCGACTTAGGAAAGCTATATATACTTCTTTTGTACAAACCCTAAGGGAATCCGAATCTTTTCACATACACAAGCCTTGTACTCAAACTTACACAGCAATAAGAACAACTCTTTCTCAATCTCTTGTGATCCCTAGTTAGCATAGAAATCTCTAAATTCCCCTCACGAATCCTTACAAATCTAATTGTGTTGGTTTCGACCCCCACAGAAACCCCATTGAAGTTGCTATAAAGTGGTCAACAATGCTTTATGATAATATTTATTAAGTTTGTTGAATACCAATGTTATTATTAAGTGTGGAATAAATGTGTGGAGTAAAAGAGTTAGAATATAATGTATGGAGAGAATAAGGTCAACCGATTGTAAAATATCTAAGGAATATAAAATATGTAAAATTCCTTAAGTTTTGTATAAAATCTATAAATTTGCAAATTTTATTGTACACTAGTATATTATGTATACATAAGTACTTGGCCCTCTCCAGTATAATAAGTCTAACAAACTATTTAAATCAAAATGGTGAAAAATATTTATGTTTATGTTTTTCTTATTATTGCTTTGTATTTTGGGTTGTCTAATGAAGCTCTTTGTGGAAAAAACACCATAGTTTTTAAAAACAACCTATTTTCAAGTCGTAGTATTCTCAAAGTTCATTGTAAATCTAAAGATGATGATTTAAGTGATCATTTTGTAAAATTTGACGGTTCAACATACAATTTTAGTTTTCATGATAATATCATTGTATTTTTACGTACGAGATATGATTGTAAGGTGTGGAAGGGGGCAAATCTGGAGTATCACCTATCCTTTCGAGCATATACTACAGGTATTGTTATTAAATGTGGTGTGTTGGTCACATGGGATGCTAGAGATGATGCACTGTATTCCTCAAGAGATGATCAGCCAGAGATGCTTAAACACCGATGGATTAAATAATAAAAATGATCCTGAAACTAAATTGCTATTTCATTTTAATATATAAGCTCAATTACCTTGTTAATTTTATTTTTAGCATATACATAAAAATGTTAAAATAATTTTGTTGTGTTTCGGTTTTGATTTATAAATCATCTCTATACTGCAAACACTCTTATTATTGCTCCTATTTGAAAAAACAAAACTAATTATTTTGAAGTTGGAATGAAATGTTTGTTTTTTTATCAATTATTTCTTAACCTTAGCGTTTGATGCAACAGTAAATCTTGGTCGATAAAATTACAAATAATGTATTTTTATATATATTTTCGGAACTTCGGATGATCCGAACCGAAGATTAATCCCGGAGTGTGCAAACACGTTGGGTATACGCAAACCTTGTGAAGCATCTATTCCAAAACCTAGACCCCAACTGATCCAGCAAACTTGTTTTTTTGTATCTAGTGATTAATGAGGTTAAGGAGAAACAACTTTTGAATATATATGATCCAAATCAAAAGATTATCGAAGCTTTGCGATGGAATTAAGATTAGTCATATCTTTTTTGAAGAACTGCTCAATTTTTTGCTATTACAGTTGTATATTTTATTTAATCATTGATCAATTATCTTTCTCAAATAGTCGTTTCTGTCTTTCTCATACCACAAAAAATTATAGACTACAAGTTTCTTATTGCATATCAGATTTCACATCTAATATTTTGTCTTTCATTATGTTATATATACAGCTGTTTTCGAATATGTTGTACAATTTTGTTATTGTTTTTGAATGTTGTATATGTGCGTTAGTATATTAAGATATGGATTCATGCACCAAAATCGGAAGAAAGCAAATTATTTTAATATAAGTATTGTGTATAGTATAACACAACATAAGAAGGAAAAACATTTTTTTCTTTTTCCGAAATGTGAATGTACCTCTAGGCAACACACAAAAACCTAATTTCTCTCCCAGGCGACGTTCCCGAGGAGCCGCTCTTCACATCTGCTTCAACGGCGAATGGCTCTCCGATTCCGTTCGTCCGCCGGCGTCAACCTTAACCTGCTCTCCTAAAACCTCTACGGCATCCGTTGGGAAGATCCGCCGTTGTCATGACCTTTCCATCGAATCTTAGAGCTCAAATCCCTCGAAACATGAAGAACCTCTGCGATCGAAGGGATCTCTGCCTCTGCTCTGCGATACTCTCTCCTCCGGAGCAGCCAGATCCGGTGTGAGTCACCTTCGTCATCTCTAGCGTTAACCCTCCGAATCCACCGGATCCACCTGATCCGCCGGACTCTGATGGACCATTACTTCTCTTATGGATAAATCCATCAATTGTGGCTCTTACCGTAACAACCTTTCGATTCACACCGCCGATCTACACGTTTGCTCCTCTCTCGGTGAATACTCGAAAAATCAGCTCACTTTCAGCTTATAATGTAAGGTTCTCCAACTTCCTGAAATCCACCGTTGGTGTGAATGGTCAGTTTAGTTGTACCGCCTCGCTTACCGACTTGCGAATGTCTTTGCTAAGCTCGTTAAAAGTTTATTCCTTCACATCGAGCGTGGAGAAGAAAAGAACAATCACCTTTCATTGTACTTCATATCATCATTCGTCGGGCTCCAAACCTATTCGAGTGAGTTATCTATCGTATTCACAACCTCCATCGCTAGTTTTGGATGTGTGTGAAACCAATATAGGTGTGTTATTAAGACTGATTTCATATTCTCCAATGATCTTACTATTGGATGTTTATGATATAATCTTGGTTTTATTGTTGGGCTTGTGTGTATACTCTCCATTGACCTTATTTTTGGATGTGTATAACACCTTGCTGAGATTAGTATCGGATAGCTTTCGGAAGGTTTCTTCTCGTAGATGCTCTGACCATGTCAGCCCATTAATCCGTAGCTTGCTCCCCTGCTCACCTTTGCACAAAATGGATCCTAACTTGTTGAGAATAGATTACATGTTTAGTTCATGGTTGAACTGCATCTTAGCTTGCAGGAAGCCGCATCTCCTGATTATCACAAGTTCTTTGGGACCAATCTCATCTTCCTTTGTTCTTTGGCGTATATACCGTTGTCGTTGTGTCACGTGGTTAGCTCTTGGATGGGGAGATCTCTCTATAGATGATCCACTCTCTATAGTTTTTAAAGGCTTAACACTTATTAGTGCGGCCGAGTTCAAGATTGTTAAGCCCGCACTAGATGCGGCATCAATCACGGATGGTAGTTCACTTGATGTGTTCTCAATCTCCCACGAAGTCATTTCTATGCTTAGGCTCAATGTTGTCGAGATTGGACTCCTCTATTACGTTAGTCGCCTATGTATAATGACTTTTACTATCTTATGCTTATGTGCTTTTGTCTTGCTCTTTGTAGCTTTGAATGTAGTTGTATTTGTAAACAATTCCTCCTTTATTAGAGCTTAAGAAGTAATATAAGTTGTTGACAAAAAAAAAAAAAAAAAGGAAAAACAACGAGTTCACAAGATCAAATGAGAACTGAACATTAATTTTTAATCCAACTATACGTGAGTTTTTCAGGTTTATCATTTTCTGATAAGTATATAGCATCATCTCGTGCGTCCCATGTATAGAACACACTACATCCATAGATGAAATGTCCTTCATATGCCGTAAAATTCTGATGATATTCGAGATTTGCACCCTTCCACAAGTTATACTTGAATTTTGTTGTAAAAATGATATCATCATGAAAACTAAATTTGTATGCATGACCGTGAAATTTCACAAAGTGAACGCCTAAATCATCGTTTTTGGATTTGCAATGAACTTTGAGAATACTATGACTTGCAAAAAGGTTGTTTTGAAAAGTCACAGTGTGGTTTCATGCAATCCAAAATACAAAGCAAATATAAGAAAACAAAAGTTTCAATACAAGATTCATTATTAGAATAATTCTAATGTTCTTAAAACTAATTCGTTAAATTTTCTTCTTTTTTTTTTGACAAATTGATAGACTTTATAGGACAAGGAAATAACTATTATATATATATATATATATATATATATATATATATATATATATGTCTTTACAAATTTATAGACTAGATAGGTTATTCAAAGTAAATTTCAACAGTATATATTCTGAATATATAGAAGAAATTTTTTGGTGTTTTGAATATCTTGTTAAAATTGAATAGGTTTGAATATTTTTTTAAAAGTTTTATATTAAAGTTTATTTTTGTCGTCAAATAGGTTTAAATTATTAATGAATAGTAGTTTAATTCTTCTTATTTTTTTCCTTAACAGTAATTGCAGTTATTAAAGTTTAAGTCAATTTTTTTTTCTTTTAACAACTTAGTTTTATTAAGTTGATCTTTAATACAAAAGACCGTAAATTTCTTTAGTAATGCGAACTTGACACATTGGAAGCTTGCCACATGAGATTTATAATTTTAATTGGCTTTTAAGGTTCTAAAGACCAAATAGTTGGTTTGTCTACTAGTCTTGAGATTTGGAAAAGTTTTTTCAAGGTCACTAATTTGACTCTAATTGGAAGGGGTACTTTACGTTTGAAACGTGGTTTTATCAACGACTGGCCCCAAGCACTGAAAATATTATTTACGCTTTATGTCATATCGCCTCAAATCTCTTCCCAAATCTATTCAACAAATTGTATTCATTATCTTTATAGCTTAGCATTTTTGAATCGAAAATATGGAGACATACGCTCTCACGTTGAACCAATATCATATACACTCCATAATTTACTTCATAGCTTTGTTTTTACGGTTTTGTCTTCTTAAAAGTGTATGTATAATATGCGATAACACATCGAATAAATGTTTACTTGTAGATCAATGGAGAATTGGAACAAAAAAAAATAATAATATTACATAGGATATATAAGACGATGTGGAAGAGGGTAATTTTAATGCATCTCCGTAATTTTTCTTTTCTTTCATAAGCTTTCAAAAAAAATTAGCAGTTTGTATCAAATCACATGAAAATCATTGTAAATCGCTTTTAAGTATATTTAGTGGTAATTTTTCATCCAATTATTAAAAGGATTTAAACATTCAAAGGTTACCTTATGGTCAAACACCCGATCACAAGAACAACGAAGATGAGAGACCAAAATTAGTCAAACAGAAAAAAAAAACTTAGACTAAGATATTAATCTAAAAACTAAAAACTAATACATCACAAAGTTCTGACAACGGTTCTACACAGGCCCGGTTTAGAGGTTGTGTCAGCTGTGCACTTGCACATGGCCCCACTATGGGGCCCACAATTTAGTTATAATTGTTTTATAAAAATGCCCAAAATATTTGAATAATTTATAAAAAATGATCTAAAATTTATAAATTTTATAGAAAAGATCGTAAATTTGTGTAAATTTTTTTTTTTAGCACAAGGCCCATTAGACATTTGAGCCGGGCCTGATTCTATAGAGACTTGAACACAAAATAATTAACAATGAAATAAGATTAGAACTAAAGATAATCAATTTTTTGACCAAAAAAAAGAGAAGAAAATCAGTTTTGTTGGTTGTTGTAAATAACTAAAACACTTTAAATTAAAACGATTGAATCAATATTTTAAAAGCGTTGAACATTCATGGCATTCTTAGAGTATCATCGTCAAAACATTTGGATTTGAACTCATTTTAGAAACATCTATGCCGAAACCTAGACCCAACTGATCCAACAATTTTGTTTTTGTGTATCTAGTGATTAACGAGGTGAGGAGAAACAACTTTTGGATTTATATGATCCAAATCAAAAGATTATCAAAGCTTTGCAATGAAATTAAGACTAGCATATCTTTTATGAAAAACCGCTTAAATTTTGCTATAACAGTTGTTTATTTGATTTAATCATTGATATCATATAGTAGTTGTTTCTGTCTTTCTAGTACCACAAAAAATTATAGACAACAAGTTTTTCATTGCCTATCAGATTTCACATCTAATATTTTGTCTTTCATTATGTTATATAGTTTTTTTTTAATGTTTGTACAATTTTGTTAGTGTGTTTTTGAATATCTTTCATTATATATATAAAGATATGATTCATATACCAAAATTTAAAGAAATTTTTTTTTTTGAATATCATTTTTGTGTATATTCTAACACAAAAGAAAAAAGAAAAGCAATAACTAGTACATCATATCAAATAAGAACTTAACATTAACTTTTAATCCAACTATATGCGAGCTCTTCAGGTTTACCATTCTTTGATAAGTATATAGCATCATCTCGTGCATCCCATGTATATAACGCTCCACATCCATAGATGGGAGCTCCTTCATATGCCGTAAAACTCTGATGATATTCTGGATTGGCACCCTTCCACAAGTTACACTTGAATTTTGTTGTAAAAATGATATCATCATGAAAACTAAAATTGTAAGCAGGACCTTGAAATTTCACAAAGTGATCGCCTAAATCATCGTTTCTGGATTTGCAATGAACTTTGAGAATACTATGACTTATAAAAAGGTTGTTTTGAAAAGCTACAATATTTTTACGGCATATGGCAGCTTCATTCACTCCAAAATACAAAGCAAATATAAGAAACAAAAGTTTTAATACAAGATTCATTATTATAATAAATCTACTGTTCTTAAAACTAGTTATAGTTAAAAAATCTTGACAGATTTATATACTTTATATATAGGATTGCAAAATAATTAGTAATTATATTCCTATATGTCTTTACAAATTTATAGACCTTATAGGTTATTCAAAGGAAAGTTCAACAAAAAAATGTTTCGAATATGGAAGATTTTTTTTTTTTTTGGTGTTTTGAATATCTAGAATCAAATCCTTGACAAAAGTGTTCCCAATAGTCAATAGGTTTGAATATCTTTTAATAGGTTTACATAATTAGTGAATAGTGGGTTCGTTCATCCTTGTTTTTTTAAAATTTTATAGTTATTAAAGTTATAGTCAATCTTTTTTTCTTTTTTTCTTTTTGACTATTTAGTTTTAGGAAGTCAATCTTCAATGGATTATTGGTTTATTTAGGAAGAAAATATTTTTAATAATTAGTAATAATTCACCAAAACCATAATATTTATTTTTATCAACAAATTAATTATAGAAATAAATTTACATTACACAATAGAAAAAAGATTAAATAATATATTCTCCAGACAATATTTTGATGATTTAAATTAATAAGTCATTAATTTATCTTGTATTATCTTTATTTTATGTCATTTATCTTAATTTCAGTATTTTTCATTAATAAAGGTCATCCTATTTGAAATATGTTGTTGCATTTTAATTGTGTTGGTTAAAGGTTTTTTTTTTAATGTGAATTTTGATTATCATTTTGTAATTTTGTTAAAGGACCATTAATCATTTTGTCAAAAATTAACGAACCACTAACAAAAACATATTTTAATAATATATTTTAGGTGTAAAAGTAGAATGAGTAAAATTAAAGGCTTTATCATAAATAAAAAAATTTAACTCTAAAATAGAGTGGGAAATGAGTTTATTCTACAAGTAGAGGAAGAAGGTGAGTAACTTTATTTTGGAGTGGGATTGAAAATGATTTTACTCTAAACTTTCTTTTTGAATAGGATTTGGAGAGGGGTTGAAGATTCTCAAATAGAACAAAGTCATGTTGTAAAATGTGTATTAGAATAAAATGAAGTTGAAACAACCAAGTCCTTTTTTTTTTTTTAAACTAAACAATTCTACTGCGGAAAACATAACCATTTAAATCAACAGAATAATCCAATAATTCTATATAAATAATAACCAATATTCCAAAATAAATATTCAATACCAAATTCAGGAATGCTCAATAAATAATCTATCAACCTAAACATCCGGTTTACTAGACAACAACACCACAAAAACCCTATCATCATCTTCTTACGCCTCGATTCCGCGATCACACTTTTCTTTTACCTGCAACTCAAAAGGGAAAAACAGAGTTGCGTGAGTATTATCATAAATACTCAGTGAAGCCGTCATCCCGCCTACCGATTACAACTTAGGGAAATAGATTGTCAATTTCTACGCAACAACAACACTCAACAAATAAACACATTTTTCACAGTTTAACAAGTGGTGTCGATCGACACACCTCCTGGGTGTCGATCGACACTCCAATACCAGAACCGAAACCTCGCGATCAAAAAGAGTGGTGTCGATCGACACTACTACTAGGTGTCGATCGACACCTCTCGCAGAAACCTAGACCGAGTCGAAATCCTCACGAGACTCGGTCCCGTTTCATTGTGCGAGGCTGATCACGACAAAACGAAGACATAGTACACAGAAACACACAAAATTATCAATCATCACAATCACGATTCAATCCAACAAGCCCTAACAAACTAATCCCATAATCGCGATCACGCACTCACCTCGATTTCGGATGAACAAAGAATGATGAACGATAGGGACTGAAACAGCGACGAACCGATGCTAAAACTCGCAAGAACAAACCCCTAACTCCACTAGCTACGCAACACGGTTATCCTACGCTCTAGGAATCAAACGAGATCGTTTCCGAGGGATTTCTTTGCAACAATCCGTCGAAAACTCTCACAATCTCTTCTCTGCCTCTCTCTCACGATTTCTCTGATAGCACACGACCAAAAGTTTGATAAGAGACTTAAATATGGAAGCCCTAAGGTTAATCTTTCAAACCGAGCCAAACTGCGATTAAAATCGAAACAAAAACTGATTCAGAAGCATTGGTGTCCCAAAACTATCAAAGACCCAAACCTGACCCAAAACTGGTCAATACCACCCGAGATCTGTGGGGGTCGAAACCAACACAATTAGATTTGTAAGAGTTCGTGAGGGGAATTTAGAGAATTCTATGCTAACTCGGGCTCACAAGAGATTGAGAAAGAGTTGTTCTTATTGCTGTGTAAAGTTGAGTACAATGTTTGTCTATGAGAAATCGGATCCTCCTTAGGGTTTTTACAATGACGTATATATAGTTTCCTAAGCTGACTAAATCTCCTAAGTCTTCACGGAATTGCTTGAGTCGGTTGCGTTACGTGGGCTTCGTGTCTGGACCGGGTTCTCCTTATGTTATTGGACTGAAGACGCAACTGGAGAGGGTGTGATCGGCCTTTGGGCGAGGCCATGGTCGCCTAGACTCGGCGAGCCCATGGTCGGTGATGAGCGAGTGCGTGGTCGCGACCCCGAGTCTCGACCGAGCCTGCAGTCGCGGTTGAGAGCCGATCACACGGTCGCGGGTGAGAGCCGATCGCACGATCGCGGTCTTGAGTGGAGCGAGCCCGTGGTGGCTTGCCTCTGGCGAGGCCGCGGTCGGCGCAGTAAGGCCGAACACGCCTCCATTCGTCAAGTCTTGAATGGCCCTTCACCTTGTCCAGACAGCTTCCATGATTACTAGACTTGCTTCGCGTGAAGACCCAAGAGCTGACTCGCCGTGTTTGTTATGAATTCGGAGAGCCATTTCTTTAGTTACTTTGGCTTTGGATGTTAACATTGAGCGGGTGAGAACCGACCCCAACAGTTAGCCCCCCAGCTCGGTAGTGTTAGAGCTAATAGTGCCGAGTTAAAAGATGTGTTGAGTATCAGCGTTAACGTTTGAAGTCAAGATGCTTGTTTATCCTACAGTAGTAGAGAGTGACTTTATGCAAGAGGCTTTAAGACTCTGCAGGTGTTGTGAAGATTTTAAGACTTCGTGCTTCCTTTGTCGAAGCTGCTGCGTTTTCTAGCAGAAATTTTTTTTTTCTTTTTCTCTCGAAGATTTTAAGACTCCGTATTTCCTATGGAGGTTTTAAGACTCCGTGATGCGATTGCTAATTTCAATGACGTTTCCGAGTAATAGCTAGGCGATTTCCGGAGGGAAGAGTGTTGTGTTGTTGAACGGAGGCAGGACCCGTGTGGTGAGAGAAAGAGAAGATCGTTTTTCCCTTAAAGGGATAAGGTTTGACCTAGTCAACTCTTTCTCCTTCCTTTCCCTTTCTTCTAGATCTAAAATTTTTTTTCTTCTCTTCTTCTCCTCTTTGCCGCCGACCACGACATAGCAACCACCGACCGTGTGCTCGTTTGTGGCTGACCGCGAGCTCTCCACTTCTCTTCTTCCTTGGTGAGTTCCTTCATTGATTCTCTTTGCACAAGTCTTTCTAAATCTCATAGCTTCATGGAAAATTCAAGTTTGTAGATCTAGATTTTCTCATGGAGAATCAAACTTTGCTATGTTGGATTGTTGATTGCTTAGGAGAATCCTTGAATCTTTGATTGCTATAGATTGCTTAGGAGAATCCTTGTTTATTTGCATAGTCTTTTGGAGATTCCCCATTGAAACTTGTTAGGGATTAAACTTGTGCTTGAGATGTGTTCTTGGTGAATGATGGAAATTCTTGACTTTTGATTTATCTTGTTGACTTGTGCATAGGTAGACTTGTTGTTATGGAACAAGATACACTTGATTCGGTTGATAGTGGGGGATCGGTGCTTAGAACCGACCCCGTGGTCGCGTCAACCAACCGGACCGACCATGCGGTTGCGTCGCTACGCGAGGCCGAACTCGCGATCGAGCCTCCCACGCCGACCGAGGACGCGGTCGCATCTCCTCACCGGAGCGAAGACGTGGTCGCACTTCCTCACCAAGCTAATCCCGTGATCGCACTTCCTCACCACGCCGGCCCCGTGGTCGCGATATCGGGTTGTGCCGAGCCCGTGGTCGCACCATCAATCTGAACCGACCCCGTGGTTGACTCGTCTGACCGGACCGACCCTGCGGTCGCACCGTCAAGTCACACCGACCTCGCAGTCGCATCATCGAGCCGAAACAACCCCGTGGTTGCACGTTATGAGAATGCGGGAACTGGGATTCGCCTCCGTAGTAAGCTTACCGTTCCGCGGGTTAGCCTTGGTGAGGTCGATGAGAATGATGATGGTGTTTTCGATGACTTAGCTGATGTTGAGGAAGAGAGGAGGCCTAGCGGTGATGAGGATTTGATGGCTCGTAATGGGTGAGTTGGACTTTCCTTCTCCCTTAATGATGAGGATCTGGGGATCCCAGATGGTGCGGCCGACGCTGCTTTGTCAGGGTCTTCTTCTTCTTTTAGGTCACTTCCTTCCGATGCTGAGGATGGTGATGAGGTTGACCGACCTACAGTGGTTAGGAAGAAGAAGGCGCGACCGGATCCTCCGGGATCCACTCTTTGCGACAAGGAGTCACTCCAGCTTCTCCGGGAGAAGTGCGAGATTTCGGATGAGATCGTGTTGGTTGTTCCTGATCGCACACATCAAGCTGATGCTCCGCCTCCGGGGCACTTCACCGTGTACGAGAACTTCATCGAGCATTGCTTGTTGTGGTTCCCGGTACCTGGCTTCCTTCTTTATTTCTTAGATGCGAAAGGTATCTCCCTTGCTCAGATCAACCCCAGGGGGTTAAGGCATGTTATTGGTATCTACGTGCTTAGTAGGGAGTGTAACGCAGAGATTATCACCGAGCAACTGTCTAGCCTTCTGAACTTCAGGCCTAAGGGCCGTGCAGATGAGCTTAGGTATCTGGTTTCTCCGGTTCTAGGTCGTGTGCTCATTGACGGGTTCCCGAGCAAGGACGATCACTTTGAAGATCGATTCTTCTTTGTCAAGATATCGGAGGAGACCATTGAGGCGGATTGCATCTCCCTCGTCAGGACGAGCTGGGAGAAGAGAGGTAATTCTATACTTAGAAATACTTTCTTTTGTATCATGCTTATGTTTTGTGTACTGATTTCGGCATTGCTTTGCTTTTCCAGCAAGACCAGCATCTCGTGTGGTGAGTCGGAGTGATGCAGTGGCCATCCACAGTTCTCTTGCCTCCGAAGAGGGTGATTGGGTAAAGTCTTTCACCCGTCAGAGGATCCAGAAGGCGCTTTCCACTCGGATCTTCCCAGGGAAGGTCCTTGGGCGAGGTGCCCCCAGGGTTTCGGCCTTCCAGCGAGCAGAGAAGGCGAAGGCGGTGTCGACGGGGACCGCGGTCTCAACGAGGACAGGCTAGTAAACGCGTGCTCCGACGACCACAACGCCTAAGACTCCTGCTGCGCCAGCTCAGCGTTCTCGTGTTTCTGATCTCACCCCTGATAAGGTCACTAGGCGACGTGAGCAGTCGCGGAAGAGAGCCCTTAGGTCGGAGGGCAAGGCGGAAGGTACTCCCGATGGTGCACCTCTGAAGCGACAGAAGGCAGGCTCCTCTCCGGCGTTTGTTAGCGATCAGACTGACCATGGCGTTGTAGCACCGCACTCTCCGACTCCTGGCTCTGGCGGACGGGCCCTTGTTCTAGCAAAGGCCACAGTTGCTGAGGTTCGATCTCTTTCTCTCCTTTGCATTAGCTACTGTTACTCTACTTTATCTTGGTCTCGATAACGTTCCTTTGGTTTTCCTTTGTGTATGTAGCTCTCCACTCAGCTGGATCACATGGCCTTCTGCTTTGAGGAGGACTCTCGTTCTCGTGATAATGAGCTTAGCGAGGCCAAGAGGGCCAACGCTGAGCTTGCTGAGAAGATCCAAGCTCTTAAAGTTGATGTAGCCTCTACGCAGAAGAGGTCAGATGAGTTGAGTGGGAAGCTGTTGAAGGCGTCTTCGAGGCACGCGAAGGAAAAAGAGGAGATCACTTTGCTTAGGAGCAAGCTGTCGGATATTGAGGGTCTCAGGGACGCCCAGATCGAGGAGGCCGCTTCCAGGGCCAAGGATGAGGCGGCTCGTAGTTTTGCTTGCCGGACCGGATAGGTTGCCAGGTCGCTCGCTAGGATTGAGGGGACACCGAAGGACAACATGCTGGACCTTGCTGAGATAGACGCGAGTCTGGAGCTTATCGATCGTCTCCGTGAGTCTGATGGTCCGTCTTTGGATGCCGCAGCGGAGCTTTTGGTTGAGAGGAAGATCTCGATCTATGACGCTCGTGACGTGTTTGATGAGCTTGTCTCTAGCGTGAGACAAGCCTTAGAGATCGCAGAGGATGCCGATGCAGCTGATGAGGATGAGTGACTGATGAGTGATCATTTTCCTTTGCTTATGACTTAGTTTATTTGTAGTTTTTTGTTTCTGAAAACTCTTGTTGGACTCGATGGTGTTCGGTTGTAGCATGGGATGGTTTGTATCCTTGCTATTATTTTAGATCCTTGCATTGTGGAGAATGCGGGATGACTTTGTAGCTTTTGTTCATGGTGAACCTTGATGGTTTCAGATTCAAGCACTTGCTTTAGATGTTGTTGATGTTGTTCCTATACTTAGGAATTCTTTGGGCTGTTATGCGTTTTTGTCAAATGTTTGCCAACATCGATGTTGGGCTCTGCGTGTTGGTGCTGCTCTTCTAGACACATCTGTCTGAGTGCAAGTTCACCTTGACTTTGACCAGAGTGCATCCTGGGTTTCTGAATGACACGTTCAGGGTACATGCCGAACGGAGGTCATTAGCAGCTGCATTTTACCAACGACGTTTGTTGGGTTTCTGAGTGATCAGTTGGCATTATCCAATACTGAACACTGGTACTTATATAGCGCGCTGTATCCGTTGTGGATGTCATTGTGTTCGTATTTCCGCATTATTGCTGTGGCCAACAGCAATAAATACAGAACGACTCTACTCGATTAAAGCTTTGATCAGTCCGTAAAGGACAAGCTGTTCTCATGATGAGTGCTGTGGCGAGTGTTTGTGATTGACGATGACGTTGTCAATGATTTTGTCAAGGAGTGGCGTACGGGTACCCCACTCCCCCCCTTGTAGACGAAGGAAAGAACTGAAGTCGTCTAGAGACTGTGAAAAGCACTCACTCCCCCCCCCCCCCCGAAGGCGGAGGAGATCGAGTGAGCTCGTCCGGAACAAGGCTAAAGTGGAATGTAATCCCCCCCCTTTTGATGGAGGGGAGCAACTGAACCTATCCGAAGACAGGCTGCCTACGTACCCTTTGCAGGGATCAAGTCGCCCCGTTGTTCATTTGGTGGAGAAGACTAAAGATGGTGATGGGAGAGGGTGAGAGAGGTGCGTTGTGATTGACTGCGAGACCAAGAAACTCCCATTGGCCTGCAAGGACGTCTATAAGAGATTAGTTAGGTCCTTGGTGTGACTGTAATCGATCCTTGCTTTCTTATGCGGCCCCGGTGAGGTTGAGTCGCCCTTACTCTCTTCGTGAGCTACCTCAAACTCCATTAGATGATCGGCAGGATCGGAGGTCCCTTCATAGCTTGGGAGTTTGATCCGTCCCGGATCGGAGATTCTAGCCCCTGAGATATTTTCAGCGAAAGGGGTGTTGCGTGCCTTCTCCAACACATAGGCAACCCCAGGGGCCCTCCCCGTGCTGCGGTACATCTGCATCTTGGTAGTCTGCAGATCGGAGATGACTTGATCCAGCTGGGCTTTTAGCGCTGCGACTCCTTCATCTCGGGAACCCTGCGATGCCCTGTGCTTCCTCTCTCTCCGGTACAGTTCTGCTATGATCGCATCGCCTTCTTCAGCGGCCGTATTGTGGTCGACCTCTGTGTCGACTCGGGGACGTCTTCGAGGGGGTAGATCCTCGTCTGACTCTTCCATCACGCGCACGGGAGTCGGATCGGTTTCCCGATGAGGCGGTGGTGGAGGCAAGTCCTATGGAGCTATGCGATTGGTACGAGGTGGCAGCTCCTCGTTTTGGTTCCTTCGACTGGTTCGAGGGGTAGCAAAGCTGAGACGTGTTGGTCGAACGCGGGACCTCTTGCGCTTCCTTCTCTGTAGTGCTTGCAGCTCGTTCGTCGTGGCTTCCATGTTCCTTTCCTGATCCTCAGCTTTCTTTATGAGAGTGTCGAGCATCTGCTTGATCTCCGTGAGATCCGTGGGGTTGTTAGCGGCCTGAGGCGCGGTGCTCTCCACGGAGTTCTCTCTTTCCTTGTTGTTTCTGTGAGACGAAGATCCTTCGCTGTTTCTGCTGTTGCTTGACATCTTCACGGTGTTGCGTAACCCTAGCTTTCGTGTGTTAGAAATTCTCTGGTTCCCCTTAGTCGGCGCCAAATTGTGGGGGTCGAAACCAACACAATTAGATTTGTAAGAGTTCGTGAGGGGAATTTAGAGAATTCTATGCTAACTCGGGCTCACAAGAGAGTGAGAAAGAGTTGTTCTTATTGCTGTGTAAAGTTGAGTACAATGTTTGTCTATGAGAAATCGAATCCTCCTTAGGGTTTTTACAATGACGTATATATAGTTTCCTAAGCTGACTAAATCTCCTAAGTCTTCACGGAATTGCTTGAGTCGGTTGCGTTACGTGGGCTTCGTGTCTGGACCGAGTTCTCCTTATGTTATTGGACTGAATACACAACTGGAGTGGGTGTGATCGGCCTTTGGGCGAGGCTATGGTCGCCTAGACTCGGCGAGCCCATGGTCGGTGATAAGCTAGTGCGTGGTCGCGACCCCGAGTCTCGACCGAGCCTGCAGTCGCGGTTGACAGCCGATCACACGGTCGCGGGTGAGAGCCGATCGCACGGTCGCGGGCTTGAGTGGAGCGAGCCCGTGGTGGCTTGCCTCTGGCGAGGCCGCGGTCGGCGCAGTAAGGCCGAACACGCCTCCATTCGTCAAGTCTTGAATGGCCCTTCACCTTGTCCAGACAGCTTCCATGATTACTATTCTTGCTTCGCGTGAAGACCCAAGAGCTGACACGCCGTGTTTGTTATGAATTCGGAGAGCCATTTCTTTAGTTACTTTGGCTTTGGATGTTAACGTTGAACGGGTGAGAACCGACCCCAACAAGATCCTATCACCTGATCTACAAGGCCGTCGTCTAATCTCATGTTTATACGCCCGTTTTCAGACATTTATCACTCTTAACTCATTCGACACCCCTCCCACTCGCACGACGCATCCCTTGAGCTATTGATGTCACGTGCCCCATCCACTTTCAGGACGCATCCCTTGAGCTCCGGGTACACAGGGGAACTAAGCATCCCCTCGAGAGAACTAATCATCCCTCGATACTCATAATGGAAACTAATCATCTCAAGACAAAATGAATGAGTTATTCTGAACCGCCGTCCCTAGAGTAATAAATTCTAAAATGTCTAAACTATCTATCGATTAGAACTACCTCTCGCGGTCAAACTCGATACTCCCTAACTCGGAATATCTCAAAAACAGGGCCAAACACCAGCCACACAAAGCACCACCACGGACCAACCATTCCTGACCCAGCCTAGTCAGTACTACTCAAGCTCACCATACTCGAATTCCAAAACCCGCAAACCGACCATCATGGACCACCACTCCGGGCTCACCAGCTAAAACAACTCGAGCCCAGAGCATACGACCACGTCTTCAGATATTTATTATTCTTAACTCATTTAACACCCTTCTCACTCGTAGGAACACAATCCTTCGAGCAATGGGTAACACAGGGACCTCTGCCCCAACACACGCAAACGGGAAAACTATCCCAAACTGTATATTGGAGAACATAATCTCCAAAAGTATACAAGAGAACACAATCTCGACAAATGAGTTATTCGGGGACAACACACCCCTAGAGTAATAAATTCTGAGACGCTCAAAAACATCTCCCGACTAGGATTACCTTTTGTGGCCTAAACATGATATTTCCAACCCAGAATATCATTACCAAGGACAAACCACTGGCCGCGCCAACCGATAATGAGAACACACATCTCACCTCATAGAAATATAAGGAACCTCATCTTATAAACCTCAAAACGTATAGTCGTTACCACAGAACAAAAATACACAAACTACACAACACCACACTCTCACAACCGAGCTGGAACCACGAGAAAATAAAGCTAAATAATGCAACCTCCTTGCCGAAACACTTCCTGAACTTCAACTCTATCCTTGTCTCAGGTTCCCAAATCTCCACCTCTAAAAACCACATAAGCCCGCAAAGCTTTAAACAAAGCAACTTTTCCTGACGCAGCACCTTAATTCTCCTCCCGAGAATCTTCAAAGGTCTCGTCGCTACCAATAAATCTGGCTGAAGTTCCACTGGAAGCTTGGCCACCAACTTCACCAAAGCGCGCATGCACTTCCTCAACATTGACATCTGGAGATACCTACGTTCTCCTACTTCAAACTCCTATTCTGAACTCCTCTGATCAACATAACTCTGCTGCCAATCCTTAGCCTCCCTTTTTTCAACTTAAAAAAACACGGATGCTTCCCGTCGTTTCCCGCACTAACCAACACCTACCATGTTCCTCTCCCCCACATGGGTTCAACATATGGGTGACTCATACTGCCTCCCATACAAAGCCTTATATGGAGCCATCTTGGTATTCACCGGAATAGTTGCTATTCAAAACAACTCAGCTAAACACAAGTGATCTAACTGATGATCACCTCATTCTCAACATCTCCTGACCAGATCCGATGCTCCATCGGTCTCCTTAATGGCCAAGGAAAGTACCGACTTAATCGGACGACCCCCCATAACCCGGGTAACATCCACCTACCACTAGTTAGGTAATTATACCTCGGAATCCATCAAAACATAATCTGCTTCCACCCGCTGTCACTTATCGTATGATGCGGTCCACTGACCAGGTTTACACACCCAAACCCTGTGGTTCATGTTCCGTCTCATAATTATGCCACTCTCGGACTTTGATTACTCATACTTTACCGATATCATCACACTCTCAAGACGTCTTCTTCTAGGTAACAATACCGATGCTACTCCACTCTCCAGACGTCTCCCTCAAGCTCTAGTTATAATTAGGAAAAACATTTCCTATAGAGCAATCAACTCTCATGTGCACAAGCATTTGAAGACTCGAACCAACTACTGGTCAAACCTGCTAACCAGACTCTACCATATCATCGCTATCCTAACTGAGCACTTGGTAATACAGCGATCTTCCTCAAGATCCATTCATAACCTTCAAAGCACATCTCTAATCCTAGGTTTATTCAGCCGTAGCTGACATCTATTGCTCTTAACTTAATCAATACTCTGACACTCGTAGGAGGCATCCTGGAGCTGTCAGATCTAGACCTTGATACTCGCAGGACGCATCTTGGAGCTGTCAGATCAACACCCTGATACTCGCATGACGCATCCTGAAGCTATCATGTCGTCACCCTGACACTCACGGAAACCGCACGTACTCTCGGGATGCATTGAGTCAGCAACACCCTGACACTCGCGAGACATATCCTGGAGCTGTCAGGTAACATACCGCTCACACTCTCGGGACGCATCCCTCGAGCCGACGATATCTAGGGAACACATTCCCGCACGAGAGAACACATCTCCCCCTACTCATACTGGAAAACATAATGCACAAATAAGTAAGTCTGGGACCACTGTTGATATGCTCAAATTAACCTAGAGCTAACTCTCTCAAATTAAGAGATCAATGTAGTACTTTAGGTATCGAAATCCACAGGGAATCAGAAAACACAATAGATTTATGAGTTCGAATTATGCTAAGCAAGATTATAAGAATGCAAAAACAAAGCAATAAAAACTGTTGTAAATCAATTAGAGAAAAGTGCTAGGCACAGGAAAATCTCCAGTGAATCAAAATTGCAGATAAATCAATTGATAGGATTATTAAAGCACAGTTCTTGAACATGAACACGAAAGTAAAACAAACCAGCTTCCGCTGCGAATATTATCTATGGATAAATCCTAGAAAACCAAATTCCTTTGCGAATCCTATGAATCTAAACAAGCATTAATTTCAGGTTCAATTGTTCACAAAACCCTAAGCCAAATTCCTTTGCGAATAGGAATTTTGCTCATCAAAGACTAGATCAGGAAATTAATCAAACTCTCGTTTCCATTAATTATCCTAAGATCAGATTTCAGTTCATGACGCTAAAATCAGCAATAAAAGCAAGTCAAGATGAAGAACATTCTAATGATATTATCCTAACAATCAGATCAGATCAGCAATTTATCAAACACTTTCGAATAACCCTAAACCTAACAAAGAAAACTACTCAGACATATCGAATAATGAAAACATGGTT
Organism: Draba incana; assembly: GCA_963576765.1. Classification (NCBI taxonomy): domain Eukaryota; kingdom Viridiplantae; phylum Streptophyta; class Magnoliopsida; order Brassicales; family Brassicaceae; genus Draba; species Draba incana. The sequence continues at coordinate 27,323,192 of OY755214.1, read as the reverse complement.
TTATTAAAAGATAAATCAAAGAGTTAAGTAAAATAAAGTGTGCCTCTAAACAATGACTCTAAAAACGTATTTATAAGGTTACAAAGTCGGCCAGAGCATAAAAGTAAACATCTGGAAACTTTGGGCTTCGAGCGGACTTCTGCGATTAAGAACTGGGCTTCTGCGAACAGGGTGTCGATCGACACTGATAGGTGGTGTCGATCGACACCAATCTTCAAAATCGGATTCTTTGCTTCACAAATGGTCGTGTCGGGCGATGCTCAGTGATGGTGTCGCTCGACACACACTCCAAAACTTCATTCCATGATTGCATCTTTGCCGCTTCATTCCGAGATACTCCAAAACTCCCAGTAAACATCTTTTAAGCTCCAATCGTCCTTGTACCTGAAAAGACTCTAAAACCAACACAAAACATAACAAAGACTCTAGATAATGGACTTATATCATGGCTTTTTGCTTGTCCCTAAGCAAAACAGTGTAATCACTCCTTTAGGAACCACATACCTTTGCAAAGCTAATCCGGTGATACTTCGATGTTTCCCTAGAAGCTTAGCAGTCCTCCAGATTGAATCCAAACCCCTTAGAGAAACTCAGACTTTCAGTCGCAGGCCCCTTAAGTTCAATTAGGTGCGGTTTCATCGAGGGAATATCGATCGCTGGACCTTCTAGATTCTTTCGCTTCCTTTAACACTTTCGCGCGTTTCACCCTCTCTCTTCCCTCTGAAACTGTTTATCCAATTAAGGATATCATAGAGATGCAATGCCTTTTTGTTGAACTTTTTTCTTGTGATGGCGGGTACCTCAGCAGAGGGTCCTTTACCACCAAATGCCTATATGAATTCGGGCATGCACTTTTCTGCAGATTTTTTTTTTATTTCCTTCGCATCTCTATGATTTCACTAGATCAGCGCTCACTACTGTTGTTCTATGAGGCTTTTATGATGGCGGGTACCTCAGCAGAGGATCCTTTACCACCAGATCTAGGACAGTTGTACTCATCATACGGGAAGAAGTTTCAAGAGCGGTCCGTCCTCGCTTTCAAGTGTTTGGAAGCTGAATCAAGTCTTGCGATTAGCCAACGCCCTTGACAAGAAGACTAAGATTCATTAGGGCGGGGTCTTTGACATCTTTTCTGGCGTTCTCCAGAAATTTAAACTCGCTCCGTTAAACCGATCCACTTCCAGTTACCCACTTCAGTAGAACCATCTAACTTGCATCGGAAATGGTCCTTGAGTGCTGTTCAAAGCAAGTCTAAAGGAGAGGTTTTGACTCTAAAAATTTTAAAACTGACTCAAAAACACCAAAATAAAAAACATAATTAGCAACTACCTCCCCCAGAATTAAACGACACTGTCCCCAGTGTTATTAAGCCTGAGATCGGAGAATAAATAGATAGAAAACGAAACGAAAGAAAAAAATAAAGTGAGAATTCGTACCTGGAGGCAGTGTCGAGCGACACTACCTTAGTGTCGATCGACACTCGTAAATTTGTCGCGTCGAGCGACTGAAGTTCTTGTCGATCCGAACATAATTCTGCTTGGTGTCGAGCGATGCTCCTGTTGGTGTCGCTCGACACCTTCATATGAAGTTCATTCTCACTTGCGTTTAAACGTTCGATTTCCTGAAAATCAAAACCAAAAACAAAAACCAAACATAAAACTGTAAAAGAACATAAACTAAAACGTAAATAATAAGACTCACAAATGGGTTGCCTCCCACTAAGCGCTTGTTTTAAGTCCGTTAGCTTGACTGTGATAGGACTTAGGACTATGGTGGATCTTGAGGAAGTATCGGACTTCCTCTATCCTGAACGGAACCGGCAACTTGTTTCAAACGGACCTTCTGGACAGCTCCCCCAGACTTATCAGAAACAGTCTCAGGAAAAAGTTTCATCGTTCTCTCCATCATTTCCTGAAGAATTGCTTCTCCTTGATCTTTAAGCTCCGGAGGAATGATGATTCACATCTTTGCGAAAGGCTTTGAACTCCTCTTAGGTTTCACCTCATCTTCTCTTTTTCCTGCAAGTTCATTAGAAAAACCAAGCTTTCGAGGAACTTGAAGCTTGCATGAGCGCGTAACTGCCTTTTTAACACTAATGAAATCGGAAGAGATTGAATTAAGTACAAGGGGTTCATACCTGGGCTCTTCCGGAGGTGTTTCAAGAGATGGTTATGCGGTGACTACTACCTCAATGATCGTAGCAGGTATGTCTTTCGAAGGCTCCTTGATTGGCTCGTCTTCCAGCGATGTATCCACAGAGAAAGCTTGACCATCTATGGTGGGTTTTCTCCTAGTACTGTCCATGTCAAATTCCATGACAACATCACCAAGGTCAAGCTTGATCTTTCCTCTTCTGCAATCGATATTTGCTCCAGCTGTTGCTAAGAAAGATCTTCCCAGAAGCAAAGGATCTTGAGGCTCTTTATCGCATCCCAAAACGACAAAGTCTGTTGGAATTACGCACTCCTGAACTCTGATTGGCACATCCTCTAGAATACCTTTCGGGAAACGTTTTGAACGATCAGCTAGGATTAGAGACAATCTTGTCTTCTTAAAGTCCGTCATTCCTAGTCTTTCAGCAACGGAGAGAGGCATAAGATTGATTCCAGAACCCGTATCGCAGAGAGAGTGAGAAAAACTTTCACCAGAGATAGAACAGTCGAGCACAAAATTTCCTGGATCAGGCAGCTTCACAGGAATCCTGCTCTGGATCATTGCACTAACTTCTTCTGAAAGCACTATGTCCTTCTTCTTTTTCTTAGGCACTGAGACTGTGTTCAAAAGAATAGCTCTGATATCTCGGGTCAGCAATGCTCCTTCCTCAGGACAAATACCATTTGCCACCATTCTCTTGACATATCTCCTTATCGCAGGTGAAAGCTTGACTGCATCAACCAAAGGCATCTCTATCATGATCTTGTCAATCATCTGCTTGTAGAACACTTCTTCAATCTCCTGCTTGGACCTTTTAACTCTGGGGAAAGGAACCTTGGCCTTGTGGACGTTCTCCTCTGCTTGAACCGAAGAATCTGCGATTTTAGCACAAATCTGGACGAGGTGTCGATCGACACTCTCGTCAGTGTCGATCGACACTAGCTTTGTCTCCTCAATCCGAGATGATGATTCGTGAGGTGTCGAGCGATGGTCATATGTAGTGTCGCTCGACACCTACTCGGCAGTCCCAAAATCTTCTTCTTCAGTCTGAACGGCATTACAGGCGCCCCTTGGGTTTGCATCAGTCTTCGCAGGAAGAAAACCCTCTTGTCGCTGCACAGAACTGGCGGTTTGAGCCACTTGAACGTCCAGCTTTTTTCACGTGAGTGCTTAGCGCTGAAATCTTTCCATCCAGATCAGAATACATTGCATCCATCTTTCCGTTAAAGCTCACAGTCATCTTCTGCTGGCCTTCTAGGAGTTGCTCCAGCATACCCTTCACCTCATTGTCCTGCTCAGGAGGTTTCTGGTAAGAAGAGGATCCGTAATTCCTTTGGTAATTGTTGCTCTGGAAGGGCTTCTGATAAGACGACCCATATCCCTGCTGATTTTTAAACTTCTGAAATCCTGAATCGTTGATGTAGTTCACATCTTCCTCTGTAGCCTCAACTTCCTGAGCAAACTGTACTGACTTCTTTCCCATGAGGATGCTCTTCATATAATCCAACTTCGCGTTCATCTCAACCAAGTGCTTCCCACCATCCTTGTTGTCACTCATCTGCTTCCTCTCAAAATCAGCGTTCTTCGTGCTGTTGCTAGAAGCTAAATTCTTGATGAGAGTGATTGCATCTGCTGGGTAGTTGGTATTGAAGTTACCACTACTCGCTGCATCCAGTGCCATCTGATATCGCCAGTCCACTCCTCTGTAGAAGATGCCTAATAGCTGAACATCTGTGAAGCCATGATGGGGACAATCTCTCTGATAAGACTTAAGACGCGTCCACGCAGCCTTAAAAGCTTCTGTAGGACCCTGCTTGAAGGAAGTAATCTTCGTCCTTAGCTCTTCTGACCTCGCATCACCAAAGAAGTTATTCAGGAACGCGTTCTTTGTGTCCTCCCACGTAGTAAGCGATCCAGGCTCAAGCTGCTTTAGCCAGTAAGAAGCATCCCCACTAAGAGAGTATGGGAATAGCTTGCAGAAAAGATAATCGCTAGACACTCCTTGAGCCTTGATACTTGAAACCAAGTCTTCAAAATTCTCGATGTGATCCATCGGATGCTCATGTGGAAGGCCATGGAAAGGATGTTGAGCTACTAGTGAGTAGTACGCAGGCTTCAGCTCAAAATCATTCCTCTGGAACGCTGGAGGACGAATCGCAGATCGATTCGCGTAGAATTGGTCAGGCCTGTTGAAATCAGCTAGCGTGCGGTTCTGGACAGGGTGTCGATCGACACCGGGTTGGCGTCGATCGACACCAGCTTCTCCATCACGTCGAGCGATCTGCCCTCCGTGTCGCTCGACACGTAGCTCATGAGGGTGTCGAGCGACACCGTTGTGGTGTCGAGCGACGCCAGCTGGATTTTCAATCAATCCTCCTCCGTCAACCTGCTCGATGAGCACAGTACCATCGTCGTTGATCCTCTGCCCTTCGGCGTTGTATCTGAGACCTGCCGGATCACGCAGAACTCCATCCTCTCCAGGAATCAGTATAATACGCTCTTGAGCAGCCATTCTAGCCGTTCTTCTGTTCTCACGTTCCAAACATGCTAGTTCCTCGAGATTATAACCAACTAGCTCCTCTTGTTGATTGCCCCTGGTATTGCGGTTTCGCATGTACCTGAAACACAAAACAAAACGAAACTAGCAAAACAAAAACAAAAACCTAGACAAAATCCTAATAAAAAAAATCAAATGGTCTAGACTCCCCGGCAACGGCGCCAAAATTTGATATGCTCAAATTAACCTAGAGCTAACTCTCTCAAATTAAGAGATCAATGTAGTACTTTAGGTATCGAAATCCACAGAGAATCAGAAAACACAATAGATTTATGAGTTCGAATTATGCTAAGCAAGATTATAAGAATGCAAAAACAAAGCAATAAAAACTGTTGTAAATCAATTAGAGAAAAGTGCTAGGCACAGGAAAATCTCCAGTGAATCAAAATTGCAGATAAATCAATTGATAGGATTATTAAAGCACAGTTCTTGAACATGAACACGAAAGTAAAACAAATCAGCTTCCGCTGCGAATATTATCTATGGATAAATCCTAGAAAACCAAATTCGTTTGCGAATCCTATGAATCTAAACAAGCATTAATTTCAGGTTCAATTGTTCACAAAACCCTAAGCCAAATTCCTTTGCGAATAGGAATTTTGCTCATCAAAGACTAGATCAGGAAATTAATCAAACTCTCGTTTCTATTAATTATCCTAAGATCAGATTTCAGTTCATGACGCTAAAATCAGCAATAAAAGCAAGTCAAGATGAAGAACATTCTAATGATATTATCCTAACAATCAGATCAGATTAGCAATTTATCAAACACTTTCGAATAACCCTAAACCTAACAAAGAAAACTACTCAGACATATCGAATAATGAAAACATGGTTTTATTAAAAGATAAATCAAAGAGTTAAGTAAAATAAAGTGTGCTTCTAAACAATGACTCTAAAAACGTATTTATAAGGTTACAAAGTCGGCCAGAGCATAAATGTAAACATCTGGAAACTTCGGGCTTCGAGCGGACTTCTGCGATTAAGAACTGGGCTTCTGCGAACAGGGTATCGATCGACACTGATAGGTGGTGTCGATCGACACCAATCTTCAAAATCGGATTCTTTGCTTCACAAATGGTCGTGTCGAGCGATGCTCAGTGATGGTGTCGCTCGACATAGACTCCAAAACTTCATTCCATGATTGCATCTTTGCCGCTTCATTCCGAAATACTCCAAAACTCCCAGTAAACATCTTTTAAGCTTCAATCGTCCTTGTACCTGAAAAGACTCTAAAACCAACACAAAACATAACAAAGACTCTAGATAATGGACTTATATCATGGCTTAAACAGGGTAAAAACCATGATATATCAACTGTCCCCACACGAGAAAATACATCTCCCCCTAGAGAAATAAATTCTAAATGCCTATAAACCTCAAGATTAAAACTGCCTCAAGTAGTCCGAACCAATTCTTGGAACCAAAGGGTAACCCGCATAAAGCTTACCCTGCCCAGATTCGCCTGGAATAACCCTAATGCAATATTTCTTAATCCAAACTAGGTCTGCCGGATTGATCGCGTAACAATCAAACAAGAATATGCACCACCAACCGTAGACCGAGAATTGGATCAATTGATTGCACTATAACCAAACAAAAACATGAACGCCCAAAGACGCTACATCTGTTACCAGGGTCGTCTGAGTTGAGTTTCCAATACAATATAAATTCTAGGCTCCACGCCTGCAAAATTCGTTTATCGAAGACCAACATCCGACCACAACCTGGTCCACAACACTCGAGATCTCTACTCGACTCCCATAACCCAAATCTTGACCATACTTGACCAGTATCACAAGAGATCCTCACCTGATCTCAAAAGGCTCTCCTCTAATCATCTATTTATACGCACATTCCTAGACATTTATTACCCTTAACTCATTATCACACTCACTCACTCTCAGGAGCACATCCTTTGAGTCACAACAAGTAGGGAAACCACTGTCCCCTCGAGAGTACCACCGTCTCTCAGTACTTATATTGGAAACCTTTGTCCCAGTAAGTACACCGGGAAACCACCGTCCCCTAGAGAAAACCACCGTCTCTCAGTACTTACCCTGGAAACCACCGTCCCAAGTAAGCACTCTGGAGTACCACCGTCTCCACATAATGAGTTATTAATAATAAATTCTAGAATGCCTATACTTATCTACGATTAGATTGCCTAATGGGGTCCACACCCAATATCCCCAACACAACCGGCCACAAAGACCATCACAATGACCCAACCCAGTCAAAACAATCCGAGGTTAACTCCTGATCTCCGAGGTCCCCATCCAGTCTCAAGCTTACTTATGTTTTCAGACATTAATTACTCTTACTTATTTCACACCCTGCCACTCATAGGACGCATCCTGTGACCTATCAGGAAACATACCGTTCGCTCTCTCGAAACGCATTCTTCGAGCCAACGGTGTCTGGGGAACTCACATCCCCGCGAGAGAACTCACATCCCTCGCTACTTATTTTGGGAACTCACATCCCGAATAAGCATACAGAATAAATCATATCTCCTCTGGGGAACACACATCCCCTAAAATAAAAGAGTTATTCAGGACCGCAGTCCGTAGAGTAATCAATTCTTAAACGCCTCTAAGCACTTATTGACTAGATCTACCTCATATGGTCCAAGGCAAGATAATTCTTACTCTCGAATATCAGCAATAATAAGAACTTCATATCTTAACTAAACACAGGAAATAAATAAGGAAACTCCATCTTATAAATTTCCAAAGCGTACAATCGTTACAACACCCAACGAAACTACAAAAACCAAAAAGAACACAGCTGAAACCAAAATTCTTAAACTAAAACAAAACGAAAAAAACACCGATCGATCCTCGATCCACTCCCTCAGATCCTACTCGACCACTGCCTCTGCCTACCGCAGTGATAACAAACTCGAGCTCCCCGAAACTCCACACTCACAGGACAGCTCGCAACACGGTGCTCCCTTTCCCTGCACCCGTAACAACTACGATCCTTCGATTTCAGCTTGGAAGTGCCTTCCCTCTTCCTCTTCTACCCTTGCGCAGGCTTGCTGGCCTTGTTAGGAACCTCATGACGCTGCTGCCTCCTCGGCGAAACAGCTAAAACAAACTCTGGTTGGACAACCCCTGTTGCCACCATATACTCCGCAAAAACTCTGCTCGAACGAGAGACACGCTCCTCCCTCAACACCCACTCTTCACCTCCCTCATGTCTTTTTCTTCCTCGAAACTCAAAACCTGCATCCGCCTCATCCTTACATGATGAGTCCAATTCTCCTCGGACATTACAGCCCTCGGCTGCACTGAAGCCTGCACCGGAGCTACAGCCGGTAACCACTCTAGTATCTGCGTCAACAAACCCTCAAGATGATCCCAACGATCCTGAGCTGGAGCAGCACCCACACCTGGGCCCACTCCACAACCAGCTAACTCGGTACCCCACCCGGCACCTACAACACCAACACTGGCACTCGCACTGGTCTCACTCACCGATCCGGCATGATACATCTGAGACTCTGACGCCTGTGTAGCACTCGCAGCCACGCCACTGGATGACTCAAACATGCGCCCCTGACCCCGACCTTTACCTCTACCAAAACCTCTACCTCCAGTATCCATCCCTCTGCATTTCCCATAAACACAGCCCAAGATACTATATTAACAAAGGATATCAGTCACAAACAAACATAAATACTTACCGCGGAATTTCTTTAAAGGCCGAAGAGGATGATACTAAGACTCTATTAAATTGACTAAACACAAAAATTAATTTAAACACATAGTCTCAGACATTCAGTTCAACTATCCTTAAACCGTCTAGGCTCTGATATCAAAATGAAACAACCAAGTCCTTTAAAAAAAAAAACTAAACAATTCTAGTGCGGAAAACATAACCATTGAAATCAACAGAATAATCCAATCATTCCATAAAAATAATAACCAATATTCCAAAATAAATATTCAATACCAAATTCAGGAATGCTCAATAAATAATCTAGCAACCTAAACATCCAGTTTACTAGACTAACAACAATACCACAAAAACCCTATCATCCTCTTCTTACGCCTTGATTCCGCGATTACACTTTTCCTTTACCAGCAACTCAAAAGGGAAAAACAAAGTTGCGTGAGTATTATCATAAATACTCAGTGAAGTCGTCATCCCGCCTACCGATTATAATTTAGGGAAATAGATTGTCAATTTCTACGCAACAACAACACTCAACAAATAAACACATTTTTCACAGTTTAACAAGTGGTGTCGATCGACACACCTCCTGGGTGTCGATCGACACTCCAATACCAAAACCGAAACCTCGCAATCAAAAAGAGTGGTGTCGATCGACACTACTACTAGGTGTCGATCGATACCTCTCGGTGAAACCTAGACCGAGTCGAAATCCTCACGAGACTCGGTCCCGTTTCATCGTGCGAGACTGATCACGACAAAACGAACACATAGCACACAGAAACACAGGATTATCAATCATCACAATCACGATTCAATCCAACAAGCCCTAACAAACTAATCTCGTAATCGCGATCACGCACTCACCTCGATTTCGGATGAACGAAGACGAGGAACGATAGCGACTGAAACAACGATGAACCGATGCTAAAACTCGCAGGAACAAAACCCTAATGCCACTAGCTACGCAGCACGGTTATCCCTACGCTCTAGGAATCAGACGAGATCGTTTCCGAGGGATTTCTTTGGAACAATCCGTCGAAAACTCTCACAATCTCTTCTCTGCCTCTCTCTCACGATTTCTCTGATAGCACATGGCTAAAAGTCTAATAAGATACTTAAATGCGGAAGCCCTAAGGTTAATCTTTCAAACCGAGCGACTTAAATACGGAAGCCCTAAGGTTAATCTTTCAAACCGAGCCAAACCGCGATTAAAATCGAAACAAAAACCGATTCAGAAGCATTGGTGTCGATCGACATCCTTACCGAAATTCCATATTTCGGTTTGGGATGTTACAGAAGTTCAAAGTATCCTAATTTCCAAAAACAAAATACAGCTAGTTCACATATTCGATTTATTCAAATACCAATTCTTTCGATCTTGACAAGCTCTTTGTACTCGAACAACGTAATAACATAATTGGTTTAAGAAGAGGAAGACAAAAATATCATCTTAATATATGTTTGATAATCCACTATTTAACATTTTCTAATAAATTGCCAGAGGTAAAGCAAAACAGGAAGATACCCTTTAGGGACAACTAATCGACTCAACTTATCCACATTTAATAAACAAGATTATCACCCAATGAGATAAGGTTACAGTTCTCTAACTGTTCTAATGACTATGATATCCTTCTCTTACTGTGTTGATTAAATATTGTCATTGTCATTAAGATTTGGACGAATCATATAGTGATAATCTATATATATATATATATATATATATATATATATATAATAATAACAAAGTCTTATTTCCGTCTAAAGTGTTCACATAGGCAAAACAAAAATTACAATTAATTTTAATTTAGAATTTCATTTAATTCAAGTTTATTTATATTTATTGTTACTTATAACTACTCAGATAAAAACAAAATCTTCTATATATTAAAGAAGAAGCATTCTATGCTAATTTTGCTTAGGTGTCATCACCGCAAATTTTTTAGAATTTTTATTTTTTCATTTATATAATTCTACTATACTTATTAACAAACAAAATTATTACTAAATAAACTTTAAATCTAATTACCAACACACATTTGAATATTTATATACTTATTTCAAAATTAATACATTAAATACTAATTTATAAACTTGCCATAATATGTAATCCAAAAAAAATAAAATTAATTAATTTTCTTTTTTCTTATGAAATCTATAAACATGTAAAAGAATTTTTCAACATAGTTTTAATAGTAACCAATAAATAACTAGACACATTTAAGATTTAAAACAAAAATATTATTCGTTTACATTTGAAAACATATGGGTTAGCAACTAAAAATATAGTACATAAAAAATTATACCATTTTAATTAGACAAAGGCACAAATGTAGATAAAATTATTTAACTAAATCAAGTAATATTGTATCACAATAATACATACTATAACAAACAAATTTTTATGCAATTACAAAAGTGATCAAAAGTACATATACACAATTCATTCCATGAGATACTTTTAGTGCCTAATAATATCAACAATGATCATATCTCCATTTATATGTAATCAAACAAATTAAAAATTAAATTAACGGTTACAATTAAACCCGTGTACAACACGGGTATTAATCTAGTAAGTCAATATATGACTATAAAAATAGTTTATTTAAAATTATTTGAGTAATTTTATTGTTCTCAATACAAAATTACAACTATAAATGTATTTTATTATAAGCGATAAAGATAAAAAAAAAATGTATATATTCATTATCCAAAATTAGAAAATGTAAAATGAATATACATAAAGATGTAAATAAGTGACATCCAAGAAAGAAAGAAAGAAAGAAAGAAAGAAAAAACTAAATAATTTGAGTGTCAAACGATTGTTAAGAGGTTGGTGATCTATAAAGAAAGAAAATATATTATTTCATGAAAAGGATATTGAGCCATCTCACTAAAGATGCGATAATAAGGTGAAAATTTAGAATATACGATGAGATAATAAGGTGAAAATTTGGAATATATGATTTTATTCAAAGTGTTATATTTGAGTTTAATAGATGTATTAAAGAAAAATTTGAAAGTGTTATAATATCATTACTTTAAATATATAAGAGGCGTAAGTTTATACACATAAAAAATTAATGATCACATTATTCATGAATTGTAGTACAAGTAAAATGATATATGATATGTTTAGCTTGCGCATATATATCACATGTAAAAATAAAATTGTCACCAATGATGTTTGTCATGATCGCTATTGATTTTGTTAATTTGAGCGATAACAATAAAAATTTACAAAAACAAAATGAATATATGATATGTTTAGCATATCACATGTAAAGATGAAATTTTACACCATCATCATATATATATAAAGTTCACTCTATAAACATAAAAATAAATAAACAGTTGAAAATTTTCTTGTCAAATTTAATAACACTGTAAAACAAAAAAAGTCGCGCATCGCGCAAGCTACTTTCTAGTATATTTTAGTTAGGTGAATCTTATATCAACAGTATAATATAGGCTAGACAAATCATGTAACGCTGATTTTTATCTTAATTATGGGTCATTTGAAATGTTTTGAGTGGTGTTTGAATCCAATCCTACAAAAGTTGAATGAAACTATCTTCCTATTTGGACTCTCGGTATTATGTTACATAAATACGTTGCAGATCTCTTTCTCTAGACCCGGCATTACGATTCCTTGTTTCTCTTTCTTTGTTTTGTGATTTTTTCTTATTATAGTCGTGATCAAATTCGTGATCTAAATATTAACTTGATAAGTTTCGACCAAAAAAAAAAATATATATATATATTAACTTGAGCTTCAAAAAACACCACATTGTTTTCTCTTGCTTGTTTGCATGATATAAGGGAATGTCAGGTTCAAATAGCATATAAGATCGTCGAAATCCGATATAATTGCTTAAACATCACTTACTTTATTGTCTTAAACATGGTGTTGAGTGTAATCTTCTAAGGTTTGTAAAGTTGAGTTATTGTGTCATATGAACAATTGAACTTGGTAATTCTTACATGTCATTTATGTTATTAACCATGGAAGTTGATTGATAGCATAGATTTTTCATAGTAGATTTCGTTGCGAGGATATGGTTAACCCAATTAGGCTTTCGAAAACCGTCGTTGGCTTTCTTCTCTTCTCTAGGTAGTTTATTGATGTGAATGTAACTTTTACTCAAACCTATCAATCCTTAAATTCAATTGTATTAGTTGAAGTATCGATCCCACAACGAATTTGAACGCACAATAAAATTATGAACTAAGACTTAAGCCAAATTGAAATAAAAACAGCCGCAAATCCGACGGAAAGAATTCCGTCGGAAATTTTCCGACGGTAATCCGACCGATTTCCGACGGAACTGAAATTTTTCAATTCTGTCAGAATTATTTCCGACGGACAAGAAGACTGTCGGAAATCGGTCGGATTATTGGACCGTGTAACTAGCCGGTGCTGACACCGGCAGTGATTCCGGTTTGCTGTCGGAAATCCGTCGGAAATTATGAACCGTTAATATTTTCCGACGGATTTCCGACAGACACATAACTAGTTGTCGGAAATCTGTCGGAAAAATAGCCGTTATATAGCCGTTATATAGCCGTTATTATATCCGTTTGATTTTCGACGCTTTTCCGACAGATTTCCGACGGTCAGCGTATTTATATATATGATTCCACACATCTTCATTTACTCACAACAACAACAACTTCCAACCAAACATTTCTTAGAAAAAATCGTCAAGAGAGTGAGATGTCATCTTCTAGATATTATAGATCGTGGATGGATGAAGAGATGTATGATCCGGAGTCGAAGACATTAAATGCAAGTTATGCACGAGGTATATGCGAGTTCATGGCGGTTGTCGGGAATCGAAAGGTGATAAAATGTCCATGTTTAAATTGTTGCAATTCGCGTAATGTTAATGTAGAACAAGTTTGGCATCACTTGTATACCAATGGTTTTATGCCGGGATACAAAATTTGGTTTTTTCATGGAGAAACTAATAATGATGGTGCTAGTAGTAGCAGTGCACCATATGTTGCGGATAGCTTAGGCGAACATAGAACGGATAACTTAGGTGAACATAGAACGGATAGCTTAGGCGAACATAGAACGGAAGTAGATTTTGGTGTAGGTACTGCTGAGATGGTTCATGATGCGTTTAGAGAGAATTTGCCATCGATCGTAATAGGGGAGGATAGAGTAGAAGAACCAAATGAAGAATCTAGAAGATTTTTTTATATGTTAGACGCAGGGAAGCAGCCCTTATATGATGGGTGTCGAGACGGACATTCACCTTTATCAACTGCTAGTAGACTGATGACCATTAAGACGGACTTCAATTTGGCGGAAGACTGTGTTGATGCGATAGCAGATTTTGTGAAAGATATTTTGCCTGAAGATAATCAGGCACCTGCATCATACTACGAGATACAGAAACTTGTAGCTGGTCTTGGTATGCCGTATCAGGTGATAGATGTATGCATCGACAACTGTATGCTATATTGGAGAGAAGACGAAGACCGGAGAAAATGTAAATTTTGTCGTAAACCACGGTATCAGGAAACTGGTGGGAGAGTTCCAATTCCATATAAACGTATGTGGTACTTACCATTGACAGCGAGGTTAAAGAGGTTATATCAATCTGCGCGAATGGCAGAACAAATGAGATGGCATGCAGAGCATCGTCAAGATGGAGAGATTACACATCCTTCAGATGCAAAAGCGTGGAAACATTTTCAAATGTTGTATCCGGATTTTGCATACGAGTCAAGAAATGTGTACCTCGGGTTAAGTACGGATGGTTTCAACTCATTTGGGAAGCATGGAAGGCAGTATTCTTTGTGGTCCATAACCGTAACACCGTACAATTTGCCCCCTGGTATGTGCATGCGTCGAGAGTTTTTATTCCTCTCCGTTCTTATTCCCGGCCCTGAGCATCCGAAGCGATCACTTGATGTATTCCTCCAGCCATTGATTTATGAGTTACAAATGCTATGGAGTCACGGTGTCGAAGCGTTTGATGTTTCACGGAAGGAGAATTTTCTGATGCGTGCGGTCCTTATGTGGACTATTAGCGATTTCCCAGCATACGGTATGCTATCTGGATGGACTACTCATGGAAGATTATCGTGCCCGATTTACCAAGACAACACTGACGCTTTCCAATTGAGGAATGGAAGAAAGCCATGTTGGTTTGATTGCCATAGAAGGTTTCTACCGTACGGCCATCCCTATCATCGGTCTAAAAGATTATTTAAGAAAAATACACAAGTGGTTGATGGTCCAATTGATGAGATAGACGGTCGTACTATATTGGAGCTGTTGAGAGATTTTGGTGCTGAGAGGACTCCTGATTGTGGGGGGTAATGGGCATGAACCGCTTTGTGGTGTAGGGGAAGCTCACAACTGGCACAAGAAGAGTATATTTTGGGATTTGCCGTATTAGAAGGATCATTTATTAAAGCGCAACCTCGATGTGATGCATATTGAAAAGAACTTCTTTGACAACATCATGAATACGGTGTTAAACATCCCGGGAAAGACAAAAGACAATGTGAAGTCTAGGATGGATGTTTCAAAGATTTGCTACCGTGATTATCTTGATCGTCTTCCCGATGGTACATATCCTTTTCCTCCGTACCGGTTGCAAATACAAAAGATAAGAGAATTTTTCCGGTGGATTAAAGACGAAGTTAAATTCACTGATGGATATGCAGCTAATCTGGGTAACTGCGTAGACTCGCGATACCTAAAGTTTATAGGACTGAAGAGTCATGATTGTCATGTACTGATGCAGAGGCTTCTTCCATTTGCTTTTACCCATCTCCTTCCTCAAACTGTCCACGAAGCTATTGCAGCAGTTGGTGCTTTCTTTAGGGATTTATGCACAAGGACACTTACAGTTGAGGGGATCCGCAATTTAGATGCCAATATACCAGTGATCCTTTGTAATCTTGAGAAGATCTTTCCGCCGTCTTTTTTTGATGTTATGGAACATCTTCCCTTACACCTCCCCCGCGAAGCCGAACTAGGTGGTCCCGTTCAATTTCGTTGGATGTATCCTTTCGAGCGGTACATGTTCCATCTAAAGAAGAAGGTCAAAAATTTGGCTCGAGTTGAAGGTTCTATTGTCGCACAGAGTATCAATGAAGATTCATCACAGTTTGCGGAATATTACTTTCCGCGGGGAGTTCGTACGAAGAGTAGACGTCCTGCTCGTCATGATGATAGAGGTGAGAGAGTCACGTATGCCGCGCTCGTCCCTAAGTTGCTTTCGCAAGTTGGCCGAGTGATTGGGAGAGGGAAGAGACGTTACCTATCACAAGATGAGTGAAGTCACTTACATATGTATATCCTCACGAATTGTGAGGAGATGGCGGAGTACGAAAGGTAAAAACAGAACTTATTTAAATACTTATTTTTTTTATACCTAAGTAATATATAGGTTTTATATGTTATATATTGTTGTATGCTTTCAGGATTTACATTGCATTAATACGTCGCTATTATCCGGATATGACAGAAGACGAACTTGGAGAATCTAAGGAAACCGAGTTTCCAAATTGGCTGCAATATTACGTAAGTTTTTAAAAAACGCTTATATATCTTAAATTTAGTGAATTAATTATGGGACTGAATAAAATGTTTGTTTATTAATTTGTCTAAATTATTATCTCAGGTTTCTGAAGGAATGAAGAATGGAGAAAGGTTTCCGACATGGTTACAAGAGATAGTTTTTGGCCCAAGCTTCGAAGCAACTTCATACGTTCAGTATTGCACTAGGGGATTTGCATTTAGGATTCATGAAGAAAGGTCGAGGCCAACTGAAGATTACGGTATTTCAGCTACAAGTGGTGATGTAGTCTACTACGGGATTCTCAAAGAAATATTGAAAGTGAGCTATCCAGGAATGTTGGGCATGAGGTGCATTGTTTTCTTGTGTGAGTGGTATGATCCGTCATATCCAGAAGGTGTTCAGGTGAGCCAATTTGGCGTCACTTCAGTAAATTCTTCTAAGAGACTGCAAAAGTATGACCCATTCATCCTAGCATCACAGGCAGACCAGGTTTGATTTTAAAATTTTATAATACGTGCGTTATAGATAAATAATGATATTGTAATTGCCTAAACTAAATATGTTTGTTTCAGGTATGCTACATTTCTTACCCTAGGGTAACACATCGAGGAGATCCTTGGATTACAATGACTCCAATTAATCCAAGAGGGAGACTATATGGAGTTGCTGAGCAAGATGCTATGCAACCAACTAGAATTACTCCGATGGGTCCAGTTGGTCGTTCTTCAGCGGTGGACCTTTTTGTTGATTTCACTGAATTTGGTGATAATATAGTACATTCAGAATCAGAAGAAGAAGTTGGAGAATTTCATGAAGACGAAGACACAATTCCTTCGGAAGGATCAGACTCAGACTCAGATTTAGGATTTTGATATGTTTGTATTTGTTAACATAAACAAGAATTTCAGATAATTTACATTTTCCTTTCTTTTTTAAAAAAAAAATGATATTCCGTCGGAAATCTGTCGGAAATATATATATATATATATATATTTCCGACAGATTTCCGACAGAAACTGATATTTATATAATTCTTATAAAAAATTAATCTGTGTATATATTCTTTTAAAGCATGCGTCGGAAATCTGTCGGAAATATATATATTTTTGCGACAGAGTTCCGACGCAATATTCATATCATGCTAACCTTAAAAGACGACACGTATTACCCTTAAATCTGTCGAAAATCTGTCAAAAATTTATCTATTTTTCCGACAGATTTCCGACAGATTTAGGGTTTTGAGGTCAAATTCCTGAATTTCGAGAAGACAAAGTCTCGGCATACAATTCTGACAACTAGAGTGAAAGATAATTGAGTAAATAACCTTCTCGATGTTATACAGAACATGTTTTGCGATTTTGTCATGTTTCAACCAAAAGCGTTTCATACAGTTACATATACAAAACAATAAATGTTTACGGAAAATACAAAATGTTTAGAATTTGAAAGTAACAATGACCATTATCAAGTATTTTATCTTCCAAATATTGATTCAACCATGCTATTAACTTGTAACTACGAAAACAGATCATAAACAAGCTTAAAACCCCATATCTGTCGGAAATCTGTCGGAAAAATGTGTATTTTTCCGACAGATTTCCGACGGAATTGGAGATTTCAGGTAAAAATATGTACAAAATGCTAACAAGGCTAAATATTGTTTAAAAATTACCAATTTTTTCCAAAATGCTAATTCATTAATTTCCAAAAAAAACATTTCTTAAATTTAATAAACATTTCTTAAATTTCTTCAATTCTTTACCTCTAAACCAACAAAAAAACATTTTTTAAATTTCCCATACCCTAAAACCCCATATCTGTCGGAAATCTGTCGGAAAAATGTATATTTTTCCGACAGATTTCCGACGGAATTGGAGATTTCAGGTAAAAATATGTACAAAATGCTAACAATTTTTCCAAAATAAGCATTTTGGAAAAAAAATGTTAACAATGCTAAATATTGTTTATTAAATTTAAGGAATTGAAGAAATTTAAGAAATGTTTATTAAATTTAAGAAATGTTTTTTTTGGAAATTAATGAATAAGCATTTTGGAAAAAAATGTTAACAATGCTAAATATTGTTTAAAAATTACCAATTTTTTCCAAAATGCTAATTCATTAATTTCCAAAAAAAACATTTCTTAAATTTAATAAACATTTCTTAAATTTCTTCAATTCCTTAACCCTGAACCAACAAGAAAACATTTTTTAAATTTCCCATACCCTAAAACCCCATATCTGTCGGAAATCTGTCGGAAAAATGTATATTTTTCCGACAGATTTCCGACGGATTTGCTAATTTTTACCCGCGAAATGAAAAATAAACAACGCGGCCCATTTAATTTATTTCAATTTCCGACGGATTTCCGACTGCTTGAAATTCGTCGGAAATCTGGGTTATTTCCAGACCACTCGTCTTCCCCGAAGGACACTTCCTCAAGCCTCAAAAAACTCACAAATCGCCTCCTCCGCCTCTAGCCCTTCCGATCTGTCTATTCACGCCGGTTTCTTCGCCGGAAATCGCCTACGAGCCCTAATCTCCCACGAGCCTCCTCCTCCTCGCCTTGTCTTCGCCGGAAATCGCCCACGAGCCTCCTCCTCCTCGCCGAAAATCGCCTCCTCCTCGCCGGAAATCGCCTCTTCTTCGCCGGATTACGTACAAATGGCGGAAATTCCATCCCATTTGTAAGTATCCTCAAATTTCATGTTGATTTTGGTTAGATTTAATATAAATTAGTTTGTGAATTGATTTTTGCTAGATTTAGGATTAGGATTAGGGTTAGATTTAGGGTTTGGGAAGTTATATTATGAAATTTGGAAATTGTTACAAATTTTATGAAATTGTTACTAAATTGTTAGTATTTTTACTAATTTTTACTAAATTGTTGGAGTTTTTAAATTGCTATTAAAAATTAGATTTATGATTAGGAAAAATTAGATTTATGATTAGGAAAAATTATGAATTTAGATTTAGGAAATTATTTTTTCCATAAATTTTTAGAAAATTGTTAGCATGTTTTACTAATTTTTAAACAATTATAACGATTAATTTAGAATTTTAGAATTTTAATATTTTAGAATTTTAAATTATGTAAAAATTTATATCTATATTTTAAAGATATCTAACAATTTATATCTAACAATTTAGAATTTTAATATTTTTGAATTTATATCTATATTTTAAAGAATTTTAAACAATTAGATTTATAAGATTGTTTACAAAACCTTATAAAACTATTTACAAACCTTATAAAACTATTTAAAAACCTTATAAAACTTTACAAAAACCTTATAACACTATTTAAAAACCTTATAAAACTTTAAATTTTAAATTTTAGAATTTTGGAAATTTAAATTTTAAATTCCACCTCAGAATTTTAAATTTTACAATTTTGGAAATTTAAATTTTAGAATTTAAATTTTATAATTTTGGAAATTTAAAGAAATGTTTTTTTAAACCATTATATTTTTATAATTATATATTTAACCAATATCGAAATTTTTATAATTTTTATAATTATAAAACTTTAGAAAAAACCTTATAAACAGTTTTACACGGTATTTAAATAGTTTTATAAGGTTTTTTTAACAGTTTTACTAAAACTTTTAAAAACTTTATAACTTTAGAATTTCTTAATAATTTTACCATTATTTGCAAAAAATAGATTTTTCATATATTTAAAATATATTATCATATAAATCTAGGGATTACGGTGGTTTCGCCACTGCATCTGGCAGCGGCCAACATCGTCGTCGTCGTGTGAGTAGAGCTCATTCGACTTCGACGTCTACACCTACACCGTCGTCTACACCTCTACAGACGCCAGTGACACCAGCAGCCACCACAGCACCGTCGCATATTAGCGTCGAGGACTTCATGGGTCTTCCTGAACGAGAGAGGTTGACTAGACTCCATCCAGACCAGCTCGGTAGAGACAGATGGTAAGTTTTTTGTTCCATTTCTGTTTTTTTTTTAACAAATTTAATTTAATTGCGACTAATGTTACATTTTTCCCGTAGGTTTGGTGATTCTCGCAGCGGGATTTCGAAGTCCCTCAACAAGATGGAAAACTCTATGCTCAGCCGTCCTTATGCGACGTACACCGCCATGCCACTGGAGGATCAAGAAATGTGGTTTCGCCAATTTGCGGTAAGTCATCTGTTTTCACAATTTTTACTTTCATTTAAATTATTATTATTTATATTTAATTTTTGTTTTTGCAGCAAGAATTTAGGTGGGACCCACACATGACCGCTCTGGTTAGGAGGGAATTCGACTCTTATGCAGCACTGCACTACTCGAAGAAGGTGTTCGAGTGGAAGGATAAGTGGCTACACGGTGAGGTGCCAAAGGAGATGGTTGAGAAGCCGGACTTGTGGAACGGGTTCATCGCCTATTGGCAACTAGAGGCTACCAAGGAGAGCTCTACATATCACTCTAGCAACCGGAACAGCCAGCGCAACGGCAAGGGACCTTCCACCCACAACCTTGGAGCTACCAGCAAGAAGACAAAGGCTAGGGATATGGTAAGTTTTTTATGTACGTCTTGATTTTTAATTTTTTTTTTGTTTTATACATTTATATTATCAAATAAATTTCTAACAACTGCAGGCTAAGAAGTTGGGTCGGGATCCCAACAACTTGGAACTTCTGCTAGCAACACACACCGACAAGAATGGTGTCGTCCAGGATCAGGTAGCTCGGGAGATTCAGGAGTCCAAAGAATGGAAGAGGAGTACATTCTGTCTCAACCATCCGTGGAAGGAACCCCTCCCCTCACCCAAGCCCCGGACGACATCATCAATGAATTCGTCTTAAAGGTATGTAAAATTTAAAATAGTTTTCATGTCTTTTTCATTTACAATTTAATTTGTTCCGCAGGTTGCTCCGCAGAGCAAAGGGCGGCTTTATGGTCTTCCCGACGATGCAGGATCATCGGGGTCTTCTTGTTACAACAGCGAGACATCCGACCTGAGAGCCAAGATGCAGGAAAATGACGTCGAAATTGAAGGTTTGAAGACGACGGTCCAACAGATACGAGAAGCACAAGCCGCCCTAGAAGCCGAGCGGGAGAAGGAGAGAGCCGAGCGGGACAAGGACAGGGAGATGATGCAACGGATGATGGAGTACTTGGGCCGCAACCCGGATTTTCCGCGGGGGCCCACCATTTAGATTTTTATTTTCAACGTTTTTGTAAAACAATATTACTTTTAATTTTATTTTAATTTCTACTTTAATTTTATTTTAATTTAAATAATTCAAATTTTAAATTTTAAATTTATATTAAAATAATTATTATTTAATTTATTATAATTTTTAATAATTTCTACTAATACGTCGGAAATCTGTCGGAAATGGATCCATCGGAAAGCTGTCGGAAATAACACCGTCGGAAATCTGTCGGAAATAAATACGTCGGAAGTCTGTCGGAAAGTCGTCGGTTTACAAGTAATCGGAACTCGTCGGAAATCAGTCGGAAACAAAACCGACAGATTTCCGACAGTGACATTTCCGACGGAATTCCGACGTGTCGCCGGACTCCGGCAGGATGTCGGAATTCCGTCGGAAATAAAGCTGTCGGAAATCTTGTCGGAAATTTTTGACGGATTTCCGACAGAATTACCATTTCCGACAAGATAGAAACGACAGACAAATCCGTCGGAAATCTGTCGGAATATGCGTTTTCCGACAGACTTCCGACGGATATTTCCGTAGGATTCTCGCTGTTTTCTTGTAGTGATAGAATTTTATGGGGGTTTGTGAACAAATTAAGCAAAAAATAAAGTTAATCAATTATAAGCAATAAAATAAAGTTAATCGATTGTAAGCTTTCAAGGATTCTTAGGGATTCATAATTCAAATTATTCAAGTATTTAGTTTCTATGAACAATTGATTTGATCTTATTTCATCCTAGAACAAGAACACTATATCAAGATAATCTTTAAGTTAACCACCAAACCAGCTTTGCTGGTTAAATCTACCAATTCTCGAAAACTATAAAAAATTATTAATTTATAAAATTAATTAATCGTTGAATTGATATTTATTAATTTATAAAGAAAGTTTTCTAATCTATACTCTATATTTAAAATTTATTTAAAATGAGAAGTTTACCTTACGATCATACAAATTCTCTTGAATTTTTTATATATATTTATTGTTTTCTCATTACATATTATGCTAATAATCTTGGTTACCATAATAAAATAGATGTCAATAGTCTACAACTCTACATAACTATCCGGATGAAAATGATACATACTCCAAAATTTAGATTTTAGAAGAAACTATTGTTGTGATTTTTAATATTGATGGTACATAAAAGTATGCGTAAAAACCATTTATCGCGTTGAAAACTCTTACGATTTTTGGATCCAAATCAAGATGACACGACAATAAGTTTTTGATACGATAAAAAAGGTTGGAGACTAGTTACAGCGAGACTCCAATTTTAGAAAGAAAAAATTAATAAATTGCTATGGAATATATGCATAAATTATTAATTTATGCTATTATAACAATATTTTACATCGGAAATCCAAAAAAATATCCGGCTACTATCTTATAACATTAATTTTTACATTGATCTAACTCGGGATCAAATTTTTTAAAATAATTTATAGTGATTATTAATCTATAAATTAGTTTATAGAGATTCTACTGTAAGTCTTCAATATTTATAAAATATTCTATCTTCACCCATATGCTCAATTGTCGATGTGTGATAAAAGCCAACATACATATTAAATAATATCTAATATCATTTTTTATTGATGCAAATTTATATATTTTAAGTGATGTTTATAAAAATTAATACATATATCAATTATTTAACTGATATAGATTCAAATTTTGTGTCATTCTTTATAAAACGATGCAAATAGATTTATATCAATTTTATCGAATTGATGTGAAACACGTTAATAACAACATCAATTCTCATAACTGATCATTAGTGTTAAATCATAAATTTTGTAGTATAATTTATTGTTAAGTAGTTTAATTTATTGATATTGTTTAAATAATGTAATACACCTTTTTCGGAATATTTACATTTTATAAACATTTTATTTGAAACCCTTTATACTCAAAGAAACTTACCACAATTGAGAGACTGAGAAATTCAGACAAATATGCCCCTCTGAGAGAAAGGAGCAGATTTATAGTTACTTTTAATCTGAACCATCCAAATTCATTAAAGTTGAACGGTTTTAGATTAAAAGTTCTGTATAGTACAAAAAAGAAGATATTATTATTAGTGATATTTGTAGATTGTCATAGAATACCAGTTTCATATACATAAATATCATATAAATAATTGTTTGTGCAAAAATGTCATGTTTATGAAAAAACATTTAGGTCCTTTAGACTCACTTGCGTTTTATATAAGAAAATTAAAAGAGAAATATTTTACAAAACTCAAGTGATTTGTGGTCAGATCCTTCTCTCCTCTCTCTTCCCTCCCCCTTTCGTCTTCTTCCTTGAATTTTTCTTTCTCAAAAAGTATTATTTTTTCTCACCTTTCACCTCTGTCCTGCATATTCTCTCCCTCTCATCTTCTTCATTTCATTCATTCTTTCTCTAATTTTCAGATCTGCTTCTAAAATCACAATTTAGAAAAAGATTGTGACAACATGGATATGACGGCAAGTACATCGGCACGTACACCAACAAGGTTGGGTACATAAGCAAATGCTACTGTAGATTTGGATATGTTGCCGGAGAGAATATCCCTCTAACGCTCATGTCAATGTGTACAACAAGCTCGAACTCCTCATTGTCATCACCGAGTCGCATCATTTAGCAGCAGATATGTGAGTTAGATCAACTCTCGAATTAGTGTTTCGGGAAAATTTTCTCTCTTTCTCCGGCGAAAATTAATTTTACCGGCAAAATAGTTCTCAAGTTTTTGGGAAGGCAGTTGGTAACCTAAAAAAACACGAACCTCATATGGAAGCCAAATGTGGGTCCTCCCGTATATGACGATGTACAAGTAGCGGACAATGTACAACTGGTGGCGGCTGACGATGTACAACCAGTGGACTGTGTAGAACCGGTGGTTAGTGTAGAACCGGTGGCGGTGGACGATGTAGAATCGGTGGCGGTGGAAGATGTACACCTAATAGAGGACGATGTACACTCATCAAAGGATAATGTACACCCAATGAAGTCAGACGTACACCACACGAGTGTTGATGACGGATTTCCTGATGTCCCCATGCTTGATGATGATATTCCTGTTGTTGTACGTAATGATGGTAGCTGATGTACGTACATTTTATTCACATTACGTACATGATCCTCAGATGAAGACTTATGTACGTACACCCTATGTACCATTTTGTCATTTTACCATTTTGTAAACATTAATCCTTTGAGGAAGCACCTAGAAACTCGACCAGAGCTTTCGATTACAATCGGAAGCCGACGAGTTGCGTTACTAGGCACAACGAGTTCATCTTTCGAAACTCCTTCTTACTCGAAATCAATAGAAGTTCTCAGAGACTTGATGGCGGTATGTGAAAAAATTTCAGAGACAATTGGGAAAATTTAAGATTGGGTATTAGGTTAACTTCGATTTACATGGGTTTAGGAAAAGACAAGAGCTTGGATTCAATTTCATATATGAATGTAGAGTTCTTGGAGATTTCTTATATGTATATTTAATGGATGTAGTTCTTGTGGATGTAGTGTCGAAAGAAATGAAAAATTGAGAAGAGGATAGAGATGAGAAAGAAAGAGAAGAAAAAGATAAGGGATCTTGATTTTGTATCAGATCTGAAAAAAATGTTTTTTCGTAAATTAAAGTAACTAGATAAATTCCTGACCAAAGATAAAAAAAAAGGTAAAACTAAAATGAGGTTATTAAACTAGAAGACCATAATAGACAATTTACAAGAGGAAAGTCCTTCAATTGTGCAAAGAATCTTGGGTTATAATGGTGACCTCGTTTGGACATATGTACGTTTGCAACCGTCTCAATTATCAAATAGACGTTTGTATTTTTTTATTAAATAAAATATTTTAGTTTTTATTTCTGAAAAATATAGGTATATACTTAATTTTAATATAAATATATAAAAATCAAACTAAAAATTTTTAAATTATTATTTCTATTTAAATAATATTTAATATTTTTTATCAAAAATTATTTATTATTTAACCGCTCTGTTTAAACTCTTTATAGTGTAAAAAGTTTCACTTAAGGTCTCTGTAATCAACCCCTTTTTTCTTGTAATGGCTTAGCATTTTCTAACGTATTGGAGTTGTCCTGATGGTCTTTGTAAACACCCTAAAAATAACTAACAAATATGTTACACTGTGATAATTATTATCGACACCATTGTCACCAACACATAAATCTAGGAAATGTATTTTAATAAAAGTACCATATATAAAAGTGTTTAGTAATTATTTTAGTGATTTAATACTTTTGGTACTATGAGTATGAATAAATTTTACAAAATGGATTACGTACGAACCATAACAAAATGGTGATTTTGAGTCGGTAGTTAATACTTTTTTTTAATATGACTCAACAAAGTAATTCATTTATATAAAAATTAATCCATATCTTCATTTTGAACCAGTCAAAGTTCTTGCTTCCGCACTAATCCAGCATTAGCAATCTTTCTTCCAAATTTTCATTTTAATATATTTTCTTATCATCAAAGATATTGATTTTTTAATCTTAACTGTACCAAAAGTAAACGGGATAAGGTTTAATGTGTCCACTTGCGCTAAATTAATCATTCCGATACTTAAAAGTATATTAGTTTCCATTTTAAAAATGTAAAGCAAATGTTCACGAATATTATTGAATATCTTTTGACTTATTAATACCAATACGCCTCTTATTACAACCAAAAGATTATCGTATCAAGATTTGTTTTCCTTTTCCCTATATTTCTTACATCTTAAAATTTAATAAAATCTTCAAAAAAAATCAATCAGTAGATGAGAATTGGATAAGGTCAAGATATGGTGTGATAATGACCACCGAACTTTTGGTACAACGACAGCTTCGGATTTAACGGAGACAGTAACCCGAAACGTCCGGTTAAAGTCCGATAATATAACCAATTGTGATTCGCCACGTCATCAAAGACCGTGTCAAGCGTCAAAGCCGCCGTTAACGTCCCTCGGACTATATTCTATAATTAGAACATGTGCCTCATAAAATCATAATACGTATCAAAATACGATTACGTATATATTTATACGATATTGTCGTTATAAATATAAATAAGAATTGATTCTATTTCCATCTTTATTCCATTTTTCTCCATCACTGGTGTTTCTGGCTTTCCTTTATTTTTCTAACGTGCGCCTATAAAAGCCCTTAACCTGCGCTCATCGCCGGCGATTGAAGCTATTCATGGAGGTTATGGTCGGTTCATCGTTCGGAATCGGGATGGCGGCGTATGTTAGAGATCGAAGCGGCGTATCGGCGCAGGATAAGGCCGTACCGGCGGCTCTGTTTTTGGCGGATGAATCTGGACACGGTGAAGCACAGATCGGGATTGGTGGTCGGATTGGATAAAGGGTGAGGATTAATTCACCGGAGGATTCGTCGGAGGATAGTTCGTCGTCGATCGGAGAGGGCAGCGAAAACGAAGAGGAAGAAGACGACGACGCCGTTTCGTTCCACGGAGGAGGAGGACTCGATTCGTTTAGTTCAGGTTTAGAAGACTCGCTGCCTATTAAGTATGTTTCCTATTTTCTTCATCAATTTGTTATAATCTAAAAATTGAATTTTAGATTTTAGTTGTTAAAATTCTCAAATTTATCTGGCTGAACCGAATTTGATCATTCAAATGAAAATGTTAAGTGAGCAAAGAACATGACTCTAGTGATTTGGTTAGACTAATTAGAACTCTAAGGTTAAATATATGATTTGTATTATTGCTTTGAAACATTTAGATTTGTTTGGTTTGAATACTGACGAGGACATAAATGTTTGTTTGTTGATTAGGAGAGGATTATCGAACCATTACGTAGGGAAATCGAAATCGTTTGGGAATTTAATAGAAGCGAGCAAGAGCAACGCAAAGGATTTGGAGAAAAGAGAGAATCCATATAACAAGAGAAGGAGATTGCTTATTGCTAATAAGCTAAAGAGAAGATCTTTGTCAACTTCAGATTTCTTCTCTTTGCAAAACCCTAATTCCATGCCTTTGCTTGCACTTCAAGAAACCAATGAGGACGAAGATGTTGATGAACAAACTCTCAAGTTATTGGAGAAGAGAGATTTGATGGCTCAGACTCAAAGTTGTTTCTGTCTAAGTAGTTTGCAAGAGGAAGATGATGATGGTGATTTGGGTTTTGAGAGAGAATTTTTTTTTAAAAAAATGTCTTTTATGTAAAAGTTGACATGTTTGCAATAAATTTTTTTGGGTGACATAAATAAAAAAATTTTAAAAAAAATAGCATGTATGTAATTCGCCCAAGATTCGATGAGCTAATTAGGAATTGACAAAAAAAACAATTCAGACTCAAACCCAGAACCCAAATCAAATTCAAAATATCAGAGTAAGCAACAGTTAAAAAAATCAAAACGGCATCGTTAAGCAAATCAAAAAGAATCGAGACGTTTCGGTAGAATCAAACGGCCCACACCTGAACCGGTACAATAGAGAAAAGGAAAAGATGAACATCAATAAACGAACGTTACAGATGCTTTTAAGAAAAATGGAAATATGGCATTGCATAATTTCCAATTTTTTTTGCCCGTAGAGTAATTAATAAAATATATATATACACATGACCCAAACTTGACAAATCGCAACCTTAATCTCAATTTTCTTCATCACAACAATCTCTCTCTCTTTAATATTTTTTGTCTGATTTTGCGATGGAAAGCCAAGCCAACAAGGTCGAAGTTAACACAAGGGTTTGGTATCAAGATCCGCCATCGAAAGAGTACTCAGTAAGCAAGGTAGTAATCAGTCTAAGTCGGGAAGTTGAAGAATTTCTCTTCGACGAGAGCAATGGAAGTGTCTCGAGTGTCGGAACTTACCCGTCTTCTTCTCCTCCCGATCCATTAATCTCTCTCGAGTTCCACAATTTCAGACCGAAATTACGTCTACCAACATGTCCATAAGCAACTAAACAATCCTCTCTTGTCTCGACCGGTATCTGACGAGATTCTTGTCCAAGCCCAAGGGAGAGACTTATCACAACGATCCTTGTTCATGATCATCACCGTCAAACTGACCCGTAAAGAGTACATCGTCGTGCCTTCTAAATCAACTGCTCCTTCGACCGCAACATCAGTTTTGGACCAAGAGACGACATGTTCGATATGTTTGGAGGATCTTATGTTGGAATCCAAGACTAACCCCGTCTGCCAATTGCCAAACTGTGCGCATTGGTTTCATGAACAATGTCTCAACAAGTGGCTAGATCGACAAAAGAGCTCATGCCCTCTGTGTCGTCAAGATGCCGAGAACTTCCAAGACAGAGCTCATGCCCTCTCTGTCGTCAAGATGTCGAATACTTCACTTTAGACTTAGAGAAGTTTAATTAGGGTTCCTAGTGTGTTTTTGTGCTTTTAATCATTTAGTTAATCCGTGTTCGAAGTCTAATTAGGTTTCCACTTTTGTTTTCTTTTAGTTAATCTTTCTTTGTCTTAGACCTTTTAAGATGCTGCTAGTTAGGATTTTTTCTCATAGTCATATATCTCGTTAATGTGATGCAGTAGATTTAATGAAAATCAGATTCTCAATTTCAAATTCGCATTATAAACTTTCATCACAAGTATGCAACACAAATTTCGATTTTCGCAAGTGACAAAACATTGAATCTGCAACCTAATTTTGTTTCAGATAACCAAAAATTTAACTTTTGGTTTGTAGTAATGAACCGAGAACCATGAAATATGAAACAAACCAAATTCAAATAGTTTCAGAATGTTACTAGATCGTGATAAAAGAAGAGAAAATGCAAAAACAAATTCAGATCCTGGACTCTGGACTCTGGATATTGAAACATCTCTCAAATCACCAGACGATACAACGACTTACTCTATCTACTGATTTAACCTCATTCTAGATGATCAAAGCTCGACATGCTTGAAATGATACTCATCGATTGTCGAGTATATAAGCCCATCGCCTTCGAGTGACTGAATAACACCCCTGCAACAAATACATCAAACAAATAAAGCAAACTCATCAAAATCAACAACTTTGCAAGTAGAGATAGAGATTATATAAGGAGAAAGAAATAGCGTACTCTAGCTTGTTCTTTGGGATCTTCAATTGCTGAGCAATTTCATCCAAGTGTATCCCCTGTTGTCTTGCACTGCAATGAACAAACAACAATTATCAGATCAAATTCTAGGCGGTGCAACGGGAAAAGCAAAATCTCAAACTCACATGCAAGCAGGTTGCTTTAGATAGTCCAGAATCATATCGTCTAAGTTCTTGCGACCAGTTCCATCATTGTTTTGAGATGAAACCACCTACAAAAGAGCAACACATATTAGATTTTCAAGCCCACATATCAATATGTCATGTAGAAAATCCAACTTTTCTGGTAGATCTCATCATACAGGGTTCAATGTGGTAGTCTGATTTGTGTTAGTCGATGAATTCACCATATGAGACTGAGTGGCGTCACCAACTTGTTGTCCCACCTGAGAAACACAAATATGTCAGCTATAAGATTGATTCCAAATTGTGAACTTAATCTCTTGTACACGTTCCAATTTTCGTTACCAGTGATTCAGAGTTCTGCGAATAAAAGTGTATACACTCAATATAGTGAAAGGTAACCTCATTGAAGTCCACAACATTCCTGCAAAACAATACAAATCTGTAATACTCAAAAAGATTTCATGTATATATCTAACAAGCTTGCATATAGTAAACCAAACAACATATATACCTGACAGAGAAAACAAGAAGCTGTTTTTTGCCCTGAAAAGTCTTCAAATGACCATTGAGACGCACATAGGTTCCATCACTGCTTAAACAAACTCATAGATAAGAAAACACATTCCAAGAAATGTGAAAAATCTCATACAAAACCAGAAAATACTAACCGCACTGCCTCCATTTCTCTTTCATCGAAAGATTCATTCACCCTAATAAGAAAAGCCACATATATTGAATGTTTCATCCCTCATTTCATAACTTAGCATTTATTCAAGAGCAAGTTTTTGTATAATACCATCTTTTACAGTCAATTCTTCCTGTTCCATCATCAAGAGTGAATCTAACTTCAGTAGCTTTTGAGACGTCTTTGTCACACACTAACCCAATAAGTGAGACCTAAATCCACACAAATCGAGTAAACATCTATACTGTAGGGAACAACGAAGAAATCTGGAATGGTTTTAAAGAGATTATACGTTTGTTAGTTCAATTCCATTGATGACGATACCAGATTTCTCACCACTGGACTGTGAAGCTTCGGTGATTTGCTTCACCGTTACTGGAACAAGTCCCTGAAAATCACGATTCTGCGAATCCGAAACATGTAAAGCAGATTTAGCATCTCGAATCGATAATCTAGGGCAAATTAAAACAGCAATCGGTCGGTGTTATACCTTGGCGGAGGAGGAGGAGGTTTCGTAGGCCTGAGAAGGCTGAGAAGACATGAATCCGCCGCCGCCAAAGGCGGAATTGGGCTCGAATTGGCTGCTGGAGAACATTTTTTCGAAGATTACAGATCGGAAATTTCGGAGAGAGGAGGAAGTTGTGAAGCGATTGGAGAATTGTGTGGAATATTAGGGATTTTCCCTCCAATTTCGATTAAGCTTCCCGCCAATTAGGGCTGAACCTAATTGGAAATTTGCAGCAATTTAGTCAATTGGTCATTTTGCATAGTGAAATTCTCTAGAATACATCATTTTTAAAAAATTTCCAAATATATCACTTATTTAGTAGCCAATTCGAAAAAAACACTCAAAACACAATGTATACGATCTTTGAGGACCGGCTCGTATTAACCAAAGAACTTAATTTCCCGAATGAAAACTCGTTAACAGAAAAAAAAAAAAAACGCTTGCTCCATCTATGGATGTTAAATAAAAGGGTTTGAGCCTAACACAACTCTATATATTGTTAGCCCGAAACTATTTTAGCCCGACTTTTTTTTAACCCTGTAAATGGAAATTTGCAGCAATTTAGTCAATGGGTCATTTTGCATAACCCGATTCTAGTCTTAATTATCTACAATTTAATAAATCATTCATATGATATATAAATAGATCTTCTATAAAATTTTAATATTATTTCTATTATTAAAATAAATTAAAAAACAAGAAATTATTTTGTTCTCCTCTCTTAAAAATTGATAGGAGGGAAAAAACTATTTTAGCTTTTATATTTTGGCTTTTAAGAGCATTTTCAATGGTACTATATTTCCATCTCTAAACTCTATTTTAAAGTAAAACCATTTTCAATAGTACTCTATATCTCACTCTAAAAATAGAGAAATAAATAGTATATCTCTATATTTGGAAGAACACTATCCATTCCTCTATTTTTAGAGTATAAATTTTTTTATTTACAAAATGTTCATTTCATTTCAATACATTTTCATTTTATACATAAACAAATATTATATGTTTTAATTTCATATTTTAATAAACTCAAATTAACAAAAACTAGTTTTCTAATTAATAAAATTTGTAACTAAAAAGATTATGCTCATTTCTTACTTTAACATGCGGTAATTTAATATTGATGGGAGAAATACACCAATGATTATGCTTAAACATTTTTTCTATAATATAAACATTTAATTAACATTTAATTTCAATAAAATAATCATTTTGTTGAATTATTAGTGCAAATAATATAAATGGATAAAATTTGTAAATTTTTAAAGTAAAAGTTTTCATAAGAAGTTAATAATAATACAAAACGAAATATATTAATAATATTTACTTTTAGAGAAAGAAATAGAGGCAACTATTGAAGTAAACCGCAACTCTATTTTTATAAAAACTCTAATTTTACAATAAAAAATAGAGCTAACCATTGCATATGGTCTAAATCAATATATTGAAAATAAATTCTCAAAGCAAAAAAACGTATTTATGGTTTTGAAGTTGAGACGGGAGAATATTTGAGACTAGTTGATCTTTTATATTCTTCAAAATTTTCTCCATGATGGTTTACAAACTTAAAGTACCTTTAAGATTTAGACAAATGATAGTGAATGTGGCTCTACTTAATCTTCCAATTGGAATTTTCAAGATTTTGAAGGTTGATCGAATTTACATGCAACAAGAAATAGAATTTTTTTTTTTTTTTTTTTGGTGAAATATATGTGCAATTTTCAAATTGTGTTTGGATGGTGGTATGTATACTATAGTATAATCTAAAGTTAAGCAGCCAATGCCAAGACTTTATGTTATTTGTGTGAGTCCTAAAACTGGTTTGATTCATATCACACCAAAATATAAAGAATCGGAGACGAAAATACGATTGGAGCGAGGTCGCTAGATGAGATTCGTTCACCGGAAAATTAACTTTATGATCGGAATACTAGTTGCGAGATCAAAATGTAATGTAAAAATGGCTAAGTAAAAAGTACAAGTTTTATTGCATAATGTTTGCTAGAGAGTCAAGAATGTCCTCCTCTCTAGACTTGTTTCGTATATATCATCATTACAATCGCGACAGTATCACTATACATTAATCATCTCGTTTAACTCTCCTAACCCTCTTTGACTTAGACGTTACATGGTTTGAAATTTAGAATCTTTCCGGACTCGCGGACCTCGTGGACCTTGCTAATCTTTCTATTCTAAAGCCTATCTTAACTCGCAAGACTTGAGGCCCATATTACCTTGTAACGTGTTGATTTTTTTAGTGTCATTGCCAAAACCTCCAGACACGCTCGTGCTCGATACTTTTTTAGACTTTCTACATCAAGGGGATACGTCTGGACCTTCATATACTTGCACTCGAATTTTTTAATCATCGGCGCGGCTTCAAGCTCTTGGACCGTACGACCCAAACTGTCGAGTTTGGTGTCTCTTGAAACATTTTGTTTAGTGATTTATTCAATTTACCTAAATTTTTTGTTGCATAATCTGTCTCTCCTTGTTTCTATGTTGCGAGATAGTGTGCCTATATCTTTCATGTATTGGATAATGATGATTAGATATGCTGCATTTTGTTTCTCCTGGCAACCACGTTGCGAGATAGTACGCATATATCTTTCACGTTGGATAATGATGATTAGATATGTTGCACCTTGTTTCTCTCCTGGTTTCCACGTTGCGAGATAATGTGCATTCTTTCATGTTGGATGATGATGATTAGACATGTTAGATCTTGCCACATTGAGAGATCATAACATATATATTTTTTTTTAGTGCAGGTTACCCAACTCGGAAAGAAGGAAGAATGTCGCTCAACTATAGCGCTTAACGCAAAGCCAACGAGGTGCTGAAGAAGTTTGCAGCACCAGCTCTAGGTGAGATCTCGGAAGCTGTCGCTGTTCCAGAGGACAACCACCCTATCATCTCGGTGACTTCGAAGTCACCCGAGAGAGGCACCTCACCAGTTCAGCCTTTGAAGATTTCACCAATTCCTCGACGTGCAGCTAGCCTAGTCTCGGGTTTACCCGCAGTCTTTTCTGGACTTGCCCGAGTTGCCGAAAGTAACCGCGCTCGGATGTCGGCTTCAATTGTTCCACGACGCTCTGGTGACGGAAGTACTGATCGGCGTCTTCTTCTTGTCAATGATGGCAAGAGGAAGGCTCCTGACAGTGCTTCTCGATCTCGAAGCGGATCAAAGAAATTGAGGTACAATTGGGACTTTGAGTATAACTCTAATTACTTGATCAATGAGCATCCTAGTTCCGCTCCTCACTTGTTTAGGCACTTCAGGAAACCCGGAAGCTCACTTCCTCCTTTGTCCCAGTTCATTCCCGAGGATCGTGTTAACTTTGAGAAGTTTTTTTATGCCAATTCCCACATTTCTAGTTGTACCAATCTTACAGGACCAACTCGTATTAACCAAAGAAGTTAATTTCCCGAATGAAAACTCGTTAACGGAAAAGAAAAATAAATGCTTGCTCCATCTCTCACCCTTGGGAGGATGATCGGTTATGACACGATGTTCTTTCTTGATAGCGACAAAGAAGTTGTCTTTGCGCCCAAAACTCGAGTTGATCATGCATATATGGGCCAAAGTCGGAATATCGAGTGGCAACCCGCGTTCCTCGGCTAGAGTTTGCAACCCGATGACTTTTCGGATAAAAATGGGACATAATTGAGGAAGAGCAACTCCAAGTTCGTGAGCTTCATGAATGAGGATCTAGGGAATCGGAAAAACAAAGTTCATATTCTGTGAAATGAACCTCGTATCCGCAACAAAACCCAGGTCTAACTAACTCTGGAGATTTGCCGGTTGCGGGAAAAACCAATTCGATCTCGTTCGGTATACCGCATTTGACGCGAAGAGAAACTAAGTCCTCGTCTTTCATTCGGTTAGATAGATGTCGACCAAAGGAAATACCGTTTGATACAAATCTCGATTACATAAATAAAATTATTCTCTGAGACCTCTCATCAAGGAGCGGAATCATCTGATCATGGCATTGATTCGTATAAATATCGAGGTCGGAATCTCGTGACATTAAAGAAATGGTAATAAAAATATATATCATATCCCGTCAGTTCTCATATCCGCGACTCGGATGATATCTAACTTCCTAAATAGGGTGTTAATCGGATTCTAGCAGGAAATAGTGAATTAGAGTGGTGAAGATTTGACAGCAGGAGATGATATTAAACAATAGGCGGCAGCATACTTTCATATGCTCTTATCTTTTTGTCCAAATGATTACAAAGGAATGGGGGTTGAGGAAATTCAAACACTGATACAATACAGATGTTCTGATGCTGATAGAGAAAGACTCTCTAAAGAGGTAACAGATGAAGAAATCACAAAGGTTCTCTTCTCAATGCCTAATGATAAGTCGCTGGGGCCAGATGGGTTTACTAGTGAATTCTACAAAGCTTCGTGGCCAATTGTTGGGAAAGATTTTCGGGCTGCCATCAAGTCGTTTTTTATCAAGGGCTTTCTCCCAAAAGGGGTCAACTCAACGATCTTGCTCTAATTCCTAAGAAAGACGATTTAGTCGAAATGAAAGATTATCGTCCTATCTCATGCTGCAATGTGCTCTATAAGGTTATCTCAAAAATTCTCGCGAATCGGTTAAAGAAATTGCTACCAAGTTTTATAAGCGGCAATCAATCTGCTTTTGTGGAAAATCGGTTGTTGATGGAGAATGTTCTTTTAGCCTTGGAATTGGTTAAGGTTTACCACAAGGACTTGGTTTCCCCTCGATGCGCAATGAAAATCGATATCTCCTAGGCTTTTGACTCGGTCCAATAGGACTTTGTACTAAACTCTCTCACAGCTCTTAACTTCCCGGAGGAGTTCATTCATTGGATTCGCCTATGCATTACCACTGCGTCTTTTTCAGTTCAAGTTAACGGGGAACTTGCAGGTTACTTCGGCAGCATGCGAGGTTTAAGACAAGGTTGTTCGTTGTCTCCGTACTTATTCGTCATAGGCATGAACGTTCTGTCCCGAATGCTAGATAAATCGGCGGAGGATAGGAGAATTGGTTACCACCCGAAATGCAAGTCCATCCATCTTACTCATCTCTGTTTTGCGGACAATCTCATGATTTTCATTGATGGTACCAAACGATCGGTAGAGGAAACAATGAAGATTTTTGGAGAATTTGCAGCCTGCTCCGGGTTACAAATTAACATAGAGAAGTCAACAATTTACATGGCGGGTATCTCGGATACAAATCAAGAGCTTATTTCATCCCATTTCCCATTTGCTGTAGGGACTCTCCTTGTCCGTTACTTGGGATTACCGCTATAAACAAAGCGGATGAATGCAATAGATTATGAGGTTCTTCTTGATTCCATACGCTATCGTCTGAGTTCATGGATAGCTCGCTACTTATCATATGCGGGACGCTTACAACTTCTCAAATCTGTCATTGTAAGTATTGTCAACTTTTGGATTCAAGCTTTTCGCCTTCCAAGTCTATGTTGACAGAAAATAGAACGTTCGTATGCGGCTTTCCTATGGTCGGGTCCAGATTTAAATCCGAGAGAAAGCAAAGATTGCTTGGCACGATGTCTGCAAACCAAAGCAAGATGGTGGATTGGGCTTTAAACCACTAAAAGAAGCGAACATTGTAAGCTGTCTAAAACTGATTTGACGAGTGGTCTCCAACACTGATTTGCTTTGGGTTTTATGGGTTAAGAGGATGCTGCTGCGTGATGGATGTTTCTGGTCCTTGCGGAAATCACAAAATGCTGGCTCTTGGATGTGGATAAAGCTCCTAAAGTATCGTCCATTGGCACAAAGCTTCCATAAGGTACAAATTGGAAATGGCGTTACCACCTTTTTTTGGCATGATATGTGGTGCCCCTTGGGGAAGTTGATTGATGTTGCAGGTCCGAGAGGATCCATAAACCTGGGAATTCCGACAAATGCAACAGTCGCAGAGGTTTTGATGGCTTGCCGCCAAAGACGACACCATAGAAATGCCATCCTTAACATTATAGAAGACGAAATCAAACAGCTATCC
This sequence comes from Draba incana, assembly GCA_963576765.1. Lineage (NCBI taxonomy): Eukaryota > Viridiplantae > Streptophyta > Magnoliopsida > Brassicales > Brassicaceae > Draba > Draba incana. The sequence continues at coordinate 27,286,655 of OY755214.1, read as the reverse complement.
GGGGAAAGAACTACGACGGTGGACGTTGCTCTTTGGCGATACGGAGATGCAAAGTATAAAAAGGATTTCAACACCAAGGCAACATGGAACTTGATAAGGCATTCTAACCCTATACAGGATTGGTACATCGGTGTGTGGTTTACCCACGCAACACCAAAGTACTCGTTCGTATTATGGTTGGCAATGCTTAATCGATTATCCACAGGAGATAGAACTCAAGTTTGGGCGGGCAAAGCACATGTATACTTGGCAATACTATGACGAGACCCGCAATCACTTGTTCTTTGAGTGTTCTTACACATCAACAATTTGGAAAGGGCTCGCTATAAAGCTCCTAGGTCCTCGGTATACAACCCTTTGGGACAACTTGATCGTTTTACTCTACGAAAAAAGCTTTAGCCGCATCAAAATCTTCCTCATTAGATACACCTTTTAAGCTACGGTGTACCATATATGGAGAGAACGGAGTAACCGGAGGCATGGGGAGAAGCCACTGTCGTACAACAAGCTCACCAAGATCATTGACAAAATTGTTCGGAACAGGTTGAGCACTATCCGAGCCTTTGGAGATCGAGCGTACGCCGATGGATTATCAGAATGGTTTGCTACTCGACCGGATTAAACCGGCAAGGTTGCAAGCTCAATTTTCAGTCTCTAATCTATCTAATCTTTTGTTTTCCTTTCATCTGAGAGATAAAATTATTGTAACAACGGTTTTTTTGGCTTGAATAAAAATTTAGCATTCATTTCAAAAAAAAAAAAATCGTCATGTAGGATCTGGTCAAGATATTGAGAAACAAAATACGTGAATGTAAATAAATCATTTGGAGAGAAAAATTCCTTCGTTATACGATCTATCGCTTTATTACTTGAGTTTGAAACTCATGTAATTGAATGTTTTGAAATATTGCTTCCCATAGCATGATGTCTTTGATCCAATTGTGAAGATTGAAATTCCTGGTTTTTAATTGTGTAGAAGATTATAGACCATCTTGTTGTCCCCTTCAAAGATAATGTTTTAGTATCCTCTACTCAAGAGCTGTTGCATAGCGATAAGTAAGGTTTGAAGTTTTGATATATATAAAGAAATCTTCTATAAAATTTTCGTATTCAAATAAATTCAAAATCAGAAAACCATTTTTTCTCCTCTCTAAAATTTCTCACAAATAAAAGTTATTTTTACTTTCATATTTTAGCTTTCCAATCAATATTGGAAATAAGTTCCCGCGTAGTCCAAATTTCTATTGTGGTTATCGGAGTTAGGGTTTCGCATGTCCAGGTTTTGTTGTCAATATATATCCTTTTGCATGTTTAGTAGACACTTCCATTTCATCGGAAATTGTCAATTCCCCGAAGGTTTTGTTATGGTTTCATTTCATTGGTCCAATGCTCGATTCTTCGCTTTTCTGATGGGTCTAATCTATTTTTAGTAACCTGTGTAGTAAACAAAACATTTTTAAAAGAAATAACATTTTTAAAGACAAAATCGGCCCATGGGTTCTGCAGTAACTCACCAACAAAACACAAAATCGGCCCATGGGTTCTGCAGTAACTCACCAACACAAGTTCTATAAAACTCTGGTTTGTAATCTCACAAGAAAATGAAGCATTACAGAAATCAAAACAAAGTGTCTAAGGATACTAGGACCTGAGAGCTGAGGAGCAAGACTAATATGTGACGCAATTCGGCAGATTTCTGATGACGTTGCTCTTCATTCCGAGCTTGACACGTGATTTTGCTCCTCTTTTGTTCATCTCTCTCAACACTTTCATCCTCACTATATCCTCCTTTGACTGCACTGTTGCTAGCCCCATGCTCTTGTACCTGTGTTCAAGAAAATCAGATTTCGTAACACTGATTCTAGAGAGAGAGAGAGAGAGTAAGAGAGATGATTTCTGATAGGTCAATGACAAACCTTGACGCTAGAGAGTTGACGATGTGCTTCTGAGAAGACGGAGGTGGCTTCTGTTTGTAGTAACGCATGAATTCTCGAGACCCGAGAGTCCTAGAGGTTACTTTGTTATCGGTTCTCTTGGTGATCACTAGCTCAGACCCACAAAAAAGCTCTACAGTGTTAACTGATTCACCAGATACAACCATCTGATTTTCCCCTTCATTGACATAGCTGCACAAACACACATTATAGTTCAAACAGAATTACAAACGTTATACCAAACAGAGGTGAAAGCACAAGAGAACTAAGACCTGCTGCTGTAGTCGTAAAACTCTTCTAGTTCTGCATCTTCTTCGTCACCACCATCACCGTAATGCACTCTGCAATGACTTTTAGCTTCCATATGCTTCCGAACAGCTTCCAAACTACCGAATGGATGGCACAATTCATTGCAGTACAGACAAATGAAGTCTCTCTTGACCCTTAAACCGACGTAGGTTAGAAAACCTTTTGGATCCTTCAGATACTCAATATCAGGAATGAAGAATCCATGATACTTATGCATATGAACCATACATTTCTCAATCGTCTTATGCTTCTTATCACACATCAAACAAGAAGTCGGATCCAATTCAAATTCGATATCATCCTCATCCATATCTTCACCATCCTCATCTTTATCACCTTCCAAATCCTCGTCCGAATCAACCTCAATCCATTCATCTTCACTCTCTTCTTCGCTTTCTTCCTCAATCGAACCCTTAAGCTCATCAGGCCTGTTCTTCTCAACACGACGAGGAGGAAGTTGCTTGATTATCGCTTTATCCTCGTCTCCGTTGCTCGTCCCTTGAGAAGACGCCTTTAAAACGTGACTCTTAGACTTAAGATGCTGCTCATGAGCTTTGAAACTTCTGTAACTTTTACTACAGATTCCACAACTGTAAAGCAAAGGTGCTTCATTAACTTTAACCTTCTCTTGAGAAATTGCAGCTTGTCTAGCTTCAAAAAGCGATTCTGTAACTCCAGGAACACCAGCAATCTAAACATTTCCATTCATAATCACAGAACCAAATCAAAATTTCATCACAATTAGGGTTTCCCATAAAGCATATCAACTCTAATGAAACTATGATTCTCATTCAAACGAACACAAATCTAATTTAGGGCAAAATCGAAGAAGAGAGAATGACCTTGCGCTTGAGATTGTAACGGTGCCATTCGGATTTGTAATGGAACTTTTGTTCAGCGTCGTCTTCGAACTCCTTGTTACACGAATTACATGCTAAAGCTGACATATCTCTCCACTCTCTGAGAATCGATTGAAAACGAAAAGGAAGAAGCAGAATAAGGTTTAGAGATGGGTGCTATATATTTGGTGACGGCTCGTAGGTTGCGTAAGCGATTGTGTAACACGGGTCGGGTCAAGACCCGTTCGGATTTGAATTTGGCCCAAACGAAAGTTTAATAGGCTATTTATCTAGGCCCGTTTATTATTTATTGAGCCCAATACGTACTCTCTTTTTTTTTGACGTCAACTTGCTTTTCATTTCATAGATTTTAGGAGTACATGAGCCATCTATAACATATATTTGCATTAATGCTCTAGTCTGCTTAGCTAATTGATCGGCATGGTGATTTGCTATCTTACTTATTTGCCTAAGTATAACAGAATATACGCTTTACCGATGGAGCTGCCCTTAGAGGGGTTATCATGGGTTAGAATTTGAACACTTGCGTTACAATGTTCTCCTAGTGTTGCCTGATGATTGTGTACCTGAACAAGTGCAAATTCCTAAAGTAAACAAAGCATGTTTTTGGGAAAGACTTTTAGACCCAAACAATTTAACTTGCCGTAGTGTCATTTAAATCCCAAAATTTTTTTGATTCCCTATTGATACGTACAACAAACAAACGGGTTTCCTGGGTTTTGTGGCGCCACACACATTTTGACGGTATCTGATGCTAACAAGCAAGTTTACAAGCACGGAAACGACTCCTTGAGATCAATCCGAGACACTTGAGTATGGCAGGATTCATAGTTATATTGTAAGGTGCATTCGAGTATTTTCATATATTTTAATGTAATAGTTGATTGAGAAACAAATTTCAATGCGTGTGGGACGAAGACGGTTACTAATATAGTAAATATTTCATGCTTCATTGTTTTTTCTTATTCGTTGTGAGGTAGTCGGGTCGTTTTATCATTTCATGTCACATGCTAAAGAAATAATATCAATTTAAATCTTTTAGAGTTTATACGTGACACTTAGATCATGCAAATAGATATCTTGTTCTCCTAAAAGTACCTAAAATGAATTATATGGCATGGATAAGGCAACTCGATGGAAGGATCAAACATGTTTCTAATTGTATGACCACTTAGCCACTAGTTCTTCCTGATCACTTTAAGGTTCGATCGCAGTTTCTGGTAGTAAAGAGTTTAAGTAACAAATTAATTATCTATTAGGCTTCTATACATGCCCCAAAAAAAACAATAGTTAAGCTAATCAAATAGCATTAAAATTTTACTTAATCTAAACATGTGGGATGTGGCACTAATAAATCCGCCTAATACTTAAAAACCATACTTAATCCCAAGCTCTATCTCATGAAAACAAATTATATGATAGGCCTGTAAGATTCGAACTAGTTAGCTATATATAGCCTATAGGAATAAAATAGTCTTTATGTTAATTAATACTATAAAAAGAGGAGGTTAAAAAGAGGACTTAATCAGTGAACTCCAAACGTAAAGACATTTTATGACATCTATCGCATTGCATTGCCACTATCCACGAGCATCCATTGCCTTTTTTGTGATCACATGACAAAGACAAGTTCGATCTCCCCTTTATCCTCGTGAATATTTTTCCTCTATATTTCTTTTCAGGTCGAACCTATATTTCCTCACATCATCATTTAATATCATATTATAATCATGGGACCAAAAAGGTATTATATTATAAAGTAAATTAAATGAACAGACATGATGAGTCAAAATCATCTCTATTTCTATAATCTTTAAAATCGATTACCTATATTTCCATGGCACATGAGATAAGATTACAAATATACTCATTACCGCAACCAATAAAACGCTCTATACAAACTTTAAAAATAAGAGCTTACGTACGTGTATATATATATATGTATTCTATCAAATTATCACACTAGTCAACTAGCATTTATACTTGGGGGGATTTTTTTTTGAGTGTCTCTAAGGAAGAATTCGAGAAATTGTTTTGTGTCTTCTCATCTTTAGAGGAAAAAGTTTGTATGAGTGCGTGAGAGAGTGGATTCTCACACAAAATGCATAAGTAGGAAATTAAAGAAGAGAGAACAAGAAAGTTGTTTCTTTCACAAGTTTCTCCTTTGGGTGTTCATCTTTGTCTCACAACTTCTGCAGGAGTTTGTAATTACTGCTTTTGCTTGAAGTGATGGGACAATTCGTATCAGTTTTTTTCCTTTTTCTTATACACTATCGCATGTAATATTTTACTAAACTTGATATTTGTATTCATTATACATCATTTTTAATTTAAACATTTTTCTTCGTCTTGCTACCAATTGACATAATATCACAGCTCATAGTTCACACATCATAATATTTTCAAATATGACATACCAAAACATGTTATCAAAATTATCAATGACCAAATTTATAATTTATGTTTGGGATTATACTTTAGAGTATAGGAATTGATTTTGAAATTATAACATGCACATAATTCATACATATAAATGAAATATCCAATTTATTCCTGAAAATGGTATTCAAAATTAATATCGTGGCATTTGAAGAAATTATGAGGTGCAAATATAAAATAAAAAACACCATATAGAAAATTGAAAGGCAAAACGAAGTGAACTCGTGAACCAGTTTCTTGCAATATGAGATTGAATGCCATAAGTCTTATTTGTATTTTACATTTACCAAATGTGCACACACAATAAGCCTTCCTCACATAAGCCCAAATTCACACTTCACATTTTTGTTACGCCTTTGAAGTTTAAATACCTAACGTTCTCCTCATTTACTCTTCCTTCTCTTTCTTTCCGGTGTCACTATGGCGACTACCGCGGGTAAAGGCAACGGACTCGACCAAATCAAGAATGAATCCGTTGATCTGGTATATATATTCATGTCTTCTTTGTTTTCTTATACATCTTTGCCCCGACTATTTCCTTAGCGTAAAGTACTATTTTGTGCACTCCATTTCTTTTATAATTTCTCGAAACGTGATTTGGTTTCTATTGTGAGTCCAATAGAAGTCATAGCATGGATTTATAGGATTCAAATCCAAATTAAAACGATGGTAGAGCATTTTAAAGACGATGACATCACGATCCTATATCACCTACCTAAAACTCTTTGTTTCTTTCTACCAAGAATGTAAAAAATCAAAAACTATATCTTTTTCTTATGATATTTCACTCTTATTTAGAATACACCTTATGCTCTCCCTTAACATCTAAGTAGTTGTAGCTATATTTTAAAGTTCCATAAGAGTTGTTTGTGTTTTATTTATCGATTATAAGCAACTCCGATAATATCCCGTTGAATAAACGTACTATTCAAGCAAAAAAAAAAGAAAAAAAAAATATGATCAATGATCGGTACAGGTTCGAATACCCATGGAGGAAGTGTTCGAGGAGCTAAAATGTACAAAACATGGTCTAACATCAGATGAAGCTTCTTACCGTCTCGCCCTCTTTGGTCCCAACAAACTCGAAGAGAAAAAGGTTTCTTCTTTGTCATTTTTATTCTCTTCAAAAATACATTAATGGAACTCTTTCTAAGTCTGAATATTGTGATTTGGATAACGCGCACAGGAAAGCAAGTTTCTAAAGTTTTTAGGGTTCATGTGGAACCCATTGTCATGGGTGATGGAAGCGGCGTCTTTAGTGGCGATAGCGCTAGCGAACGGAGGAGGACGGCCACCGGATTGGCAAGACTTTGTGGGGATATTGTGTTTGCTATTCATCAACTCAACCATTAGTTTCATTGAGGAAAATAATGCTGGTGATGCTGCAGCCGCTCTAATGGCCGGTCTAGCTCCTAAAACAAAGGTTAATTAAACTAATTATTTTTCTTTTCTATTTTTCTTTCTACTTCTAAACATTTTTAGTTAATCAATACTACAACATAAAATTAACAAAACCGAACTTACATAAAAATATTCATAAACAAAACAATCACAATTTCAAACTGAAAAAAGTTTCTTAACCAATATTATACATTTCAATATGGGGTGCGCAAACAAACCAAACCAAACCAAACGTAAATAGGTGTTTTGGTTCGATTTCGGTTTCATGTATACACCTATTTGGTTTCTATTTTAAAACTATTTCGGAAAACTGTAAAATCGCTTGGGTTTTTAGTTTTTGAGAGATTTTAGGCCAGTTTGGCGTGAGTGAGCGGCGTTAGGCCAGTTTCGACAACATGGCGGAGCTTGCGTTCCGAAATTCCATTGTGTTCCGGTAGTCCATAGATCAGCGGCCGTTTTAGACTTGGAGACAAGCGTTTGAATAGCCGGTGAGATTGTGCCAAGAAGGGCACTAAAGATGAGTTTGTCTTGGCGTCTCCATGTCTTGTATGCTGGATTAGGGCCTTCGGTATTGTTTGTTGTGATTGTTTGTGACGGTGGTTTGGTGGAGCCATCAACGTAGCCTGCGAGTTCGTATCCGTCAAGTAAGGCCAGGACTTGAATGTTCCAGGTGAGAAAGTTTGTTGATGTCAGCTTTGTAATGTTTGAAATGTTGAGGTTGAGGAGAGCTTGTGTTGTGTCAACGGTCTCTGCGGTGGTTGCCATGAGGCGTGAAAGGAGACGCTGAGTTTTTGAGAGAGGCGGCTAGAATTTTTTTTTTTTAGGGTATCGTAGATAGCTCTGATACCATGTAGAGAAGATATGTTTTGATATATTACAATTGAGAATGGAGATTACAATTTATACAGAGATGAGAGATTGAGGAATAAACTAATTACAGGAAGTTCCCTAAGATGACTCAATCATAATAATGTGAATGATGTCAATCGTAGCAATAACACGGTCTTGACATATCTTGGAGTAATGACACGATCTTGACTTATCTTGGAGAATCGGAATCGTATCATGATCGTATCTCTAATACGCCCCCTCAAGATGGAGGGGCGGTAGTCACTCTGATCTTGTCTCGAAGGTCAAGGAAGCCTGCTCGGGACAACAGTTTTGTTAGCGCATCGGCGAGCTGATCTTTCGTGTTGACGTGTGTGACCCGAAGAGCACAACGATGGATATAACCACAAACAAAGTGATAGTCAAGAGCAATGTGTTTCATTCTCGAGTGGAACACGCGATTAGCACATAGAAAAGTTGTGCCAACATTGTCGCAGAGAACAAGCGGTGGTGCAGGGAGAGGAATGGCAAGTTCAGTGAAGAGATTGCATATCCATTTAAGTTTGGAGACAGCATTTGCCATTGCACGATACTCGGCTTCCGTAGAGGACCTTGCCACTCCTTTTTGTTTCTTAGCAGTCCAAGAGATTGGATGTTGGCCAAGATAGACGATGTATGAGTTAGTTGAGACGTAATCATCCGTATCCCCGGCCCAGTCTGCATTGGAATAGGTGTGAAGTTCAAGTTTGTTCTTGGCAGAGTAGAAGATGCCGTGTGTGGGTGTGCCAGCAAGGTAACGCAACACGTGTTTAGCGGCTTGCCAGTGGTCCTCTGTCGGCTTGTGCATGAACTGAGACAAGCGGTTGACGGCATACGCAATATCGGGTCTCGTAAAAGCTAGATATTGTAAGCTTGCAACAAGCTGTCTATATTTGGTGGGATCAGATAGATTGGTGCCGGTTGTGAGAGTGAGCTTCGGAGATGTGACCATTGGAGTGGTAACCGGTTTTGTGTTCGTCATGTTGTGATTGTGTAGTAGATCAAGGATATACTTTCGCTGTGAGAGATGAAGGCCAGTAGCAGTCCGATGAGCCTCAATGCCAAGAAAATAGTTAAGATCTTCGAGGTCTTTTATGGAAAACCGATCTGCAAGGAGTTGTAGTATATCCGCAATGCACGACTTGCTATTTCCTGTGATAAGTATATCATCGACATAGACGAAGAGATAACCCAAATGATTACCGTGATGAAGAACAAATAGAGACGTGTCGGCTAGAGAGTTGGTGAAGCCGAGACTAATGAGGAATGTGCGGAGTTCATTGTACCATGCCCGGGGAGCTTGTTTTAATCCGTAAATGGCTTTATGTAAGCGGCAAACATGATTGGGATGATCGGAGTCCACAAAACCCGGAGGTTGTTCCATGTACACTTCTTCGTCAAGGGTCCCTTGGAGAAAGGCATTATTGACGTCTAATTGTTGAATCGACCATGCTTTACTAACAGCAACATCAAGAACGAGTTGAAGGGTTGTTGATTTGATGACTGGACTGAAGGTATCAGTGTAATCTTGACCGTACTGTTGAGTGTACTCTTTTGCGACTAGACGAGCTTTGCATCGATGATAAAAGCCTGTGGAGAGGAACTTGTTCTTAAAGAGCCATTTGCAGCCAATGACATTATAATGAGATAACCGAGGGACCAAGTCATAAGAACCATTACGAGCAAAAGCAGTGTCTTCCTCGGACATTGCACCTCGCCATTTTTTTTTATCTTTCAGAGCCTGGGCCAATGTTTGTGGTTCAGCAGAAATGGATGTGGAGAGGGTAGCCGAGTAGTTGTATTTGGGGTTAGGTTTCTTGATTTGGTTTTTGAGTCGGGTGGTCATATTATGTGATGGTGGTTGTAGCGCTGGTGGATCTCTGGTGGTGTTTGGTAATGGAGATGTCGGGTTTGTGGAAGAAGAGACACGGTTTGGTTGTTGGGTTTGTATTGGAGTTGTAGTGTTTGTCGGATCAGGGATAGGTAAAGGATTGTGGATTTGGGCTATGGTTCTTTGAGAGGGAGAAGGTTGTGTATTTGGGCTGGACTGGGCTGGGCCATAGGTTCTGGCCCATTTTGAGTAGGAGCAGTGGGCTCAGAATGAGATGAGGAAGAAGAAGAAGATGGAGAGAGTGAGAGAGAGGACGATACCGGAGTCGTTGTTGTCGGCGTCGTCGAGGGTGAAGGAGAGACGGGGTGAGAATCAGAGTTCGTGGGACCCAGTGGTGGCGAATGTACGGGCGGCACAGGTGGTATGGTTGTTTGAGGTGGTGAGTGAGGAAGAGGAATCAGTGTTACAGGCGGAGAGAAAGGAGGTTCGGTGATTGAATGTTTGGTGGTTTGAGATGGGCTTTCGGAGAGGCTGGGAAAAGGGAAGGAGCTTTCATCAAATTTCACATGGCATGAGACGTATATGCGGCCTGATGATGGTTGGAGACACATGTAAGCACTTTGCGTCGGTGAGTAGCCGATAAAGACGCAAGGAGTTGACCGATCTTCAAGTTTGTGTTTGTTATACGACCGGAACCATGGGAAGTAGAGGCAGCCGTATATCCGCAGCTTTAAGTAGTTTGGATCAGCGCCAAAGAGTAATTAAAACGGGGATTTCATGTTTCGGACCGGCGTTGGGAGGCAATTAATGAGATATACCGTTGTGGTGAAGGCATAAGACCAATATGACTTGGGCATAGAGGCGTGAGTGAGCATTGTTAGGCTAGTTTCGACAACATGGCGGTGCTTGCGTTCCAAAATTCCATTGTGTTCCGGTGTGTGCGGTGGAGATGTGAGATGAGATATACCGAAAGTAGATAGGATTGATCGAAGCGCAACGAATTCTCCGCCATTATCGGAATAGAGTGTACCGATTTTTGTGTTAAACCGGTTTTCAACTAAAGCTTTGAAGGCGATAAACGTTTCTCGGACTTGTGATTTAAGCTTGAGTGGATATAGCCAAGTGTATCTGCTGTAGTGATCTACAAGTATAAGATAGTATTTGTATCCATCAATAGTCAAAACGGGGGAGCTCCATAAATCAGTGAAAATATATTCAAGGGGTCTTGTTGAGGTAATAGAAGTTTGTGAAAAAGGGAGTTTGTGTAATTTTTTAATTGCGCAATCTGAACAGATGTTGTTTACAGATTGTGAGCACGGTAAAAAGAACTTTGAAACAACGTTTTTAAGAATAACAAAAGACGGATGACCAAGGCGGTGATGCCAAGTGGTCGAGGATAGTTTTGGTGAGGTGGAGGTAAAGAAAGAGTGGATGGTAGCGGGTGAGGTCGGCCACTTGTACAATTCATCCTTGGTGTGACCGTGAAGCAATGGATCCCCCGAGTTCAGATCTTTCACCTAAAAATGAGCAGGGAAGAATTCAACGGATACGTTATTTTGGTTGCAAAGGCAATAGATAGAGACGAGATTCTTGCGTATATGAGGAACACATAACACATTATTAAGACTTAAGTTCCGAGAGTTAGAGGGTAAAGAAATAGAACCAGTGTGGGTAATGGGAAGGCCTGGTCCATCACCGATGAGAACATCATCAAAGCTGTTGTAGGGTTGCTGCAAGTGAAGTGAATTGAGGTCACTCGTCATGTGGTGGGTGGCACCACTATCCATTAGCCACGCATTGGTTGGAGTCGGGGAGGTGAAGGCAACATTTGCACGTGGCTGCCACGGCTGGAACGGTGTCGAGGGTTGTGTTTATTGAGAACCAGCGAACTGTTGAAGTTGCGTGCAATGTTTGGCGCTATGACCAAAGACGCCACAAATCTGACAGCGCCCTTGATATCCTTTGCTTAGTCGTTGATCTAGTCTCAGTTGAGAGGAGTATTGAGGTTGTATGTGTTTTTATTGTTCCAGTTTTGAGCAGGACGAGGAGATTGCTTGCCTTGGAATTGACGAGGACGGGTTGAGGCAGAGTAGAGATTAGCAGAGATGGGCACAACGGCGGAGGCATGGACTGTCGATGCCAAAATCTTGGCTTCTTTGGTGAGGAATTTCTCATGTATCTCGGTGATGGAGGGAGGGATGTCGCGACCTTCGATTTGCTCAGTGACGGCTTTGTATTCTTCAGGGAGGCCGGTGAGAAGAGCTTGGATTTGGTCTTCAAGGTCCAATGGCTTGCCAAGAAGTGCAAGTTGGTTGAAGCGAGTAACGATGCCTTGAACATATTCATCGATCGTATTGGTCCCTTTCTTATATTGCTGCAGTTATTGTTTGAGTTGGAGGACATGGCCTCTGCTTGGTTTGGCGTAGGTGGACTCGATGGTGGTCCATAGATCAACGGCCGTTTTAGACTTGGAGACAAGCGTTTGAATAGCCGGTGAGATTGTGCCAAGAAGGGCACTAAAGATGAGTTTGTCTTGGCGTCTCCATGTCTTGTATGCTGGATTAGGGCCTTCGGTATTGTTTGTTGTGATTGTTTGTGACGGTGGTTTGGTGGAGCCATCAACGTAGCCTGCGAGTTCGTATCCGTCAAGTAAGGCCAGGACTTGAATGTTCCAGGTGAGAAAGTTTGTTGATGTCAGCTTTGTAATGTTTGACATGTTGAGGTTGAGGAGAGCTTGTGTTGTGTCAACGGTCTCTGCGGTGGTTGCCATGAGGCGAGAAAGGAGACGCTGAGTTTTTGAGAGAGGCGGCTAGATTTTTTTTTTTTTAGGGTATCGTAGATAGCTCTGATACCATGTAGAGAAGATATGTTTTGATATATTACAATTGAGAATGGAGATTACAATTTATACAGAGATGAGAGATTGATGAATAAACTAATTATAGGAAGTTCCCTAAGATGACTCAATCATAATAATGTTAATGATGTCAATCGTAGCAATAACAAGGTCTTGACATATCTTGGAGTAATGACACGATCTTGACTTATCTTGGAGAATCGGAATCGTATCATGATCGTATCTCTAATATATAGTATTATAAGTAGTTTTGTTAAGTTTGGTTACGTTAGGAACATAGTTATCTAACAAGTGATAATAACTACATTTCTTGTTCATATTAGGTTTTTATTTTTCACTTTTCTCACAGTGTATCTTCTATTTTTATTTTTATCTTCTTAATTCAAGGTGCACAAGTCTCTCTCATACTCTATACCTTTATTTGTTTGTAATTTTGTATTGGTAAAAGTGTAAAACATCTAAATCATATGTTCGTCTTCTTCGCTATAATCTTATTATATAAATTTTTATGCGTCAAACATAATAATTAACACGATCACGACACGTTATCGTGTCAAATCGATCGATCCGAGATTTTGACACGTATTAAATTTGTTTCCAATTAGATTTTGCTATATATATCATAATTGTTTTTAAAACTTATATATCTATAATTATAAAATAGATTATAAAAATCAATATATATCTAAAGAAAATCAAATAATTCATTTAAATAATGAGTTGATAAGCTAGGTTTTATCTTTTAATTTTTATTTATTATATGTCGTGGTTTTGTTTTTTTTCTACATATTTTAGATTAAATAGGTTTTAAGATTTTATCATAATAATATTAATTAATACACATATTATTGTTTTTTTTTTAATTCAAATAGAGTTAGGTTTACATACCCAAATCATTATGGATTATAATATTTTTTCTTTATATAATTTGTTTTTTTTGCTCTCTCAATTTGCTCACCAAACAATTTTACATTTCAATAATCTCTTCTACAAACTTTATTTTAGCTTTTCATTAGAAAGATAACATCCATTACTCTCTCTTTTTTATAGGTGAGATACATTATGACGATCTATTTTAGTTTGTGAGATTAATAAAAACATTCTAACTTTATTTTGCTTTGTTCTATTTTTTACAACATAGATATCATCACATCAATGATTACTCAAAAAATGTATTTAGCGTTATATTATAGTACGTCTAATCCAAAAGTGGGAGGTAATATTTTTTTGAAACTAATGAAATTATAGGGATGGATTTTCTACTACTTGATAAATAGGTTAGCATATTTTTATTTTATATGAATGAGAGAGTGAATACAATATAATTTTATTTGATGTAGAAAAAAATAGTATTCAAGACTTTGTGCATCATTCGCTTTTTGCAAAATTTGTAAAGCAATTGTATGAAGAAATTCTTATTGAAATTCTTTTAGTTTTAGTTTGCAATTAAAAATATGAGATTCAATTCGTTACATAATTAGGAAAAAATGAAGATAAAAGAGTAATTTTAAAATTTATTTGATATCAACGGTTTTGATTTTATTTTGTTTACTTTCATGAGTGATTTGAATTTTTTTTTTACTTTTTTATTTTTGACTTTCTACGGGTTATAAAATACTTTGTATAATAAATTTTTTATCATAAACCCGCATATATGCGGGTCCTTTCAACTAGTTATATATATATATATATATATATAATTGTATATTTCTAAATCTAATATCATGAAATAAACCAAAATCAAACCGAACCAAAATACAAACGGTTTCTATATGGTTTGAACTTTGAAGTATTGTAAAACCAAAAGACCGAAGAAACGAACCGTAACCAAGCAAAATACAAACGGTTTCCATATGGTACGAGTTTTTGTAAAACCAAAAGCAAAAAATACGAACCGGAAACCGAAAAGTCCACCCGTTTTTCAATCATAAAACTAAAAATCCGCCCATTTTCTGTTGATTAAACGTTTACACTATGTCACTAATTTACACAGTAATTTGCTACAATGATGTTTTGGTATGATTAAAGGTTCTAAGAGATAGTCGATGGAGCGAGCAAGAGGCATCGATTCTCGTTCCCGGAGATGTAATCGCCGTCAAGCTCGGCGACATCGTTCCCGCCGACGCTCGTTTACTCGACGGCGATCCTATCAAAATCGATCAATCATCTCTCACCGGCGAATCGATTCCCGTCACCAAAAATCCCGGCGATGAAATTTTCTCCGGCTCAGTTTGCAAACAAGGCGAGATCGAATCCATCGTCATCGCCACCGGAGTCCACACATTCTTCGGCAAAGCTGCTCATCTCGTCGATACCACAAACCAAATCGGCCATTTCCAGAAAATCCTCACATCGATCGGTAATTTCTGTATCTGCTCTATTGCCTTAGGAATCGTTATCGAACTCCTCGTTATGTATCCGATTCAACGTCGTAAGTATCGAGACGGAATCGATAATCTTCTCGTTTTGTTAATCGGAGGGATTCCTATAGCTATGCCTACTGTGTTATCTGTTACTATGGCGATTGGATCTCATAGATTGTCTCTACAAGGAGCTATTACTAAGAGGATGACGGCAATCGAAGAAATGGCGGGTATGGATGTTCTATGTAGTGATAAGACTGGAACTCTGACGGTAAATAGGCTTAGTGTTGATAGGAACTTAGTCGAGGTTTTCGCGAAAGGGGTTGATAAAGAGCATGTTATCCTTTTGGCTGCAAGAGCCTCGAGGACCCAGAATCAAGATGCGATTGATGCAGCTATTGTGGGGATGCTTGCTGATCCAAAAGAGGCTCGAGCTGGTGTTCGAGAGGTTCATTTCTTTCCTTTTAACCCGGTTGATAAGAGAACTGCTTTGACGTATATAGACTCTGCTGGAAACTGGTACCGAGCTAGCAAAGGAGCTCCAGAGCAGATACTAAACCTCTGCAATTGCAAGGAAGATGTTAAGAGGAAAGTTCATGGTGTGATTGATAAGTTTGCTGAACGTGGACTGCGATCTTTGGCAGTTGCAAGACAGGTTTAGTTCTTGGTTAATATATATCCCGTGATTGTCGGTATGATTGTTGTGTTTCATATGGATTATCTTGGTGCAGGAAGTTCCTGAGAAGAACAAAGATGCTTCTGGTGGCCCATGGCAACTTGTTGGTCTTTTACCCCTGTTTGATCCTCCAAGGCATGACAGTGCCGAGACAATCAGGACGGCGTTAAACCTCGGTGTTAATGTTAAGATGATAACTGGTAAGAATCTCACAGTTCTTTTGAGTTTATTCTTGTCTCTCTGAACTTTATCCTGCTTGAAACTATGTTTGTACCTCTCACTGAAACCAGGAGACCAGCTTGCAATTGGGAAAGAAACCGGTCGCAGGCTTAGAATGGGTACGAACATGTATCCTTCTTCTGCGCTGCTCGGACAAGACAAAGATTCTTCCATAGGTGGACTTCCTGTTGATGAACTGATCGAGAAGGCTGATGGATTTGCAGGAGTCTTTCCGGGTATGTAAACTTTAACAGAAAGCTTTATCTTTGATTACGCATTCTATATTGATGGATTCTCTGGTGCGCGGAAAATCGCAGAGCATAAGTATGAGATTGTTAGTAGGCTGCAACAAATGAAGCACATATGTGGTATGACTGGAGATGGTGTGAATGATGCTCCAGCTCTCAAGAAGGCGGATATTGGTATAGCTGTTGCTGATGCTACTGATGCTGCGAGAGGCGCTTCTGATATCGTTCTCACAGAACGTGGATTAAGCGTTATCATTAGTGCAGTGCTCACCAGTAGAGCCATATTTCAAAGAATGAAAAACTACACTGTGAGTTAAAAACTTCTTCTCATGATATTTTACATCCAATTCATCATCTTTATGCAGTTTTATGCAGTTTTATACAGACTTAGTAATACATCATCTTTCTGTGTAGATTTATGCAGTTTCAATCACGATACGTATTGTGGTAAGTGTACTTAGTAGTTCTGACGAGATTTCATTTGTTGGTTTAATCTGAAGTCATTGCAATGTCTGCAGTTTGGCTTCATGTTCATTGCTCTCATATGGGAGTTCGATTTCGCGCCATTCATGGTCCTAATCATAGCAATCTTAAACGATGGTGAGGTCACACTAGAGAGTATTAATTGCATATAGTACTGAACAGTCAATAAAACTAACAAAGGCATTGGTACTTATAGGAACAATCATGACAATATCAAAGGACAGAGTGAAGCCATCTCCACAGCCAGATAGCTGGAAACTCAGAGAAATCTTCTCGACCGGCATTGTCCTTGGAGGCTACCAGGCCTTGATGACTGTCGTTTTCTTCTGGGCGATGAAAGACACTAATATTTTCTCGGTACATATACTCTTATTCTCTGTTGCTTCTCTAGACCCGTTTAAAAACCTCATTCTTTTGGGGGTTATGTAGAACAATTTTGGTGTGAGACCGTTGAGCAACCGTCCTGAACAAATGATGGCTGCTCTGTATCTACAAGTTAGCATCATAAGTCAGTCTCTCATATTTGTCACCAGATCTCGTAGCTGGTCCTATGTCGAACGCCCCGGTCTTCTCTTACTTGGGGCATTTGTCATAGCTCAACTGGTATGTTTCCCTTTGAACTCTGTTCACAGAAAACAGAACAAGAAGTTCATAGCGGTTATGCAATCTCAGGTGGCGACATTTATAGCGGTTTATGCAAACTGGAGTTTTGCGCGGATAGAAGGAGCCGGTTGGGGATGGGCGGGAGTGATATGGCTATACAGTATCGTAACATACATCCCTCTCGACTTACTCAAGTTTGCGATTCGCTATGTTTTGAGTGCTAAAGCTTGGTTAAACCTTCTTGAAAACAAGGTATCGATTCCAGTACTGAAAAACCTCCCCATGAATCCTAGAGTATAACCTTTAAATCTTGCTGCTTATATGTTTGTTTGTTTCTTATGTATTAAAACAAAAACAGACTGCCTTCACGATGAAGAAAGACTACGGTAAAGAGGAAAGAGAAGCTCAATGGGCTGCAGCTCAAAGAACCCTCCATGGGCTTCAACCAGCAGATACAAACAATATCTTCAACGAGAAGAACAGTTTCAGTGAGCTCTCTGAGATCGCTGAACAGGCCAAACGCCGAGCTGAGGTTGCCAGGTAAAGAAACTAATTCATTTTCGCACCATCAATTCATGACTCTAATGACTCCCGATTTTAGTCTGTCTCAATTGGCTGTTTAAAACATTGTTACCCCTTCTCTTACTTCATACCATCAGCGAAAAACTCACAAAACTTGATCACACTCGAAAATCATTTTTTTGGTTGTTTCACAAGTTTTGCTTAATGATGATATCTGCAGCCTGAGAGAGGTAAACAGATTAAAAGGACAAGTAGAGTCAGCGGTGAAGCTTAAAGGACTTGACATTGACACTATTCAGCAACATTACACAGTCTGAGTTAGATTGTGAAACCTAATTAATCTACTTGGTTATTTTTAAAGCTATTATTAATAGTTGAAAAACAAAATCAAAGTTGTGTAGGTATATACCGTATATATAACCTTACTTTTTCTTTCCCTATCTTTTAACTATCGAAGATTGTATAAACTTTGCTTTTGGGGTGTTCAAAATGGATTAATTGCATTGAACCGAAATTGCGGCTATACTGGGAAGAACCGGTTCGAAGTACAATGCTGATTTTGTAAGGCCATCGGCCTTAGAGTTTTTCTCTCATCGAATGAAAACAGAAGATGAGATTTTAGATCTAAGGAGAGATTGAAGATGTCATGGAAGATGCCTAGAGTCTGAGGTTCCGATCTGCGGATTGTGTAAGAGACCTTATTTCAATGCTTTTTAGGATCTTTAGTTTTTATGTACTGTTGAGTTTGTAACTATAATTGCTTACCTTTGTTTTTGGGAGTTCTCAGATAGTCCACAAAATATAATCGACCATAGTCAAGTCGGTATGAAATGAATCACTAGGAATTTACAATATCAAATGGTTTTTTTTTTTTTGAAACTTACTTTACAATATCAAATGATTCATGGAAGATTATGAGTTATTTAGGTAAATCGTAAAAAAATTAGGTTTTTAGTTGAAAATTTGAGATGGTAATTAAATTATAAATGAGTTTATAAGATTCTAGCCTGGTTCGCCAAAAGTCAGAAACCAAGAAATCTACATTTATTCAACATCTAAATGCAAACTCATCAATTATGGGTTCGATTGGCAAAGTATAATGGAGTAGGAGCTGGAGCATCAAGCAGCATTAGCATTATGCTATACTGCTCTGATTAAAATGCATAATTGGCCTAGTTGTGAGTGATTATATATAAAATTAAGATAAATTATTTTATTATACTATTTATATGTATTCTTATAACTACATAAATAACGTATATTCACATTTTCCATTCTTATCAGTACAAAAAAAAAAAGAAAAGAAATGAACGTCTCTGAGGCGACTCTTCGAGCGATTCTTTTCTGGTTTTTCAATTGGTTACTGTTTCGGTTATTTCTCACCAATCTGGTGACGGGTTTATGCGATTTAGTCTGTGATGTGGTTAATGGTTCCGACCACTCGCCGGCAGTTATCTCCACAACGGATCCCACGATTCCTTGTGATGCAACTTCTCCGATTTCAATGGTGTTTACCCACTACATAAAGATTTTCAAGTCTTCGAGGTTTTCACAAATCTATTCTCTTTCTCAGTTAAAAACCAAATTCCCACTTCGTTTCTATCCGATTCGTTTTCGAATGGCTGATAATATAAGAAGAGCGATGCAAGATATCGACCTCGGTGTCAACGACGAACCAATCCAACTTCCTTTCGATGTGGTAATCCAAGTGGCAGCAGAGAACAGATTTGTTCTAATTGGGAAACCTGTGATACCGAGACGCTAGAATCTTTGTTCAATCATTGCGGCGATGCCACAAATTTGGGGTCAATCCGGTTTGGTTCATGGTCGAATTGTAGCGGGTCAACATTTTCAGTTTGTCTTTCCGTCAGAAGAATCAATGGAGACTGTTCTTCACAGGGGTCCTTGGGCTTTTGCCGATCGTATGCTCATCATACAACGATGGAGTCCAAACATGCCGTTAAATCAACTTCATACCTTTCTGGATTCAAATTCGTGGAATCCCAATCCAATTTCTCAACCAAGGTGTTGTTGCTCATATTGGGCGTCGAATGGGTCAACTTATGGATGTTGATTATAACGCTGAGGCTGTGGCTCAAGTGGAGTATGTGCGCGTTCGTCTTAATTGGGATGTTGCAGAGCCTCTTCGCTTTCAACGTCATTTTCAATTCACTCTGGGTGTTAACACTCTTCTGCGATTCCGATACGAACGTCTACATGGTTTTTATGAAGTTTGCGGTTTACTCACTCATGACTCCGGAAATTGTCTCATTCAAAATGGTGGGGGAGAATCCGATGATGATGAAAATGGTGATGACAACAACCCACACCCAGAGGCAGATCACAACCAAGGTGTTAGGCTTGAAGAAATTGAAGCGGATCAAATTGGAGAGGATCACAATGAAGGTTTTGAGATTCCTGCCAATGGTTTTCAGAATGGCAATTCAAACGATGAAGCAGAGGTGTTTGAGGAAGCTGTGACACACAACATGTTCTCTAATGATCTAGAGATGAATGAATTATACAACCCATGTCCGATTTATTCTAACTCTACCGGAGATGTTCCAAGGAGGGAACGTTCACCAATTTCTACTCTTGACGACCATGAAGATGTTAGTGACACAATGCAAGAGATTTATGGAATTTACAACGAAAAAATAGAAGATGATCACAATGGGAAGAAGAAACGCAAATTGGAACAAGGATCAACTTCTGGACCGGGAGAATGCAGTGGTTCAAACCCGGACAACAACCAAGTGTGAGGCGCGGTGGGCCCTAATTCACCAGAGCCACCATGAATACAACCGTTTGGAACTGTCGAGGCCTAGGCGTAGACCTCACAGTTTGACGCCTTAAGGAGATACAACGAAAATATCTCTCGGACATAATATGCCTATTGGAAACAAAGCAACGTGATGAAGTTATCAGAGATCTTTGCTGCGATTTGGGTTATGATCGGTATATGACGGTTCCACCTCAAGGTCGTAGCGGTGGAATTGCGGTGCTTTGGAAGAAATCTGTTTCTCTTTCAGTTTTATTTCAATCTCCTAATCTTGTAGATTCCTTTGTTGAATTTAATGGAAGTTCTTTCTACTTGTCTTTTGTCTACGGTCATCCAAATCCATCTTACCGTAATCACTTATGGGAACGTCTTGAACGATTATCAACAACACGAAATGCAGGCTGGTTAATAATGGGTGATTTCAATGAAATCAAGAGTAATGATGAAAAACGTGGTGGCAAAATTAGAGAAGAAAGAACTTTTGTCGATTTCCGAAGAATGATATCTACTTGTGATTTTTCTGATTTGAAAGCTATTGGTGATCGATTTTCATGGATAGGAAAACGTTATCATCATGATGTTTTATGTTGTTTAGATCGTGCAATGGCAAACAAAGAATGGTTAGCACAATTCCCTTCGGCTCAAATAGAATTCCTTCCTTTCAATGAATCAGATCATCGACCACTTGTTGTTAGTACGTCAGATGAGCTCGGTTCTCGAAGAGGTTTGTTTCGATACGACAAGAGATTATTTGCTCATGGTTCTTTTAAAGAAGCTGTAGTAAATAGTTGGAAAAGAAGTACTAATTCTCGATTAAACCTCACTGCAAAGTTACGACATTGTCGGCGCACAATGTCTGATTGGAAGAGAAATAATCGTACTAACGCTGCGGAAAGGATTCGATTTTTTAGTCAAGAACTGGACAATGCAATGTCTAGAGGTGACACTTCTACTATTGAACTCAGGAATATTCGTAATGAATTAGCCAGAGCCTATCATGATGAAGAAATCTATTGGAAGCTTAAGAGTCGAATCTAGTGGCTTCGATCAGGCGACCGTAACACAAAATATTTCTATGCTGCGACAAAAAATCGGTTAGCGAGGAATAGAATTTTGGCCATTGCAAATAATGGAGGAACTATTCATCATGGAGATAATTCAATAAGCAGAGTGGCAACTGCATATTTTCAAAATCTTTTTCTCAGCACCAGGCTTGATAATGTGGACTACTTAAACGTATTAAAAGATTTTCAAGGAAGATTCACTGACGCAATCAATGGTGACCTAACTAGGCCAATCTCTGATGTTGAAATTAAAGAAGCGGTATTTGATATAGGACCGGATCGCGCACTTGGACCCAATGGAATAACCGAAGCTTTTTACCAACAGTTCTGGCTCAATTTTAAAGAAGAGATAATAGAGGAAGTTCGAAAATTCTTTGATACGAGTCTTCTTGCTCCATCAACAAATCACACAAATCTCTGCCTTCTTCCAAAAATTGAAGCACCTCGAAGCATGAGTGATTTTCGACCAATAGCTCTATGTAATGTAAGCTACAAAATTGTTTCAAAAATATTGGTGAACCGTCTAAAGCAACACCTTGGCTCGATCATTTCGGAAACTCAAGCAGCATTCATTCCGGGCCGTAACATCATTGACAATGTCATTATTGCTCAAGAGATGTTATACTCACTCAAATCACGGACACGATGGGCAAACTCTTACATGACGATCAAGACAGATATTTCTATGATCGTTTGGAATGGAAATTTCTTCGAGACACAATGGTTCATATGGGTTTCAATGCCACATGGATAGGTTGGATAATGCAATGCGTTGAGACGGTTAGTTTTTCTGTGTTAATCAATGGAGTCCCTCGAGGTTTCATCAAACCTGAACGCGGCATTCAACAAGGAGACCCTTTGTCTCCTTATTTGTTTATACTTTGTGGCGAAGTTCTAAGTCACCTAATTAATCAAGCGGCTACAACACGAAGATTAATTGGGATGAAAATTGGGAGTTCTGGACCTGTGGCAAATCATTTATTATTTGTGGACGACGCTTTGTTCTTTTGTCATGCTCACCCGAGATCATGCCGCACAATCATGACAATTCTTCAACGTTACGAGACAGTGTCTGGACAAGCCATCAATTTGAATAAATCTGCAATAACATTCAGTTCGAGAGTCAAAGTTGAAGTAAAAACTCGCATGCGTCATATATTGAACATTCATAATGATGGTGGGAATGGTAAATATCTTGGCTTACCAAAGAATGTTGGTCGTAAGAAGAAAGAAATTTTCAGTTACTTGGTTGAGAAAGTTAAACAGAGGACTCAAGGATGATCTCATAGATTTTTATCGGAAGCGGGTAAAGAAATATTACTAAAGACAGTTGCGATGGCGTTACCTACCTACACAATGAATTGTTTCAAATTACCAAAAGGTATTTGTGAAGAAATCAACAGCATTTTAGCAGAATATTGGTGGAGTAAAGGCTCCGGTCGAAGATCGATGCATTGGCTATCATGGAAGCCTATGGGATTACCTAAAAAAGAAGGAGGACTTAGATTTCGAGATTTAGAAAGTTTTAATCTTGCTTTACTTGGTAAACAAATTTGGCGAATCATGCAATCTCCACAAAGTTTGGTTACAAGAGTTTTAAAAGGTCGCTACTTTCCCGATGATTCTATTCTTCAGGTTCCACTCAAGACCAAACATTCTTATGTTTGGAAATATTTATTGGAGGGACGAGATCTACTTAAGAAAGGAATGAGAGTTCTAATTGGTGATGGAAAGAACACAAATCTCTGGTCCGACCCGTGGTTACCAACACACCCACCAAGATCCCCTCTTCCGGTTAATGATACAATTCAAAGTTTGGCAACAGTGGTTGATATTATGATCACTCACAACAATACATGGGATCAACAAAAGCTTACGATGGCGTTTCAACCTCAAGACGTTCCAATAATACAGCAAATCCATCTACCTTCCAAACCAACTATCGATCTATTAGGTTGGCATTATATGGACTCAGGTATATATACAGTAAAATCAAGTTATTGGTTGGCTACACACTTACCGGATTATGAGATAGATTTGGTGCCTCCTCCCGGAGCGGCAGATCAAAAGGCAAAGATTTGGAAGCTCAAGATTGCACCAAAGCTTAAACATTTTCTATGGTGAATGATTTCAAATACATTGGCCATTGGTACCAATTTACTACACAGGAGGGTGATTACAGATCCAATATGCCGTCGTTGTTGCATAAATGTGGAGTCTACTGATCATCTTTTCTTTACATGTGCTTTTGCGAAAGCTGTTTGGAGAAGCGCAAATATTTTGTCAACGCAAGTCTTGCTGCCAAACTCAGATTTTACTTCTCGATTCCAATCACTTCTTGATTTGGCTGCAAATCCAAAACTCTCACAATTCCAACAACAATTTCCATTCTGGGTACTTTGGAGGATATGGAAAGTTCGAAATGAACTTCTTTTTCAACCAAAACCGGGTACTTGGAGGCAGACACTACGCTTAGCAACCGAAGACGCTCAAGAATGGATATCAGTACATTCCCCAGTAAGCACTCGACTGAACCAACAAGGAACTTTGTTAATAAGAGACGTATCGGAATGGACTACGGCTCCTCATGGGTACATCAAATGTAACTACGATTGCGGCTTTAGCTCTACATCGGAAAGTACTTCAGCATGGATCTTACGTGACGCAAAGGGTTTCTTCATTACTGCTGGAAAAAGTAAAGGGGAGTTTTGTCAATTCAGTTCTTGAAGCAGAATTACAGGCTCTATTAATTGCAATTCAACACGTTTGGAGTCGAGGCTATAAGAATGTCGTCTTTGAGGGCGACAACAAAACGGTTTGCGGTCTACTTAACAATCACCTTTTAAACTTCAAAGTTCATGACTGGATTCGAGACATCAAAACATGGAGTTTGAAATTTGATTCAATTCAATTTGAATGGACATCAAGGACGAATAATAAAGCAGCAGATCATTTGGTTAAAGAACCATTTTTAGATTCTCGATCTTTTGTATCTTTCAATTATGTTCCAATTTCCCTTGTATTAATCCTTTATGAGGATCATACTCCATATTTTACATTATAATAAAGTTATGTTGATGTTAAAAAAAAATAAAAAAAATAACGTATATTCATTTTTAGTGAAATGCATTGTGTATATATTATATTTTTAAATTTATGATAAGACTTTTAATAATTTTTCTAATTTAAATTATATTTAAATGAATCATTTTTTTTATAATATTATTTCAAACTATAGAACAAATAAAATAATGATAAACATGAACTAAAATAACTAAAAGTTTTTATGTATAGAATTTTTTTTGATGTTATCTAAAAATAAATTAGTTTTATAGTTTTATTTTAAATTTTTTTAATATATTAGAGCTCAATGCTCTGGAAAAGCTCTACTTGAGAGCATTGAGGGTAAAAGCATTTGGGAGCATTAGCAGTTAGTAAATGCTCTGCTTAATGTTCTATTAATTACACGTGATTGGATGATACAGAGCATGATGCTCCTTTAAATGCTTTGCCAATCAAACCCTACGTAACATATTTTAAATGTTTTCCATTGAAACATTTTTAGTTGATGCAAAGTAGGGTGATATTAAATGATAATTTTTACTTGTTTACTTAATATATTGTTGGTCAACAATTGGATAATAAGTTCATAATTATACCAAATAATGCAACATATTTTAAATGTTTTCCATACACTTATAACTGAATATTAAAAGAAAGTTCCAACATTGTACTCCATAAAATTAGATATGAGTCACCTGACAAGATTTTGGGGGTATGATTCACACAATTGGGGAACTGAAATTTGGTATATAAAAACTTAGATTTGGAGCACTTTTTGTTCTTTGTGACATAAGAATCAAATTGGTTGTTGGGTAAAACCGCTGAAGTACCCTCCCAAGTACATCATTGCCCAAAAGGACAGCAATATTCACTTTACAAACCAATATTATTTTATTAAATTAATTCAAATAAAGTAGAAGAAAATCTATTTTGTGCAAAGTGGTTTTAAACTGATAAAATTATGAAAATGATTTTTTTCTGTCTGTTGACATCATTAGGAAAATGATTTGACAACTTTTATTATTTGTTATCTTACATATATTCATTGTAAGTTGCAGTTGGAGGTAAATAAGAGTTGCAGTTGTGACCGACGAGTAAAAGGTTTTCATCGGGATCAGAGGGGTGCTTCATATCTGGTGAATACGTAGGAGACTCCATTACAGTTAAGAAAATATGACCAAGAAACTTAGAAAAGTAGCATGTAAGTTCTTCTATTGGAGGACGTATAATGGCATAGCCGTGAAGAGGAAAAGCAAAATGGTATGGATCTAGAATTTTGTTTTCGATAAAAAAAAAACTGAAAAGATCAAGACGTAATTTTTATATGTCCAATGTGACCATATAATTGCCCACATGTCCTAAAACATTTTATATTCAACTTCAGTATGTAGTCCATTTACTTGATGGTTGCTAGTATTTTCAAAAGCTTAATAAATAAGCATAACCAAAAAAAATTCGAATCACCGAATCACTGGATCGACTAGTATTTTAACAATAACTTGTCTCTTCTCCACCTTTTCTTCGCGTGTTCCTACTCCAAAAAATGATAAATATAGATTTGCACAAAAAGTAAAACATGAGGAAGTCTTCTAGTTTGAACCGAGGCATCTGAACTTCATAGTTGTAACCTCCTGTTTGCAACAACATATTTTGTAGTTATAACTTAGAAAGATAAAAATATACAAACATTTTAAAATAAGGCGTGCTTAACTTTATACGTTGGATATAACATTTTGTATGAAATGTGAAATTTATTGATCGATTTAGATTATTTACGAAATTGTAAAGAATAAAGAATGCAATAGGAAATATGATAGCATAACCTAATGAAAGCTTTCATTAAGCAAAACAACCCCATTGATTTGTTTGCGATGAGGCGGTTTGTAGTTTTATTATAGCGAGGAGGAAATCATGTTTCTTGTAGTCTTGTCAATGATGCAAGTAAGTTGACTGATTGGAGCCAAATTTTATGATGCCTTCTTGCACTTCTCTCCTTCCAAATGTGGTAGATGATGCTATGGAACAACAACTTGAGAAGAATGAAACTGAGGTGATGGTAAAGTCTAGTATACTTCCTCCCATAACTTACCATATCCTTTGTTTTATCGCGTTCCCCACAAAATAGAGAACCTTGCACTCTTCCCCATTTCTTTAAACGATATCATGTTGCAATCAAGGGTGGATCCAGACATTTTTCGAAACAGGCGCACCATATATTAAATTTATCAATAAATATTAAAAAAAATACAATATACTAAAATTAAATAACATTTTATAACACCATTCTACGTCGTTTGGACTTGGTTCACCACTATTTCATTCGTAACATTTTTAAACAATTTTTTGGAAAAATTAGCTTAAATTAACTAGAGTTTTTTTAATAAAATACTAATATAGCAAATATGAGCTTCAAGACTTAAGTTATTTTGGTTTGTTAAATGGTTAATTTGTTTTTCTTTCTTATAGGTTTTGTCTAATTTTTTAGTGGGTGCACAATTTAAAATATTAGTGAATGCACATAAAAATTTAGTTAAGCAAATACATTAATTTATAAAACATAAATAGGTGCACGTGCCCCTTGGTCTAACATACGTCCGCCCCTGGTTGCAATCATGTTTTTAATTGCAAGTCAAGCAATGAGAGAGAAATGGGGTACTCCATGCATCAACCGTATGATCATACTCCAATTCAATTTAGGATATTTGTCACGAAGTAGGTCCAATATCTTGGTTGCTGAAAAAGAAATTTTGAAACTTAGCCTTCGAATATCTCGATAGCACGATATCCAAAACTGATGCTAAATGTGGCAGCGGGCACACTTGCAAGCATTTAATTTATGAGACAGTTTCGGGAATATACCCTTATTTGTGGTCAATTGCAAAACTACACGCGCACCCTTCTTTCTCTTTCCTCTTTTTTTGAATTTTTGTCATTATCTTGTCCATGTATTTGTAAAAATGCCATTACGTAGACTTCCCTTGTTGTTAGGTAGACTTCCAAACAAAGATGAAAAGTCTCAACAATCCCAAAGAAATGCCATCTTCATCAATTTTCCAACCACCATGAAGAACCAATTTGGAGCTCTTAATGGCTCAACAACTTATTTAATTCGAGCCTTTTATGGTTTGATTTAATCCTTATAACCTCTTTCTTTTCTTCTCATATACAATTTCATCCATAAATCTAGCTAACTTTTGTTTTCAAAATAATTTATCAAAACGGTTGATTTCTCGCAAATCTTGTTTTACGACACCAGCGATTCTTCAATATCGGTTAGATTTCCAAGTTCCGGTGGTGGAGGAAGCAAAAAACGGGCTCAACGTGTTTAGATCTGGAAAAATCAAAATTTCAAATCTGAAACTCGTTGACTTCCTGCGTAGACTTCCTGGAAGTCTACAAGTCAACGAAGAGGTCAAATTTGCATTTGACCATTTATGCAAAAAAACCTGAACTGGAAGTCTACAAGATTCCTTTGGAAACAAAAAACCAGTGCCACGTATACGGGGTTAGTTTTGCATTTGACCAGAGGTTTGACCTTATTTTTGTAGACTTCCTGGAAGTCTACACGGAAAAAAGAGTTAGTTTTGCATTTGACCAAAAATCAAAACATTGACTTTTTTTTTGCAGACTTCCAGGAAGTCTACATTTCTATGTAGACTTCCAGGAAGTCTACTTTTAAAGTCTACGACTTTTGGTCAAATGCAAAACTACACCCCTCTTTTCGTGTAGACTACCTGAAAGTCTGCAAAAATTTCGCAATTGCAAAATTGACCCTTTGTCGACTTCCAGGAAGTAGTACACAGAAAGTCTACTTTCTTGTGTTGACTTCCTGGAAGTCTACTTTCGTGTGTAGACTTCCGCACAAAAAAGTCAAGATCTGGTCAATTTCAAAACTTACCCTTTTTTGTGTAAACTTCCTGGAAGTTTGCAAAAAAAATTCAAACCTCTGGTCAATTGCAAAAGTAACCTTTGCAGACTTCCAGGAAGTCTACACTGCATTTGTCTAAACTGCAAAAGTACACCCCTGGAAGTCTACACTGAAAGTCTAAACTGGAAGTCTACGTAAAAATCAGAAGTCTACAATACACAGTATTTTTTAAAACTTGATTATTTATCAATCTTGAAAGAGATTTCTTGTTTTTTTTGTTCTCACATGTGTGGTACCTATTCCTCTATCCTCTGTATAAGTTTGATTTGTTTAAGACTAATATTTATGGGGTAAATCTAATTTTTTCATTTGGTGACTAGTTAGCTCATTCAACGTAGACTTCCAGTGACTGCTCAGAAGTCTACATTGGAAGTCTACGTAAAAATCGGAAGTCTATGTGTTTTTTAAAACTTGATTATTTATCATTCTATGAAGAGAGTTCTGATTTTTTTCTCTCATACGTGTGGTACCTATTTATCTATCATCTGTATAAGTTGGAATTGTTTATGACAAATATTTATGGGGTAAATCTAATTTTTTCATTTGGTGACTAGTTAGCTCATTCAACATAGACTTCCAGTGACTGCTCAGAAGTATACATTGGAAGTCTACGTAATAATCGGAAGTCTACGTGTTTTTCAAAACTTGATTATTTATCATTCTAGAAAGAGAGTTCTGATTTTTTTTTCTCTCACATGTGTGGTACCTATTTATCTATCATCTATATAAGTTGGAATTGTTTAAGACAAATATTTATGGGGTAAATCTAATTTTTTCATTTGGTGACTAGTTAGCTCATTCAACGTAGATTTTTGATTCTTCTTGGAAGTCTACAACGGGTAGACTTCTAGGAAGTCTACATTGTACAGAAACTCTAAAATGCATTTTTATAGAATTATTCATTATTTTTTGAAAAATGTTTTGCTTACACATGAGTCATAATAGTTATTGTGTATGCTTTGGACATGTTTAGTTATAAGATTTGCGTGTCAAACTTAATTTTATATTTGTACCACCAACTACCTTATTTGTGCAGACTTCTAGGAGTCTTCTCGATGTAGACTTCCCAGAAATTCACATTGTTCAAAAACTCTAAAATGCATTTATATAGTTTTATAATGAATTTTTAAAAAACTTTTTCCTCACACATGAGCAATAATAGTTATTTTGTATAATATTTTTGTTTTGTTTGCACTTAACTCATTTGTGCATTCATGCCGTCTAAAATTTATGATCACATAATTTCAAAAATTCTAACTATCGAATTTTGTCTCGGTTTGTGATTTGTCCTTGTATCTTAGCTTCAAGTTGGATTTGCTTCATTTAGAGTCATATAACTAAAGAAAGTGTATGTTTGGTATATTATTTGTTAATCATACAAAGACAACTCTTTGACTCTTGCACTTAACGAATCTGCCACAACATTTCACAAGCACAAATAATCTTTAATAACTCTTTGACTATTGTGTTACTCTTGTATTTAAACTTGTGGTAAAATGATATGTTTGCATCCGTAGTTACATACACCACTGAAGAGATAACAATATCAATACTCAAAGGTTGAAATGCACCCTTTTTGTTACAACCGATATACAAAGCAACCCCATAAGAATCTATAGAATTGGTTGATTTTTCCTTCACGATGCGTCCTAACTCTTAAGCGGTTCAGTTTCGGTCAACAAAGATTTGGCCAGAAGGATCATAGCAATGGAGAATTTTTCTTCACCATGTGTCCTAAATCTTCAACCTGCAAAAGGATAATGTAAGATAAGAGTATTGCAACAGGCTACTAATCTTCTAGGGTTTAAGAGAACATAGAAAATATGCTCAAAATTTGGATCGCATGCTAGATAATGCAGAATCCACATAACCAAAAGGCTACTTCAAAACCAAAAGCTGCATAAGCTAGATATGTAATCTGACATCTAGATAAAAAAAAATCAAATCTGATAAGCTTCTTTTGCTAAATTAACCGAATCAAGAAAGAGAAGAGAAGAACCAAGCAAAATCCAGATCACTGGTTTACCTATTTTGCGGTTTCTGAATTTAAACCCAAAACCCAAACCTCACAAAAAGCTATTGAAATAGTCGAAAGCTTTGATTTTAAAGAAATTTGAAAGAACTCCATCTCATGAAACTGTTTTCAAACAATCAAACCGTACACTTTACAAACCCAAAATCCATTCAAAAAGAAGCATAAGCTTTTTTCTTCCAATTACAAGAACCCCATTTCAGACATTCAAAAACTAACACTCAATAAGACCTTGCAGCTTCTTTTACATAAACCTACAATTAAAGGAAACTCACTTCGCTGTCTTTGGCAAGCACAATTACGGCAGTAGCAAATCCAACAAGTTCTTCAGGACGACTCCGTTAATAAGCTTGATCCTTTTTCCGTTAATGATTGAACCCCAACACTTGTTTCCTAGTCTCTAGTATTTGAGTCTGGAAAAAGCCAAAAAAAGAAGATGAAACACATTCAATGTCATAAATTTGTCTAATTTAAAGTTGTTGATCATTTTCTCTAATTGGTTAATGTGATAATCAGAGATAAGAAAACATATAAAACAGGAAAAAGAGATTTACTTCTCATATGCATTGGATCTTGAGAGTCGCTCAGCACTATCAAGTGTGATGAGATCGTCCTGAAGAGAAATCAGAAAGTCTGTGAATTGTTTATAAGAATATACTTCACAAATTTTGTCAAAAAAAAAACAAAGAGAAGCGTCTAGATTTGCCTATCGGCATCAAATCGAAAAATCAAAACATATTCTCTTATTTAGATTCAAGAATCATTCGTAAATACTCCCAATTAAAAGATTCCAAACATGGATAATAAATAATTCCTAGTTCTTTGGGATTATCAAGAAAAAGAGAAACATATCAAAATAAAAATCCTTACTTGAACAATCAATTGATTCTTCCTGAGCGAGTTGCTACTGTTACTCCCTTTGTCTGAATAAGTTCGTTCAATTTCATTGGTGGCAACTACACATCTCTGCTCCCTTTAACCAAAATCAAGCTTCAGTTTTTCCAAAACCAAAATTAAAAGAAAAAAGCCAAAATCGAACCTTTTTCTTTGCTAGAAGCTTAGCTTCTGAGTTTCCTTGTGTCCCTTCTTTGCCCTCTAGAATCTAAAACAAACAAAAAAATTGATGCTTGGATAACGGATCTGGTGTGAGAAACAAAAGCAAAGTATATTTATTCAAAGTAAACCCAACCTTTTCATTTCACTGGTTGATCGGTGGCCATAGACAGATCTGAGTTTTCTGGTTCGAACTATTAGAGAAATAGAGAGATTAGAGAAACGAGACCGAATAGGAGAAGGAGAGAAAGAGATGATGGTAGCTAACCTTTGTAGTCTTATGACAAATGGAGTCAAGAGTAACGGGAAGAAAGGATAAAGAATCAGAAGGAGACATGTTCGAAGAAGACATAAAGAGAACAAAGATATACCCGAAGAGCTTTAAAACGGCAGAATATCATTACGTTTTTCTAGATCTTTGTTGCTAGATAAGAGGAAGATTGAAGATAAATGTGGTTGTGTCTAGATCTCAAGGAGAGGATGAAGAATTTTTTTTGTTGGCCAGCGCCGTTTGAGAGAGAGAGGGGTTTAGTTAACAAAATTAGGGTATTTTTCTGTAAATTTGGTTTATATATGGAGGGAAAAAAATCTGGTTAGGTTAATAATTTTCCGGATTAAGAATGAAAGTCTACGAAATACTATACTCTAAAATGAAATCCTAATCGCAATGAAAGTCTACAATACAAACACTAAATATAACTGAAGTCTGCATTGGAAGTCTGCATATGTGAAATCTACTGCAATGGAAGTCTACACTTCAAAACCTAAATCGACTATTTTCTTAAGATTATTCATTACTGTAAATTAAATATATTATAAATCATCCAATCATTTAATATATTCACAATTTAACAAATTTGTGCAAATTTGACATTTAAACTCTTGTAATTATGAACTTTAAATGTAACCCTAAAGGTAAAAACATGTTTTCAAATTGTAATGTCAATCAATTTCCCATATTTTTAACTTATAAATCCATAAACTAATGTCAATGACATACATGACTCATAATATTCAAGATTTTACATCCCCTCATAGTCACCTCAACTTTTCATAATCAAACCCTACATTGAAACATCTAGTACCGTATATCATATAACACAAATCTCTAAAACCTAAATACATTACAATCATATAATCATAAAGACTATACATACATAATACAGAACAATAACTATTACCATGTTCCCACATTGTCACATGACTTCTAAATGTAATGTGATGAAATATAGTATTTGATATCTAGAATAGTATGTAGTTCATTCATTCATTTTCAATCTAATTTGTCATTTTTTTAAGTTGTCCTAATTTGGCGAACTTTTATTTTTAAAACATCACAATTGCTTTTAGTTTAATTATCAATAAAAAATTTTGCTCAAATTATTTTTTATGCATTTATAGATTTAAATTTACTAAATAATTACGATGTAGACTTCCAAATTTTGTTGTATACTTCCGATTCATTCATTTTCAATCTAATTAGACTTTTTTTTTTTTTACTTTGTCCTAATTTGGTGAACTTTTATTTTTAAAACATCACAATTTTTTTAGTTTAATTATCAATAGAAAATTTTGGTCAAATTATTTTTTTATGTATTTATAGATTTAAATTTACTAAATAATTACGATGCAGACTTCCAAATTTTGTTGTAGACTTCCGATTCATTCATTTTCAATCTAATTTGACCTCTTTTTTTTTTTACTTTGTCCTAATTTGGTGAACTTTTATTTTTAAAACATCACAATTTCTTTTAGTTTAATTATCAAGAAAAAAGTTTGGTCAAATTATTTTTTATGCATTTATAGATTTAAATTTACTAAGTAATTACGATGTAGACTTCCAAATTTTGTTGTATGTAGACTTCTGAAATGTAGACTTCTAACTTTCCTTGTAGACTTCCAAAAGGATAGAACAGTCATTCCAGCTACTGTTTTATTGTTTGTTCATTAAGGTTCTAACTGTAATTTCACTACCCTTTTAGGTTAGTTTTGCAAGTTTTCATATAAGGGGTGTAGTTTTACAAAAAAAAACCAAAAAAGAGTATATTCAGTGCAACTTTCCCTTAATTTTTACTCCCTCCGTTTCATAATGTAAGATGTTTTATACATTTTGTTTTGTTTCAAAATATAAGATGTTTTGATAATCCTATGTATTTTTTTAACTTTATTGAATATTGTGCAACCAATAATATTATATAGTTTTTCTTTTTGTTGGTTAAAATGTTTTTTATATATTTTTAAAATGTTACTTTTTAAAGTAAAAGTAGTTTTTTAATATTTGTATTTTTTGCTAAAACATATTATATTATGAAACGGAGGGAGTATATGATCCTAAACTATCATTTGATTTTTTTTTTTTTGAAAATATATATAATTTGTGATTGGTTTTACCTTTTTAACAACCAAATACTTTAATAGCATATGTTATATTTATATTTATATGATTATCGACACTAATAATCTCGATGATGTAATAATCAAAGAAGGAAATCTCATATTGTTTCCAAATTTTCAATATATATATATATACTCCCCCTATTTCATAATATAAGATATTTTAGCGAAAATCGCGAATATTAAGAAAATACTTTTACTCTAAAAATTAGCATTTAAAATATATATTAAAAATAATTTAACCAATTATAAAAAAAAGACTGCAAAATACTATTGATCACACAGTATTCAATAAAGTTAAAAATATCTAATATTGTCAAAACAGCTTACATTATGAAACAAAACAAAAACCTCAAAACAGCTTACATTATGAAACGGAGGGAGTAAATGTTAAAAGTGACAATATAATCTACAGTCTTTAATTAATTTATGATACCTCCAACAATATTGATTTACTATTTATGAGGTTCTTTTGAAACACAAGCATTTGCTAAATTTAAGATATGACACTTCTAAAGTGAATATATATATAGTACTTACTATATATTTATATATACTTTATTATAATGATGATTACTTTTTAGTAATTAAATACAAATACAATATATTTATTTGTTGACCGAAACAAATAATTTCTATATGTTATATCGTTTTTACTGTTAATCGATTATTTCCCTGAGTTTATATAAGTTTTAATATTCACTATTAGTTTCTAATAATAAAAATTGCACTACCAGTTACCTCATTCACAATTTAATCTTGGTATACACCAAATTAACCCAAAAGTTAACAATATCAAATGTCTCATGAATCCATCTAAGTCCTTTTTATCAACATAGCGTCCAAATTCTTAAAATGTTTTGAAAAAATTATCAAATTAGTCAAATTCCTAAGTCGGATGAAAAGTGGAAACTTATCCCCTTCCTATTAAATGGAAAGTTGTTTTAGTGAAAGATGATTAGGTGTTTTAATGTTTTAATTTCATTGGTCAATTCTTCAAAAAATGATGACTTGGAATGGTGAAAAGATGACATGGCTTTTAAACTATTTAAATCATTTGAAAAAATTAATTATTTTTCTTTGAATTATTAATTTTAAATCTTCCTTTGATAAATTTGCTAAACAAGAATTTAAATTCTGCAGAAAAATATACCTCAAGATTTTATAACAAACTTTTTTTTTAACCAAATGTACAACATTATCCCAACTATTTGTTTGGTTTAGCTCTCCCCGGTATGAAAATTTTCAAATATCTTTAAAATCTTAGGTTTCGAATATATAAACATTTAGAAATATCAAACTATACATTTAAATCCCTTTTTAAAAAAAATTACACTTTGAAAAATTCCCTAAAATACCATCAAAAAAATTTTTTTTCCCCAAAAATACCACTAATTTTCAAAAGTTCCATAAATATCACTAAAAGTTCCAAAAATATCATTTATTTTCAAAAGTTCCAAAAATACCACAACCTCAAAAATTGATTTTCAAGAGCATAGAATATAAATTTTTTGGTTTGGGTTAACTATTGTACAATTAGGGTATAGTGTTAGGGGGTAGGATTTAGGTTTGGGGTTTAGGGTTTTAGTTTTGAATATTTAAAGTTAGTTTTAGTTTTGTGTATTTTTTAAACTTTTGGAAAAAGTGGTATTTTTGGAACTTTTGAAAATTGGTGGTATTTCTGGAAGAAATCTTTTTTTTGGTGGTATTTTTAAGAATTGATAGATAAAAAATATTTAAACCTAGAAAATTTTAAATATCTTTTAAATCTTGGTGCCGAAAATATGCCAAAATTATCTCTTAAATTTAAAGACTTTATGTTTAAAAAAAACTTTAAATTGATATATATATATATATAATAATCAATAATGAAGGAATAAATTTATACTATAATATATCCCAATGTTTTAAAAAATCAGCTATTATTTAGAATCGTATTAAGTACTCCTTCCTCCATGCACAATATAAAGAAACACTTCAACATCCGAACATAAGAATGTCTTTGTGCTTCCTTTTCTTTACTAAATCGCTTATATTTATTTTATACGTTTAAATGTACTAATTTGATTTGTTTCTATTTTTCTATATGCTTGAATGTAGTAATTCGATTTTGGTTTGGATTTTTTTTTTGGTTTCCGTAGATAATTAAATGAGATGAGGGAGAGTCAAAGTATTTCAAAGCCGTTAGATGTTACAAATACAAAACATCCACAAAATTTCAAACTTGAGTTTTTTTTATCTTAATCCTTAAATCAAAAACACAGTTCTGTCTAAAATTTGGCTAATCAAAACTAAAATTGTGTATAATAATTTGGCTAATTAAACAGTAGCAAATGAGACCAACGTCAATAGCCAAAACTAAAAAATATACACATCAAAAGTAATAAACATCATAAAAAGAAATTAATTGATCAATATTTTTCTTGATTACTTTTACTTTGGAACCATATATAGGGGTAACCAAAACATTAGCTTTCATAAGAGCCGCTTGCAACAACTTTTTAACAAATAAAATTTTATCTATAGATTGTCGTTGCCAAAAACCGTCAACTAGAATAAACACAAACATACCTTATAGAGTAGAAGAATTGTGAGAAAAAGGTAACTTTTCTCCACAAATTTATCCCATAAGAAAATCTATGAAATTGTTTTGGAATCATAAACATTTTACAAAGTCACAATATAAGCAAGAAGAATGATGATGCTTATAAGTCTTGATAAACCGGTCCGAGCCGTTTCAGTCGTTGGTTCTATATTTCACTTAGTGTTTAGAATGAGTTTTAATTATATTTCCTTGAGATTTCTCTTTTTTCTCAACATCTTTAAAATTTTATAAATTTAAAAATAATAATTATAATAATTCTTATTAGTATATTGTTTCTAAATGTAATAAATAATAAAATTATGTTATTAATACTAAAATATAATAATTTTAAAATATATTTCATACCCGTATATGGTGCGGGCCAATCATCTAGTTGATAATAAATATGATGAAAAAGAACACGTTTGCAGAGAGAGAAAGAGAGAAAAAAAAACACAAAATTAAGACAGAGAAAAGAAAACCCAATAAGGAGCGATCGAAGCTTTAACACAGAAGAGCGAAAAGCTCAGACATTCAAATCCGACGACAATACGAAGAAAGCCACCGAAGAATCCAAGATTTTTGGGTTTCCAGAATCAAAGCGACACATACAAGTAAGGAACCAAGCAATCATTGTTTGGTCGGAAGTTTAACTTGTTCGGTCTCGTTTCTAATTTGTCTGAAATTTCTGGTCAATCTTTGCTTGAGTTAGGTCTCGAATCGATATTTAACACTTGCTTACAAACTTGCGTCTCCCTCCTCATTGCCCAATTCGAATTTCATATATATTTTCTCTACCCAATTTCGGGTCTTTTGCTCTGTTCCCAAGCTTGGATCTTTCAAAACTCACTGATCTCGATTTACTCTCATTCAATTTCGAAAATTCTCAAGCTTTTACCTTGTTAATTGGGCATTACAATGTTGGGTCTTTCTTGCTGGTGCAGTTTCGTGAACTTGGCGTGCGCTGTTTCTTCCTCGAGAGGGCATGATTTGGTTGCCCAAAAGCTAGGGTTTTGAATTGATACTCAATTTGAGGGCTTTTGTTTGAGTTGGCCTTAAGAATATGAATCTCTAGGGTTTTGGTTCTGGGCATTGTATGGATTCAGGATTTGTTAAAGAATTTCGATTTTTTTGATACAAAGTGAGTGGAGTGTAATCATGCAACGGTCTCAAGATGAGAGGATTAATCTGGGGGAATTGAAAGGGAATATAGTGAAGAAGATCGGTGTTGAAAGATCGAGACGGTATTTTTATTACTTAGGCAGGTTTCTGAGTCAGAAGCTTACGAAGAGCGAGTTTGATAAGACGTGTTTCAGGCTATTAGGGAGGGATAATCTCCCTCTACATAATCAGTTGATCCGTTCGATTTTGAGAAATGCAACTGTCGCCAAGTCACCACCAACGGTTGAGGAAGCCGCTCCTCTCACCAAACCGTTGGTGAATAATACTTTTCAGAGTAGAGGAGATGGTGCTGAACAAAGTGGAGCTTTAATCCCTAACTGTAATCAGAATGAGCCTGTTTGGTCCAACGGGGTTTTGCCTATTTCTCCGCGGAAAGTTAGGTCTGGGATACGTGAAAGGAAGATCAGAGATAGGCCTAGTCCGCTAGCGTCAAACGGGAAGGTTGAACATATGTTGCATCAGCCAATTTGTAGAGAAGACAATCGAGGTATGGAGAACGGGGATTTTGATTATCAAAGATCAGGGAGATATGTTGCTGATGAAAGAGACGGTGAATTTCTTCGTCCTGCTGAAAAACCGAGAATACCAAACAAAGACCACGTTGCAACTGCAGCGATGAGAGACGATGAAAATCAAGAAGAGCAGGCTAGGCTAATTCTATCGACGAGTCCTCTGATTGCACCCCTAGGGATCAACGGTGGTTCACGTAGGGCGGTTCCTGTTTCAACGAGCGCTGAGTTAATGAGTTGCTATGACAGTGGTGGATTACCAGAGATAGAGATGCTGAGGAAAAGAATGGAAAATATTGCAGCAGCACAGGGTCTCGGAGGGGTTTCGATGGATTGTGCTAATACGTTGAATAACATGTTGGACTTGTACCTGAAGAAGCTGATCAAATCGTGCATTGATTTGGCTGGAGCTCGGTCCGCAAATGGAGATTCCAGGAAACTAAGTTTGGACAAGCAGCAAAGTCAAAACAAGATTGTAAATGGGTTGTTGCCTATACAAACTCTCAATGGACCTAACGACGTAACACAAGATCAGCGTTCTGTGTCTCTGCTTGATTTTAGAACTGCCATGGAGTTAAATCCACGCCAGCTTGGCGAAGACTGGCCAATTATCCGAGAAAGAATTTCCATGCGGTCTTTCGAGGAACAAGAATTTGATGATGTGTGAAAGAAATCTCCGGCATGCGTGTTGGATGATGTTATGTATTGTCTGATTCAGCCTGCTCTTGTCCAAAAGGGGACAACTAATTTTGAATGCAAGAAGATTTCTGCAGCAGCAGACTCAGAGCAGGTTAGTAGATTATTTTAAGAAGCAACTAATAGCAAAGAACCACCGTATAAAGATACGTGTTGTTGGTTGTCATGTTGTAAGATTAGTGAGTAATTGGCAATCTCAAAAGAGAGTTTGGAGCTTTGTGTGTAAACCCAAGGCCAATAGGGGAATTGGGGAGAGAGAGAGTTTTGCAGAGATACTGTGCTTATAAGTTGGTACAAGGTATAAATGTCAATCATGTAATAGCTGCAGTTTGCTCTGTATGTAACCTTAGTTTTTAGCATTGTTTAGAATTCATATCTTAATAACAAATTTGACACCCGTTTTTGTTTTCGCATTTCAATGGAATTTTACTTGCCTCGTCCCTTGCTTTCTACTGGTGGTTGTGTGACTCGTGTCCTGTCGATTGCTTGTGCTTTGGAAAAAGACTCTTTGCAAGTTTTTATTTGTACACTTTCTGGAGATCTTTTGCTTTTCCTTCCTTACTTGGCTGAGAAATAGATAATTATGGGATACAAACTTGTGTTGTGCGACATATGCCTTGAGGTTAAAGGTTACAATGTTAGCTAGAGCATATTTGTCCAATAAGTCAATGTTAAAAGATGTCAACGCAGAAGAACTTAGCGAATGAGCTTCACGGGTAGTCATCATCTGGCAAGTCTCACTCGTTGGAAGAAAACTTGCTACAATGCATGCTTGACTGATGAAGCAGGCAATCTTTTCTGGTGAGTTTTTCTTGAAACTTATTACATCTGTTGTATTTCTGTACTTGTGCCACCATGAAAAAGCTTCTCAACTAGCTTGAACTGTGGTTATATAACCCATAATCCCCTGGAAGTTACATCTTTCTGGACTTTTCTTATTGTTCAAAGAGTAAATACATGAGTTGAGTTGTTTCGATCGTCTCTTTCAGATGAGTAGAGAATATGTTTTGAGATATTCATTTGGGGCTACATAATTCCTTACATGTTGAACAAATCTTTCTTGCTTTCAATATTTTTCCATATGTAATACTTTGCTCTTTCTTCAGACGAACCGTTCTCTGATCGTTCCCGATTTTGTCGTTACAGATTTCAAACGGGCTATAGGTGAAGAGACGGAAGAAAAACAAATTAGCTTTTTGCTTATGTGGAAGATAGCACAGAAAAATGGAGCATCTATTCTTTCATATCTGCAACCATTCTTGCAACATGTGAGTATAACTTTCCAACTTCATCTTACTATTTGTATACACTTCCTTAGAATTGAATTAGGTTTGGGATGCTTTGAAGGTTTTGTTGGGTTAGAGCATCATTATAGAGAGTTTCTTAATGAGTTGCTTAGTATTAAAAAAAAAAAAAAAAAAAAAAAAAATAGAGGAGAGAGATAAATAAAGTTGCTTATTTAGTAACTCATTTAGCAACTATTATTCTACATGTCACTTTATTATTGGTCAAATTTATATTATTTAATTAGCAACTTATTTACTAACTCATTTAGCAACTCATTTTATAACACTCACCAATAATGATGCTCTTATAGACCAAGGGATAGAACATCAAAAAGAATATTTTTTCTTTCAAATTGGTTCAAGATTCCAAACTTAGGCCCCTATTATCTGAAACAAAATTTAAATTCAGAAGTAATGTTTTGTCACTTGCGAAAATCGAAATTTGTGTTGCATACTTGTGATGAAAGTTTATAATGCGAATTTGAAATTGAGAATCTGATTTTCATTAAATCTACTGCATCACATTAACGAGATATATGACTATGAGAAAAAATCCTAACTAGCAGCATCTTAAAAGGTCTAAGACAAAGAAAGATTAACTAAAAGAAAACAAAAGTGGAAACCTAATTAG
Source organism: Draba incana (assembly GCA_963576765.1). Taxonomy (NCBI): domain Eukaryota; kingdom Viridiplantae; phylum Streptophyta; class Magnoliopsida; order Brassicales; family Brassicaceae; genus Draba; species Draba incana. The sequence continues at coordinate 27,245,839 of OY755214.1, read as the reverse complement.
ACTTCGAACACGGATTAACTAAATGATTAAAAGCACAAAAACACACTAGGAACCCTAATTAAACTTCTCTAAGTCTAAAGTGAAGTATTCGACATCTTGACGACAGAGAGGGCATGAGCTCTGTCTTGGAAGTTCTCGGCATCTTGACGACACAGAGGGCATGAGCTCTTTTGTCGATCTAGCCACTTGTTGAGACATTGTTCATGAAACCAATGCGCACAGTTTGGCAATTGGCAGACGGGGTTAGTCTTGGATTCCAACATAAGATCCTCCAAACATATCGAACATGTCGTCTCTTGGTCCAAAACTGATGTTGCGGTCGAAGGAGCAGTTGATTTAGAAGGCACGACGATGTACTCTTTACGGGTCAGTTTGACGGTGATGATCATGAACAAGGATCGTTGTGATAAGTCTCTCCCTTGGGCTTGGACAAGAATCTCGTCAGATACCGGTCGAGACAAGAGAGGATTGTTTAGTTGCTTATGGACATGTTGGTAGACGTAATTTCGGTCTGAAATTGTGGAACTCGAGAGAGATTAATGGATCGGGAGGAGAAGAAGACGGGTAAGTTCCGACACTCGAGACACTTCCATTGCTCTCGTCGAAGAGAAATTCTTCAACTTCCCGACTTAGACTGATTACTACCTTGCTTACTGAGTACTCTTTCGATGGCGGATCTTGATACCAAACCCTTGTGTTAACTTCGACCTTGTTGGCTTGGCTTTCCATCGCAAAATCAGACAAAAAATATTAAAGAGAGAGAGATTGTTGTGATGAAGAAAATTGAGATTAAGGTTGCGATTTGTCAAGTTTGGGTCATGTGTATATATATATTTTATTAATTACTCTACGGGCAAAAAAAATTGGAAATTATGCAATGCCATATTTCCATTTTTCTTAAAAGCATCTGTAACGTTCGTTTATTGATGTTCATCTTTTCCTTTTCTCTATTGTACCGGTTCAGGTGTGGGCCGTTTGATTCTACCGAAACGTCTCGATTCTTTTTGATTTGCTTAACGATGCCGTTTTGATTTTTTTAACTGTTGCTTACTCTGATATTTTGAATTTGATTTGGGTTCTGGGTTTGAGTCTGAATTGTTTTTTTTGTCAATTCCTAATTAGCTCATCGAATCTTGGGCGAATTACATACATGCTATTTTTTTAAAAAATTTTTTATTTATGTCACCCATCAAAATTTATTGCAAACATGTCAACTTTTACATAAAAGACATTTTTAAAAAAAAAAATTCTCTCTCAAAACCCAAATCATAAACTCTATCCCAAAAACTATACCCTAAATACAAAATAGTTAACCCAAACCCAAAAAATATAAAAGTTAAGTTAACAAAAAAATGACATTCTTGCAAAGATTTTCAAACGATGGCATAACCGTAAAGATTTTCATGAAAATTCTCTAGAATTTTGTTATTTACTAAATTCTCTATTTAATTTACATTTAAACAATAGAAGAATATGTGAATTATTTTGACAAAAAAATAATGTGAATTATAGTTTAGAAAGTATGAAAAGTGTTAAAATTGAGAAAACTATCCTTAAAAAGTAGAATGAACTTGTCTACGTTGACTCTATATGCCACCGATTTTATGTTGCAACCAACTCATCATTCTTTGAAAAAGAGAAAAATCTTAATATCGCAAACCTTAAAATCAAAGGTAAAAAATAAAACAGCTTGTAGCCAAATATAGAGGTAACAACAAAGACATGTTCAAATTTAGCTTAAACTCAAAAACTGAGAAAATGTCTCTCCGCCATTAGTCTAGAGATCCTCTCAAGGTTTGTATATATACCCAACCAAATCCTTTTATTGCAAATCCAGGCATTGAGGTTTAGCTTTTACTATAGAAAAAAATTAAGGGTAAGAAATAAATAAAACCACCCAAAAATGGGTCTCAAGGCCTCCTCTACTATCCTCTGCCTCACCATCTTACTCGGTGTCTCCTCCATTGTATCAGCGGTTAACATAACCCGAGCACTCGAGAAATACCCTGAATTCAAAACCATGATCGAGCTTTTCGCCAAGACCGAGCTTACACCAATTATCAACAAACGCCAGACCATCACCGTGCTGGCTCTTAGCAACGATGCAATCAGCTCAATCTCTGGTAGACCCGAGGAGGAGCTCAAGAACATTCTTATGAACCATGTAGTTCTTGACTACTTTGATGAGCTCAAGCTCAAGGGTCTCAAGGACAAGAGCACATTGCTCACTACCCTATACCAATCCACCGGTTTGGGCCAACAGCAAAACGGTTTCCTCAACTGCACCAAAGCTAACGGAAAGATTTACTTCGGTTCTGGTGTGAAAGGCGCTCCTCAAACCGCCGAATACATCACAAATGTTTTCCGCAACCCGTACAACCTTTCTGTGGTCCAGATCAGCATGCCCATTGTGGCTCCTGGACTTGGGGCTCCAGTCCAGGTTCCTCCACCACCACCCATGACTTCACCACCGGCTCCTTCTCCCAAGAAAGCTGCAGCCACTCCAGCTCCTGGACCAGCTGAGGAAGAGGTTATCGCTGACGCTCCTCTCAGCGAGGCTCCAGAAACCGCACCAGCGTCAGCACCATCAGAAGATTCTCCTGCTCCAGCTCCATCAAATGCAGGTAAGAAGAAGATGGCAGCAGCTGATGAGGCTGAACCACCTACTTCTGCTTCTAACACCGGTTTAAGCTTTGGTGCTGTCCTCTTCCTCGGGTTTGTGGCTACCTTTGCTGGGTTCTAAGATGGGTTTGAGACAGAGTGAGACAAGGACAATAGACTCGACCATAGAGAGAGGCAAAGTGATATACCCAGATTAATGTACCTCAATCATTTATCATTAGGGAATGAAAATGTGATGTCTGTCCTGTGAAGTTCGTAATACGAAATTGTAACTATATGTTCTAATCCAATTTGAAAGGAAGTTACTACCATACACAATCCAACGATTAGTGCAATGGTTTACTTCAAGCAACTAAGATGAATCAAACTAGCATTAAGGAAACGAATTAATCCCAAGAATACATGGATCATTTCCAATCAACCAGTAATCAGAAAGTTATAGCATAGAGAGCCTGGACAAATTGGATAACGCACTGCGAAATGACGAAATTCTGTTCTAAAGGGCTTTCATCAAATCATCAAAAGAAAGTAAGTCTAAAAAATCCTGCAGGTGCTCTAAACTGTCAGCTACTGAAGCCTATTTGATTATGCCGAGGACCGAATAAGAAACAAAAGATTCGGCATTTGTAACCTATTTGAAATCTGTCATTTAATCTTCTCTATGATGTCTGCAATGACCTGTTCCATGTCAAGATCCTTCATTGGCGTAAATGGGCGCTTCATGTCCTACACAAACAAACAAAAAATTGTTGTCATCTTTTGTTTAACTGCATATCAAGAACATGAAGACAAACATTTTTATAACATATACTCGGTCACTAACAGCGAGAGTATTTCACGATGCTCACAAAACCTCATTTGTTATCAGTTGATTCAGCCAAATCACATCAATTTGTGGTTATCAGTTGGTCTAAAAACTGAATTTCATATTCTAAAGCATATCATCAAGCAAACTGTGTTCTAATGGAACAAGTATGATCAATCTGACATATTACGTTGACGTATGAGAATGAAAGCCTTACCAAAAGACTGATAAACGTTTCACCGCCTTCCTCACGAATCTCAAAGCAACCCTTCCTTGGCTGTTAAAGCAGATCAAATAGGAAATAATTAGCAAAAATCTCAAACAACCTCAAACAATTATGACCAAGAAGCATTTATATACATGTGCAGTGAAAGATTTACTACCTTAACAGCATTCACAGTCACAATGATGCCAGGAACAGCTTCCTTCAGGCCTTTCTTCACCTGGTTCGCCCTCGTCTTGAACGAATTGCATTGTTTGCTTCAAGAAAACAACAACAACAACAACAAACATTCAGGAATGGCTAATTTTCACAACAAAGACACACCAAGAACCACAAGAAAGATTCTCAGCTGCATAAGGAACATGTAATCCTGAGAATATATCACATTTCAACTTATGCAAAGACTAGAAAGCACATAACCAATTCCTCTTCACATTGCGTACAAATCCGCTGCTAAAAGGCAAAAAGTATCAAGAACGAAACCCTAAACAACAAGAGACGAAAACCCTAGAACACGAAATTCTCCAATCAAAGATTAGCTTCGATATCGGAAGAAAATCAAATACCCTAGATTTTCGCTTCTACAATTTCCCCCAAATTTCTCACAAATGAAAGAAGAAATAAGATAAGAGATGCATTTTCGTTTACCAGTGCTCAATCACAATCGTCTTTTTCTCAGAGTCGTCTTCTTCCGCAGCAACATCGTCTTCTTCTCCAGTCGGTTCTTCTTCCTCCTCCTCTTCTTTCTTAATCTTCTTCTTCGCTCCATCGTCCTTCGCCGGCGTCTTCCTTTTCTTCTTCTCGGGAGATTCGAACTTCATGAGCTTAGACGAAGAAGAACCAGCACCGCTTCGCCGAGTATCGCTCCGAGTTTTCCGATCCATGCTTCGAGTCACCCTTGTCGACGTAGGCACCACGGCTTTGCCTTTCCCTTTTCCATCTCCGTCGACCTGAGTTTTTCGCGGCGCCATTTGTACGGAAACAAGAGAGAAAGAGAAACGCTTCACAGTCTGTGAAAAATGGGTTAGTATGCTCTCTTTCTTCTTGTTTTCACCCGCTCCTTGTTATCTAAAAGAGGCTTAAGAGTTACCTTGGAAGGACACGTCACACGATATTTGAATGAACGGTCCAGATTAACTTCAAAGTAATAAAGACTACTCCTTTGTGATGGTTTCAACACACCGTGTCGTTTTGATTGTTTTACATGTCGTTTGGTAAATAAATGGAAAAGGATTTCAGAAGTCGTTCATCCCTAGTGGGGCCAGGACCGGGAAAAAAAATTTACTTCTTTTTTTTTGTCTTTTTACTTTAATTTGGGTTTTAGGGTTAATTTGTCTAATAGCAAAGGAAAATCTATAACTTAAAAACTAACCAAAAGGTGGGTATGTGGCAAAATCTTACTCATTGAATTTAGGAGTTTTAGTTAATTTTTGAGTTATAATTTTTTTCTTGATTATTAGGCCTAATTTCCCTGGGGTTAGTTTGTCTAATAGCAAAGAAAAACTATAACTTAAAAACTAACCAAAAAAGAGGTATGTGACAAAATCTTAGTTATTGAATTTAGTATTTTTAGTTAATTTTTGAGTTATAATCTTTTTTTTGGTTATTAGGCCTAATTTTCCTTACTTTTATTTGGGTTTTAGGGTTAATTTGTGGTACAAAGTTTTTGAAAAAAAAAACAACTAATTGAAAACCCTATATAATGGTGAGGATGTTACCACATAAGCAGTTTTTGGTTAGCTTTAAGATATTTTTATAATTTTTTATTTTATGAGGAGGTAAAGATAAATAAGTCGACTTTACCATAACCCACAACGGTACAAAAATCCTATACAAGGAAACCAAGAGTCTAAATGAAGGAAATTTATAGTAACTATGAGGCATATTTATAGATAAAAAATCTGATGAAAACCCAAAATCAAATTATAAAGACCAAATAGCTAGACGTAAACTATTTGTTAGGAGATCTCGGGAATTGCGAGTTCGAGTGGGAATAGAAGTAAATATTGTTTATAAGGAAGATTTCCTATTCCATAACTGTAAATAATTTGTTAGACGATTTTTATTGATCCCAATTTTTTATGGATTTTTTTTTTGTTACAGACGATTCGCTTGCATCTCGTTAAAGCAGGGGATCTCGTTAAAGCAAGGGAGGACTGAACAATATGACAAGGTAAGGTGCGTAGCTAGCTTAGTTTAGAAAAGCTGATATACCGCGTTCTCCTTGATTCCGCATAGGCTAGAAAACATAGAAAGCCTGACTCTCCTACGGAGTAAGTGGACCTTACAGAGTTTTCTCTTTTATAAGAGTAATAATATGTTAGACCTCTCCTTGCTGTTTAAATGAGTTGCTTCTTTCGCATAAAGCTTCACGAAAATAATTGGTTTTCTTAGTCTTAAAAATAAAAATTTTTTTTTTCTGTAAACCTCAAAAGTAAATGTTGTAAACATTATCCTAATAACGTAAATGTTTTAAACAAAAGTACAACAAAAATTCCTATTATATTATAAGTTAATAGTTAAGATATCTTTGACATACATGAGTTAATTTCTATATGATCTAATTAACTTGTATAAATACATGAGACCTTGAAATTTATAAAACTTTAAGATGATCAAATAGATTTTTGTTTTTTTTTGTAAATATTTTTAATTTGGCAAAGTATAGGTTCGAACTCATGACCTCTTAATACATACAAAATACATATATGTAACTTGACTCCCTAAAATTTGAGGTTCAAAAACCTATGTTTTATCTAGCTCCCCGAGACTGGGCATGGTTAGATCATGTTTTGAACATCGAAAAACATATAATAGACGAAGATGTACCATTTATATTAGGATAATTTAAGGTTCTCAAAATACCTCAATCAAGCTAAAAACCACTTGGAACGTAAGAGTGTTCACATAGTCAATCATAAAAGTACGTAAATATAAATAAATTTGAGCGTCTATAATACTTATTCCGTTTCAAAATATAAATTGTTGTACATGTTTTTTGTGTTTCAAAATATAAGTTGTTTTAAGAGTCTTAAGTACTTCTAAGTTTTATTAAATATTGTGTAACCACTAATATTTTGCAATGTTTTTTAGGTTTGGTTAAATTATTTTGATTATGTATATTAAATTATACTTTTTAAATGAAAATGTAATTTTTTAATATTCGCGTTAAATAACTTTTATTTTGAAACGGAGATAATATAGAATATAAAATATGATATTAGGGCAAAAGTCGATACTACAGTTGGAATTGGATTATACCTGGCACGTGACGTGTCCATCTCGAAAGATGGTTTCTTACACATTTGTGCAAAGAATTATTAAATTTAGATCATGACAAAATAACAATCAACGTCATATATTTTTATTGATAAGAGTACGGTAAAAATACCTGAATTATATAGTTGAAGTGTGCTACAAGTAACATACCAAGCATGAATTCCGCATAAATCAATCCTTTTTTCCATGACTATGTCACTTTCTTGGCTAATTAAATACCTATCAACGTGTAATTTACTTGATAACTATATATTCTTTGTCCTCAAAGTTACTCATCATTGCCATTTTAAAAAAATTGATCGTGTGTATCTATAGTGAAATAATGTGGTCTCGATAAATGGGGTCTTATATATATATATATATATATGACTTAAACCAAGTGAGAGTATTCTGGTTTTCTTGTCTATAATAGGTTTTATTTTGGGTTTAAAGATTAAATATATTGTCAAAAAAGTTATAAAGAAGATTACTTAAGGTGTAATCTATGGTCTAGTTATAAAAGGAGGGAGAAAAATAGTACGTTAAATGAAAATCGTATCCTTGACATCATCTAGTATATTGTATATATCGAGATCGATTTATTCTTCTCATATATCAACATCATCTAGTTGACTAGTTCATGTAACCAATTTAAATGAGTTTACTAATTAATCAATATAAAAAAAAATCAAAACTATATTTTTAAATAATCATAATGCAACACACAAAGTTTCTTGTTTACATTTTGTATAAAATGAGACAATTGTGTAAATTTAAGATAATTTGCGGACTTTTTGTCATTTATTATTTGGTAAACTTTTTTGAGGACCTTTTTATGTTCAAATTAGCATGTGCGGTCCTGTTTTAAAATAAGTATGTGAGTTTGTCTTACGATTGTTTTGTAATCGACATTTTATATGATTTTTCGTACTCCAAATGTTTTGATTATGGTGTGAATGATAGATCTGTCGTAATATCTTGTACGAGTGAACATATCCTAACAGTTGAAAAAGTTGGACTCTAAACAAATTATAACAATCTCTTACGCATTTTGTTAAATAAAAAAATCGTTATGCGTAATGATGATGGCTTTGTAGGAAACACTAAGGTAAAATGTACAAAGAACGGTAGGTTCTAACGATCAGGACACTGGTGATTGATTAAAGACGAATTTCGTTTTCTGACATGAAGTGATTTATAAGTTAAACCTATTATTATTTGTTTCTCGAAGACTAAGATTTTGACTGGGAACGAACCATCTCATCTTGCTCCACATTAAACAATTAGAAGAAAAAAATATACAATATATATATATATATATATATATATATAAAAACATATTTTTTTTAACTTTTCATACCGTTCCCACAGCGTAAATGATTCATAGTCTATAAATATGAAGCTGTTATAAAAGAATTATCTGTATTTTTGGTTGATAAATTTATTAGAATAACTTAAAGATTTATAGCCTCAGAAAATCAGTACACTTAGAAAGAGAGAACGAGAGAGTTTTCTTATTATGTTTCGAACAACTTTATATATACGGTTAAAAGATATTATTTATTGTGCATGCATAATGAGGTCTATACGAAATAAATCCATACTAGGTTCTAGATCGTGGAGAGCATGGAATAGTAATATAAATTTTGTTCACTCTTATGACGGATTCAAAGGGGCTTACGTACGAGGATGGTGGCCACGTTTTTACGAGAGTTGAGTGAGCTGGCGGAGCTACATAGATCGTTTCGGACTTCGAACTTGTTTCCCGATCCAGAGACAATAATGTGAAAACCGATTCGCTTGCAAAGAACGCTCGAGATCGCGAAACTGTTTTTTTTTTAAGTTGACACTTTGGTTCCTTTCTAGTTTATAGATGCATGTCATGTATTTACTTATCTGAAAGATGAACTGTGTTGTGATTAAAAAAAGAAGAATCAATTGCGACTTATATATACGATATTGGCAATTATATTTTTATGATATTTAATATATCATACGAGTGATGAAAGTTGCAAGAATAACTGAAAAAAATCTTGATATATTAAGAAAATGTTGTAATGAGAAATCATATCACCTATAACTGCTTCATACTATAGTAGCGTAACATATATCATTAGATCCAAGATCTAATAATCATGCATATTCCTGGCGATTGTTTTATATACTATAAGTTAATCAGAGAAAGTATATTAAATAAATGGATTGAGTATTGAGCATTTCGATGGTAATAAACCTTGTCGCGAAATTAATGATCATGGTTGGTGTCATGGTGTGAAACCAAATGGGACGTATATTATGAGAGAGTGTGCACGCTTGACCAATTTGTATTCGTAAGGTTATTACTATATATGTCTCATTGCTCGTTTGCCTTTAATTGCCGTTACCAAGTATATATGCCTGCAAAAACAATTTTGATTGGGAAACACACAAACATATATACCAAATTTTCACTTATTAAAGTGGTTGCAAAATCTATCTGACTACCGACTTCCGTTGCCGATATTTGGCGTGAGTTACAAAATTTTGTGAACCGTTCGACTAAACCTAAATCTATACTAAAAATTGCATTTGAACCAGCTCTAATTTGGAGGTCGGTTCTGCGCTCCAAAATCTAGTCCACGAAAGCATGACTAAAAACATAGATTGAATATGCACACCACATTTAAAAAAGAATTGAACCACTCCACAAATTAAAATATTTTGGTTGTGAATGGTACCCAAATGCAGGATAATAGATTCGACCATCCCGCTCACCTTTTTCTTTGTCATAATTTATAGCCTATGAAATTTTCGGGAGAACCCAACATTGTGATTATCTATTTTGTTAGTCGCCTAGCTAGCCTCAATCTAATGCTCTCAACAGTATTCATCATTTAAATGATTTTGTAACCACATTAATTAAGATGCGCCTTTAAACTCGGATGTTTAGTTGAATTTTATAAAAATTTCAAACCAACTAAATTTGCATATTTACGTAACATAGTTATATATATTTTGTGCAGTGAATTTGTGATATTTGCGTACTATTGGAGATGCATTATTATATTTTAAGCTTTTGTGTGTCGTATTTGTGCATGCCTTGATCATATTAATTTCCTCTATCATTACTATTTATCGGATGTTTACATACACCTGTTGATGTGTGTATATATGAGTACATACGTATAAAGTAAGATGAATTAATAAGGATCCTAAAAGGAGAATTTCTTGACCAACTACACAAAATAAACTAAGGATAAAATTTGGACGTGGAAGGTTTAGTTGCATGTATCTTGTACTTGAAGACCCTTATTAGGTGAGAGCTTCATGCACACTCTCTCTTCCACATTTTCCTTCTGTTTTTTACTACATTATAATCTCTACTCCTGAATTTTATAGTAAAATTATTTAATTATTCATTCATTAATAATCACATAAACAATCATATCTTGAAATTTTAAATCTTTTCTACTAATCGTCTAGATTTTGTAAATTATTACAAATAATGAAAACAATTATATGGACAATTATAAAACGAAATTTAGAATAGTTAAATATGCACATCTATTAGAAATTGATCTCCAATCTGGATTATTACAATTGTCAAAACCGTGTTACAATATTGTTTTTTTTTTATTGCATGCATGACTAAGTTAGAAAAAAAGAACCTACTCTTTGTCTTCTTCCTTCATTTTTTCCTCCTTAGAATAGTCACAAGTCATCCTTGTCTCATGACATATAAATATCACCAAAACCCTAATCCCATAAAATGTTTTTGTTGTCTGGTTTTACTTCTTCCTTGCAAGTAAGCACAATATCTCACCCTATTCGTATAATATATATATGTTGCTGTTTTCTTCTTTCAAATTCCTCCTTTATGTCATTGATTGAGAGACTTAACATCTTTAGAACCTAAGGATGATCTATGTCCTCTCGTTTTATTATAGATGGTGAAACTTAAACGCGTTACTATGTGTTTGAAGCAGATATAGAAGGGTATTTGGATTTGGAGTAAAGAAAAAACGATAAAGATCATATAAAATGGATAAAGGAGATCATCAACAGCAGAAGAAAGAAGAAGAAGCTTTGCCACCGGGTTTCAGGTTCCATCCAACGGACGAGGAGCTAATCTCGTATTATTTGGTTAATAAGATCGCCGATCAAAACTTCACCGGAAAAGCAATCGCTGATGTTGATCTCAACAAGTCTGAGCCATGGGAGCTTCCTGGTACGTTAATTACTCTTAATATTTTCTTCCTAGTTCGTACACATAAACAAAAGATCATATGTATATATCGATATATCTCAAGGAGAAAGCTCCAGAAGCCAGGGTTCAAAAAAAAGTTGGAAGGAAATATTTAAATTTCGATCGGAAGATATATGAATTTCGATCCATAACTCCTCAATCAACCAAAAAACAAATATATAAATATATATAGATCTCGAACTTTGATCTACTTTAACAAAAAATTTATTCAAACTTGGTAAAACCTAATTTCGTTTAATGGTTTAAAGACATCCATATATATATATACGTACTTTTATGTACATATGTGTTTTTTTGAAACATTTTTTTTTATGTATATATGTGTTGCTCTTCTACGTTTATGCATATGGTATATACATACATGTTAACGTGATGAGACAATGGATCGTATATTGTTAAGAACATCCAATGTGTGTGTTAGTGTGTATTCCACAAGTATTCATATATATATATATATATATATATATATATATATATATATTCATACATAAATATGAGTAGATATATAGCAGACATCATAATATTCAACTGGTTAATGATCTTTCTATTTTGGGTTGCATCTAAAAGTTCATAACAACCACCATTAATATTTTTTTGATCCCATGAATGTAGTCTTGGTTGCTAATCGTACGTTGGTTAGTGAAAATTAAGGCCAATTCTACGGTGGATGTAAATTCTTTTGTACATGTTATATTTTCCCTAGTAATTTTCCGCAGCTTGGTTAAATTTCTTCGTGGACTATAAATCAAAAACAAGTTAGATATCCCCTCCACAATGTTCACAAATTAATTTTTTCTTGTACTCCAAGTTATAATATTTGGTTGGAGTGAAGGATAAATGTATACTAAATGCAGGCATGTTTTAAAAATAGATATTCATAATCACACAATGAAATTTCCTAACAAACATTAATTACATGAACGGAAGTCATGCATTCACTACCGTACGTACGTTAATTTCTCATCTACTCATTTTGTCTTTATTTCATCGATAATCCAATAAATTAATTAACTATATCTTTGTGTTCTTTTCTATGTTCCCAACTGATCTTCGTCAATATTCCGCATCATTTCATGGTTTTTTTTTGGTTTAGATATTTTTATAGAATTACTCTATAACAACTTATTAGTGAGATTTTATTTTGGAAATATTCAAGAAAGAACAAAAAAGTTATATAGTTAATAAGCAAAGTGTTGACAAAAAAAAAAAAAAATAAGCAAAGTTAACTCAATACTTACAAAATTTCTGTTTGAGTAAATTGTTGATAGAAAAGGCAAAAATGGGAGGAAAAGAATGGTACTTTTTTAGTCTACGCGACAGGAAGTACCCGACGGGTGTGAGAACAAATAGGGCGACAAATACAGGATATTGGAAAACCACAGGAAAAGACAAGGAGATATTCAATAGCACAACCTCGGAGTTGGTCGGAATGAAGAAGACTTTGGTGTTCTACAGAGGAAGAGCTCCTCGTGGGGAGAAGACTAGCTGGGTCATGCATGAATATCGACTTCACTCTAAGTCCTCCTATAGAACCTCCAAGGTAAACTATACTAACTATTTTCCTTTCATTTTCTTACCAAATATATATTCACTTATATACCATGGTACTGAAGTTATATTATTCCTACAAAATATTGGGTTTTATTGAACATCCACAGTAGGTACGTCTAGAAAAGAGCGACTCTGGTTTAAACACGACGACTGATATAACTAAAAAGAAACACAACATTGATTTCTTATCGTGTGAATATTATTGTGTTGGCTTTACTATACTTAAACACAATGCATATATATCATGGTCATGATTCAAACAATTTCGATAATCACAATTTAGTTGTTATGGTATGAATTTATTTGGCTATATAGTTAAGTAAATATTAACATATGATATGAGTCTTGATTGTAGTTAACAGGATTGTAAAAAAAAAAAATATATATAGTAATTCTCATGCCCTTTTTTTTATGGTGTAATATGTAAATGCAGCAAGACGAATGGGTAGTGTGTAGAGTGTTCAAGAAAACAGAAGCAACCAAGAAATACATAAGCAATAGTAGCAGCAGCACAAGTCACAATCCCCAAAGCCACAGCAGAGGATTAATGCTATCAACTAACAACAATAACCCTAATTACTCATCAGACATCCTTCAACTTCCACCACATCTACAACCACACATGAGCCTCAATATCAACCATTCCCTCATGGCTAACGCTGTTCAATTAGCCGAGCTCTCTAGAGTCTTCCGTGCCTCTACAAGCACCACCATGGACACTATACAGACACAACACCTACTGAACTACAACCACATGCCTGTCTCAGGCCTCAATCTCAACCTTGGTGGTGCATTGGTCCAGCCTCTTCCTGCTGTGTCGCTCGAGGATGTTACCGCGGTTAGTTCATCATTCAATGGCGAAAATGGGTTTGGAAATGTGGAGATGAGCCAATGCATGGACTTGGATGGATACTGGCCATCTTTTTGATTAGTAATTGTCAATTTAAATTATGGTCTTTGTATTGTTTGGTTTGAGGAAGATAGTTTCATTTAATGGTTGGTATTACTTTTTGTTTGTTTTTGTTATTGCGTTTGTTTAGCTATTCAAGGAAAGTTTTAAGAATCAAAGACCAATTATGGTCTGGCTATGTAATTTATATCAAATTCTTTTGCTTATAAAAATAAAAATTAATGTTGTAACTTGTAACAATATCCCAACTTGTTTAAAATGGTTCATACACGAAACACATTAAATTTCAGAAAAAGGTTAAAGAGTAGAAACAACGATAAGACAAGAGTAATAGCTTTTATAGAGTAATAGAGTAACTCCCAAATCTATCCACATGAGTCACAAAATACACAAACCAAGCCTTTAGTTTTACTCTAAGATATGTCTAATCTTCTCTGTATAAAAAGACTGAACTTTATCCAAAAGGTATCTAAGAAAAGAGTGAAGAAACACTTTTGCACAGCTAGCTTCAACAAAAAACAAAAAGATACCTCTAACATGGGCAGTATAGACAACATAAGCCTGTTGCTGAGGTACAAAAAGACCGCATCAAAACCCGTAGTTACCTGTAAGAGTATAAAGCAAGATCAAAGAATAGTAGACACAAGGCTTTATAATCACTCCAATACTAGTCGCTGATAGCTTCTATAAAAAGTTTTGGATTTCACAAAAGAACTCTGCATATAGGATTCGAAAACTGGACACACTGACACTATCCACATTATATCAACATCAGACAAACTCAAGTCTATGGTAAGTAAGTTCTAGGTCGACCTATCGATCTATTCAGCGGATTCTTTATTAATGATCAGCTCTGGCTCATGTATTTATGCAGAAATCGAGACATACCTCTAATATTTTCAGCACGAGGAAGTGACAACAGCACACATCATTTTACTTCACTTGTCAGAATGACCCCTTTTGGCCTTGCGACGACTATGGTGATGAGAGTGTCTAGTAGGTTTCTTTGCCTTTGTGCTGCAATAATCATATAACAAAAAGGTCATCTGTGGTGGAATCAAGCATCTGGAGTATCTCCAGAAACAAGAGAGATCAATATGCTTGACACACTAATGTAATATCTTCTATATAGAGAATTAGTTAAATAAACTTGCCAGAAGAGAGAACAGAGGAATTTGTACGCTATGAAGATGGGTAACGCCAACAAAGCAGAGGCCTGCAGTGAACAGTTTTTCCATGTGAAAGTTAAGAGAGGAAACAACTGAGAAACATGATCTCTTAGAATGCAAGACTAGATAACATACTGTAAACCAAACGAACTCTTTTGTTGCAAAAGGTTCTGTCAGCTCATGGCTCTTCAATTTTCGTTCGACAGTGGCTTTAACCTTCACAGAGATACACAGTTACTAGCTTGAAAGCCAACATAATCCTCCAGAAATGGCACTAGAGTGTCTATATATTATACGCAGTGCCTCAGATTCTGACCTGATGGTGATACGTTGTTGCAGATTTTAGGAACTCTTTGTAGTAGTGAACAGCTTTCTTTGTGTAAGGCTTCATGGTAGCTCTAACCTTATCAACATGTGGTTTTGTGGCCGTGGCCACTTGATCAACGTATGGCTTGATAAACTTTTTGGCCTCCTGGAGAGTTAATAAACGCATTATGCAGATATTGTCATCAGCCAATGGATCTGAAAGATAAATTATCCATGAAAAATTCAAATGGATAAACAAACTACTCCACCTGGTAATAGGGATCCACATGTTCTTGAAACTTGTTAATATGTGGAGTAAAAGCAGTTTTGGAAGCATGGTAAGTTTCTTTCACTTTGGTAGATAGTGTTTGTATGTGTGGCTCAACATGCGTTTTAACCGTCTCTTTCATGGCTGGAATATATTTCTGCATATAGAATTTCATAAGCATAACCATAGAAGCTTCATAAGCGTACTAAATTACTTTCGCCAGTTAGCTGCTTACAGTTTTAACATTAACCATGTGCGGTTCAGCCCACTTTTCAGCTTGAGCCTTTGCTTGCGTCACCTGATACATAATCAAACTTATTTAGGCATATGTTTGCCCAAAAATACGATATGTATCTTCATACAACTGAATAAAACAGTACCTTCTGAGTTACTTTCTCCATAACCGGTTTCCCGTGGGCATCCCAGTGTGTCCCAGCAACAGTCTGAGTCGAGGCAGCACCCAAGTTAATTGAGAAATTCTCTTATGTCAAAGAATTATAGTTAAAGTTAAACATTATCAATCTTACCTGAAAATTAATCCAGTGTACAGCAAGCCAAGGGGGAAGCCATGCGCCATGAACCTGGTCAAAGAAACAATTCAAGTCTTAACCTTCTTCTCAATTTCGGCTTTCCAAATTTACTAAATTGTTTTGAACAATGAAATCTATCATAATTTCAGAACTAAACATTCTAGAAACATGGTATGGAGAAGTTACCTCCAACAGTTGCTGAGCCTTTGTAGTTGCTTCTTGCTTTGTCCGCAACATTTCTTCCTATAATTTTATTTCGTAAAGAATCAAAAGTGATGACAGAAACCGAAATTCGAGGGTAACCAAACTCAATCCAAGAGTATCACCATACCTCAGAAGTTTTAAGAGCACGTTCAAGTTTCCGTATTTTGTTCTTCTGCTCATCATTTTTCTTGTGAAGCTGCAGGACATTCTTGTTAAAATTGGCATCAACAAAACACACATATCTATCAAGAAAATTGCATACTTTCTCCAAATTCCAGATAACTTAGCACTACAATCTTAGCCATTTAAATGATTAGAAATGAATGTCAAGAGATGTAAAGAACATACTTTCTCCACTCTTGAGTTCAATTCGCTTAGTTTTTTCTCGGCTTCACTCATCCGAGCTTCTATGGATTCTTTCTCCTTGTTCTTTTCCTCCAGAAAGTTCTTAAGCACCTCAACCTAAATGCAACAGTACCAAATCACACACAAATTTAGACTTCCCTTTGCAAATTATGGGTTTCTAAAACAAAATTCTCACCTGCTTCTGTAATTCATCAGCTCTTGCTTGAGCTTTTCCTAACGATGATTCCGTGGAATCTGATGAACCCTTTTTCTGGAAACAGGTCTAGTGTAAACAAATATGCCTAACCAAGGAAGCAATTTGAAGTGAAAACAATAAAATTGCACATATACCCTTAGTGATGAAACTTGAGTCTCCAAGGAAGCAACTTTATCTTGTCTCTCTTGAAGAAGTTTCTCCTTCTCTGCTACTAACTCCTCTCTCCCTTTAACTTGTTTTGTTTTTTCATCAATTTCGGATTCTTCACCAACCAAAACAAATAATTACTTTAAAAAAAACCCAATCCAATTCAATTCGCAGAAAAATTGAAATTGAAACTGTTTCGATTTTTGAGAGGCGGATTAAACTAACCTAGAGCATGAATCTTAGTATTAAGTTGATCCAACTCGATCTGGGATCCGTCGGTTTTTACGAGCGTCGGTTCTTCACCGTCGATTCCAGCGTCGGCAAAAACGCCGGTGGTGGAAATTAAGGCGATAAGTAAAAAAGCCACGAGCTTCGCGGCCGCCATTTGTGATCGATACAAAGATGATCGAAGGATTTTTGAACAGCGATTTTTTTTTTTTTGGTTATGTTTTGATGATTAGAGAATGTGAATGGCGTAACGAGAAGGAAAGAGGACAAAGGTTTTTTCTTCCGATGATGATGTGGTTTCGTGCATGACACGTGGCAATAGACTCATTAATATCAAAAGAACCCCTGAGCTATGTTGCCTAGGAACGGAAACGGGTAAGTGAAAACAAATTTTTAGAAAAAAATTAGGAGATATGTACGTTTTGAAAATGCATACACACATATATATATATATATATTGATTAATAAAAATCCAATATCGAAACAATATTTTAAAAGAATTTGACTAACACTAATAATATGTATAAATATATTATATAGCTTAACAAAATTAAAAATTTATGATGATTTTGTTGTTTTTCACTTACAAAGGCCAATTTTCACAATTTTTTTTACTTTCACCTATTGAAGTTCTAATTATATTTCAAAATTTCGAAACTAATTAATCATTACATTGAAAAAAAAAGTTTTCGATACATATATTTATATGTATATGTTGCGATGAACGTGAAAAGTGAGGGTGTATAACTGCAACTGCACTCAAAAGTCGCAACTTGTCTACAAATATTTTTTTTTCAAAATTCAAAGCTGATTCTCTTTCTTCAAAATCGATTCATTTTCTAAAACTCTCGAACTGCTGGGAAATCGAAAGGTGTTCCGATGGAGGGTATTGAGTTACCGTCAAGAGTTTTTGCCGCCGGTGAAAAACCAATTGGCGATCGAGTAAATCGTATCACAAGACAAAGAGAATCAATTCTATTTTGAATGTGTTGGAAGAGAGAGAGAGAGAGAGAGAGAGAGAGAGAGAGAGAGAGAGAGAGAGAGAGAGAGAGAGAGAGAGAGGGGAGTTGAGGGCTTCTCCGTTTGGGAAACTGATTTCTACGTCGGGGAAACCTTCTTACTCCGGTAGTTTTGGGCAGTTTATAATTACGCGCATGCTCTCCGTGAAGATGAGATCTTGTAACTATTTGCTGGAAGGCTAATCCGAGTATCATTGCGTGAGTTTGGAATAGTTATTGGGCCTCCTTGTGGTAAATACCCGGAGAATTTCAGGAAGAAAAAGCGGCTAACCATTAAAGATAAACCCTACTGGCCGACCTTATTTGGTCAACTTGAGACTTGTACGGTAGATACGGTGATGCAAATGCTCCCGCGGAAGGCTTTATATTGTACCGGGAACCTCTGAAATGGGCACGTGCCCAGTGCTCGAATCCAATACTGCTTAGGTAGTCGGCATAACCGCTATCCAATAATTTTATCTCATTGAAAAGGCGGTAGAAATCCGGCAAGTTGTAAGCCCTTCCCGCTTTTGAGATCAAGTATCCCAATTGCTTTTTCTTGAAGATGGTCCACACGTTTCATTGTAGGTGAACAATGCAAGCACAATGGCCCGCCTTGGGATACATTTGCATATTATCATACACTTTAGTAAGTTACCAAATAATACCATAATTATTTTGTAAACCATAACTTATGTGCTAAGTAAAATATACCATAAGTATTCACTGGAAACGCAAGTATTACACGATAATAACAGAATGATTGTGTAACACAAAAGTTACCCGATGTTATTTGGTAATAGGATCTAACCATACCTTACGTAGTCCAACATAAATAGAGTTATGCTTTTCAGATACAAACACTAGACCAGCATCATCAGGCACGATATTCAACAATTTTTGGAAGAACCACTACCAAGCTTTGTCGGTTTCCCCGTCGAGAATTGCGAATGCCAAAGGGAATATTTTGCAATTCTCGTCTTGGGCACTTGCGATGACTAGGAAGCCAATATATTTACCTTTTAGGTGGGTACTGTCAACAACTACACTTTCCTCATGTAAGGAAAGGTCTTTATGCTGGCTCCAAGGGCAAAAAAGAGGTACTTGAATCGTTGCCCCACAACGTCGTCAAACAAGTCCAGCGGCGGTTCCAGGGTTACCAACTACTAGTTGTTGGAGATAGGTCGGTAGAGCCATGTAAGAAGCTTTAGTTGAGCCTATAGAAGCGTCAATTGCCACCTCACGGCTATGCCAAGCCTTCCAATATGATATTGGGATGGCATGGACATCACACATCAGCTTGCGTAATTCAGCTGACCTAGGGTGTAACACCCCTGATCCAGTCTAGGCCAAAGTTGACCCGATAGGTCGCGCAACAATCAAACGAGAAAATGCACACCCAACTGTAGACTCAAAACAAGACCAGAGATGCTACGTATGTGCGCTTAGCTGTTCATTTCAAGTTCCAAAAACGCATTTAAGAACCCTTAAACAAACTTCCAAGCACGCATTTCCTATTGAACAAAACCTGAAGGCTTTTCAACCCGAGTCTTGAACAATAGTTGGTTCGTCCCGGACTAGGACTAGTATTATATGCAACCCAAGTTTAAACAAATCTTCTTTTATATATACTTATAATTAAGGTTTTACAATAAGTTAAGAAATCATGTATACATGCCGCGGCCATGAGCCTAAGTGCTCAAAACAATCTAATACATATTAAATTCATACTTGTTTTACAAAAAGCACCCAATCTATACCAACCTTCCTAAGCTCCTTTAGCCCCGACTAAAATCCCACTAGTGGTTATCTGCAAAACAAATTGAGTTATGAGTACTAATTACTCAGTGAGTCTAGGCTCCCGTAACAATTAATAATATAATCCCACCCAAACCCAAAATAACAATCAACAAGCAAGCAAGCAATCAAGCAATCACACAATAATCAGAGAATGCACATGCGGAAAGTATAAAATGAAAGTAAAACCTATTCTCGCGAATTAACAACTTCTTTCCATTGTCCTATTTTATCTCACTAATCTGTAACCACAAAGGCTAAAAGATTAGTGATCCGACTACTCCATCCACGACCATCGCTGAGTCACCGCTGACTCGACGCTCACGGTCATGACACCTCGTGCTTGCGGATTTGTCGTGCTTCTGACTTGTCGTGCTTACAATTTTGTCATGCTTCAGATTTGTCATGCTTCCGTTGACTCGTTGAACACAGCCGCGACACCTTGTGATTACGAATTTTGTCGTGCTTACGATTTGTCGTGCTTCCGTTGACCGATTGAGCATAGTGGCGACACCTCGTGCTTACAAGTTTTGTCATGCTTAGGATTTGTCGTGCTTCTATTGACTCATTGAACACAGTCGCGACACCACGTGCTTACCACGAATTTGTCGTGCTTAGTCAATTCCGAGCAGGTTAATTCCGAGCAAGTTAATTTCCGAGTAGTTTAATTCCCAAGCAGCTTTGTCATGCTTCCGCAAATTTTAATATTTTTGTAAAAATATCAAATTTGGAAAACACGGTGCCACCTCGTGCTTCGGGCAAAAAGGTTTCTTTGGCTAAGGGTAACGATCAAGCAGGCACAATGCTTAGTTACTGACCAGCTTAACTAAGCACCCAGCTTAGTCATCGAGCTACTTAGGCTAGGTTTTGGGCTAAATGGTCTAAGGCTTCCCGCGAGGCTTTGCGGAGGGTTTTCCTAGCCCTCGAGCGAGTCATTACATAGAATCTGCCTCTGTGCCGGTGTATTTAGACCTCATCATATCTCATATGACTGATGTAGTAGCTAGCATGTGGAAGTCCCTCCTCCCATCCACAATACATGGATGATCAAGCTTGGCCTGCCTAATCTGGTACCACTCAATGTCCTGTATCTTCATAGCGTACACACGCCATATTCAAGCCCATCCATTACATTGAAGGATCATCATGTTTGGTGAGGAATGGCTGTTTCGGAAGAGGAACTTATGGGTCAGAGCGAATAACGCCATATGATGCTTGAAGGCCTCTCTATTTTTGAATATCATGCCAACGTAAACCTCATTTGGGTGCTAGAAACCATCACCTACATGTTTCGTACCAACCATTGTATTAGGTTAAATGTAGATAAGAATAATGTTATTATTTTCATGTATAGAAACAATTAATCGATGTCTATAACTTACCCTCATACAGGTTACTATCAGAAGCTTCCTCATTGTCATCATTTGTTTTTGTGTGTTTAGTAAACCCACCGGCGGAACCACGTCCCTTTGTTAGTTGGAGGGAAGGCATTCCCATCTGATCATTCTCGTTCATCTTTGCCTTCCCTTTGTCCATTGTTTTCCTCTCAACCGAAGGAGGTTGACTGCTAGGAGTTAAGAACTCCCCACCTTGGGTTGATGGACCTGCTTATAAAAGTATGCATTAGTATGTGCAGACAATTAGTTATATGCGGTGTGCATATTTTGATTTATACAATTTCAGTAATACCTTCTTTAGTAGGTGATGGGGTTTTTATTTTATGCAATTTTTAAATTTATAAGCCTAGATATCCTACAAGGGCACATGCAAACGCAGTAGTATTTAGGGGTCGGACCACTGAGGACTAGAAAGATGATACGCTACGAATTTGTGAGATGCAAGTTAAGCTAAGACAAAATATGATTGGGTTTTTGTTGTGATGCAAAGAAAGTAAATTAAAAGGGAAATAAATAAGAGAAAATGTTAGGACTTAGGAAATGACAGAGAATCATGCAACAATAATGATTGATTTAATCTAGGGACCTTAGGATATACCGCACCATCCAAAACTCATAACACGAAGGTATAGTCATTCCACTTTCGTGGCTCCGACTACTATATTCATTCACCCTAATAGATTCAACTTTCAATGGTTATTATAAGGTGAAAATATGCAAGAAAAGTTCAAGTTATGATATTGTTCACCGAACTCCTTAACTAAACTTTCGATTGTTAAGACGCTAGAGTTACGAGCAATATAAAATCTTTTGGAATCTATATCAACCTAAGATCAAAATGCTAAATAGCTTTTTTAGAAGTTATGCATAGAATACAAGTAAAGATGAAGATTCTATTATTATCCCTAAACAATCATCAACCAATTATCGAATTATGAAACTCATTGAAAACCTAAAACCTAACAAGTGAATTACTCAATCATGGTGCAAAAAAAAAAAACAGCAAGGAAACATTGAATTCATGATAAAAAAAACTTTATTAAAAGAGTAGGGATAAGATGATTCTTCTCTATAGCGAAGTACAAAGCGAGATCCTCCTCCAAAGCTCCTAAAACAAGATCTATGATCAATCTCTCAAGGAGATGGCGTGGAGGCTGATCTCTATCAATAAAAGTGTTTGTTATTTTCGGCACCCTCTAAAAAAAGAGGCTAGAAACAAGTATTTATAGTACTAGGGTCTTCTAGGGCTTCTCGTGGGCAAAAATGTCTTTTCGTCATAACTCTTCAAACCTAGGATCATCAAAATGGCGGCGTGAATTTGGGCTCATATATGGGCTTGAGAACACTCCATCTTGAGCTGAGAATGGTCCATAACACCGGCTTTAAAGTCAACGTTTGACTTCATTTTGCACCTTCTTCATCTTCGAGGCAGTTTGACATATCTTCAGTAAATCGAGTGTATCTCCTTACTCACAGCTCCAAATAAGATAAATCTAACATCATTAGAAAGCTGACTCAAAGACCTTGAAATTTAGCCATGTCTTATAAGAATCCAAGTTGATTTGATCTTCCGTCTGTAGCAAAACTTTAGACTCTTTGCTTCTGTCCAACTTGGTGAATTGTGATATCTTGAGAAATTCTTTACTTGGACTAAGGCTTTGGCTTGATAAACTTGATGTAGCTTAGAATACACAACTTTAAGCTCTTTTTGCTCCTTTTTGAGGATTTTCCCTGTTGACACTCTAAAACTAGAAATACGAGGAAACTACCTCTTTGGGGTAAAAACTTATTAAAATACTTATAAAATGCATTAAAATATATAATAAAATAGGTAAAATATGAGGTATATCAACTCCCCTGGAATTAAACCTTGCTTGTCCTCAAGCAACATTTAAGAATAGAAAAGAGGTTTAAAAACACGGAAACTCACATATTCTTTAGAACTTGCTTCGATCTCTAAACCTGTAATCCACGTAAAGACAAAGTGAGTTCATGGACGCTTCTCATCGTCTCCCATCATTAATTCAAAATTATGTCCTAAATTGCTGTTCCTGCAAAATCTCAACTTCAAATCAATCGAATCTTTTACTCTCTTAGATTTATGAAAATCTCCGATCATAGATATCGTCAAGGAATACGGCTAGGTATTAGGAAAGGCTGATTTTAGTGGTGAGGTTAAAAGTGTTTAGGGTTACCAAAAACTCCGGGTGCAAGACATTATGCAAAATCGCAAGAGAGAATGGGTCTATTGAAGTTCACAATTTCCCAACCACTTTCTTGACTCCTTTCTCCTCCAGACTTAGATTTTTCTCCGGGAATCACTGTAAAACTCTTAAACTCATCTCTCCTTTATATCATGATCCTCCTTGGGTATTCTTTGGCCATAAGACTCTTTGAAAACCATTTTCTTTTCCCTTTTGATTTTTCTTTACTTTTTCTTTGGATTTTTTTTTTTTTTTTTTTTGAAAGGGGGAAAATGCTCTCATAAGATATGAGTCAAGTAAGGCACGAAATTGTTACCATGATTTTAGCATCCAAGGATCGACTAGGCTCTTCTGAAACTTGTTGTTGTTCGCCTTCCTTCTATGTTGATCGTTGCATCTCCTAGTGATTGGAAAATTGCGTCGACCCTACTCTCTCTGACGTTTTTACACATATCTGCATAGAGGACATAGCAAAAGAAGTTCATGAGGTCTGAAAGAAAGGTTTAAGGGCTCAGGTAGGGTACCAACTAAAGGTGAGCTGGCCATCCATGACAACAGAGAGGGATAAAAAGAGGATAAGATGTCATGAATGTGATTCGTTCCTTGATCTATTATCCTTAGCAAAAGATAGTCAAAAATCATGTTAGTAAACCAAATTGAGAGTCGAAATCTTATCCATCAAAATAATGAAAGTAGCAATCTCCTTGGACTCCATTCGGTCACTAGGTGTCTGAATCAATTGTCCGGAACAAACCTTGCAATAATGGTCACTTGGTTTTTGAAACCAAAACGTTTTTGTTCCTAGAAAAATGTCATCATTTCCGACTTATTTTGACTCAATAAAACGGTTTTTGAAAACAAATTTTGAAAAATCTTTTTGAAAACTTAAAAACCAAACACGAACAAATGTGTTAGTAAACAACAATCCCCATTACTTAACTTACACCGTCCCAGTGTAAAATCAAATCAAATTAAGAGATGATGCTGTAAAATAAAATTGAAATTGAAAGTTAAAAAGATAGAGAATAGAACGAAGTTACCGCGATAGACAAATAGTCTTGAAGTTCGATAAATGACCCGAATTAGTGTGTAGAAGGCATTTATGGATTAAGTTCGGACCAGGGGTCAAGTAGCACTTCTAAACTGTTCCTTAAATCATTAGAATCAATTTTTCTTTAGGCTCTAACAGCTGGTTCCTCACGGTTTGAAAATTGGCCCATGGTATAGTGATTTTGGTTACTAAAGATGCTCATAGGGCTATCCTTCAATCCGTGGTATTTTCACCAAACCATATTGAAAATCCATTGAGTAATAAGATGTTGTGAAGCTACTGGAGAAGTTTCAACTTTTTTGCTCGGCCGGTTTTGATTTTGGTCCACGTAGGGACGATTTGTCGCACCATAAGGCGTGTATCGAGCCATCTGCAAAACAGTAGAGAATTTCTCGAGCCATATTGAAAATCTATCATAAAACATACCTTTTTAAGTTAGGTGGTGAAGTATGATGTCCTTCTCTCAAGTGGTTTGGTAAGATGGAAAATTTTCCAAATTTGTCCGGACAAATTGGATTATTAGTCGAAGAATACCCTTAATCAAGTGTAACCAAGGCTGGTGTTTCCATCTTCTCTTCTTTTCCCACACATCTTCATTGAATTGACGGATTATGCTTAAATCGATTGAATTGTGCGTCCACAACAAAATTTCTTTAGGCGAATCATGCTTAAATACAAATTATCCTTGCAAAAACACAGGAAATCACTTGTTAAATGCATCTTGGAACTAAGTTCCCAATACATATGTATTGAGTTCAAAGTCCAAGGAATAGGAGAATAGCATAGAAATGATAAACTAAATCCAATAATAAATCTAAAATGCTTAAAATTGCTAATCAAAGTGAAAACAATGAATGGATAATTCTCAAGATGTGCTAAGTATTTAAAAACCAAATTTAATTCACCAAAAAAAAAAAAAAAAATCAAATTTCTAATGCAAAGTTTGAAAAATCAAATAATCTATTCAATAAAGATTTTAATTAAGCTTATAGATTAAAAGATCAAACTGCAATTTGAAAAATAAATTTAGTTTAAAAAATTTGTAATGAAGATTGAAAATTGGTTTTTAAAATAAATAAAAGAGAAAATTAAAAGAATTTACCGTAAACCGGACCGTGGTTAGGTGGTTGGTTCGATGGTTCAAATCGGGTTGAGACGCGGGTCATGGTCAGGTGTCGCTGGTCTGGGACAGGCGCGGGACGTGGCGCTGGGACGCTGGACTGGAGGACGAGGCTCCAGGCTGCGACATGGGACGCGGGACAGCCGCAGGACGCGGCGCTGGACGGGCGCTGGACGCGGGACAGTGCAGGAACGCTCGGGCACCGGACGGACGCCCGTGTCCGGTGTCTGGGACGAGTCTGTCCGGGGTCTGGACGAGGGACATGCATTGGAACAGGGGACGTGGTCTCGCGCCAGGAACGATGTCCCATCTTGCGATCGCGTTTTCTCCGTCTTTAGACCTCGGATTCAAGATCCGAAAGATGTCCCATACTCCTGAGACCTAGATCTATCTAATAGTATGAAGATTTTGCTTCTGGTTCCTTGTGGTTCACCGTGAAAAGAAGCTTGAAGTTGACCCATTGTAACTTCGTCTCTTTCTTCGTTGGTCTTGGGAAATCAGTCATAACTTTTAAACCGTAATAGAAAATTACGTTCTTCTTTTTCCTGTAGATTTGTATGACTATCTTCTATTTGCCCATCAATTTCCAGATTTTTCTGGGTTGATATGATAATCTTTTTATGTCGTGAACCGGAACAGGTCTTGTTCTACCTCCTTCTCTTCTTTCTTCTTCAAAAACACATTGTTTGTATTTTTATAATTTTTGTAAAAACCTGAAAAATGCATAAGTAGATAAATCAATGTAGAATGAAGATTTGGAAATTGAAATTATGATGAAAAACTTAAATTAAAAACTCAAATAAAATCAAATATGGGTTGCCTCCCATAAAACGCTTGTTTTAAATCTTTTAGCTAGACTCCTTTCTTTTTAAGAGTGGGATGGCTCCACTAAAGGAATTGGGGTTCCTTTAGCTTCTCAACACTCAGGACCGGATGGTTTGAGGCTCCATCTCTTAGCATCTTGGTGGCTCTCATGAAGAACAATTTCATCGAGAAACAATTTCACCAAATTGTTGACTTTTTCTTTGATGAATTCTTCACCTCTCTCCTTTAAGTTGAGTTGAACAACATCTTCTTTACATTCCATAGGATCTAAAGTCGAATTTGCAACACTTGGAGTCATCTCGCCTTTAGATTTTGTCGGTTTGACATCTTTAAGTATGGTTGGAGGGGTTGCTATCTTGGCGTCTTGAAACTATTTTGTGGCATCTCTTTTATCTCATGGATCAATGTCAAAAGTTTCATTAGTGTACAAATTCATACACAAAGAAACCTTACCTTGGAATGCCGGATAGAACACTCCTTTGTCGGGTTCGGAGGGATAGATTTGATGATTTGTGGAATCCACAAAATCTCCAGCGGCTTCAAGGGTTGGTGAACCACGGGGAAAGGGATTGGGAGGGTCATCTTTAGTGTTTAGAACGTGGGAACTTGTCCTAAACTCTTCTCTTTGATCGCACATCTCCTCCGACTTAATAATTGTGATGCTGTGTGTCTTCTTGGAGAGCTTGTGTTTGTATGTCTTTGACCTCCTTTGTGGAATCACCTTGTAGAGACAGATAGAATACTCCCTTGTTCTCCGGGAGTTTAGAGAAAGAGAGTTGGTTGTTTGTTGAATCCACAATTGCTCCAACTAGCTCTAGGAACGGTGAACCAAGAATCAAAGGCTTATGAGGATCATCTTTCATATCCAAAACGTGGAAGCTTGTTCTAACATCATAGTGTCCAATTCCAACTTGTAGATCCGCAACAAAACCATGTGAGATTGTAGAAGAAGCATCTTGACGCGACATGGGATAATTGCAAGGCTTGAACTCCTTAATCCCCAACTTCTTTGCTATGCCTTTAGACATGATGTTAACTTTAGCTCCTCCATCACACAAAGAATCCTTGAACTCAACTCCATTGATAGAACAAGGAACAAAAAACTTCTCGATTTTGTCGACTTTCTCGAGTGGTTTTTCCTTTAACCCTTCATGGATTTTCCTCAAATTTTCTAGAGTGGAATCTTGTGCTTGTAATTGTTGTACCTATTGTCCAAGATGATACAAGAGCATCATGTTTTTCTCCAAAGGTTGAACTAAAACTTCTCATCTCTGCCTTAATCTCTCGACTGAAATCTTTGATTTCTTCTATGATTTGACACACGAAAGCTTCTAGTTCATCCTTCCTTTTTTTTGTGTTGGTACATATGAGCATTGTACCGAGTATTATTGAAGTATGGTGATCGATTGGACTCATAAGTCATAGAGGAACCCCCAATGGTCTCATGAGAATAAAGGCTCGCCATTCTTCTAGGATAGTGCTTGTAATGTTCCATCGACGAATCTCTGAAACACGCAAAAAAATAAAAACGAAAATTGAAAAAAATTAGCAATAAAATTGAAAAAGCAAATCTTAGACTTAATATGAATCGAAAACTCGTAGGTAACAAATCAGTCCCCGACAACGGGGCCAAAAACTTGATGGAGTTTTTATTTTATGCAAGTTTTAAATTTATAACCCTAGATATCCTACAAGTGCACAGGCAAACACAGTAGTATTTAGGGGTCGAACCACTGAGGACTAGAAAGATGATACGCTACGAATTTATGAGATGCAAGTTAAGCTAAGACAAAATATGATTGAGTTTTTGTTGTGATGCAAAGAAAGTAAATTAAAAGGGAAATAAATAAGAGAAAACATTAGGACTTAGGAAATCGCAGAGAATCATGCAATAATAATGATTGATTTAATCTAGGGACCTTAGGATATACCGCACCATCCAAAACTCATAACACGAAGGTATAGTCATTCCACTTTCGTGGCTCCGACTACTATATTCATTCACCCTAATAGAGTCAACTTTCAATGGTTATTACAAGGCGAAAATATGCAAGAAAAGTTCAAGTTATGATATTGTTCACCGAACTCCTTAACTAAACTTTTGATTGTTAAGACGCTAGAGTTACGATCAATATAAAATCTTTTGGAATCTATATCAACCTAAGATAAAACTGCTAAATAGCTTTTTTAGAAGTTATGCATATAATACAAGTAAAGATGAAGATTCTATTATTATCCCTAAACAATCATCAACCAATTATCGAATTATGAAACTCATTGAAAACCTAAAACCTAACAAGTGAATTACTCAATCATGGTGCAAAAAAAAAAAAACAGCAACGAAACATTGAATTCATGATAAATAAACTTTATTAAAAGAGTAGGGATAAGAAGATTCTTCTCTATAGCGAAGTACAAAGCGAGATCCTCCTCCAAAGCTCCTAAAACAAGATCTATGATCAATCTCTCAAGGAGATGGCGTGGAGGCTGATCTCTATCAATAAAAGTGTTTGTTATTTTCGGCACCCTCTAAAAAAAGAGGCTAAAAACAAGTATTTATAGTACTAGGGTCTTCTAGGGCTTCTCGTGGGCAAAAATGTCTTTTCGTCATAACTCCTCAAACCTAGGATCATAAAAACGGCGGCGTGAATTTGGGCTCATATATGGGCTTGAAAACACTCCATCTTGAGCTGAGAATGGTCCATAGCGCCGGCTTTAAAGTCCATCAACATTTGACTTCATTCTGCACCTTCTTCATCTTCGAGGCAGTTTGACATATCTTCCGTAAATAGAGTGTATCTCCTTGCTCACACCTCCAAATAAGATAATTCCAAATTCATTCGAAATCTGAGTCAAAGACCTTGAAATGTAGCCAAGTCTCATAAGAATCCAAGTTTATTTGATCTTTCGTATGTAGCAAAACTTTAGACTATTTGCTTCTGTCCAACTTGGTGAATTGTGATATCTTGAGAAATTCTTAACTTGGACTAAGTCTTTGGCTTGATAAATTGCTGTAGCTTAGAATACACCACTTTAAGCTCTTTTGCTCCTTTTTGATGATTTTTCCTGTTGACACTCTAAAACTAAAAATACGAGGAAAAACTACCTCTTTGGGGTAAAACCTTATTAAAATACTTATAAAATGCATTAAAATATATAGTAAAATAGGTAAAATATGAGTTATATCAGTAGGTGTAACCAAGTGTAGTCCACCTATTGCCGCATTGAAACTTGATGTCCGTGTTTCGTTGTCCCCTTCGGTATTAAGAGACATGGTTGCGGTCCGCTTCACTACTGCAATTTTTTCTTGACTGAAGATCTCTTTCAAAACATTTTTGCTAGCCATCAAGTAACGCTCTCCATCAATCCCTTCCCAAAAACCAATAACGTCATCAATACCCCCAATTAAGTTACCATGCGAATCAGGTTTTAGCTGGTTATCAGAAAACTTATTCTGATAACTTATGGGTTGCACCTCGCTACTGTCTTGGCCAGTGACGTTAGGCTTTAAAGGGCCACCAACAGTATAGTTATCAGTTTTTTGCAGATAATAACGATCTACCTCCTCGTCACTGATTATCACACAAATGCCTACGAGCTCGTGCTCAAACCGGATTGACATGAATGTTTCAACATAAATTGTTGACTAGGTCAACTGGTGGAGTTTGCTTTCCGTGGGGCACCAGCATCCATTATGGAAACTGGAATGTCATAGCCACCTTAACGTTTTTCCGCCACACCGTACGTAGTTTTGAACATCTGTAAAAGGTTGTCAAAATTTTCATTCTCTTTCATCAAAATCTCTTGAGGCCTTTCCCTGGGTTTTGTTAGGAAACCCCATTCACCTGAATCTGCCTTCTCCCAAACACCACGCAAGACTCATACAATCAATCCCATATCGGTAGTCAGAGAGAAGAAAAAGGATTAGTTTGCAATCACAAAATCGGTTGATAACTAAAATGTTAACATATAACTTATATTGTTAAGGACTTTAGATTGGTAACCGACAGAACAAAAATCGTACTACGAGAGTATTGCTTTAATATCTAGTACGAGAAAGCCATTAATGGTGGATTTCAATAACTGCTACCAAACAATGAACAACAGAAGATGTATATTAGTTTAAGATCTGTACAAAACTACGGACCACTAGACAGGAGACAAACATTGATTAATAAGTAAAGCAACAACAATTTTTCAGAAGAAGCTGACCTTTTTCTCTCTGGTAACAATTGTGTTTACCTTTGCCATTTGGATATCAGTTTATATACACGGTAAAAAACCTTGGCGACCTATACTTACACATGTTACATATATCAAAAGCTTTAGAGGGAAAATCTTCTGCAATCTGAGAGCATTTAATGCCCACTTGGTTGTTCAGCTTCTATGGTTTTGTAACCGCCCACATGTCCCTATTAAGCTATGATAGTCTACATGATATCTACTCTAATTTGCCACAAATCTACTCAAAATCTCCTTGCTAAGCGAGCGTCGTATTTGGAGGATATGTTTGTCTTTTTCGTAACCGGGAGAAAACATTGTTAATAATTTTGGGAGAATCTTTGTTATTCACCTAGTTTTGTTACACTTCTTTGTTTTACAGCTGGTTCTCTCTAATATATTTTCTGGTGGTATTAATATATTGATCAAAACTAATATATGCGGTACATTATATATAACTCATATGTATATACACACATTATATATAACTCATATATATATAATATATATATATACTTTGATCAAATAATACTTTCACGAGATTAATATGCAAGGAGAAGACAAGTCTTTTTTGGAATAAACCACTCAATTAATCAAAATATTCTTACAAAGCAGAGCTATCAAAAACACGTAGGGCTGATTTATCAAAAAAGTTCGCCACTTGATTATCCAAGCGGTACACATACATAAAACGGATAGAGAAAGAAAAGAA
Source organism: Draba incana (assembly GCA_963576765.1). Lineage (NCBI taxonomy): Eukaryota > Viridiplantae > Streptophyta > Magnoliopsida > Brassicales > Brassicaceae > Draba > Draba incana. The sequence continues at coordinate 27,214,485 of OY755214.1, read as the reverse complement.
ACTCATAAGACTACGAATGCTGAAAATGATACTTTTTAACTCGTTGATCACACCGCCGGATAATAACAAAGTGGCAAGAGATTGAGAATCAAAAACCATTATGAGATTTTTGATCTCGGAAGAGGAAACAACACATAATACAGCTTTTAGAGCAAGGGCTTCTCCAACCAAAGCGAAGGAGATGAACGTGTGAGAAATAGTGCCTTGAAACAGAGTAATCTAATTCTGAGATTAGAATACCCATCCTAACCCACATCAACATGGCAAATGTTGGCCTCGGGGTCTCTATGGTAAGGACTGATATTTGTAGAGTTGAGACAAGGAAGCCTCTTGCCAACACCAAGCCTCAGACAGAACTTTTTGAACCACTTCAGATCTCTGTTTTCAAAAACCAGGCAATTACGAAATTTCCATAAATGCCAACACACCCAAGGGAAAAGAGCCACTGTAACTCCGGAAGGAGGGAGTTAAGCATTCTTCTTGAGCTTTCGAACAGTTGGGAAAGGGAAACATAAGCCCCAATATGTGGTTTAAAGAGAGACGGGATGAGGTTCCAAACTCGATCAGCATACGGACAATTGACGAGTATATGCAGCTCATCTTATTGAGCACCATATCTTCGAGATCTCACATAAAAGGTGATGCCTCTCAAAGCTAGATTTGTACGACTAGGCAAAGCACTAACTTTCAATTTCCACAAGAAGGTCTGAATTTTTGGAGCTGTTTTAATCGACCAAATATTACTCCACCAATTAAACTCATTGCCAACCACGGGTGAACACAATTTTTTACTATAATTATAACCCGTTTTAGTTGAGTAGGAGCCAATTTTATTCGGAAGCCAAACTTGAGAGTAGAGTTTCCTAAATAAACTTAGGAATATATGTCGGATAAATCCCTCATACTGAGAAAAATGTTGTCTAATCATTTCTACATTCCAGTTCCGTGAGTCTTGATCAATCAAATCACTAACCTTTAACTCAATTTGGTTAAGATTAGGAGGTCCAAAGGGAGCTTGTGGGGATGATAAGGAGAGCCATGTGCAGCTCCAAACATTGTTATTTTTACCATCACCCACTATCCAACCAAGCCCCTCTTTCAACACTTTTCGACCCGCTAATATGTCTTGCCAACCGTCACTACAAGAAAACAGGTCATTTGCCACTCCCAGAAGCGTCACATATTCGTCACTAATAAGAGATTTGTGACTACTTTGCGATGAAAAGAGGCCGTCGCAAAACTTTCGTCGCTAATTCTTGGCATCGCTAAGTCGTCACCAATTAGCGACTCTTTTGTGACTAATATATTTCGTTGCTAATGTGCGACGCATGTGGAACTGGAAATATTAGTTGCAAAATAGCGACGAGTCTGTAACGAATTCTGCAGTCACAAATTAGTAACTGATTTGCCACTATTTTGGCGTGGTAAATTGGCGACTCCGTTGCGACGCTATTTTAGTGACTGATATGTGTCTACCTATATCAGTCGCAAAATAACCACTAAATAGTGATGCTATGTGTCGTCGGTAATTTGCGACGAATAGAGTAGTCGTAAATTAGCCACTGATTAGTGACTATATTTTATGTTTTATCATGCCTTTAGTCACTAATTCGTCGCTAATTTGCCACTAATTTGCGACGCCTGTGTTTTTTTTGTCCGAAATTGTAGGACTTTCCAGTCACTTTCCAGTCACATATTTAGTACTAATTGTTGCTTGTTTGTGTTTCTTTCAATTGTCAAATGATGCTAATAACAAAATAACTTCAATTACAATATTATACGGCAAAACAAGCACTAAGCTTGTGATAAGTAGTTTTAAAAACCAATGTACAAAAGGCTTTTAGATTTGTACAAAAAGAAAACCTTATGAGTAGCAAAAAGGGTTGTTAAAAGAGAGAGAGAGAGTCTAAGAGGAGTTAGGGAGCAGTGGAAGGATCAGGACAAACCGTTGCGTCTTTGCTCCCCATGAAGGCATCCATCTTCTTCTCTAGCTCAGAAATCCTTTCCTGGCTCGCCTTTAGGTCGGTAGCAAGTTCAAAATTTTCCCGATCCCTTCGCTCGTTCTCCTGATCTTGGTCAGCAATCTTTTGCCGAGCAGCCTTTAGCTCTGCCTGAAGCTCGAACAAGTCAGGAGACGAGGATTCACCGTAGCTTATCTTCCTTTTACCTTTGTTGACCTTATGTGAAAGCTGTCCCATGCCATAAGGGGTACCCTTAGGATCAAATTATGTACACTGCAACAAGAAACACAAAAATCAGATTACAGAGACCAAAACTAGAACCTAAATACAAAAAATAAACTATCTTTCAGTAAGTAACAAATGATGAATCATAGTAAACAAAAACAATGATGTCAGGAACAGATTAGCAAGCAGTGACAATCTATACAAGCAATAATGATAATACAGTAAAAAGCATTGATAGACAATGAATCATATCTAATCCTAAGGAAGCATTAATCAGAGGACATAAAACTTTAAGAATAAGAAGCTTACCTTAAGAAAGAGATCATTTTTTTCTTCAACGGTCAGGTTTCGCTGAGAAGAGTGGTCAGAAGTTTCTTCACCATCGGTTGCAGCCTGAGCCAGAACCGCTTGCAAGGTTGTCTCGTAACTCTCAGTAACTTCCTTAGCTTTCATATCGATGAAACTCCCATCATCCAGTGTATGAGTCTTGACAAACACTTCTGGCCAAGAGACAGGACGCTATATATCAGTGAAAGTGAAGTTATAAATCAATGAAAAGAATGAAGGAAGAAACTGATTACCGCAAAAGTACGAAAGTATCTTTCCTGCTTGTCGATTGGAGTAACGGTCCAGCTGTAGTAAGGCCCGTCGAACTTTCTTCGAAAGATTCCAGATATTTCACGGGTTAGGAAGCCACTGTCCCGATCAAAACCTTGCAAAGATATAAGAGCAGGGGTTAAATACGTATGAAAAATGTAAAGCAAGTACAATGCTGCTATCGAATATAGCAATTGTCTAAGTAAACTACTCAGTCTAAACCATAAATGGAATTTAGAAGTTGTGTAAGTAAACCAGTGAACCGTGAATGTCAATAGCAGTTGTCTAAGTATACCAATTGTCAAATTCAAATAATTAACTAACTAAATTCCAGTTTCCTAGTTTTAATGTGAGATGTATGTTTGCAAAGAAACAAGATATTGATATTAACCAGTATGAGTCGTCTCTATTTGGGACTGGGTGTTCAGAGAGAATTGGGAGGCTTTGACGTCCAGGATTTGCCAAAATCTGATCCAGCAGCTGCTGGTAGTTTTCGTTTTCTGCATAATTTGGAACTGGTTCCAAGTCATCATCAACTTCTTCTTCATGTTCGACGTCACCAGGTTAGACATCATCGACTTCTTCGTCTCCATCATTCCATAAATCTTTTAGCTCCTCGATCAGTAGTTAAAGAAAAACATCAAGACTCCCACATGGATGATTAGGTCCAGAGTTCGATACCGTCAAAAACAGATACTCTTCATTCATACACATATCTGGAGGTAAGTTGTAGGGGGTCAAGATCACAGGCCACAACGAATGATTCTTTGACATACCGAAAGGATTGAAACCGTCTGTACATAATCCAAGTCGCACATTTCGTGTCTCCTCCGCAAAACCGGGATATACTTGATCAAAATTTTTCCACTTCGCCGCATCAAATGGGTGACACATAACTCCATCTTGTGACTCGTGCTCAGTATGCCATCTCATTGTTGCTGGAGTCTTTTTTGACATGTACAATCTCTTCAGCCTGTCACCGATAGGAAGATACCACATTTTACTAATTGGCATTCTTTTCCGCCCTCCGGTATCAGGCATATACCTTGGTTTTCCACAAAACTTGCAATTCTCCAACGGCGCGTCTTCTTTCCAGAAAAGCATGCAATTATCTTCGCATACATCATACTTTTTCATCGGCAACCCTAGCTTCCGTATCAATGATTTTGTCTCGTAGTATGATCCGATTGCCTGATTAAGCTGAGGGAAATACTCTGAAAATGCTTCCGACCATGAGTCCATGCAAACTTCCGACAAATTATGGTCTGATTTGATGCTCATGTGTCGAGTCGCTAACGACAATTGCAAATGACCTTCTCGACAACCATCATACAATGGTGTATTAGCAGCGTTTAACATCTGGTAGAAGTTTTTCGCCTCGCCGGTAGGTTCTTCATAAATAAAATTATTTCCAGTTTGATCATGTTCATGTTCATAGTCATTCACTGGTGTAGAACCATGAAATGCATCATGAACCATCCCAGCGTAAACATTACTACCATCGTAATTCATCTCTTCATTACCCGTACTAAACTGATCATTACCAGTACTAAACTGGACATTTTCATAATTACTACTACTACCTACTCCAGCAACATTATAATCTTCCCCGTGTTCCGACCAAACATAATATCCTTGCATAAAGCCATTACTAAGCAAATGATTTGATACGGTATTAACGGGTTTCGGTTTATGCCTGTTTTTACAGTTAGCACAAGGGCAGTATATTTTACTTCCACTACCAAGAGCAAAGTCTTGGGACGCTGCGAACGCTATGAATTGTTCGACCCCTGCCACGAAATTGTCGGAAATATTGTTGGTAGCTGGATTAAACCGGTTGTACATCCACGAATGCGATGAATAAGGCCACATTTTTTGTCAAAGTTTTTTTTTTCTGCCGAAATATGTAATGAGAGAGAGATGATTGAATGAGAGAGATGAGTGAATGAAATGATATGAGCGTGTGTGGTATTTATAGGCAAAACCGTTTGCCTCTACTTTGTGACGCCAAAGTCGGAGTCACGAATTAGTGACGCTTTAGCCACTCATTTGCCACTACCTTATGATAAATATCTCTTAATTCAGTACCTCCTTTATTAAACACGTGTTTTTTGTGTTGTTCTTTGGCCGACATAGTTTTCGATTTGTCCTTTTCTGCCGACATACAGATAGCGACGCTTCCGTGACTACATTTACGGCGTCGCTAATTTGTGGCTCCTTAGCGGTCACAAAGTAGTCGCTAATTGGCGACGCTACGTTGTGGTTGTAAAAGAGTTGCTATTAGTGACTGATTTGTGACTCACCCAAAACCACGGTATAAACGTCGCAAAGTAGTCACTTATTAGGGACTCTCTTACGACCAGGTTTTGGCGTCCCAAATTGGCAACTATTTTGCGACGCCTATTTTTGGCGTCGCAAATTAGTCTCCAAGTTGTCGCAAAATCGTCGTAAATATTAGTGACTACTTTTGCAGTCACAAACCGTAGTCACTTCTGGCCTGTTTTCTTGTAGTGCGTGAGATGAAGAAGATGGCAGAGAGCAGTTGAAGAAACTAGTAGTGAATTTGGTTGTTAATGTATTTTCCAAGCAATCTTTGCGAGGAGAGAAACGTTAAACGCTTCAATGTCTCTTAAACCAAGACCTCCATATCTTTAGACACTACTAGAAAACAGTCAATTAGTGACTACTGTTTGTGACTGAAAAATCAGTCACTAATTTTTGTGACTACTTTGAGACTCTTAAGTGACCAATTTGTGACGACACTAAAATCAGTCGCAAAACAGTCGCCAATTTGTGACTGATAACTTCGTCATAAAAGCGTAACAAATTAGCGACGAATTTGAGACAAATATTCGTTGGTTTTCATGTAGTCGCAGAGTAGTCACAAAATACAGACTAATTAGTGACGGATAAAGTGGTCACAAATTTGCGACTGTTTTGTTACCATCAAAGCAGTCACAGATTAGCGACTACCATAAAAGCGTAACAAAAGAGTCACAGATGTTTAAATGTAGGTAACAACAATATTTTTAAAATTGGTAGTGACGAATTCGTCACAAATTAGTCATAAAATACCCACTACTTTATGACTATTTTGTGACTTATTTTTGAAACTTTAGGGTATAGACACTCCGTCACAAATTAGTCACAAAATACCCACTACTTTATGACTACTTTGTGACTTATTTGTGAAACTTTAGGGTATAGACACTCCGTCACAAATTAGTCACAAAATACCCACTACTTTATGACTACTTTACAACTAATTTGCAACTACTTATAATTTTTTCCCAAAAAGACAACACATTCTAAGTGTCTATTATTTATTTTCATATTAACAATCTTTGTAAACTATAATATTTATAAAGAATATATTTTATGAGTGAGAAAATCCAAATTCATTTTTTAAAATATTGTTGCATACATATAACTAGTTGATAACACATTGATCTTTAACCATTTTTCTTGTAAGTTTGTTGTTTTCTATAAATTAAGTTGAATTTCAATTAATGTGATGGATATAACCAATAAAACATTCAAGAAATGCAATTGTTATTGGTTGGAAATGATAATGGGTGATACTTGTTTGTTAAAATGTTTAGGGTTTAGGGTTTCAACTTGTGACTCCAAAAAATAGTCACAAAACAGTTACAAAACTGTGACTAATTCGTGACTACTAATAAAATTTGCCAAATTATTTGGGTTTTATATGGGCGGTTAAACGAAAATTAAGCCGCGACAATTAGAAATTTTAGGCTCCAAAGATCATTCTTCTCAAATTTCAGCCCTAATTTTTCGAGTTCTTCCCTCTCCTCTCTCTATTCTCTAGCTCTTTGGCTCCAATTTGCTCGATTCTCACAATCGACGCTCCACTTTCTCCAATTCCAGTTCCCATACCTAATTTGTTTCCCCATTTCGCTCCACTCTCAACCTTCGAACCCTAATTCCTCATTTGCTCTCTTCTCTCTTCCTCCTTCTCTCGTTAGACATTTCTGCTCCGTCGCCTCCCGAAATCAAAAAGATCATAAAGCCTCGATCTTCTTCTTCCTGCCTAAAGAGCTTCTGGAGTTGAGACCTCTATCCAGCCTCGATCTTCTTCTTCCTGCCTCGCCGTCGTCGGACTTTGCATCGTCGGCATCGGATTTTGCCTCGTCATCTTCGGCTTCAGGTGGTTACGTATTTTCTATCTCCCTATCTTCCTTTTTATTTCTTCACTTTCAATCGAAGCTATCTAAGCTCGAATTTGAAGGAAACATTAGCTTATTCACTTTGAAAAACCTCAGATTTCAGAATTTGAGAAATCTAGGTTTTCATATGTTAGATAAGAAATTGATTGGGGAAATTTGCTTAGATGCTTAAGGTTATGACTTTCGATTACTTGTGATTCATTTGTGTAGTCTTTTGTGCTAATGCAAATTCTCGTCGAAACTATAATTGGGTTTCAAGCTCAAAGGATTCTCATCCATTTTTCACATCCTCCAGGTAACTCTTCGAATCCTTGGGAATTTAGTTCATAAACAAAAGCCACAAAACAATTCTGCGTTGTTGGTTTCACTATCAAATGATTGTTTTTGAGTTTTTGAGTTTATGTGATCTGCATTGTTGGTTTCACTATCGATAGTATAGAATCAAGCTCCAAACTAGTTTTCAATCTTAATACTTAATTGGTTTTCAATAAGATCAAAGTAGTGATAGTTTTTCAGAGGGTCGATGGGTTTGATTCGAGTCCCTTCAAAGACTTGAAGTCTGAAGGGAGAGTTTGTCGGCTAAACCTGTAAACGCTCTCTCGACACTTGATCTTCGGATCTTATGATTCCTGTTTCGATTTTTGAATTTTGTGGTGTTTTTGATGTTACAAGAATTCAACATTGAGAAATTGCAGCTCGTTGAAGTAGAGAAGAAGATGATTAGACAAGAATATGAGAAGAAGGAGAAGCAAGTCGATGTAAGAAAAAAATGTGAGCTCATTTCTCTCTTCTAGATTTTTTTTCTGAGTATTAGTTTTCTTGTGATTCTAGATTTTTTTTTGATTTGATTACGAGAGATGAGAATGGTTTTTGTTAACTGTGAGTTTGCTTTTGTTCTTGAAATGTTTGTAAAAGTGATTAATTAGTAAATGCATTTGCAGTTCTCATATAACAACAATTAAAGAACTCGAACCATTGTTTCAATTTTGATTCTCTAAATTGGTGTTAATTAGTAAATGCATTTGCAGTGTTTGCTTGCTCAAACTTCAGTTTAATGTCTCTGTTGGTTTGATGTCACATCTGATTTTCCTGAATTTTATTGGTTTTGGTTGATCAGAACCGAACATCAGCTCACCATTGAACAATCAAGCAGCTCAGCTTTGGAGCAATCAAGCAGCTCAGCTTTCCGACTTGTTTTGTCAATTTGGTTGACGTACCGTCAAGAAGCTTTGGAACTATATTGTCTAGAGGAGATAATAGTAAGTAGTAGCATTAACTTTACTTTGAAATTACTAAAAGTTTATGACTGATATTCCTAATTTCAATTATGCATCTTGTAAATGTTATGGTTTGTTTCAAAGAGTAGAATATTTGATGGATCTTATATGTAATGTAACTTTTGTTTGTTTTGACAAGCTATATGCTTGTTTTGTAGTATAAATTTTCATTTCAAGTTCTTTTTTCATTAACAACATGAGATAATTGTAGAAACACAAACAAACAACAATTAGTCACTTATAAGTGACTGAAAAGAGACCAAAATGTGACTCATAAGTGACTTATAAACTAAGGCGTTGCAAATCAGTGGCAAATTAGTGACCAAAATGTGACTAACCTAAAATGTGACAACAACAATATAGTCTCTAATTAGAAGCTAATTAGTCGCTAATTTGCGACGAATATAGTTAGTCATAAATCAATCGCAAAATCAGAAGTCGCTAATTAGTCGCTTATTTGCCACGCCAAAGGCAGTCCCAAATACGTTGCTAATTAGTGACTACTTTCCTAAGTCACACAAGTGTCACTTATTTGCAACTGAAATGTGGAGTCGCAAAACTGTCGCAAATTAACGACAGAAAAACAAAGTCACACGTGCGTCGCTATTTTGCGACTGATTTGTAACGAATTTGCGACTCTTTGTGATAGTCACAAATTTGCAACGACACATATGCGACTACCAGATTCGTCACAAATCAGTCGCAAATGGCTCATTTGTGACGAATTTGCGACGAATCTAGTAGTCACAAATGGACTGTTTTCTAGTAGTGAGAGAGACAAAACCGCCCCCAAGAGACCTGACTTATTTTGCTCTTTCCTGGTTTATCATCCCACAAAAACTGAGTCAAAGTGGATTGAATTTTCTTGTGAAAGGACTTGGGGAGCTTCAAACAAGACATGGAGTATGGTGGCATTTAAAAGAACCAATTTACAGGCACTAGAGAGGAATCTTGTTGTGCAAGAAATAGTCTTTTGATGAATTTTATCGACAATACCGACAAAGATGTCCTTCTTTTTCCTTCCAAAGTGTTCGGGAAGGCCAAGATACTTTCCTAGACCTCCCTCCTTTCGAATCCGCAAGGATCTTTGTTCGCTTCTCTTAATTTCGATCAGTGCTTTGGACGAAAAAGTAATTGCCGATTTCGATAAATTGATAACTTGGCCCGATGCTTCTTCATATCTTTTGAGGATTGCAAGTAGAGCTTTACACCTTTTCGGACCAGTTTTGGTGAAATACATTGTATCATCCGCAAAAAGGAAACAATTTATGGGTGGGCAATTGTTAGCAACTCGTATGCCCTGTAATGAACCATCTTCTTGCCCTTTCTTACACAACCCGAAAAGCACCTCCGTACAAAGGATAAATAGGTAAGGAGAGAGAGAGGATCTCTTTATCTTAATCCTCTAGATGGAATATGACTTTGCCTCTTGATGATCCGTTGATAAAAAAGAATACGACACAATCTTAACGCATTCCATTACCCATTTCACCCACATTTCATGGAATCCAAAACGAGAAAGAACCACATGTAAAAAACCCCATTCAAGCCTATCGTAAGCTTTGCTCATTTGCAAACCATGTTCATCTAGTGCCTAGTATCCATGGTTTGCATTAAATGGAAAATGTGCAAGGTTGATGAAAACCAGGGAGACTGCCATGTTCCTCGTCTATAAGAACATGTCACACGTTTTCGCTGTCTTTGCAAAGATTCAGTAAGCTTTACACTAAAGACACCATCACCTACTGCCTAGTATCCATGGTTTGCATTAAATGAAAAATGTGCAAGGTTGATGAAAACCAAAAAGACTCCTAGGACTATTATAACATATTATGGGGAGAGTGGAGAGAATATCACTGCATGTTAAAAAAGAAAATCTCTTAATTACTTCTTGCTTGCATATTGCTGAATATCAAAGCTTGGTAGTACAGGCTGTAATTGGGAAAGTCAAAGATAGCATCTAGAACTAGCTCTCGATGCTTTTGTACGAATGTTCATGGTGTTATCAAATATTGCTGAATATCAAATATTGAACCACTTTTGATTCGTTCATGGTGTTAGAATCTAAACTGAAATTATGAGTGAAAATACAGGTTGTAGGTCCAAAGTTTTACAGCCCTAGGATGTAGATTGTAGGTATTTTTTTGATGAGTGATATGGTTTTGGCTGCGACAAGGAGGGGTTCCATAGAATAACTTATTCATGGGGAATATTATAGAGTAAGTGTTAATAAACTGTAATTGGTTATACACTATACTATATTATTTTTCGAGTTATACTATATTAATTAAAAATGCAAGTATTGCAAGCAATAGTAGCATATTCCCCGTTGTTTAACTTCTGAGATACTCCATTACTTGTTCACGAGAATCGCAAGCAACTTCTGATATCTATATAATATTTTAAAATTTCCAAATGGTGAAGTTATGAGAGCCTGTCACGTGTCTTTTTTTTTTACAACCTTATCATTTTCTTGATTTTGATATTTGCCTTTTTAATTTTGTGAATTTTGAATTGATTCTTTAAAATAAAAGTGTGATGATAATATTAATTTAAAATAAACAATTAACATCAAATTATCTTCATAAATGAAATAGACATTCTAACATCTTTGTTGAGATTATGTACAAATGCATAATCTTCTAAACTATATAATTATTACGATAAATACCAAATTTTGATAATATCTTATTAATCTAAGGTAAAAAATATTGGATATTTTGAAAAAAATCCCAGCAAACAAGAAAGAAAATAGGACAAAAATACAATAAATCATCAATTATTCTATCACTACGATTAATGTTCTAATAAAAAAACATAAAGATTCATTCAACATCTTTGTTGAGATAATGCAGGTATCTTGGTAGTATGAGTATTTTTTTTACAATTGTGTTTCATGCAAGAAAAAATACAAACGAACAATTTTTATGAAATCGTAGTGAATATTGATAAATACATATAAGTTAGGAAATTGTGCAAAAAAAGATGCCTTTTAGATGTTGTAATTTTATGAATGAATTTTTTTTTTGTGTGCATATAACATCGTATATGTCCAAAAATTTGTTACAAATGTTTAGTTACTAGGCAAAGACCCACGCCAAGCGTGGGATGAACTTCTTTATAAGTATTTAGGAATGTTAACCAAATAATTATGATTACCAAAGATTTATTATTGCTTACGACCATATATATTAAGGTAACATGCATTTAGTAAAATATTATTTGTAACATGCATTTAGTAAAAAATAACTCCTAAAACATCATTTAAAAATAAACGGAGGGAGTATTATTTGTCGCAAAATATGTGGATCCTAACTCTTCTTTTTACACTCCCAAGGTTTAATCTGTTCCATTTTATTTCCTCAAATGAACCCATAAATTCTTTAATCAATTAATATGGTATCACAATCTCATCCGCATCAAAACCATTTACGAAAAAATAATTATTTAGTATTTATCCTCCATCTCTCGATACTCTCTTTTATGATATGAAAAAATCTTCTATCTTTTCTATTTTGGTTCGGATAACAATGCTCATAACGCCTTTTTCCAAATCGCACATCGGGGAATACACAATTATACAAAAACCCGAGTTTTTCGAAAATAAAAGCACCTCCGCTAGACAATTCGTAATTAAATGTGTAATTACACTAATTGTTCACCAAAGAGTAATGTTTGTTAAAGCAAGCTATCTTATTTATACTATGTTATATTTTTCTATATTAAAAAATGCAAGGATTCCATTAACATAAATGACACGATTAAAAAATACATCACCGTCAAATTTCCTATAGAAAAATTTATTTAAAACATACATATTTGATCTTTTCACATATTGAACCACTTATTCATTATCATCATTATTACAATTTAAAACATTGATATATTGAGTATTTAGGCTATTCCATCAAATCCAAGTTTCTCTCATTCCGTAAAAGGTCTCTTTTGACACTATTTATGCTCAATAATTATTTCAAACTCGAGTCTTTCTCTTTTACCATCGATTTTGTTTTCAAACATACACAACCATTCAAGTGATTTAGATGATCATGAGATGCCAAATAGTAAGACACCATTGTCAAACCTCGCCATTTTTTCTTATTAGTTGTCCTCTGAGTTGAAAATAAATATTATCTAGTCTTGCAACTTTTCTTTTTTTTTTTTGAAATTTCACAACTAATTTGTCACATATCACATGCAAAACAGAGGAAATAAACAATTCAAAAGCTTATATGAAAACTCATTTCTAAACTCATTCTTAAATCTACTCATCTCTGACTAATTACTCTTTGAACTTAACAAAATTTTCTCACTCACTTAAAGGCTTTTTCATATAAATCACATCTCTCTTCTTTTACTCTCACAAAACTCTTTTACCTTTCTTTATCAATTTTTGTCTTATGCTCTTCCTTTACCAAATCCTAAGTTACTTTAGTTTATGCAAAAACCTAATTTTTCATGGATCATAATCTTTTAATGACTACTAATGCTTACAAATCTTGCTTTTACGTCTCTTTGTTCTTAAATTATTATATATGTCTTTTCATTTTCCTCTTCTTATTCTCTTTCATCACCCTCTTCTTTTTTCATTCATCGCTTTGCTTGATTTGTTATTCTCCTTCATCGCCCTATTCTAGTTTGCTTGATGAAAAAATAAAAAACATAATAATCTTAACTATTATCATAAACATTTATACTTTTATATTCATTACGAACATAGTTGACTATTATTAGAATAATAGTTATCTATAATAATTTTTGAACATAGTTAACTATATCGATCTCAATTTTTGTCAATTATCAATAAGGATCAAAATGGAAAATCAAAAATTTATATTGTTAATTACTAAATTTTGATTTATTGTATGTTAAATAGTGAATCAGATGTCTATTAGGTAAGCTAAAGCGCAATTTCCTTAAAATTATTCAATAATATTATAATAAAAAGTTAGAAATTAAAGGCTGGTATACCCAAACATGTTGTCCTGAACCCTCGTAAAGAAAAAAAAACATTGAAAAAATTATATATATATATATATATATATATATATATATATATATATATATATATATATATATATATATATATATAAACTCTAGCATTGAAGGCTAAATCAGAATATAAAGACGTAAAATTAGGTCTTTTTAAAAAATTTTATGACATTATTTTTTTGGGAATTTGCTAAAATAGGCCACATTTAAGCATAAAATATCTCAATACACTTTTCTTGTTGTTTTTTGATAATACCCCTAAATGGTGAAATGTTTTTTTAAATAATAAGTTTATTAATTTTTTTTAAATATGTAAATTATAAACATATCATGAATAGAGTTTTTTGTGAAAACATTTTTTTTTAAAAGTAAAATGCATATATTTTATAATGATTGTAGTTTTGTGTTCTACTGATAGTAAAATGTATTAGAATTTAGATTCTGCTGATTTTACACAAATCTACCATGTGTAGAACATATGTTCTACTACATAGTGAACGTTCTAGTATTTCGTAGAATTCCGTAGAATTTCAATTCTATTAAATATGAAGTTTCTACCGTTGGTAGAATTTAAAATCTACCATTTTTAATAAATTCTACCATATGTAGAAGGTCGTTTCTACCAACAGTTCTACCAATTCGTCGTGTATCTACCAAATCGTAGAATCTTGTTTCTACGAAATTAGTTATAATTTCCTAAAATTTAGGAATAAATATTTAGTTGCCAAAAATGAAAAGATTTACTAATTTAAAAAGGATTATGCCTAGTTCCGAAATAAGATGAAATTAATTTCCTAATTTTAATATCTCACAAATATTTTTTATATTAGTTTTTTTAAATAGTTTTTGTACTATATATGTTTTTTAATTGATTTTCGTTTTTCAAATATATATTATCTAAGTAAACTAATTTTTTATAAAATTTGTATATTAGGTTTTTTAAAATATAAATATTTTTAGTAGTATATATGTTTTTAACTGATTTTTCGTTAATATATATTATTTAAGTAAACATATGTTTTTTATAAAATTTGTATATTAAGTTTTTAAAATATTTTTTTGTATTATATATGCTTTTTTATTGATTTTTCGTTTTTAAAATAAATATTGTTTAAGGAAACTGATTTTTTTCCTTTTTCAGATTTATAATAATTTATTTTATTTCATTTTTTATTTTTAAATTTTAATAAGAATTAATAAAAACTTTTAGTAATTATAAATCAAGGTTAAATTTGGAATTTGAAAATACAAAAGCCTAATGAGACATTTCTATGAAAAATAAATCCGAATGGGACATTTTGCCACTAAATGTGGCATAATTTAGCAATTTTTCCTTAATTTTTTGATTAGGGATGCTAAACTCTAGCATAAAAAAAAAAAAAATTATCCACATTTGATGTTTTACATAAAATGCATAGGCTAGATGTAAATGATTCAAGTAATTCCTCTACAAGCAATAAGAATTCCTCGGTATCATGTCATTTCAAAGAATAACTTGATCGATAAGCTTCTACTTGATTCCTCAAACTCCAATAATAAATAATAGTTCATCAATGGATCAATCAAAAACAGAGAAGAAATAATAATCGATGTTTTACCAATGGAAGTCGTGGTAATCACGGAGGCATTGATGAATGCGAGATGGCACGGCTATGACGTTTCGTTTTTCTTCGCCTTATTCATCATGTTCATGAAGATGTGTTACCAAGGTTTGTAACCTAGAAGATATAAGATCCTTCTAAAAGGATTGTGCGGTTTTCCATCCAACAACTTGTGCCTTGGAATATAATAAAGATATTTCACTACAAGAAAACAGCCGCAAATCCGACGGAAAGAATTTCGTCGGAAATTTTCCGACGGTAATCCGACCGATTTCCGACGGAACTGAAATTTTTTAATTCTGTCGGAAATCTGTCGGAATTATTTCCGACGGACAAGAAGACTGTCGGAAATCGGTCGGATTATTGGACCGTGTAACTAGCCGGTGCCGACACCGGCAGTGATTCCGGTTTTCTGTCGGAAATCCGTCGGAAATTATGCACCGTTAATATTTTCCGACGGATTTCCGACTGACACATAACTAGCTGTCGGAAATCTGTCGGAAAAATAGCCGTTATATAGCCGTTATTATATCCGTTTGATTTTCGACGCTTTTCCGACAGATTTCCGACGGTCAGCGTATTTATATCTATGATTCCACACATCTTCATTTACTCACAACAACAACAACTTCCAACCAAACATTTCTTAGAAAAAATCGTCAAGAGAGTGAGATGTCATCTTCTAGATATTATAGATCGTGGATGGATGAAGAGATGTATGATCCGGAGTCGAAGACATTAAATGCAAGTTATGCACGAGGTATATGCGAGTTCATGGCAGTTGTCGGGAATCGAAAGGTGATAAAATGTCCATGTTTAAATTGTTGCAATTCGCGTAATGTTAATGTAGAACAAGTTTGGCATCACTTGTATACCAATGGTTTTATGCCGGGATACAAAATTTGGTTTTTTCATGGAGAAACTAATAATGATGGTGCTAGTAGTAGCAGTGCACCATATGTTGCGGATAGCTTAGGCGAACATAGAACGGATAGCTTAGGCGAACATAGAACGGATAGCTTAGGCGAACATAGAATGGAAGTAGATTTTGGTGTAGGTACTGCTGAGATGGTTCATGATGCGTTTAGAGAGAATTTGCCATCGATCGTAATAGGGGAGGATAGAGTAGAAGAACCAAATGAAGAATCTAGAAGATTTTTTGATATGTTAGACGCAGGGAAGCAGCCCTTATATGATGGGTGTCGAGACGGACATTCACCTTTATCAACTGCTAGTAGACTGATGACCATTAAGACGGACTTCAATTTGGCGGAAGACTGTGTTGATGCGATAGCAGATTTTGTGAAAGATATTTTGCCTGAAGATAATCAGGCACCTGCATCATACTACGAGATACAGAAACTTGTAGCTGGTCTTGGTATGCCGTATCAGGTGATAGATGTATGCATCGACAACTGTATGCTATATTGGAGAGAAGACGAAGACCGGAGAAGATGTAAATTTTGTCGTAAACCACGGTATCAGGAAACTGGTGGGAGAGTTCCAATTCCATATAAACGTATGTGGTACTTACCATTGACAGCGAGGTTAAAGAGGTTATATCAATCTGCGCGAACGGCAGAACAAATGAGATGGCATGCAGAGCATCGTCAAGATGGAGAGATTACACATCCTTCAGATGCAAAAGCGTGGAAACATTTTCAAATGTTGTATCCGGATTTTGCATACAAGTCAAGAAATGTGTACCTCGGGTTAAGTACGGATGGTTTCAACCCATTTGGGAAGCATGGAAGGCAGTATTCTTTGTGGCCCGTAATCGTAACACCGTACAATTTGCCCCCTGGTATGTGCATGCGTCGAGAGTTTTTATTCCTCTCCGTTCTTATTCCCGGCCCTGAGCATCCGAAGCGATCACTTGATGTATTCCTCCAGCCATTGATTTATGAGTTATAAATGCTATGGAGTCACGGTGTCGAAGCGTTTGATGTTTCACGGAAGGAGAATTTTCTGATGCGTGCGGTCCTTATGTGGACTATTAGCGATTTCCCAGCATACGATATGCTATCTGGATGGACTACTCATGGAAGATTATCGTGCCCGATTTGCCAAGACAACACTGACGCTTTCCAATTGAGGAATGGAAGAAAGCCATGTTGGTTTGATTGCCATAGAAGGTTTCTACCGTACGGCCATCCCTATCGCCGGTCTAAAAGATTATTTAAGAAAAATACACAAGTGGTTGATGGTCCAATTGATGAGATAGACGGTCGTACTATATTGGAGCTGTTGAGAGATTTTGGTGCTGAGAGGACTCCTGATTGTGGGGGGTAATGGGCATGAACCGCTTTGTGGTGTAGGGGAAGCTCACAACTGGCACAAGAAGAGTATATTTTGGGATTTGCCGTATTGGAAGGATCATTTATTAAGGCACAACCTCGATGTGATGCATATTGAAAAGAACTTCTTTGACAACATCATGAATACGGTGTTAAACATCCCGGGAAAGACAAAAGACAATGTGAAGTCTAGGATGGATGTTTCAAAGATTTGCTACCGTGATTATCTTGATCGTCTTCCCGATGGTACATATCCTTTTCCTCCGTACCGATTGCAAATACAAAAGATAAGAGAATTTTTCCGGTGGATTAAAGACGAAGTTAAATTCACTGATGGATATGCAGCTAATCTGGGTAACTGCGTAGACTCGCGATACCTAAAGTTTATGGGACTGAAGAGTCATGATTGTCATGTAATGATGCAGAGGCTTCTTCCATTTGCTTTACCCATCTCCTTCCTCAAACTGTCCACGAAGCTATTGCAGCAGTTGGTGCTTTCTTTAGGGATTTATGCACGAGGACACTTACAATTGAGGGGATCCGCAATTTAGATGCCAATATACCAGTGATCCTTTGTAATCTTGAGAAGATCTTTCCGCCGTCTTTTTTTGATGTTATGGAACATCTTCCCTTACACCTCCCCCGCGAAGCCGAACTAGGTGGTCCCGTTCAATTTCGTTGGATGTATCCTTTCGAGCGGTACATGTTCCATCTAAAGAAGAAGGTCAAAATTTTGGCTCGAGTTGAAGGTTCTATTGTCGCACAGAGTATCAATGAAGAATCATCACAGTTTGCGGAATATTACTTTCCGCAGGGAGTTCGTACGAAGAGTAGACGTCCTGCTCGTCATGATGATAGAGGTGAGAGAGTCACGTATGCCGCGCTGGTCCCTGAGTTGTTTTCGCAAGTTGGCCGAGTGATTGGGAGAGGGAAGAGACGCTACCTATCACAAGATGAGTGGAGTCACTTACATATGTATATCCTCACGAATTGTGAGGAGATGGCGGAGTACGAAAGGTAAAAACAGAACTTATTTAAATACTTATTTTTTTTTATACCTAAGTAATATATAGGTTTCATATGTTATATATTGTTGTTTGCTTTCAGGATTTACATTGCATCAATACGTCGCTATTATCCGGATATGACAGAAGACGAACTTGGAGAATCTAAGGAAACCGAGTTTCCAAATTGGCTGCAATATTACGTAAGTTTTTAAAAAATGCTTATATATCTTAAAATTAGTGAATTAATTATTACTTAATTAAATGTTTGTTTATTAATTTGTCTAAATTATTATCTCAGGTTTCTGAAGGAATGAAGAATAGAGAAAGGTTTCCGACATGTTTACAAGAGATAGTTTCAGGCCCAAGCTTTGAAGCAACTTCATACGCTCGGTATTGCACTAGGGGATTTGCATTTAGGATTCATGAAGAAAGGCCGAGGGCAACTACAGATTACGGTATTTCAGCTACAAGTGGTGATGTAGTCTACTACGGGATTCTGAAAGAAATATTGCAAGTGTGCTATCCAGGAATGTTGGGCATGAGGTGCATTGTTTTCTTGTGTGAGTGGTATGATCCGTCATATCCAGAAGGTGTCCAGGTGAGCCAATTTGGCGTCACTTCAGTAAATTCTTCTAGGAGACTGCAAAAGTATGACCCATTCATCCTAGCATCACAGGCAGACCAGGTTTGATTTTAAAATTTTATAATACGTGCCTTATAGATAAATAATGATATTGTAATTGCCTAAACTAAATATGTTTGTTTCAGGTATGCTACATTTCTTATCCTAGGGTAACACATCGAGGAGATCCTTGGATTACAATGACTCCAATTAATCCAAGAGGGAGACTATATGGAGTTGCTGAGCAAGATGCTATGCAACCAACTAGAATTACTCCGATGGCTCCAGTTGGTCATTCTTCAGCGGTGGACCTTTTTGTTGATTTCACTGAATTTGGTGATAATATAGTATATTCAGAATCAGAAGAAGAAGTTGGAGAATTTGATGAAGACGAAGACACAATTCCTTCGGAAGGATCAGACTCAGACTCAGATTTAGGATTTTGATATGTTTGTATTTGTTAACATAAACAAGAATAAAAAATATATACATTTTCCTATTTTTTTTTTTTTTAAATGATATTCCGTCGGAAATTTGTCGGAAATATATATATATATATATATATATATATATATTTTCGACAGATTTCCGACAGCAACTGATATTTATATAATTCTTATAAAAAACTCATCTGTGTATATATTCTTTTAAAGCATGCGTCGGAAGTCTGTCGGAAATATATATATTTTTCCGACAGATTTCCGACGCAATATTCATATCATGCTAACCTTAAAAGACAAAACGTGTTACCCTTAAATCTATCGGAAATCTGTCGGAAAAATAGATAAATTTCCGACAGATTTAGGGTTTTGAGGTCAAATTCCTGAATTTCGAGAAGACAAAGTCTCGGCATACAATTCTGACAACTAAAGTGAAACATAATTGAGTAAATAACCTTCTCGATGTTATACAGAACATGTTTTGCGATTTTGTCATGTTTCAACCAAAAGTGTTTCATACAGTTACATATACAAAACAATAGATGTTTACGGAAAATACTAAATGTTTAGAATTTGAAAGTAACAATGACCATTATCAAGTATTTTATCTTCCAAATATTGCTTCAACCATGCTATTAACTTGTAACTACGAAAACGGATCATAAACAAGCTTAAAACCCCAAATCTGTCGGAAATCTGTCGGAAAAATGTATATTTTTCCGACAGATTTCCGACGGAATTGGAGATTTCAGGTAAAAATATGTACAAAATGCTAACAATTTTTCCAAAATAAGCATTTTGGAAAAAAATGTTAACAATGCTAAATATAGTTTAAAAATTACCAATTTTTTCCAAAATGCTAATTCATTCATTTCCAAAAAAAACATTTCATAAATTTAATAAACATTTCTTAAATTTCTTCAATTCTTTAACCCTAAACCAACAAAAAAATATTTTTTAAATTTCCAATACCCTAAAACCACAAATCTGTCGGAAATCTGTCGAAAATATGTATATTTTCCGACAGATTTCCGACGGAATTGGAGATTTCAGGTAAAAATATGTACAAAATGCTAACAATTTTTCCAAAATAAGCATTTTGGAAAAAAATGTTAACAATGCTAAATATTGTTTAAAAATTACCAATTTTTTCCAAAATGCTAATTCATTAATTTCCAAAAAAAACATTTCTTAAATTTAATAAACATTTCCTAAATTTCTTCAATTCCTTAACCCTAAACCAACAAAAAAACATTTTTTAAATTTCCCATACCTTAAAACCACAAATCTGTAGGAAATCTGTCGGAAAAATGTATATATTTCAAAACACGCGGCCCATTTAATTTATTTCGATTTCCGACGGATTTCCTACAGCTTTAAATCCGTCGGAAAATCTGGGTTATTAACAGCCATCGTCTTCTTCTTCCTCTCCATCTGTTGAAATCCTCTCGCCTCCTCCGATCCCAAGTTAACCTCGAGCCTCTGACCGCCGATTTCGCCGCTCCTCCTCGCCGGAATTCAACCCGGAGCCTCTCCTCCCTCTCGCCGCCGCCTCCTCCTCTTGCTCGCCGCCTCCTCCTCTCTCCCGCCGCCGCCTCCTCCTCTTGCTCGCCGCCGCCGCGTCCTCCACTTCCTCGCCACCGGAAATCGCCACCCATGTCGGAAATCCCAAGTCATTTGTAAGTATATATTGATTTTGGTTAGATTTAGGAAATGAGTTTGTGAATTGATTTTTGCTAGATTTAGGATTAGGATTAGGGTTAGATTTAGGGTTTTGGAAGTTATATTATGAAATTTTGAAATTGTTACTAAATTGTTAGTATTTTTACTAATTTTTACTAAATTGGTAGGGTTTTTAAATTGTTATGAAATTGTTAGGGTTTTTAAATTGTTATGAAAAATTAGATTTATGATTAGGAAAAATGAGGGAAATTGATTTAGGGAAATTGATTTAGGGAAATTATTTTTTCCATAAATTTTTAGAATATTGTTAGAAAGTTTTACTAATTTTTAAACAATTATAACGATTAATTTAAAATTTTAGAATTTTAATTTTTTAGAATTTTAAATTATGTAACAATTACTTAAGAATTTTAGAATATCGAAATAATTGTAAATTTAAAGATAATGACTTAATTTTTGAATTTATATCTATATTTTAAAGAATTTTAAACAATTAGATTTAGGAAAGTTTTTAAAAGGTTTATAAGATTGTTTACAAAACCTTATAAAACTATTTAAAAACCTTATAAAACTATTTAAAAACCTTATAAAACTTTACAAAAACCTTATAACACTATTTAAAAACCTTATAAAACTTTAAATTTTAAATTTTAGAATTTTGGAAATTTAAATTTTAAATTTCACCACAGAATTTTAAATTTTACAATTTTGGAAATTTAAATTTTACAATTTTGGAAATTTAAAGCAATGTTTTTTAAACCATTATATTTTTATAATTATAGATTTTTCATATTTTTAAAATATATTATCATATAAATCTAGGGATTACGGTGGTTTCGCCACTGCATCTGGCAGCGGCCAACATCGTCGTCGTCGTGTGAGTAGAGCTCAATCGACTTCGACGTCTACACCTACACCGTCGTCTACACCTCTACAGACGCCAGTGACACCAGCAGCCACCACAGCACCGTCGCAGATTAGCGTCGAGGACTTCATGGGTCTTCCTAGACGAGAGAGGTTGACTAGACTCCATCCAGACCAGCTCGGTAGAGACAGATGGTAAGTTTTTTGTTCCATTTCTGTTTTTTTTTAACAAATTTAATTTAATTGCGACTAATGTTACATTTTTTCCCATAGGTTTGGTGATTCTCGCAGCGGGATTTCGAAGTCCCTCAACAAGATGGAAAACTCTATGCTCAGCCTTCCTTATGCGACGTACACCGCCATGCCACTGGAGGATCAAGAAATGTGGTTTCGCCAATTTGCGGTAAGTCATCTGTTTCACAATTTTTACTTTCATTTAAATTATTATTATTTATATTTAATTTTTGTTTTTGCAGCAAGGATTTAGGTGGGACCCACACATGACCGCTCTGGTTAGGAGGGAATTCGACTCTTATGCAACACTGCACTACTCGAAGAAGGTGTTCGAGTGGAAGGATAAGTGGCTACACGGTGAGGTGCCAAAGGAGATGGTTGAGAAGCCGGACTTGTGGAACGGGTTCATCGCCTATTGGCAACTAGAGGCTACCAAGGAGACCTCTACATATCACTCTAGCAACCGGAACAGCCAGCGCAACGGCAAGGGACCGTCCACCCACAACCTTGGAGCAACCAGCAAGAAGACAAAGGCTAGGGATATGGTAAGTTTTTTATGTACGTCTTGATTTTTAATTTTTTTTTTGTTTTATACATTTATATTATCAAATAAATTTCTAACAACTGCAGGCTAAGAAGTTGGGTCGGGATCCCAACAACTTGGAACTTCTGCTAGCAACACACACCGACAAGAATGGTGTCGTCCAGGATCAGGTAGCTCGGGAGATTCAGGAGAGCGTCCAAAGAATGGAAGAGGAGTACATTCTGTCTCAGCCATCCGTGGAAGGAACCCCTCCCCTCACCCAAGCCCCGGACGACATCATCAACGAATTCGTCTTAAAGGTATGTAAAATTTAAAATAGTTTTCATGTCTTTTTCCACTACAAGAAAATAGCGAGAATCCTACGGATATATCCGTCGGAAGTCTGTCGGAAAACGCATATTCCGACAGATTTCCGACGGATTTGTCTGTCGTTTCTATCTTGTCGGAAATGGTAATTCTGCCGGAAATCCGTCAAAATTTTCCGACAGATTTCCGACGGCTTTATTTCCGACGGAATTCCGACATCCTGCCGGAGTCCGGCGAGACGTCGGAATTCCGTCGGAAATGTCACTGTCGGAAATCTGTCGGTTTTGTTTCCGACTGATATCCGACGAGTTCCGATTACATGTAAACCGACGACTTTCCGACAGACTTTCGACGTATTTATTTCCGACAGATTTCCGACGGTTTTATTTCCGACAGCTTTCCGACAGATCTATTTCCGACAGATTTCCGACGTATTCGTAGAAATTATTAAAAATTATAATAAATTAAATTATAATTAATTTAATATAAATTTAAAATTTAAAATTTGAATTATTTAAATTAAAATAAAGTTAAAAGTAGAAATTAAAATAAAATTAAAAGTAGAAATAAAAAGTAATATTGTTTTACAAAAACGTTGAAAATAAAAATCTAAATGGTGGGCCCCCCCGGAAAATCCGGGTTGCGGCCCAAGTACTCCATCATCCGTTGCATCTTCTCCCTGTTCTTGTCCCGCTCGGCTCTCTCCTTTTCCCGCTCAGCTTCTAGGGCGGCTTGTACATCTCGTATATGTTGGACCGTCGTCTTCAAATCTTCAATTTCGACGTCCTTTTCCTTCATCTGGGCTCTCAGGTCGGATGTCTCGCTGTAGTAACAAGAAGACCCCGATGATCCCGCATAGTCGGGAAGACCATAAAGCCGCCCTTTGCTCTGCGGAGCAACCTGCGGAACAAATTAAATTGTAAATGAAAAAGACTTGAAAACTATTTTAAATTTTACATACCTTTAAGACGAATTGGTTGATGATGTCGTCCGGGGCTTGGGTGATGGGAGGGGTTCCTTCGACGGATGGCTGAGACATAATGTACTCCTCTTCCATTCTTTGGACGCTCTCCTGAATCTCCCGAGCTACCTGATCCTGGACAACACCATTCTTGTCGGTGTGTGTCGCTAGCAGAAGTTCCAAGTTGTTGGGATCCCGACCCAACTTCTTAGCCTGCAGTTGTTACATATTTATTTAATAATATAAATGTATAAAACAAAAAAAAAATTAATAAAAATGAAGACGTACATAAAAAACTTACCATATCCCTAGCCTTTGTCTTCTTGCTGGTAGCTCTAAGGTTGTTGGTGGAAGGTCCCTTGCCGTTGCGCTGGCTGTTCCGGTTGCTAGAGTGATATGTAGAGGTGTCCTTGGTAGCCTCTAGTTGCCAATAGGCGATGAACCCGTTCCACAAGTCCGGCTTCTCAACCATCTCCTTTGGCACCTTACCGTGTAGCCACTTATCCTTCCACTCGAACACCTTCTTCGAGTAGTGCAGTGCTGCATAAGAGTCGAATTCCCGCCTGACCAGAGCGGTCATGTGTGGGTCCCACCTAAATTCTTGCTGCAAAAAGAAAAATTAAATATAAATAATAATAATTTAAATGAAAGTAAAAATTGTGAAAACAGATGACTTACCGCAAATTGGCGAAACCACATATCTTGATCCTCCAGTGGCATGGCGGTGTACGTCGCATAAGGACGGCTGAGCATAGAGTTTTCCATCTTGTTGAGGGACTTCGAAATCCCGCTGCGAGAATCACCAAACCTACGGGAAAAAATGTAACATTAGTCGCAATTAAATTAAATTTGTTAAATAAAAAACATAAATGGGACAAAAAACTTACCATCTGTCTCTACCTAGCTGGTCTGGATGGAGTCTAGTCAACCTCTCTCGTCCAGGAAGACCCATGAAGTCCTCGACGCTAATCTGCGACGGTGCTGTGGTGGCTGCTGGTGTCACCGGCGTCTCTAGAGGTGTAGACGATGGTGCAGGTGTAGACGTGGAAGTCGAACGAGATCTACTCACATGACGACGACGTGATTGGCCGCTGCCAGATGCAGCAGCGAAACCACCGTAATCCCTAGATTTATATGATAATATATTTTAAATATATGAAAAATCTATAATTATAAAAATATAATGGTTTAGAAAAACATTGCTTTAAATTTCCAAAATTCATAAATTTAAATTTCCAAAATTCTAAAATTTAAAATTTAAAGTTTTATAAGGTTTTTAAATAGTCTTATAAGGTTTTTGTAAAGTTTTATAAGGTTTTTAAATAGTTTTCAAGTCTTTTTCATTTACAATTTAATTTGTTCCGCAGGTTGCTCCGCAGAGCAAAAGGCGGCTTTATGGTCTTCCCGACGATGCAGGATCATCGAGGTCTTCTTGTTACAACAGCGAGACATGCGACCTGAGAGCCAAGATGCAGGAAAAGGACGTCGAAATTGAAGGTTTGAAGACGACGGTCCAACAGATACGAGAAGCACAAGCCGCCCTAGAAGCCGAGCGGGAGAAGGAGAGAGCCGAGCGGGACAAGGACAGGGAGATGATGCAACGGATGATGGAGTACTTGGGCCGCAACCCGGATTTTCCGGGGGGGCCCACCATTTAGATTTTTATTTTCAACGTTTTTGTAAAACAATATTACTTTTAATTTTATTTTAATTTCTACTTTTAATTTAAATAATTCAAATTTTAAATTTTAAATTTATATTAAATTAATTATTATTTAATTTATTATAATTTTTAATAATTTCTACTAGTACGTCGGAAATCTTTCGGAAATGGATCCGTCGGAAATCTGTCGGAAATGGATCCGTCGAAAATCTGTCGGAAATGGATCCGTCGGAAACCTGTCGGAAATAAATACGTCGGAAGTCTGTCGGAAAGTCGTCGGTTTACATGTAATCGGAACTCGTCGTAAATCAGTCGGAAACAAAACCGACAGATTTCCGACAGTGACATTTCCGACGGAATTCCGACGTGTCGCCGGACTCCGGCAGGATGTCGGAATTCCGTCGGAAATAAAGCCGTCGGAAATCTGTCGGAAATTTGTGACGGATTTCCGACATAATTACCATTTCCGACAAGATAGAAACGACAGACAAATCCGTCGGAAATCTGTCGGAATATGCGTTTTCCGACAGACTTCCGACGGATATTTTCGTAGGATTCTCGCTGTTTTCTTGTAGTGTTTAATTTTCAATTCCAATCATATTATACACTGTATTTTAAATATTTTACCTAGCTATGAAATATTGAACACTAATGAAGGCAACACATTAGTTTTGTTTATAAAACTCAAAGTTCTTAAAAACTTATACCCTGAATAAATCAATGAACTTCTAAAATAGATGAGTCTCTTATTGTGTTTCTACAATACAGGATCATAACAACTAAAAGTCTAAGCATCAATCATGCGAGCACTACAATGATTTTTACCTTGTGATCTCTTTTCCTCTTCTCGCCTATTTTGTTTAAGATTCCATCCCACGTATCCTAAAAGTAACAATAAAAATAACACAACACATTTAAAAAAAACAAATAGCGTTTGTGCACCTCACACCTCGATAGCAAACATGAAACCTGGTGAGAAAGGAGAAATATATCAAAAGGCGACAAAACAAACCACAAGAATAATAATAACACACATATTTAGAGTTAAAGAGAAAAGACCAAATAAAAATGATATATTGATAATAACACGACACATATCGACAAACTATTGTTTCATAAGTTCTTGTAAATTGCAGATGATGCAAAAGAGATTAAGAACTCACTGGGAAACTTTGGCTTATCACATGAAATAATAGATTTACCTGGTGGTTAAGTTATTCTCTGGTGGAGAGCCACACAAAGATCACCAGTTTACCTACGGAAGATCACCTCACCAATTGCACCAGCTAAATGAGTCATTCACTTACATCATTACCTATATAGGAATTACTTTAAACTTGCAAGGCTAATTAGAAATCAGAAAAGAGAAAGTCGGAGAGACAATCATATCATAGTAACATAAAATATGCGTATGTAACATGACGAATCTGCATAGAAAACAAAAACAACAAAAGTCATTAACAATCGTTTCTAATATTATATGAGAATACAATACATACAAAGAACCTGTCAAAAGAATATATATAGAAATAATTAAAAATTGTACGTGTAAGAAAACTAACATATATACAATCACAAAATTTAATACGATAAATCTGGAAAAATAAGATGATCAAAGAACTATAGAGAAGTTGTCAAAAAAAACATCAGATACATTAAAACATAATAAGATATCACTAAAAATCAGATTTGAAAACCCATAACCAAAAGAAATTAGGATATTCAAATTAAAAAAAACGGAATCCAGAAAGTTTTGTTATTTTCATCGGATTCAATCTAGGGTTTACCCTCACATATTCGATACAAATACGCAATCTAGGGTTTACCATCTTATTCTTCTTTGGCTCTTTGTCTCTCTCTTCATGAAAGACATGGTGACATTTTAAAATCTTTTCAAGCTTTGCTGACAAAGCTCCCACACCTATTCTCTACATGGATCAAGAATAAAATCTGGCTATAACCACAAATAATAGGGATCAAGAATGAAACCGAACAACAACAAAACCCATACATGGCAACGAAGAAACCTACAATCTTAATAGCATATTAGAGTTAAAGCTCAAACAACATATGATGCATGAAAAAAAGAAGAAGAGAGAATTATGGCACACAACTATAAAACCAAACTGATATATCATGGTTTTTATGGTTTTTAGCCATGATATAAGTATGTTTTCTAGAGTCTTTCTGGTGTTTTTCGAGTCTTTGGTTTTCTTATTAGGTACTTGGACGTTTGGAGCAATTCTGGTGTTTACTGGAGCTTTTTGGAACATTTTGGAACAAGGAGTCAAGGATACAAGTTCGGAGTTGAAGATCAGATGACCACGTCGAGCGACACAGCTTTCAAATCGATCGACGTGAGGAAAATAGGCATGTCGAGCGACGCATTTATACATGTCGCTCGACACGAGGTAATTTCGGACCATAACATTAATTCAGAAGGTTTCCAATTTCTACCCCAGAAGTTTCAGATGTTTGCAGTTCTGCCCCAGATCGTTTTTGTACTCTATATATAGTTATTTTATACCATTGTTTTAGATATGTTTTTACTTCCTAAGAGATTCTAGCAAGAGATTATTCAGAGATTGTTCATCGCTTCCAAATCGGTTTTGATCTTTGTATCATTCTCTTTCTTTTTAATAAAGTATTATTCAGAAATCATGTTTGCATCTTTCACAAAGGATGATGAAAAGCTGTTAGGATTTATTTACTATTGGGATTGCATCATATAGGATTCTTCACCTTGATTGCATTAATTCTGATTTAAGATTGATCACCTTAGGTTAGATATTTTAGGTTGTTTAATAGATACGACAGTATTATTGAATAACTGGAACTGAATCATAGGTGAGCAAAGATCTGATTCGCAACGACAGTTGGCTTTAGATCTTTGTGAACAATCAAACCTGTTTCTAATGCTTGTTTAAATTAATCTGATTTCGCAACGACAGTTGGTCTTCTAGGGTTTAAACATAGATAATAATTGCAATGACAGTTGATTTATTTTACATTAGTTTGAGTTCTAGAATTGCATTTCATAAATATCCCGATAATACTTTTATCCTTCAGTTTGGAATCACTCCCGAGAATTTCCTAACGCCTAGCGCTTGTCTCTTATTGAATTAAAGTTTAATCAATCATCTTTGTTTACTATTTTTGCACCTGTTTTACTTATCATCTTTATCACTTAGCATAATCTGAATATTGAAATTTACTTTGTTAACTTGATTTTCTGTGGAATTCGACCCCTAAGTATTACACGATCTCTTAATTTGAGAGAGTGGTTCAAAGGGATAATTTGACCGTATCAAACTTTGGTGCCATTGCCGGGGAATCAATAAACCGTTAGATTTCTATTATTAGGAATTTGTCTAAGTTTTCTTTTACTATTAATTACTAACTAGTCCCTTTCGTTTTCTTTTGTTTTGCGTTTCAGGTTTATGCCTAATCACAACACAAGAAGCAAGAAAAACAAGGAGCTAGTTGAATTCGATCTTCACTCTTTAGGACTTCTGGAGCGTACCAATAGAAAAGCAACAAACGAAGCTAAGAAGATGGTCGCGCATAAGGTTGTGTTACAAAGAGACGGTGTTTTCTTCGATAGGGAAGGAAATCAATACAATGAGGACGGTGAGAGGCTCGACGAAGAGGGAAATGTTGTCGAGGAGCCTATCGTGCAACAGGACGCCGAAAACGCTCAGCAAGAGGAGCTGGATCGTCTAGCTTGTGAGGAGCAAGAACACGTCAAGCGACGCGAGGAAGAAATCACTCGACGTGTAGAAGAACGCCGTATCGAGCGACATAACGCTCTTGTCGCTCGACAAAAAGAAAACCAACGTGTCACTCGACATGGGGAGCCTGTCGCTCGACAAAGAGTGCAGAATCAGCCAGCTGGGCCGATGAACGTGAATGCCGCTCAAAGACGTACACTTGCGGACTATAATAGGCCAGAGCAGTACTATGCTAACCGTTCTGCGATCTGCCTACCTCCTTTCCAGTGAAATGACTTTGAATTGAAGCCTGCTTACTTCGCTTTTATGTCTCAGAACCCTTTCTGTGGGTTACCTCATGAGCACCCAATGAACCATCTAGAGAGCTTTGAGGATATCGTATCCAACATTAAGGCTAATGGGGTTTCCATGGACTACTTGTACTGCAAGCTCTTCCCCTACTCTCTCCAAGGGGAAGCTAAGAATTGGCTTCAGATGCTTCCACCGGGTTCCCTTACTACCTGGGAGGATACTAGGAATGCCTTCCTGGCTCATTTCTTTGACAATGCCAGGTCTGAAGAAATACGGTCTAAGATTGCTACATTCAAGCAAGGTGATTTCGAGGCATTTAAGGCTGCATGGAACCGTTCAAGAGCTACCAGATAGATTGTCCACATCATGGTTTCAGTGAGGATCAGCTTCTAAGCATTTTCTTCAGGGGGATAGCTATGTAGTACTCGGTAACTCTAGATGCTGCAAGCAACGGGAATTTCAACACGAATTCCCCAGAGGCTGCTCTCCGTCTCATAGAGAACTTGGCTACTAGTAACAGCACCAAGAGCGTCGACTACGAGAGAAGTCAACTTGGTCAGAACATCAACAGAAATCAGGTCGCGGAGGTTACTAAGAAACTAGACAACATGCATGATCTTCTAGCTAGGAAGAAATCTATTCAGTTCGCTAAGGAGATTGAGACATTTGAGCCAGAGGCGTGCGCTGGGGACGAAGAGATAGCTTATGTCAACGGAGCTGGTTTTCATAGGTACGGTAATCTGCAAGGGAACAGAGGTTACAATAGCAACTATCAGAAGAGTTCTTTCACTGGAGCTCCAAGTTCGCCTACTTACACTCCCAAGCCGCAGTATCAGAGGGTTGACTATCAGAAGAGCGACTGTCAGAAGACATCTCAAGGGAACAACTACGCAAGGAATTACGGAGCGTCTACTTATCAGCCTCCCCCTCCCCCATCTGCGACTAGTAATCAGGAGTCCATGATGGAGCGTCTTCTAGAGGGGAGCAAAAGATGACCGTGGACTTCAATGGAAAGTTTGATTCACTCTATACTGACCTAAATGGGAAGATTGAAGCCCTGAACAAGCGTTACGTGAAAAAGATGGTTACTAGGAGCTTGAGCCACAAAGAAGAATGTGCTATGACCAGCGAGCAAGTCAGTGCTATCATTCAGAACCGTATTCCAGAGAAGCTTGAGGATCCGAGAAGTTTTGTGCTAGATTGTTTAATTTTCGAGAAGAGGTTTCCGCGGTCTCTATGCGATTTGGGTTCTAGCATCAACTTGATGCCTTTATCAGTTGCAATCAGCCTTGGGATGACAGATTTTCAGTCCACTGCGATCTCTCTTATCCTAGCAGACAGATCGGTGAGGATTCCAGAAGGTGTTCTAGAAGACGTTATGATCAAGATTGGAGAATGCTTGATTCCTGCAGACTTTGTTGTCATAGAGTACGAAGTGAAACACAAAGATCCCCTTATCTTGGGTAGGCCTTTCTTAGCTACAGCTGGTGCAATAAAAGATGTCAAAGGAAGCCGAATTTCATTAAATGTGGGTGATCTTGAGATGAAATTCGATATGGACAAGCTGATGAGGTTGCCTACAATTCATGGACAGACATTTTATGTGGATACCATTGATGATCTCGCTGAAAATTACCTCCAGGAGATGAGTTTTAAGGATCTGGATCAGACTTCTACGGGCTATGCGACATTGCTTGATGCAAGTGAGAGAGTGCTGAGTGTGGATACTTCCAAGGAATTGGTTCATACTTCTAAGAAAGCTGAAAAGCTTAGCGATTGGAGCGAAGAGAAGGCTCCGAAAATCGAGTTGAAACCACTTCCTGCAGGGCTAAGGTACGCGTTTCTTGGTCCTAATTCTACTTATCCAGTTATCGTTAGTGCTTCTTTGAACAATGTGGAACTTGCATTACTACTGAACAAGCTGCGCAAATTTCGCAAAGCTTTTGGGTATTCTCTTGATGATATTGCAGGTATCTCTCCAGACTTGTGCATGCATAGGATCAATCTTGAGGATGAGAATAAGTCGTCAATCGAGCATCAGAGAAGACTGAATCCGAATTTCGCTGAGGTGGTTAAGAAGGAGATCATGAAATTGCTAGAAGCTGGGATCATCTATCCAATTTCGGACAACGCTTGGATTAGTCCAGTTCATGTAGTTCCTAAGAAGGGAGGAGCCACAGTGGTTAAGAACGAGAAGAATGAGCTGATTCCGACAAGGACTGTGACAGGACACCGGATGTGTATTGATTACAGGAAGCTGAACGCAGCGACAAGGAAGGATCATTTTCCCTTGCCGTTCATTGATCATATGTTGGAGAGGTTGGCTAACCATACTTACTACTGCTTCCTCGATGGATACTCAGGTTTCTTCCAGATTCCCATTCATCCGGACGATCAGGAGAAGACCACATTCACTTGTCCCTATGGTACTTTTGCATATCGCAGAATGCCTTTTGGACTGTGTAATGCACCTGCTACTTTCCAGCGCTGCATGATGTCTACCTTCACAGATATGATTGAGGATTATATGGAGGTATTTATGGATGATTTTTCTGTGTATGGGTTTTCTTTCAACGACTGCCTGGGCAATTTGGAGAAGGTTCTAGCAAGATGCGAGGAGAAACACTTGGTATTGAACTGGGAGAAGTGTCATTTCATGGTTAAGGATGGCATTGTACTTGGTCACAGGGTTTCAGAAGCTGGTATAGAAGTGGATCGTGCAAAAATAGAGGTTATGACTACTATTCTGCCACCAAAGGACGTCAAATCTGTAAGGAGTTTTCTTGGACATACTGGGTTCTACAGGAGATTTATTAAGGATTTCAGTAAGATCGCGAGGCCATTGACTGCTCTTCTTTGCAAGGATGTGAAATTCGAGTTTTCTGTAGAATGTTTATCAGCTTTTGAGCAGATCAAAAAAGCTCTAGTGAGTGCTCCTATTGTGCAACCTCCAGATTGGGATTTGCCTTTTGAGGTAATGTGTGATGCTAGTGATTATGTAGTAGGGGCTGTTTTGGGACAGAAGAAGGATAGGAAGCTCCACGTTATCTATTACGCAAGCAGAACTTTGGATGATGCGCAAAGGAATTATGCAACTACTGAGAAGGAGTTGTTGGCGGTAGTGTTTGTTTTTGACAAATTTCGTCCATATCTAGTTGGTGCTAAAGTGATAGTGCATACGGATCATTCGGCGCTCAAATACTTAATGCAAAAGAAGGATGCGAAACCGAGATTGTTGAGATGGATTTTGCTTCTTCAAGAGTTTGACATTGAGGTCAAAGACAAGAAGGGTGTTGAGAATGGTGTTGCAGATCATCTCTCACGGATCAGGATTGACGACGAAGTTCCAATTGACGATTTCTTGCCAGAAGAGACGATAAATCTGATCGAGCATCGCAATCTAGAGCATGTGTCGAGCGACACACTAACTATGTGTCGATCGACACGATAGAAAATTTCAAAATCCGAGTGTCCAAATTTTAACGTGTCGATCGACACAGAAAACCACATCGCTCGACGCGATGACCTGAAGGCAACATGTCTTCCAGATTTTGTGAATAAGATTCTTCGGGAATTCGCTTACGCTATCACTGAAGTTGATCGCCCTTGGTATGCTGACATTGCCAATTACCTTGCTGCAGATGATGAACCTGATGATCTTAAAGGTTATGAGAAGAAAAGGTTCTTCAGAGAGCTTAGGAGATACTATTGGGATGAGCCTTATTTGTATAGGCATTGCTCGGATGGAATGTACAGGAGATGCATCGCTGGTTCAGAGGTTCAGAGTGTGTTGTTTCACTGTCATGGTTCAGAGTATGCTGGGCATTTTGCCACTTTCAAGACAGTTGCTAAGATTCTGCAAGCAGGATTTTGGTGGCCTACCATGTTTAAAGATGCTCATGCTTTTGTTTCAAGGTGCGACGCTTGTGAAAAGAAAGGGAAGATTAGCAAGAGGAATGAGATGCCACAAAACTTCATTCTTGAGGTTGAAGTCTTTGACTGCTGGGGCATCGATTTCATGGGTCCTTTTCCGTCTTCTTATGGGAACGAGTACATTATGGTAGCTGTGGACTATGTCTCCAAATGGGTTGAAGCGATAGCTAGTCCGAAGAATGATTCTGCTCTGGTTCTTAAGCTGTTTAAGACCATCATTTTCCCAAGATTTGGAGTGCCTCGGATAGTTATAAGTGATGGTGGTCCACACTTTATCAATAAGGTATTTACTAATCTCCTAACCAAGTATGGTGTTCAGCATAGAGTAGCTTCTCCTTATCATCCCCAGACCAGTGGACAAGTCGAGGTTTCAAACCGACAGATCAAGGAGATTTTGGAGAAGACAGTAGGAACTACGCTTTGGGCGTACAGGACTGCATTCAAGACACCTCTTGGGACTACGCCGTTTCATCTGCTTTATGGGAAAGCGTGCCCTCTTCCAGTTGAGCTCGAACACGCGGCAGCTTGGGCAGTAAAGAGAGTGAATTATGATATCAAGAGTGCTGCAGAAAGGCGTTTGATTCAGTTGAATGAACTAGATGAGATTCGCATTCACGCCTATGACAATTCCAAGTTATACAAGGAGCGTACTAAGGCATATAGCGATAAGAAGATCGTCTCTAGGAACTTCGAACCGAATGACCAAGTCCTGCTCTACAACTCACGTTTACACTTGTTTCCTGGAAAGCTCCGTTCACGCTTGTCTGGACCTTTCACTGTCAAGAAAGCCAAGCCACATGGAGCAGTTGAGCTAGTAGGATCTGATGGTAGAGAGTTCACTGTAAATGGCCAGCGGGTGAAGCATTATTGGGCACAAGCCAAGATTCCAGAAGGAAACGTCATTCCTCTGGAAGATGCACCTGAAGCCTAAGCTTCCACACCGTCAAGCTAGTGACTGAAAAAGAGCGCTTAGTGGGAGGCAACCCACTTGTGAGTGTAAATACTCATTTTCAATTTTTGTTTTTGGTTTTATTTTTCAATTTTACG
The DNA here is from genome assembly GCA_963576765.1 of Draba incana. Taxonomy (NCBI): domain Eukaryota; kingdom Viridiplantae; phylum Streptophyta; class Magnoliopsida; order Brassicales; family Brassicaceae; genus Draba; species Draba incana. Next base: position 27,180,022 of record OY755214.1, on the reverse strand, counting down.
TTTGGTTTTGGTATTGTTTTTGGTTTTCAGGAAATCGAAAAATCGGATGAAAAAATGGTCGCATTGCTCGATGGAGAATAATGTATCGCTCGACACGATATAAAAAAACGTGTCGATCGACGGTGTATAACGTGTCGCTCGACACAACTTATACATGGGCCCAGGTAAGTTCATGATATAACGTGAATTTGGACATTCCTAACCACGAACTTAACGAGTATTTGGAGCCTTTTGAGTTGTTTTGAGCTGATATTTAGATCCATACTCGAAGATTCGGAACCACATGCATACGGGAAGAAGATTCAAGCATTTCGAGCAAAAACTGGAGTTTTCAGGGAACCGGACCGACCGGTCTACCCCCTGGACCTACCGGTCCAACTCAACGCCTCGAAGACCGATCGATCAAGCCCAAGACGTGAAGACAGTGGCCTCAGGAAACCAGACCGACCGGTCCACCCCTAGGACCGGTCGGTCCAGCCACCCTTAAGACACAACTTTGGCTTGGGAAACAAGACCGACCGGTCCACACCTAGGACCGGTCGGTCCACTTGAAGATGATTGAAGATTTTCGGCTCTGGAAACCGGACCGACCGGTCCAGTTCCCAGACCGACCAATCCCTGTCCCAGATTTTTTAGGGTTTTCCTTTTTCCGTTTTATTTCCTATATAAGCCCATAGGGTTTCATTGTTTTAGAACACCTTTTATTCTACACGTTTTTTATCAGTTTTATTCAGACTTTTGAGAGCTTTTGAGAGAGTTGTAATTGGGAGAAGAGATCATCATCCTTCGGAGAAGATTTCTGAACCCTATTCTTATTTTTTGTTCCATGATTATGCACTTTTCATCCATGAATTATGCTTTGTGTTTAATCATGTCTGAGTAGATCTCTAGTTAGGTTTTAGGGTTTTTGATGGATTTCACAGATTGAATCGGACACAAATAGGTTGCTTATCAATTACCATCTTCATCACTGTTAGGCATAATGCTAGGATTGAACTGGCCATTTAATCACTAGATCTTAGGTTGATACACATTCTGAAAGCTTGTGTATCTCTAGAACTACTGTTGATGAGTAATGCGTTATAACAAACGGAAGTTTAGTTATAGAGTATTATGAACTGATCAAACCTGAACTATAATGCTTGTCTAGGATAGCCGTGACCAAACGGAAGTTTAGGCACTCGGATCTCTAGGGAAAGTAATTGTTATCACGAAAGTGGAGCAATTTATATCAGTGTTTTGAGTTTAAGATGCATGCATATTAGAATCTGAATAGTTGTCTGGTTCATGAATGTGATTTCCTGAGAATTCCCTATTGCCTAACGCTTTTATTAATCTGAATTCTAAATCGTTTTTATTTGCTTCCTAACACCACCATCACAGAAGGTGTCGTGAACACTCCTGCGGATCCACCTGATCCACCTTGAAAGGCACACACGTCGAGCTAACGACGTTAAACAAAGCGCTTGGTGGGAGGCAACCTACTTGTAAGTGTAAATACAAGCTTTCATCTTTCATTCTTTTTCAGTTTAACCTTTGTTTTTGTTTTTCTCTTTGGTTTTCCTTAGGAACTTTCGTAACAGAACTTTGGACAGAGCCCCAGACGTTCGGATCGGTCGGTCCCATTGGTTACAAGGAACGGCCACGGACTCTGGAATCACGACCGGTCGGTCTCCCACACAGACCGGTCGATCCTCTCAGCATCCCGCAGACTGGTCGGTCCCTAACAGGTCCGGTCGGTCCCTTTATCTGTCATGGTTCCATGCGTCACCCACCCGCCCTTTCCCTCTAACATGATGCGCCAATCACTCCCGTGCCCAAAGTTCTGCTGACAAAGATTAGATTTTCTTTTCTTTTCTTTTACTTTTCATTTTATTTTCTTTCTTTTAATAGTCTTTCCTTTGGATTTATTTTCACACCGGGTCGGTGTGAAGTAAGTCTGGGGGGAAGTACTATTCGTACTAATTATGTTTACTTTCTATTTTCAGTTTTATTTAAACCTTTGTGGTATGAATGCGATTCTAGGACCACATGATGTTTGCTAACTCTGTTTTTAGATTAACAGTGACTAACCAATGCAATGGGAAGATTAAAAACGCCCTAGGCGGATCAGTGTTACCAGAAGGCTCCCGTCTCCTTGAAAGCTAACGCTGACATTTTTATGCTAATATGTTTTTCTTAACTCAGGGAATTCGAAATCGCATAAGAAGTATCAACCACGTTAGGAGTCCTATCCTTTTTTCAAACACTATCCTCTCTTCAGGACTCCTAATGGCCAGACTCACTTTTAGTCTGGAATCACACCCTAGACTCATTTTGTTTTCAAACCTCATGCATTTTGTCCAAGACATTGACATGCACTCAAGCGCAAAAACTCCGGAGACGTAGTCCGGCCAGCTGATCATTCTAAAGACCTTCCGGTACAACTTATCAAACTTTGTGCTTATAATTTTGTTAATAATTTCATTTCCAAATTTATTTTTTGTTTTTTTTTATCATTGTGCTTAGAAAAAAAAAAAAAAAAAAAAGCTAGAACTGATCCCCAGCATTCAAAAAAAAAAAAAATTCATTAAAATGCTGAAAGGGATCAGAATAAAGCTTAGATTTTAAAAGAATATCTATTAAGCACATTTCTGTTTCTTGTTCTCTGCATTATTTCTTTAGATAAACAGAAAGTTAGTATTTATAAAAGAATAGGAGGTCTTAAGTTTGAAAGGTTGTGCATCATCTTTGGATTTAGTTCTCTTGGGTTTTGGTGCCATGACTTGCATTCGGCCGCGACTGAGGTTAGCCTAAACACTCATACCACCACTAAATAGCCCAAATCCTTAACCCTTATGCGACGGACATTTTCCCTCTGGTAAGATTTATGGACCCTGGTATAGAGTCGCTGAGACATAGGAACTTGAGTATGGTAACATTGATATGTATTTGGCAAAGTACATGAAGTACCATCTTGGTTTTTGATCTGTTTATGAGTTTTCAGGCTTTTAGCATTGCATCTGTGGGGTCCTCAAGGATTGCATTCAGCTCACAAAGGTTAGTGTGGTTTTTATAGCTTCCTTGAACTTATTTCTTGTTTGTCTTCACTTAAGGACAAGCAAAGATCTAAGTCTGGGGGAGTTGATATAACATGAATTTGGACATTCCTAACCACGAACTTAACGAGTATTCGGAGCCTTTTGAGTTGTTTTGAGCTGATATTTAGATCCATACTCGAAGATTCGGAACCACATGCATTTCGAGCAAAAACCAGAGTTTTCAGGGAACCGAACCGACCGGTCTACCCCCTGGACCTACCGGTCCAACTCAACGCCTCGAAGACCGATCGATCAAGCCCATGACGTGAAGACGGTGGCCTCTGGAAACCGGACCGACCGGTCCACCCCTAGGACCGGTCGGTCCAACCACCCTTAAGACACAACTTTGGCTCGGGAAACAAGATCGACCGGTCCACACCTAGGACCGGTCGGTCCACTTGAAGATGATTGAAGATTTTCGACTCTGGAAACCGGACCGACCGGTCCAGTTCCCAGACCGACCAATCCCTGTCCCAGATTTTTTAGGGTTTTCCTTTTTCCGTTTTATTTCCTATATAAGCCCATAGGGTTTCATTGTTTTAGAACACCTTTTATTCTACACGTTTTTTATCAGTTTTATTCAGACTTTTGAGAGCTTTTGAGAGAGTTGTAATTGGGAGAAGAGATCATCATCCTTCGGAGAAGATTTCTGAACCCTATTCTTATTTCTTATTCCATGATTATGCACTTTTCATCCATGAATTATGCTTTGTGTTTAATCATGTCTGAGTAGATCTCTAGTTAGGTTTTAGGGTTTTTGATGGATTTCACAGATTGAATCGGACACAAATAGGTTGCTTATCAATTACCATCTTCATCACTGTTAGGCATAATGCTAGGATTGAACTGGCCATTTAATCACTAGATCTTAGGTTGATACACATTCCGAAAGCTTGTGTATCTCTAGAACTACTGTTGATGAGTAATGCGTTATAACAAACGGAAGTTTAGTTATAGAGTATTATGAACTGATCAAACCTGAACTATAATGCTTGTCTAGGATAGCCGTGACCAAACGGAAGTTTAGGCACTCGGATCTCTAGGGAAAGTAATTGTTATCACGGAAGTGGAGCAATTTATATCAGTGTTTTGAGTTTAAGATGCATGTATATTAGAATCTGAATAGTTGTCTGGTTCATGAATGTGATTTCCTGAGAATTCCCTATTGCCTAACGCTTTTATTAATCTGAATTCTAAATCGTTTTTATTTGCTTTCTTGTCTTTAATTTACACTACAATCACCCATCTTGTTTCCTGCTTAGCTTAGTTCAATAGTTTATAGTTTGTTGTGTAACACTTGGTCCTTGTGGATTCGATCCCTAAATCACTACTTCGTTTGCTGTGCACTTGTAGTAGATTTTATAGGGTTAAAACTCTGTGTATCAGTTCACTTATAACCCGTGTTCTTCCTCATTCTTTGTTAAAACCGAAACTCGAACAATCTTTTCAAAATCACCTATCTCTCTCGTTTCTTCACCGTTTCAAGAGATTTTTGGCTCTAATCCACACGATTTTTCACCCTCTATTCGTTTCTCTCATTCACTTGTTCGATCTGCGAGGTATGTACCCCTAATTTTTTGATTTTTGATTCGGTACACAAGGTTTGATTTTCGAATTTTGACTTGTTTCACTCAATTACATGCATGAATTCAACTTGTTTAGGTTGTTTTAGAGTGAATTCGGTTTAACTATGGTGTTTATTCAAGTAATTATACAAATTTTGCAAATTTGTTGATTTGGGAAAAACTTGATAATTTCGGATTTTAAAACGGATTAGGGTGAAATTTGTGTTGAATTGATGTTGTTGGGAGTACTGTGAGTAAATTTTGATGATTCTTTATCACGAATTTGAAATTTTTTGAGATTTCGATTTTTCAATAAATTTTTCGCGCCTAATTTCGGATTTTTGTGTTTTTCTTTGGATTTTTGGGTTATTTTGCAGATGGCTCCAAAGAAGAAACAGCGTCCAGCTAATCCTAGTGGCCCTACACTAGTTGATGCTGAGCCAGAGGATAGTAGAGCTAAGCAAAAGACTCCGAGCGGTCAACGGCTTCGATGTGGATCTCCATGGCCTCGGGATGAGGATACCCAAATCCCGTTCGATAGTCCTTGGGAAGAGTCGCTTCAGAAAGTAGCACTTAGTGGAGTTTCAGAGAAGAGAGACTTCACGCATAATTGGGACGTGTTTGATAGTCTTTTCTATAATGGTGGGTTGGGAGTACCCTTAGAGCCAACCCGCTTTGCTGACGAGCACGCTTTGAGGACTTTGGGAATTAAGGATGAGGTCCTTAAATTGTTGAAGAATGCGGGTCTGGGAACCATAGCTACTAGATACTACCGACTTGGTGAGACAATTCATGGCTACAATGCGCATTGATTACAATGAGCACACTGGTTATCCCCCTCAGTACGGGGACATTTCATTTATGATTCGAGGTATTCGATACGCTGTTAGGTTTGATGATCTGGCAGACATCTATGGTTTGCGCAAGGGGAGTTCTAGATTTCGGCCCAACGGGTTTGCAGGGAAGAGGGATTTCTGGACATTGTTTGGTACATGAATCTATTCGCCTAACTCTAATCTTACGGATATTCGTCATCCAGTTTTGCGTTACTTTGTTCGCCTGGTCGGTTCTTCGCTTTTATATCAGGTTGAGGCGAATAAAGTCCGGGAGTATGAGCTCATTATTCTCTATTATGCTCTTCAGTCCTACCTTCCTGCTGATTCTCATAATGCCTTGGATTCAGATGTGCACATTGGCGATGTATTTGCCCATTATTTTCTTTCTTTGAAGACTATCCCTTTCAAGAAAGGGAGTTCCAAGCCAGTCACTATGGGTAGCATTCTCACTCCTATCTTTCGTTTCCTTCAAATTGATACTCCTCCGCATACAGAAGATCAGACTCTCCAGCTGCTTGATCTGGAGTCCCTACAGAGAGCTACCTGGCTCAAGATGCCTACGACTTGGATTTATCGACCTGCACCTGGAGAGTCGGTTCGAGTTCAGCTACCCATTAGCGCTCTTATGGATCTTGGGAGTGATAGGACCCTATTGAGTTTCTTGCATGATGAGAGGACTATCTCTGCGTTTAGAGGATGCAGGACTACTGGAGGTCCTTCTCGTGCGAGTACTTCCGCTTCCACATCTTCGGATCCACCACCGCTTGAGTTTCATCCAGAGCCAGAGGATACAGCGGATACGGCAGTTGTTCTCCAGTTTCATACTACTGCGCTTAAGAGGATTTGGGATGCCATTGTGAGGACTGCTACTTGTGGATGTGTTTGTCCTAGATCATCTCCTCCGCCTGCACCTTCCGCTGATTCAGATGATGAGGCGACAGACTAGTTCTTCATGTTTCCCGGTTTTTCATTTTCTTTTTCTTTTTAACTGAAGTTGTCAGTTGTTTCTCTGTTTTCAGGACCTTTGTTTAAAACTTATGGATTATATCTATGTGGTTGCATTTGACGTGTTTTGTTTGAGTGATCTAACAGTTCTTTGAGAGAGAGCTAACTTAATTTCGGAAGTACAGCAAAATGTGTCTGATTTTACCATCAGACTACTGTGTCGAGTGACGAGATGTTCGTGTCGCTCGACACGATGGTAAAAGTCACGTCGATCGATTCAGATGGTCGTGTCGCTCAACATGACCAAAAGGTAACAAATCCCACTTAGTTCTTTTTACATGGTTCTTCTTTTATCTATCTATTTTATTTTACCTGCTCCGGATTTAATAACACTGGGGACAGTGTTGTTTAAGTCTGGGGGAGGTGGTTGCTAACATTTGTTTTCTATTTTCTTGTTTCAGTTTGTACTAAACCTTTGTGATATGCATGCAATTCTAGGACCACATGATGTTTGCTAACCTTTTTAAGATTAACAGTGACTAATCAAAGCAATGGGAAGATTAAAAATGCCCTAGGCAGATCAGTGTTACCAGAAGGCTCCCGTCTCCTTGAAAGCTAACGCTGACACTCTTTACTTTGGTTTGTTTTCTTAACTCAGGGAATTCGAAATCGCATAAGAAGTATCAACCACGTTAGGAGTCCTATCCTTTTTCAAACACTATCCCCTCTTCAGGACTCCTAATGGCCAGGCTCACTTTTAGTCTGGTACCACACCCTTACCTTAACCTTTCTTTCAAACCTCATGCATTCTATTGAAGATATTGACATGCACTCAAACGCAAAAACTCCGGAGAGAATTTAAAAAGAATTTTTAATTAAAGTTTTTAAAAAAAATATAATAAAAAAAAAAATTTAAAAAGAAAAAAAAAAGAAGTTGAAAGGGATTAGAATAAAGCCTCAGATTTTACATGCATATTTATAAGCACATTTCTATTTCTTATTCTTAGCATTAGTTCTTTAGATAAGCAGAAAGTTTTCATCTAAATAAAGAAAAAGTTTTAAGTGTGAAAAGCTGTGCATCATCTTTGGATTTAGTTCTCTTGGGATTTTGCGCCATGACTTGCATTCGGCCGCGACTGAGGTTAGCCTAAACACTTTCACGCCACCACTAAATAGCCCAAATCCTTAACCCTTATGCGACGAACATTTTCCCTTTGGTAAGATTTCTGGACCCTGGTGTAGAGTCGCTGAGACATAGGAACTTGAGTATGGTAGCATTGCTATGTATTTGGCAAAGTACATGAAGTACCATCTTGATTTTTGATCTGTTTATGAGTTTTCAGGGTTGTTAGTATTACATCTCTGGGGTCCTAAAGGATTGCATTCAGCTCACAAAGGTTAGTTTGGTTTTTATAGCTCCCTTGAATCTATCTCTAGTTTGTCTTCACTTGAGGACAAGCAAATATTTAATTCTGGGGGAGTTGATATATCATGGTTTTTATGGTTTTTAGCCATGAAATAAGTATGTTTTCTAGAGTCTTTCTGGTGTTTTTCGAGTCTTTGGTTTTCTTATTAGGTACTTGGACGTTTGGAGCATTTCTGGTGTTTACTGGAGCTTTTTGGAACATTTTGGAACAAGGAGTCAAGGACACAAGTTCGGAGTTGAAGATCAGATGACCACGTCGAGCGACACAGCTTTCAAATCGATCGACGTGAGGAAAATAGGCATGTCGAGCGACGCATTTATACATGTCGCTCGACACGAGGTAATTTCGGACCAGAACATTAATTCAGAAGGTTTCCAATTTCTACCCCAAAAATTTCAGATGTTTGCAGTTCTGCCCCAGATCGTTTTTGTACTCTATATATAGTTATTTTATACCATTGTTTTAGATATGTTTTTACTTTCTAAGAGATTCTAGCAAGAGATTATTCAGAGATTGTTCATCGCTTCCAAATCGGTTTCGATCTTTGTATCATTCTCTTTCTTTTTAATAAAGTATCATTCAGAAATCATGTTTGCATCTTTCACCATGTCTGAGTAATCCATTAGTTAGGTTTTAGGGTTTCCAAAGGATGATGAAAAGTTGTTAGGATTTATTTACTATTGGGATTGCATCATATAGGATTCTTCACCTTGATTGCATTAATTCTGATTTAAGATTGATCACCTTAGGTTAGATATTTTAGGTTGTTTAATAGATACGACAGTATTATTGAATAACTGGAAATGAATCATAGGTGAGCAAAGATCTGATTCGCAACGACAGTTAGCTTTAGATCTTTGTGAACAATCAAACCTGTTTCTAATGCTTGTTTAAATTAATCTGATTTTGCAACAACAGTTGGTCTTCTAGGGTTTAAACATAGATAATAATTGCAACGACAGTTAATTTATTTTACATTAGTTTGAGTTCTAGAATTGCATTTCATAAATATCCCGATAGTACGTTTATCCTTCAGTTTGGAATCACTCCCGAGAATTTCCTAAGGCCTAGCGCTTGTCTCTTATTGAATTAAAGTTTAATCAATCATCTTTGTTTACTGTTTTTGCACCTGTTTTACCACTTAGCATAATCTGAATATTGAAATTTACTGTGTTAACTTGATTCTCTGTGGAATTCGACCCCTAAGTATTACACGATCTCTTAATTTGAGAGAGTGGTTCAAAGGGATAATTTGACCGTATCACAAACAATAAAAACACATATTTGAGAAACTAAAACGACGGAGGAAAAATAGTCATGCACAATTAAAACCTAATATAACCCCAATAAATTGAAGGAGAAAAAAAAAACTTAGGGTTTTAGTAACGTAACCACAACTAATTATGGACTAGCCTAATTGGGCAAAAAAAATATCAATCTGAACCAAACAAATACAAAAAAAAACGGACAGGGGTATTTTGGTCAAGAAAAATCGATGGCAAGGGATAGTAATTAGTAGGATTTCATTAAGGGTAGCATTATAATTAGCCACCCCCAAATCAATGTGAGAGTGCCACATAAGCGTTTTTGCACCATATTTAATAAATTAGATCTAATCTAGATAATTATTTAATTTTACTAGACACATCAAATTTATGTAATAATAAATCACAATTAGTCAATAAGCTAGAAATTATTGTATATATTACCATGTTAATTCTTAAACCTACGCAACGCTTGGACAATCCCTAGTATAACTTATTATATAATTTTAGATCTCTATTATTTTCAACTTCTTATATTAATGGATTCTAGGAATCCTCTATTTCATTTCTCTCCTCTACGCTTTTGAGAAACAATGGCAGCAATTGTCGCCTTTGATTTTCAAAATTGTTTGATCTTAACCCTCCTATGCCTCTTCTCAAGTCTCTTTATCTTTGTCTTTGTTTTCTACTTCAAGAAACAAAATAATGGCATTGATCTGCCTCCATGCCCTCCTTCTCTTCCCATCATTGGTCATTTTCACCTTCTCCTCACTGCTCCAGTACTCCACAAATGTTTTCACAAAATCTCATCCAAATACGGACCTTTTCTCTATATTCGCATCTTCCATGTCCCCTTCGTTCTTGTCTCCTCTGCCTCGGTGGCTTATGAGATATTCACGAACCATGACATGAACGTCTCCTTTCGTGGTTTTGATGCAATTGATGAAAGCCTAGCGTTTGGTTCTTTTAGCTTCTTCAGCGCTCCCTATGGAGATTACTGGAAAATCTTGAAGAAACTCATGGTTACTAAGATGATCAGGCAAATTGCGGTGGAGCAGGCACAAGGCATTCGTGCTATTGAGCTAGAGTGCTTCTACACAAAACTGCTCGATAAGGCGAATAACAATCAAAGCGTCGAGATGGGTGAGGAAGTAAGGAGACACTTTATCAACACCCTCGGCAAAACCTTGGGAAGTGATTTTTAAGAGGGGGAGGAAGTCTCGAAATTGGTTTCCGAGTTAACTGCCTTGTCCCCTATTTTTTTTTGTTGCAGAAATTTTTAATAAGTCGCTTGAGAAGATCGAGATCTCACTGTTAAAAAATAAGACAATTGAGCTATCACAAAGATTTGGGGAGCTACTGGAAGGGATTATAGTGAAACATGAAGATAAAATAGACTCAATATTGGCAACTTATCCAGACGAAAACGCAACGTATAAGATTACTAGAAACCATATCAGGTCATTAGTAGCGGTAACTATCTATCTGTTTGTTGGTTATGATCAGGGCCGGCCCTAGCTAATTGGATGCCTAACGCAGTTAATTTTTTTTTTGCCTAGCAGTAATATAAATATAAAAAATATGAGGAGTTTTAGAGAGACAGTGTTCGAACTCGTTACCTGTTGCCCATTTGAGCCGAACAAACCACTACACTACCGAGACTTTTTTGTTAAATGATGCCCTTTAATTAACTATAACATTGTGCTGCCTGACGCACTAGCTTCTTATGCGTTAACCAAGGGCCGGCCCTGGTTATGATATATCATAGTGAATCCCAACGAACACTACTAGTATATTAATATACATTTGCAATTGCATGCAGGAGCTTTTCTTAGCAGCCGGTGACACCTCTTCACAAACAACACAATGGGCAATGGCAGAAATCATCAACAACCCTAGGATACTTGAGAGATTTAGAGAAGAAATTGATTATGTTGTAGGGAGAACAAGGTTAATTCAAGAAACTGATCTACCAAAACTCCCTTACTTGCGAGCGGTCATCAAGGAAACTCTAAGATTTCACCCTGTGGCGCCTCTTTAGCCAAGGGCATTTACAGAAGGGTGTACGATCGGAGGGTTCTACATACCTAAGGGCACACAACTTGCTATAAATGCTTATGCTATAATGAGAGATCCCAACTTTTGGAAAAACCCTGACGAATTTCAGCCAGAGAGATTTCTAGGGCAAGAGGAGGAGACAAGAGAGCAAGCATTGAAGTTCCTCCCATTTGGCGCCGGAAGGAGAGCATGTCCTGGATCAAATCTAGGTTCTATATTAGCACAAACCGCAGTTGGAGTGATGGTGCAGTGCTTTGATTGGGAGATCTAAGGAGGAGAAAAGGTCAACACAAGAGAGGCAAGAATAACCAGATCTGTCTAAATAAGGAACAAAAATCAAATTCTGTCTAAACGACGGTGCAACAAGAGTGTCTTTTAAATCCAAAAAACGACCAGTACTAAAAAACAATCTAAAATGCGCAACTGCCTCCACATCCACCGGAATTCCATTAGCCACATAAATGCGTCTTTCAGCATCAGTTGGTTTTCGGTAGCTCAGGCAACCCTGCAATGAAACACTGATGTTAGTAGTTGCACCTGAATCTAACCACCAAGTGTTTCTGGGTACTTCAACTAAGTTCACTTCAGAACAGACCATAGCAAGGAACATACCTTTCTTTGCACGCCAAGCGTGGTACTTTTGGCAGTCCTTCTTCATATGTCCAGCTTTCTTACAAAAGAAGCAGGTATTCTTAACCTTAGTCTGCTTCTTTTGAGATGGACCTTTAGCAACATCATCCTTAACAACCTCCATTTTCTTTCTTTTGCCCTGACCTTTAGAGGTGTTGACCAAATGAGCACTTTCTGTCCTTTCTTGTTTCATCCTATCCTCCTCATCCACACCATATGAAATAAGCTCATTAAGAGACCATTTCTCCTTTTGTATGTTATGACTGGATTTCAGTTGACTGAACTGAGGAGGAAGAGAGTTCAAGACAAAATGTATGAGTACTTCTTGACCAAGGTCAATCTTTAGAGTCTTGAGCTTTGAAACAATGTTGGACATTTCCAAAATGTACTCCCTTATGTTTCCTTTTCCATGATACCTCATGTTACTGAAACGATACAGAAGCATGCCTATTTCAGCATTATCACTTCTTGCAAACCGCAAGTCCATCTCAGCAAGGAACTGTTTGAGATTTTTGACCTCATCATCACCTCTAAAGGACGCTGGAATGGTGTCCATAACGATCATTAAACCAATGCGATTGGAACGTTCCCATTTCTCATAAGTTGCTTTATACTCAGCAAAGCTGGTATCTGTAGGAGAAACAGGTTCTTCCATCCTTAATGCAAGGTCAAGATCCATACACCCAAGGACAATCTTAACTTTACTTTTCCAGTCACCGTAATTGGAACCATTAAGTTTTGGAATTGAACTTAAGTTTGCAGATAAATTTGCTGAAAAAAAAGAGAACATCTTTAGTTACTCACAAACAAATCAATAATAAAATATAAGACTCACAAACAAATCAATAATAAAATATAAAAGACTGCACAATCCATCTCAAGATACCAAGTGCAATATCAATATCAAGTCTTTGGACAGTAATATTAATTGCTAACGATACTCTTGTTGTAATAATCAAACACTGACAATAATGTATGATAAATAATAAACCTATCTTTGGATCGATCTGTCATTCACATGGTTATTCCTAATAATTGTCACAGGCTCATCATCACATGTATGTATGTGACTCGGCCAAATACAAACCTACCTTTAAGTCGATTTAATATTCGCATGAATATACATAAACACAACATTTAATATTATTCATGAAAAAAATATCCACAAGAGAGATCACTTTGGCGACATCTTGCATCAATCAATCCACTTCAAATATTAAACTTGTACAATCAAATTTATTTATTGATTAGAAATCCTAAATTTTTATTCCTGCTCAGATTTATATCAAAATGTCCAAGGATTGAATAAGAAGGAACGTGTCTTAGCATGATGGTTGAAGAAAGTATTGAAAAGTGGCAGCCTTAACACGCAAGTTTGGTTCGAATCCTAGCAGTTGCGTTTTCTATTAATTCTTTTTAATTTCGATTTAAAACGAATTGGCCTTTTAAACCCAACAATAAATACCCGAAACTTAGAATTGGGCTCATTAACACTTGTTTGCAAAGATGAAACCCACGTTTCATTATTCCAGCAAATTATTAAATTGCCAACTTAAAATTCTAGAACCTGCCGAGTATAGGCTCTCTTTATTTACTGGCCCACTATATTTATTCAAATTAACCCAGCAAGTTACAGAAAAAACCCTTATCTTCAACCTAGTTTTCATCTGAAAACCCTAGAAACCTAATGAACCAGCCGACAGTCAATTCCCAGAACTAAAAATTTTATTCTAAAATTTCCGAAAATTTTCCAGAATTTCGAAAATCAACAAACTTATGAAAAGAATTTCCAGAACATTACGTCCAAACGAAAATTGCTCTATATTCTATGAGCAAACTAAATCCGAAAATCATAAACTTTATTTTACGATTATTCATGAGTTTGGCTAACCCCCCTAAGTTCATTCTTCTTCCTCGAGGCATAAACCATTTATCTTAAAATATGCATATTTCTAGTTTATGAGTTCAAGCTCTCACTCAATTTACAAACATACTAGAGGACTTGATGCAGAGCATCCTTTTCTATCTATTAAGAGGACCACGTCGGTTTGGCTTTGGTGTTTACGTGCTCCTCAAGCTTTTGTGTTTCTTTTATTGTTAAATTTCCTATTTATATTTAAGTTTAAGGAACTGTCCATGGCTATATAAAGGAGTCGATGTCTTTGTTTGCTTTGAGTTTTGCGTTTTGATAATTAATAAGAAACTTTCAAGTTTCCATACGAGCTTTGCTTTGCTTAGCACGGAGAGGAGTACTCTCGAACCCCTTGTCTTGCTTGATTTCTCAATCAACCTCTAGTTGACTCAAGCCATTCACCTTATGTCCATGTTCCCACTTTTTCTATAGGTATTTGGATTTGTGTGCTTTTCACAACTTCAGAGAGAGAGATGAGAGATTTTTGAATAATGGAATTACAAACAGATCATCAAAGCTGAAAATGAGTCCTGGAGACTCGTTCTTCTTTCCTCTGCTCTGTTTTCGATTTTTTGACTCGATGAAAATAATAAAAATGACGGTGTCAAATTCTCTGGTAGAATTTCTCACACGAACCCACCACCCATTGTCCATTGATATAATCATCTGTTCTTAATAAAAAACGCAGTGGTACAAGAACAAATCAAATACACAATATTCAAACTTGTACACAAAAAAGAAATCCTATGTATTATTCATTGATCTGCATTTGTGGTGGTGTCATGTCGACAAACAAACTAACGACACAATCGTTTCCCCTTTCACCCTCTCATACTTTTAGTGATCAAGTGGAATGTGGTTGTTAAACTTTTCAAAGGCAAAAAGTAGAGTATCCTAAGCTTCTCTAACGAAAACTAATGCAATATATAATAAGGATGCTCAGTAATATAATAAGCTAATAAGAGAGTCTCAAGGAATATCCTATATATATATTAACTGAGGAGACACTAAAAGTTCAAAATCCTACGTGTCGTTCAAATAAACTTTTAAGAGAGACTAATGTTATGTGTCACTCAAAGATCCTATGTGTTACTCAAAAAGAGTTTTAGGGATTAATTAGCATTCTATTAAAATATTTTTATTCTAAACATATAAATATTTATGGAAAAACAAATTAACATTCCTAAAATTTCTCATTGACTTTACTACAACATTCTGAAAATATATTTCCTAAACTATAAATATTCACTGCAAATTTTTTTTAAAAATTTTTAAAATATTAATATACACATCCTACGGAATCCACTAATTGTATATAGAAGATAATGAATATTGTGGTCATTAATTACACAAAATATATGCGTTTCCTATTAATTGTAAAGACATTAGAAAGAAAAAATTGATTTGCCGATCAAAGATAAATAGATAATAATTTGCAAATTTTTTTATTTTATTTTTTGGTACTACTACAATTTTGTAGTTGTACGTTTAAAGATGAAAATATCGGTTTGACATGTTTGAACCAACTCAATAAACTTAAAATAAAATGTAGATGTTGATTACTTAGTCATATTTTTGTCAAAATACATGTAAATGTTATTAACTTGATTATATATAAATGATTTGAACATTACACACAAATCGGAGTACCAATTTTATTTTAATAATTTAAACTAAATAAGTCACATACAATATTTATTTAACATTTAACATTGGATTTGAAATTATTTCAAAAAATTATTTTTTCAATTTATGTTAGTCCTATGTATTTAATGTAAATCAAAATATAGAAATAAATAAATTCAAATTTATAATCCCGCGTTTGACGCGGGTCCAAATCTAGTTCTTATGTAAACTAAGATCATCTCCAACCCTTGTCTTTATTTTTCACTCCAAAATAGAGATAATACTAAGAATGGAGATACCACCCGACCCGAGCAGCCACATATCCCGACCTGCCAAGGGGACGTATCTTGGGCTAATCAAGGGCCCACTAGCGGTCTCGGATGGTGTATCACTGACACATCAGGTCAAACACACACCGGCAAGCAGGGATGCCGAAGAAGCCTTTCAGCTTTACATGCAGAATTCGAGGGACTTTTCTGGGCGATGGATTGTCTTATTCAGCATCGGATACTTAGGGGTCCGATTTGAGACGGATTGTTCAAACCTCTTAACGATGACCGACGATCCGATAGATTGGCCAACTTTCCAGTCTAAGCTAGATCACTTCACAGAACTTAGAGAACATTTTATTTCCTTTCATTTAGCTTACATTCCTCGCTCTTGTAATAACCGTGTCGATGCAAAAGCGGCACGAGTACGTAACTATTTATTTTCCCATGTAGATCTCGATGAGTCGGAAAAAAGTACCCGATTGCGGGATGTTTCTACCGACCAAATGTGATCTAATATATGGAGTTTGTTGAAAAAAAAAAAAAAATTTGCCTAACACATGTGAATTTATCTCCTGAAAACCTGATAGCTGAGGATATATGAATAAAAATCTTAGAGTTGCATGTTCTATAAAGACAAGCAAATTTCAGCACCAGATTAACAAGAACAACCATATGCATTGGAATAATTCGAAACCGTTATGAGCTAATCGACAAGGGGACTCTATTTTTAAGGCATATACATCTACAGAGACATTTTGCAAAGAAAGCTTTAGACATGAACATAGAGATCAATGAAGAAAGCCAATGCAATCATTAGTGTTACAATGTTGGTTACACATACGGCTAAATTGGATATTCGAGCTTGGTAAGTAATACAACTGAGCTATATAAATATACATATATAACAATTGAATCAAAAGGGAACCAGAAACCTCAAATTGTCATTGAATTGAGTGTTGATACCACAAGAATCTTAGAATAAAAGTTCATCACCGTCTTCTGGATTAGGAAATGTGACACACTTGAACACTTTACACTTTCTACACAACACATATCCAACCTGTTCACAAAATCAGAAAACCATTTCATAGGTTCTTCACTCACAGTACATTTCTATAAACAATTAACTTACAGCTCTACAAGATGGGCATCGACGATAGATTCTCTTGTTCTCAGATTTGACATTTGTTTTTTGCCCTTTACAGAAATCGCAGAGCAACCAACCTTTCCCATTACAGTCCTCACACAAAATCACTGCATCTTCGTCTCCCTTCACCGGAAAATTCTTCAATCTCAGTTTCTCAAATCAAAACACAATCCGATTCTCAGTTTCATTTGGTGGTACCTGAGATTGCTCGAGCTGGCGCTCTTGTTCCTGAAGTGGAACGCATCGGAATGGCTTGAATAGACAACGGCGACGTCGATGCGACGGGAATGTCACCGTCACCGGCGACGGAGATGATGATGGTATGAGTTGTAAATAAAATGAATTCGGAGGCTGTAATGTTATCCACGTCGCCATTTTTGCTCCAATCCAACTTCCGTCACGATTTGATTCTCACCGGCATTCCGCGGTTTACAGTCACTATTGGGCCGATAATGGGTCAAGACAAGGCCCATTAATTTTGGCCATTTTGTGAAAGGGTGGGGATTTCGGTTGATTTTTTCGGTTCGGGTTCGGTTTATTTGATTTTAGTAAATCATTCGTCGAACTCAAACCGAACCTTTCGGGTAGGGAATAACTACTAAGATCAATCAATGGTTTGTAACTTGTGTAGATATTTTGGTTCGGTTTGGATTGGTTCGGTTAATAATTTGCTCACCCTTGATATAACATCTTTGATGCGCGTGTACCGTCACGCGCCTACCAACTCTCTCCCAAAGGCGATTCTTTTGGCGAAAACCTAAAAACTTCCCGATCTCGCCTCACCGGCGTTCCGGTTCGTCCGGCGTCGTGTGAGGGCTCCTTCCTCCTTCACTTTTTTCTGTTCTGGTTCCGGAGCACTTGAAGAAAATGATTGACTTGATTCGGCCCTGAATCTCGCGGCGAGTGGTGAGGGTCCGCCGAGCGCGTTGGCCGTTTACGGTGGTCGGAATCTTGTGGTCTCTGCCTCAATTGCTTGTAGACACTGATTGATCAAGGTAGAAACTACTTTCCTTCCCTAGCGACGCGCATCCCAAATCAGCAGAGCAAACTTCGTTTGTAGATCGCCTTCATCCTGGTGAATCCAGCGGCGGTTCGGACTCCTCTAGGTGGTTCTGGATTGTCTCTCCACCGTCTTGCTCCGATGAACTTTCTCCAAGAATTTTCTTTGTCTAACCGTCGCGTTTCGATTCGTGTCTACCGAGGTTTGTGCTTCTTTTATCTGGAATTTGCTTGGAGGACGGCTAACTCCACGATGTAAGTTGCTTCTGTCCATCTCGTGCGTGTTGATACGAGTAGTAGGAATTCTTGCTAGAGTGGTTCTCAACGGCTCTGTTGCTTGATTATTAGCTTTGCTAGTGATGCTCGGCTCTGTCTCGTTGAGGCCTCGACCCCTCTTAAGATCCTCCTTCACTTAGGTTTCAGGGTTCGGTTTTTTGGTTTGGTACTTTTGAGGTTTCTGTGTGACGTTAAGGCTAGACTTTAGAGGTAATCACTTCTCTGTTGACACCTTCTACTCTAGGACAGTAGCAGGACTATTAGGAGAGTGTGTCCTCAAGGCGGGTCAAGCTCTTTGTTGTATCAGGCCCTCATTAATCCTTTCTCGTGACTGCCATAGGATTCGCTTTGTTGATGTTTAGTTATCGGTGGTAACTAGCCTGCGTCGACACTTGACAATCCTACTGGTATATTGAGTCTTTTGGGTTGCTTCAAGGCTTGGTTTTGATGTGGCTTGCTTTAGAGGTTGTCTTAAGTTTGAAGTTAGCTTTACTTTGAGTTTCTAGTTGCTGCTTGTGGTTGACTATGATTTAGAGGAGGTAGTAAGGCTAATGGCTTTAGGTGCGGTGGTGAATGGATTATATGGTGTTGCTCCTGCCGACTTCTAGGATAGAACTTGGCAGAGGGAGCTTGTGCCTTTGGCATGATTTGGTTCGAGAGGTTCCGCTCAGGGAAAGCTCATGGTCTTGATTGATGACCTGCTCTCACACGACAGGGAGAAAGTGTGATTCAATGCGGTCGGAGTTTCAAAGCCGTTGACGGCTCGGTCTCGGACTTCCGGTGAAATGCTTCTAAATCTTTGTTTTTCGCAACACACTTGTCACAATTTGTTTAGGTGCTTCTTCTTTTGCATCTCTTCCCGGAAGAACATCAAAATCGTCATCGATCACTCTAGCTCCCACATCTTCATCACGGTTGAGCGGATGGATCGAAAACTTTTAGTAAATTATGGTTTCATGTTTTAGCCACATGGAAAACCTCGAGATCAACATGTGCCATGCATGTTAACTAATTTCTTATGTTGCTTTCTTATGTTGCTTTCTTCAGTTTAATCCAAAATTGCTTTAGCTCTGCTAAGCTTTGCTTCGAGTGAGTAGGTGGTAAAGCCCTATCATAGAGGTTATGGAGCCAAACACTAGTTTCTTCCTATCCTCCGACCATGTAACCTTTTTTGCTCTTTTTTTGTTCTTATTGTTGCTTTTGAAAATCCTTTCAAGCCTTAGACAAATCATACTCCACATGAGATTCGTCTCGAGGTTTGTCTTTGATTGCCTGAATAAGCTCATTCTCAGAAATCGACACTTTTCGGTTCGGGATAAGTGTTTTCTCCATTAACGCCAAAACAACCTTTTCTGCGGCGGTGAAAAACACCGTCGTTCACACCGGATGAGAATTGCGGATTTCAGCGCCAGATTCGGTATGACAGTGTCGAAATCCAGTGGTGAATTCGGGAAAAAGGAATTTGGAGTAAATCCTAGGGTTTTAGAAGCGATGACGCATGCTCGTTCGTAGGAGTGACCGGAAGAGACGAAGAAAAAGAAAGCGAGAAGGGTTTTTTATTGATTTTTTTTTAAAGAGCAAAACTTCGTGTAGTTTTAATCTGACGAAAACGACGTCGTTTGGACCTTGCCGTCAAGTTTTTAACTCTGTTTTTGTGTGCCACGTAGGCAATATACGCAAGGGCTGTATTGCGGGGGTTTTCGGAGGTCGGGTGTTTCTTTTGCAGTTTTTTCAGGTGAGGGGTTAACGTGCACAAAAAAATAACTGGAAGAGTTTTTTTCACAAAACCCTATAGAAATATAATATATATTTGGATATTATATAGTTCATAACAGAAAACAATTTATGATTTAAACTTTGAGGGCCTAAGGCCACTGGGCTGGCTGAGGTCCGGGACTGTTTATAACACCTTTAAATACATCCTCGTCGCCAATCAACCCTAGATCCTCCTCTCTGCCTTATAATTTCATCTTCAAGCGGCGAATCTTAGCCTTTCGAAGGTTAGCCATATACTTCCTGTTCTCTTCCTATATAATCCTCCGGTTTTTGATCTCTCTTTTCACCTGTGATTCATGGATCTTATTGATTGATTTTGGGGTCTGTGATAAAATCAGGGTTTTTTTAGATTGTAAATCAGTTTTCGTCTTTCTAATTCGTCTGTGATAAAATCAGGGTTTCTTCTTCTTCTTCTAATTGAGATTTTGTTAATAATATAACTTAATTAGGGTTTGTTTTGATATATTATGTAGTCATGCAAGGGCGTCGTTTTCTTACATCGCTTGTCAAAAACATTGCTCGTCCGACAAGCCGTTACTGTCCCAAATGTAACCCTGTACCGAGGCCATCATATTTAGCTCAGTGGCCCTTAGATTTAGATCGACCCTCGTCTGGACAAGTGATTGTAGATGCGTTGAAGAGGCCTTTAGATCGACCCATAGTCTTTGAGACGATGGAAATGATGAAGATTCTGACTGCGCAAGAAATAAAAAAATATGGTTTTATATTCAGTGAACTGCTAGGGCTTCCAAAACCTCCAGAGGAGACTAAAACCATCGTCGGAGACAAGTTTGCTGTCAAGTTGGTCAACTATGACAAAGATAGAAAAATTGAAGTGTGGTGTGCAGTTGCATGGGTCGTATCCAAAGACGCCGTGGTGAAATCATTGATCGAATTGAGTCCGGTACCAGTGATAAAAATTTGCGAAAACATCCCTGCCGTGATGAAAGAATGTGTCTCAAAGGAAGAAGCTGAAGAAATGATTGCCAAGGTCGAAGCTGCTGGTGGAGTTGCTGTTATGGAGAAACTCGAGTGAAATGAAGTTTAATTTATCTGTCTTTTTCTTTGTTCATGCATGTTTTCTTTGTCTTGTGATTACTCTATGTTTTGTAAGAGAATAACTCAATCACCCTAGAACTCTCTCTCTTTATTACTATATCTTGTCAAGTTGTTGCGAGATCGAATAATTTGACTTTAATAAATCAAATTATGGAACGATGGAGATCTAACAGTGTGCGAAATTTATTTTAACTTAAAAAAAGAATGCAGGAGTTCTTTCGTTTTTTTTTGTTTACCAAAGAAACAAAAAACCTGCCTGAATCTTTGATTTTGCGATTTTAACAGTCTCTCATCTGTATTTCTGTTCCCATGTCTCTGATGAAACCAGTGAGGTTCTAATCTCAGGCAATGTTTCCATGTGACATGTTCCTACCCTGTTTCATACAACGATGCAGTCAAGTGCACAACATTCTAACCGAATCAAGCAAAACTGACTACTAGACACGATTCGAATCTCAAATCAGGTTTTGATATATTTTTTTTCAGATTGGTTCTCTAATCACAGACTAAAAGATTGTATCCTAATGATCAAATCCTAGCTAAATCCAAAAAACAACAGACTTAAAGCAAAAAATCTAATTAAAGATGAGAGTTTGTTCTTAGTTTTTTGATGAAAAATTTACCATAAGCTCTCAGAATCATAAGCAGATCTTCATGTTTTCGTCATCTCTTGCTTGAACATGATGAAGTTCCAAAAACCTCAAGATGCATCAATTTCTCCAAGATATGTTCTAACTGCACCATTTCTCATAGAAGAGCAGCTGGAACTGAATAAACACACAACTAGTCAGTCATCAAATTGCAATCTATGGATCAAAATGTTGAGATTCTGGATTTGACTGTTGAGACTATGCAGGTAAGTGTTTATCTTTAGTATTTTGCTATAAACATGGAAGATTTTGATTCTTATATCTCAAATTTATTACTTATCTTCATGCTTTCTTACAATTTCAGAATACAATAGAGAACACTTGCCTCCATTGCATCATAAGCGCATAATCTAAATAGGGCTACCCATTTAGACCCGTTTAGTTTACATTTACCCATTTACACCTATTTAGACCCATTTAAGTCATATATGATTTTGTTTTCTTTTTAATAATTAGTTATCCACATAAATTATTTGTCTTTTAAATTACTTTTTTTATATTTATAATATATTTTTAGAAAAGAGATACTATCAAGCAACTAGTTTTTAAGAGAAATATTTTTTTTCGTAATTTTCCCGCCAAAACAAGTTTTCCGTAATTTTCCCGCCAAAAACAAATTTTCCATAATTTTCCCGCCAAAACTCATTTTCCGTAATTTTCCCGCTAAAAACGCGTTTTTCATAATTTTCCCGCCAGAAACGCGTTTTCCGTAATTTTCCTGCCAAAACGTGTTTTCTGTAATTTCCCGCCAAAACGCGTTTTCCATAATTTTCCTGCCAAAAACGCTTTTTCCGTAATTTTCCCGCAAAAACGCGCTTTCCGAAAAAAATTCCCGCCAAAAAAGTATTTTCTTAATTTTCCCGCCAAAAAGCGTATTCATAATTTTCCCGCCAAAAACGCGTTTTCCATAATTTTCTCGCCAGAAACGCGTTTTCTGTAATTTTCCCGCCAAAAAGCGTTTTCGTAATTTTCCAGCAAAAACGCGTTTTCCGTAATTTCCTCGCCAGAAACGCGTTTTCACACAGCTACTCTACACACGATTCCTCTCTCCGGCGGGCAAGCTCATTTTGCTAAAATTGGTACTCGCTTCAATGCCCGCCTACTCGTTTTTGGTGGGATGACAAACTCGACACAAGGAAAATGTGTTGGATCTCTTGGCAAAAGCTCACATTCCCGAAGAACGCGGGAGGCTTCGGCTTTCACGATATCAAAGCCTTTAATGACTCACTTTTAGCAAAGTTGAGTTGGAGATTGCTCTCAAATCCATCTGCTCTCTTTGCAAGAATTCTTTTAGGCAAATATTGCCATACATACTCCTTGATGGAGTGCTCTCTACCCAAGCGACCATCGTACGGTTGGCGAAGCATTATGATTGGAAGATCAATCCTTAGGCGTGGTTTGGGATGGATCGTTGGATCGGGGGAGAATATTAAGCTCTGGCAAGATCCATGGCTTCCTCTTGTGCATTCACAAACCCCAATCGGTCCTCCTCCGGCACGGTTACGGTCTCTACGGGTCTCGGCTTTAATCAACCCCACAACAAACCAGTGGGATTGGTCGATCATCAACAAAATTCTCCCTCACTATGAAGACGATATTCGCCTCCTCCCCCGTAGCTCTATCCGTAGAGTTGACAAACTGGTTTAGCTCCCAAGCAAGAAAGGAATCTTCACTAGAAAAATTGGATACGGGCTACTCACTATTGACAAAATTCCGGACTCACAACGGCTCTTTCATTGGCAAGGAAATTTGTGGAGACTACACACAATGCCAAAGATAAAAACTTTTCTATGGAAAGCGGCGGTGAAAGCTTTACCTGTTGGAGCTGCGCTTAATGCAAGAGGCATTACTTCAGCTACTACATGTAGGAGATGTGAAGGATTAGAAACTGCACTACATTTACTCTGGGAGTGTCCTTTTGCAGTCCAAGTTTGGAACCACTCACCCATCTCCCAATCTCCTGCTTCCGTAAACTCCGGTAATTACTCTGCTTTTAGAGATATTTTGCACTTCCTGGAATCGGCAAAAACATGGAGAATTCTACCCCCAAGTGGCATATACAACGCCTCGTTACATGCTTGGATTTGCTGGCACTTATGGACTGCGAGGAATGAGTTAATATTCTCGAACCGTTCATGGTCGGCTCCTGAGTTGGTTACCAAGGCAGTGATCAATGCTAAGTCTTGGCAAGAAGCTCAAACCTTCATCCATACGACTAGCACATCTGTCCCCCCCACCCAGGTACCATAAGACCACCACACAGGATTCACGTGCTATGTAGACGCAACGTGGAACCCATCTATAAGAAACTGTGGCATGGGCTGGTCCATCACACCAAATGAGACCCCGATGGATCAACCACTAACCTCCTCGACCTCCCGACCTTTTGTTCACTCGGCCCTAGCTGCAGAAGCTTGGGCATTACTCTCGTCTAAGCAATATGCATTAGAGACGGGTTGCGACGATCTCCTAGTGAAATCGGATGCTCAATCTCTTGTCTTGCTTCTCCAATCTGGGGAAACTCACAATGAGATCCAAATCATGCTCGATGATATCCGAGACTTGATACTATCTTTTACTTCCATTTCTTTCATGTTTATTCTGAGGCTAGCAAATGTTTTGGCTGACTCGCTTGCAAAGGAAGCTCTTGTAGCTTTCGAAAACTCTATCTCTGTACTACTTTAAGTTATTATATGAAAGTTTAGTTGTGACCAAAAAAAAAAAAAAAACCAGATGTCGAAAACGACATCGTTTTGTCGTTTAATTAATCAGTTCGGGGTCGCATTGAATATAAGAATGTCTGCTCCATCAACGCTCGAAAGTGTCATCAGCTTAGTGGCAAAAACCCTTATATTTATCCCATGGTCACGAGTTCGAATCCGGTGAAACGTAAATTTTTGAAAAAAAAATCAGAGGAAACGATGTCGTCTCGGGTTTTCATCTTATACCACAAAGGCGGAGAGGAAACGACGTTGTTTCTCTTAACGACAACAGTGAACGTGGAGTTAATGGTGACTAAATTTTCTGTTAAATCTACAAGAAATGGTTGAATCTGTTTACCATCAAACCGGATCATGTCTTTGGTTAGTCGAATAAGAATGGAGAGAGTTTCCAGGATTTCATTGATCGATTATTGTATCGTTTTCGTATAAGAAGATTATCTCTGAGATTGCAGTCTATGGATAACTCTCAGTTCAGACTTGTCAACAATTTTCTAAGCAATGTTTTGAAGCGTGGTGTCTTAGATCTTGAGCTGGACATGAATGTCAAAGAAGAAGATGATTACTCACTGCCTGGTGAGGTTTTCATTTGCAAGACTGTTGAGAAACTGAAATTAGGGTCTGGTTTTCATAATTGACATGATCCCTAGGAATGCTTTGCTTCCAGCTCTAAAGACTCGATATAGTTGGGTTCGATGATCCCTAGGAATGCTTTGCTTCCTGCTCTAAAGACTCAGATTAGTGATGTTAATATGGGTTTTAGTTTTGTGGGTTTTTAGTGGACCTTTAGTGGGATTAAATGCCCATTTAGACCCATATAGATCTATGAAAGTTTAATGGGTTTCAATGTTACCCTATTAAAACCTACTAATTAAATGGGTTTTACATTCTAATAAGTGGGTATCCTATTAAACCCATTTACATTTTAAAAAAAAATTATTAGAAATTAGGAAAACATACTTTTGGCGGAAAATTACGGAAAACGCATTTTGGCGGAAAATTACGGAAAACGCTTTTTGGCGGGAAAATTACAGAAAATTATCGTATCTGTTACCGATATCATAGAGATATTCGACTAACCAAAGACATGATCCGGTTTGATGGTAAACAGATTCAACCATTTCTTGTAGATTTAACAGAAAATTTAGTCACCATTAACTCCACGTTCACTGTTGTCGTTACGTCCTTTCCTCTCCGCCTTTGGTATAAGATGAAAACCCGAGACGACATCGTTTCCTCTGATTTTTTTTTCAAAAATTTACGTTTCACCAGATTCGAACTCGTGACCATGGGATAAATAGAAGGGTTTTTGCCACTAAGCTGATGACACTTTCGAGCGTTAATGGAGCAGACATTCTTATATTCAATGCGAGCCCGAACTGATTAATTAAACGACAAAACAATGTCGTTTTCGACATCTGGTTTTAACCGTTATAAGCATCGACAAACCCTAATTTTCTCAGAATCCAAAATCAATTTGAGGATTTACTCTCTACTCAAGAACACTTAAAAGCTCTGATTCCTCCTCGCTTAAAGCTTCAATCTCGTCTGTTTCTTGTTCGAGTGTTTGATAATGAGTTTTGGATGCGATGATTTGTATGTCAACACGATGGGAATTTGAGGAATTCTGGTGAAATGTGAATGTGGTCGAAACACGGTAATCAAAACATCAAAAATGAAGAAAAATCCTGAAAGGCCGTTCTTCCGATGTCCTACCTTTCGAGATGTAAGTGTTTAATGGCGTTATTTGGGTTTTAGTTTTGAAAAAAAAAAAAAAATTAGAATCTGAGGACGTCGAATTTCTGTCGAATTCTGAGGTAGAAGATGCATTGTTTATCTTCAGGATCATTTTTAAAAATAGGTAGAGGAAGCTATCTACAAAGAGGTAGAAGATGCATTGCCTAAGGTTGAGTCTTTTGAATCCGACATTACCAAAAATAAAGTTGATATTGAAGGCTTCAAATCTTTGAATGAGGAGTTGATGGAAGAAGTGAGAAAGGCCAAGATTGAACTGAAGAGGCTTAGTTTGTTCTTGAAGATGGGTTTTGGGTTTTTTTTGCTTAATCATCATCATATGTGCTGTTTTGATCATGTGTGAGAGATCAAATGGCTTGTATTTGAGTAGTTTCTAAGAATTTCCTTTTCATGTACTTGTTTTCATTGAACCAAATCGGCTTCTCTATGTTGAAGCCTTTGTGCTATTGTTTTGAACTAAAGAGGCTTTGTACTTTTTCATGTTTTGTGCTAATGTTGAAGTTGGTGTTTGTTCTCAATGGTTCTAATTTAAATGAAAGAAACATAGTCAAATAACAATTTCATAAGCATCCACACAAAATATAGAAAGACAAAATAAGACAATGTCATAAGCATTGCCACAACACCGACTAGTTCCAAAAGGGCAAGAGAAGAACAAAAACACACAATTAATATATCATGGTTTTTACCCAGTTTTATACCATGGACAGACCAGACCAGATTCCGCGAAAGCTTCCGTTTGCACCGTCGAACGCATCTACAAGCCTCCGATTCTGTATCCAAGAGCATCTGTGAGTTCTTGTGCATCAGCTAGTAGTCGGAACAGTGAGAAAGAGCCGGGAACAGTCAAGAAGCCAGTCCTGAGAGAGTTAACCAAGATAGAGAATCCATGGCAATTCATCATTCCTTGTTCGATTAATAGACAAGAATTGGAAGGTACTCTTCTAGATACTGGAGCGAACGTAAATGTCATCTCTCATGATGTTGTGAAGCAGCTAGGGATCTCAAGCATACAACCTTCAAATGCTCTAGTTGGTCTGGTTAATTCTTCTTCGGTAGCTGCTGTGGGTTTCATTCCTGACGTGAAGATTCGAATAGGAGACTGTCTCGTACCCGCTGATTTCCATATCATTGAGACAACAAAACCGATGGTTCTTGGAGCCTCTTTCCTCACTTCTATTGGTGCGATCTTGGATTATCCGAATCAGAGAATATCCTTCACCAAGATCAACAAAGAGGTCTTCTACCCGGCTATTCTGATGGATAACTTCTCCTGCTGGACGATCGTTAAACGGGAAAAGCTAGAACCTCCAAGTCTCCCAACCCCCAAGCCTCCCTTAGAACAAAGGTACGCAATTCCTGTTCTTAATTCTAAACCTCTTCCTCAGGATTTAATAGTTGAAAACGCGGTTACACGCTCATGCAAGCAACGAGTTTCTCGTAGAATGCTTGGTTTTTGTTCTGATGAATTTGCAAGAATAGCTAAGAAGTGCAAAGAAGAGGAGACAGGAGAAAGGAGAAGGAAGCGAGCTTCAAAAGCTTTCTCTAAGTTCCGAATCATCATCCCTTCCGACTTGAAGGAGAAGGGAGAAGAAGTCCTTCACGAAATGATGCAGAATACTATGAAACTTTTCCCTGTGATAGTCTTTGATAAGTCTGGGGGAGCTGGCAAGAAGGGCAGAATGAAGAACAAGGCTGCAACCATCCACCTGGATATGGGAAGTACTATGCTTCTCAAAGATCCGCAAAAAGTCTTGAGTCCTAACAACGTCAAGCTAAGGACTTAAAACAAGCGCTTAGTGGGAGGCAACCCACTTGTGAGTTTTACTAAATTTTACTTAGATTTTTCTTTTTCTTTTTCAATTTTATGTTTGGTATTCGTTTTTGTTTTGGTTTTCAGGAAGATAAACGTTCAGTGTCGAGCGGCGCAGACATCAGTGTCGCTCGACACCAAGGAACAATATGTGTCGATCGACGGCAGTAACCAAGTCGCTCGAGGCGACCAAATCAACAGTGTCGATCGACACCATGGTCGTGTCGCTCGACACGACCCCCAGGTACCACTTTCTCCTTCGTTTTTCGTTCGTTTCCTTTCCTGTTTATTTTGTTTCACCAATCTCGGATTTAATAACACTGGGGACAGTGTTGTTTAAGTCTGGGGGAGGTAGTCGCTGACTTTTGTGTTTTCTTTTGAGTTTTTGTGTCAATTTTAAATTTTTTAGAGTCAAAACCTCCCTTAAACTTGCTTTGAACAGCACTCAAGGACCATTTCCAATGCAAGTTGGCTGGTTTTCTGAGGTGGGTAACTGGAAGTGGATCGGTTTAACGGAGCGAGTTCAGATTTCTGGAGAACGTCAGAAAGGCGTTGCAGACCCCGCCCTAATGAATTTATAATTTCTTGTCAAGGGCGTTGGAAATCGCAAGACTTGATTCAGCTTCCAAACACTTGAAAGCAAGGACGGACCGCTCTTGAAACTTCTTCCCGAATGACGAATACAACTGTCCTAGATCAAAAAGAAAAAAGCCTCATGACCCTGTCTCCCACCATAGAATAATAGTAGTGAGCGTTAATCTAGTGATCGTAGAGATCCCAAGGAAATAAAAAAAAATCTACAAAAAGTGCAAGTCCAAAATCAGAAAAATCTTGAAGAAAAATTTCAACAATGGGCATTGCATCTCTATGATATCCTTAATTGGATACAGTTTTAGAGGGAAGACAGAGGGTGAAACGCATGAAAGTGTTATAACAAGAAAACATGCGATATTCCAACGAAATATTTTTCTGTCGGAAATTCGTCGGCACATTCTGACGGAATTCCGATGATCTGCCTACCAAAATGAATCCGTCGGAAAAAATTAACGGAATTCCGACGACAATCCATACGGTCGGCATTCCGTCGGAATTCGGTCGGAATTAACCGACGGAAGACAGACGGCTACGATCTGTCGTTATATTCCCACGGAATTCCTACGGATTACCGACAAAATTCGGACTTTCGGATGTCGGCAAAGTTTTATTGGTCAGCGTGTACGGACGTATTTCCGACGGCCTAAATCCTTCGGAATTAGCGACTGTATTTCGAAGAATTTTGACGGTTTCTGATGTCAGCAAAGTTTGAGTGGTTGCCATATCGTCTGCGGTGGACAATGGGATTGGTGGGGTGTTATGTCGGAGGTATTGACAGAATTCTGAAGAATTCCCGAAAGAAATCCGTTCTACATAAGTTTGCAGAATTCTTCATTCCATCGTAACAAAATATCGAGAAACAAAAAAAAATTA